>JAJNNQ010000051.1:7059409-7701173 GCA_027886175.1 Phylloscopus collybita
TCGCGGGGCACTTCGGAGCTGGCGTGGGTGGAAGCGTGGGTGCCAGGTGGGAACTCCTCAGGCCGAGCGATGCCGGCTCCGGGCACTTGGTGCCGGGATGTCCGTGCCGGGGCACAGCCCAGGGTCTCCGCGGGAGGGAGCGCCCGCGCGGGGCCAGCCGCGCGGGCAGCCCCGGGCTCCGCTCCGCCTCGTTGGGAGGGCGGATCCCAGCTCCTGATTTTCCCGGGGGCTGCAGAGGCTTGTCCCGGCCCTGCGCGATCCTGCTTGGCTGCCGCCCTCCCCGCCTCCCTCCACCTCCTCCTCCTCCTCCTCCACCACCACCCCATGTGCTTCCTGCCGGGCCAAGTTCGCGGAGCGGAGCCGCACGCCGGGCCAGCGGAGCGGAGCCGCAGCGGAGCGGGGCGCAGGGCAGCGGGCGCGGCTGCTGCGGGGCGCGGCGCGGCAGGCTCGGCGGAGCGCCGGCTCCAGCCTCGGGGCGCAATCGCCCGGCCCGGGCGGCCCCTGCCCGCCCGCACCATGCCGCGGCGGCGCGGCTGCCTGCCGCCCCTCCTGTGCGCGCTGGCCGCCCTCAGCCTGCCGCTGCTGCTGGCCGCCGAGCCCCGCGCCAAAAGTTGCTCCGAAGTGCGGAGGCTCTACGCCGCCAAGGGCTTCAGCCAGAGCGAGGCGCCCAGCCACGAGATCAGCGGTGAGTCGCGATCGTCGCTGCCGCCTTTGTGCGCGCTCGGCCCGGCCCCGCGGAGCGCGGGGTGCCCGGCTCTCCCCCCGGCCCGGCTCTCCCCCCGGCCCGGCTCTCCCCCCGGCCCGGCTCTCCCCCCGGCCCGGCTCTCCCCCCGGCCCGGCTCTCCTCCAGCCCGGAGCTGGGCTCGGGGCGCGCAGCCGGCGCGGTTCGGTTCGGCTCCCCGGAGCTCGGCGCCCATCCCGCGCGGAGGGTCCCGGCGCGGCTGCCCGCCCCCTGTACCGGGCAGTGCCGGGCGGGATCGCGCCTGTTGCCGGCCCCGCTCTCGGCTCGGCGGCGGCGGGGCGGGCGCTCCTGCCCTTGGGCTGCCGTTCGCCCCGGCGGGGAGCGGGCGGCCCGTCCCGCCCCGGAGCCCGGCGGCTGCTGGCGGAGGGACTGAGACATGGCTCCTTTTTTTTTTTTTTTTTTTTCTCCCCTTTTTTTCCCCCCCTTTCCTCCCTTCCTTCCTTTCTTTTTCTTTCTTTCTGTCTTTCTGTCTTTCTTTCTGTCTTTCTTTCTTTCTTTCTTCGCTCCACCTTCGTCCCGAGATACTTGCGCATCCCGGGGACAGGAGTGCTCGCAGCCGGCAGCAGTAGGAAATGGTAGCTAATGTGCTCACACCCAAAACATTTTATTCTTTTTGTTTCATCCTTCATCTCCCTCCCAGGGCCGCTGCTTTTATTTCCCCTTCTGAATGACCTACTGGACCGCATTCTCCGCGGAACAAAGGAAGTGCCTTTTTAGCTGGAATCCTCGGAGACCACCAAGGACTCCAGCTCATGCACTGCAATTTCGCACTACTTTCAACAATAACAAAAATGCATGACTGAATGGCTCAAAAATGTGGAGTGTTGGAGGCATTCATTTCGGTCTGGGACACTGTCACAACACAGACAGACCCCAAGTAAATACCTTTAGACGGCTCAGATAGAGGCTGGGGGTAATCTTTACCATTGGTGTGCCCTCCAGATATGCATACATTATCCTTTTCACTGACAAAATTAAAATCATTTCAGTCGCTTGTGCTTTTGTATTGTCAGACTAATGATATGCATTTAGCCTACATCTGTTTGAATAAAATTGCAGGCCCGTTTACTTCTCCAAGAAATATTTTAATGAGAAACGTCTGACTGGTTGCAGTTAAAGTGCTCTCTCCCCTTCACTCTGCCTGCTTTGTAAAATGGTCTCTAATAAATAGTCTTGCATTTGAGTCCAGCCCTCATCAGGGTAGGATCAGAATGTGAGCAGACTTCCTCTGAAGTTAAAGTATTGGGACAGGTTTGACCTAGCCCTTATTTTATATATTGTTTTTTAAGAGGACTTGGTGAGCTTTGGAGAATGTCAGGAGTAGATCATGCTTCCATTTGAAGCTCTAAAGCTGTTGTCTGTTTGAGAAAAGTGATGAGCAAGGTAAGATTATTTGACAAAAGAAGAGTTTTCTGCAATGACAAGCTGAAAATATCGGCTGGGTTATGTTGCTGTTCCAGGGGCACAAGGAGTCTGTGTCTGGCCTTGCCTGGAAAGCAACAGGTCTTGCGAAGTTGAGTTTTAAATCAATCCTGCTGTGCAGGGTGTTTCAGAGAGGGTGGTGGAAGTCTTTAGAGGAGGCGTGCTGTGTACAGCTTTAAAGTGTGGTGTACCTCAAGTGCGACTGAATTTAAAATTAAACCTGGAGTGGGGTGCTACACCTGCTGCAGTTTCACATTCCCCCTGTGAATTCATGTGGCTTTGGCGTGGGTTGTGTTTGGAGGCTGCGGATCTCCCCTCTTGCCACTCAGCTGGTGTATGCAGATGGAACCACCAGTCCCACTGCTGGTGTTAAACTTTCTCAGGGTGGAGAACTTCACTTGAAATTGCCCCTGTGGAATCGGCACTGGAGTCCCATGGGCCAGGTGATAATGCTGGAGGCTGAAGTCTGGCACCAGGGTAAGAGGTCTGTGGTGTGTATTGTGTCTCCAGAAAAGAGTCACTTGCCAAAGCTTTGATTTCAGTTGGTGTTTCAGGTGATAAGTGGCGTGTTTTCCATCAGGAGAGTAAGTGGTTTGGAAAGGCCGTTACCTGGGCGCCTGGCTATCAGTGGGAACAAGATAAATGTGTGTGAGGGAATGAGCCATGTGCTTGGACAAGTATCCCATTGGGGTGATGGTGGAAACTGGTTATTTCTGCTTGGTGGCACCTCTCTGCTCACTAAACTGGTGGAGGACAGGCTGGGGAGGCGTCAGTGGACTGAATGGAATCATGTGTGGACCCACGAACTCTGATGGAATGATGGGTGGACACATGGTTGTTCATGTCGGAAGTGCATCAACTTCTTAGTTAGATTTTTGTACTGATTTGATGGATTATGCTTTATTCTCACATTCTCTTAGCAAGTTGCTTTAGATCACAGTGCAGACAGAAACTTCCTAGCATCTTTGTGGGAAGGTACCCTAAAAGCTGTGGAAAATTTGTTTCTGTAAGTGTAGTGATTTCTTTGCTGTTGGGGATTACTGATCCTATAAAATGTTGGCCTTGAATTGTCAAAGTGAAGCAGCCGTGTGGTGCAGGCAGATGTGTCCCTGCACTGGGCTATGACAGCAAGTGGAACTCATCCTCACTTCAAGAGCATGGGAATAATTTGGGCATTTATAGCATCTCACATGGATTTTTTGGCCACATTTATTTTCTTCTGGAGTAGTAGATATGCAAACTTTTTTTCTTTCAAGGAAGTGCCCATTCCAGCAGGCATTTTATCTTTTATCATTGCTATTTCAGTGGCATTAAAAGGCTGTTCCTTCACCATAATTACCCAGGAGTTCACTTTAATATTTATTTAGACCAGGTGTAGGGCCTAATTAGAGTGCATAAATAGCAGGCTATATCTTGCTGAAATACCTTGGCATTTCTGGAAGATGCAACAGCTGGTCAACTCGCTGCTTGCTTGATAAGAGGTGTAAAATGAGTTATTTGTGGTGGTGGACATAGACAGCTTGTTTCCTTTTATGTAGCTTTGGTGTTAAGAAGTATAAACACAGACTACTACTGTAAATCTGTGTCGAAGCTTTTAATAATTTGTGGCCCTTTGGTGCCGCTTTGTACCTGAGTGTTCGTCAGTGGCTGCTGCCCCTGTAGCCCTGTGATGTGTGTGTGGTAAAACTCCTGGCAGTGGTGAGATGCAATCTTGCTAGAGAGGTCAGTGCTTTCGTAGACCTGATTTCTACACAGTTGGCTTGTGAAATCCGACCCTTGATAGCGTGTAGATAGTAGGTGGTGTGGGCAGAGCACCAGCCTGTAACTGCTTTTACAATGACTTTGACAGTTTCCCGAGGACAAGTCACATCTTGGGTCCCAGAGCCACTGACTTCGTTCAGACTCTGCCCTGAATGTGTTGTTCCTTATGGATTCCATGTGTCTCTGAGCTGTCATGGTGATGGGGCAAAACTCCCTGGAGTGAACATCTGAAGGGGCTGCTTGCCCTGGTTGGTCTGGTGGGGCTGCAGAATGAAATGCAAAGTGAGCTGGTGTGGTGGCATCTGGACACCCACAGTAGGTGGCTGTGATTTAAAAAACAAAAAGCCCCCACCCGACCTTTCCTTCAAAAGGCTGCTTCTTGCCCTCAGGTGTTAAACAGACGGAAATTCCTTCCCTTTTCCTGCTAATTGGAAGAACTAGATGTTTCTCTTCCTGGATTGAAAAGGAAAAAAAAACAAACTCTTTCCTGTTGGTGGAAAATGTAGCCAGTGCAGCAGTGTAATCCTGCTGTCCTGGCAGTGGTGGGGAGCCCAGAGCAAGCCTGGAGCCTGCCTTTGCAGGGAGCTGGGTGCAAGCAGCACTCTGTTCAGTCTTAGCGTTCAGCGTAATTAATATTTGTAATTAATAATTGTTTAAACCAAATTAATTGAATAGATGCATTTATTTGTGAGAGCAGTTTTTTTTCTCCATGGCAGAGGAAATCGGTTGACCCTTGATTTTTGGACTTCTGGGACTTTGCCCAAAGTAACTGTGGGCAGGTGTGCTCTGGTATCCTGCTGCTCTCTTGTCCCCAGTATATTTAGGGCTGTCAGTAGGTACCTCGGTGTGCTGCCCTTGGTCAGTCAGGAACGCTGCTTTGTTTGCATTGCTTTTTGTTGGGGTTTAACCCCAGCCAGCAAACAAGCCCCACACAGTCACTGGTTGACTTCCCTACCAAAAGGATTAGGGAGAGGACCAAAAGGGTAAAAGATAGGAAACTTGTGGGTTCAACAGGGAAAGCAAAAGCTGAGCATGCAAGCAAAGCAAGGAATTCACTGTTTCCTTGGGCCGGCAGGTGTTCAGCCATCTCCAGGAGAGCAGGGCTCCATCATACCTAACAGTGACTTGGGAAGACAAACACCATCACTTCAAATGTCCTCCCCTTTCTCCTTCTTCCCCCTCACTTTATCTACTGACCATGATGTCATATGGTCTGGAGTCTCTCTGGTCAGTTGGGGTCACCTGTCCCAGCTCTGTCTTCCCAATCTCCCATGCACCTTCAGCTTCCTCACCAGCATATCAGTACGAGAAGCAGAAAAGACTTTGGCTGTGTATAAGCCGTGCCCAGCAATAACAAAAACTTTTCTGTATTATCAACCCTATGCTCAGCACAAATCCAGAACACAGTCCCATACTAACCACTGTGAAGAAAATTAACTCTACGCCAGCCAAAAGCAGCCCATTGTTTTACATGTCAAGTTCAGCAAATGCTGCTTTAGTTTTTCACATGCTTCTCTTCCATGTGGCCCCTTCCAACTGAGAAACGGTTTCTGGATCTGCTCCAGGCCAGCGTTACTCGTGCTTTCTGGCGCTGCAGAGCCTGTTGCAGTCGGTTTGCACCAGGCAGCTCTGGGCTTGCTGCCTTACGAGAAGTGCCAGATTACACCTGGTCATCCTTGAGGTCTGTTTGAAGGTGTGGAGTGACCTGGCCCCCAGCTGTACCTATTTGCCATGACTCCTGTCCAGTGAAGGCAGTGGTCCTTGGCGGGCAGGGGGTTTTCTCCTGCCTGGCGTGCGTTAATGGAGTGATTTCCTGGCCACCCGTGGGTGGGGGAAGTGACCGCTGGAGAGAACATCCCCGCAGCAAACACAACTGCTGGCACGGAAAAGTAAATGAGAGAATTGCTTGAAGTATTTTTAGCCGCTTCTAATGTCATTTAGCAACTGGAAACAGCGGGAGGGTGGGGTGGGGTGGGGTGGGGGGGGAAGCTGGCAGTGTGCGAGTTGCCCGCAGGCCACCGACGAGCGCCCTGGCGTCCGGCGCTGGCGGCCGTGTGGCTCAGTGAGTGTTGGCAAGAGCCGGCGGCGGCTCCCGGCTGAGTCACGGCTCCGGCCGCCGCTCGCCGGGGAGGGACGCTGCTTTCTCTCCGGGAATGTGCAGCGAGGGCTTGGTTTTTTTTGTGGGCTTTTTTTTTTTTTTTTTTTTGTTCGGCTGCAGCGGCGCACCGTGTCCTAGCAGCCGGCAGCGTGGTGAAGCATGTGGTTAAAGCAGCAACTGCTTGCCGTGGTCCGGGCTGAGTGGGAGTATCGTTTTCCTTGGCAGACACTTCATAGAAAGTTCTGTTTTTTCTGCCAGAATAAGCAAGTCATTACATTCCGTACAATTCATAGTCAAATTATTATCTATTGTTAAAATTGCCTTAATTATCAGATGTTTCCTTAGACATGTAGCTGTTTTTTAAGAGGCTGAATAGGCGTGTGTACATTGTGCAGAAGGCCTGAGCTGCACAATGTTTTCAGTACTGTTTTGTAGTTTCAGGGAGATTTTCTGTGGCTTTCGTATGTCAACAGGCTTTTTATTCATACTGAAACAGCAGCAGAGCAAGGCCAACGACAGCGAGGCGCTGTTTTGGGTCTCTGCATCTCCCCTCTCTCATGGTATTTCCTTGTTACTTGTGGAGCCAAGGAGGTTCAGGATGAAACATCGCTGCTCTGCGTGTGAGATGGCTCTGATGGGAGAAGGTTCCAGATGAGTATTTTCTGTCTTGGAGATGCAGGTAACATCAGCCCATTAGGGCTGTGGCCTCTGGCAGGAGGCTGGAAAGGTCCCAGTTCCTTGAGCTGGTGATGTCTGTAGTCTTAGCCCACTCTTGGTGTTGCATGGTGGCTTGGACAGACCCCACTGTCCTGGTTCTGTGCAATGGATTGCCATCCCTGGAACCTGCATGGATGGGGAAGGACTGCCAGTGCTTCTCAAGAGGTGTCAGACATGTGGTTCTCATCTCGTGCCCTCTTCACACATAGCCATTCCCATGGACTCACCATGGATTTCTGTGCATGTGCATGTGTGTTGAGTTGCACAGGCTCAGTCCTTGACACCTACCGCAGGATGGAGCATCAGGATAATTGGTCTACTGCAAAATTCTTTGCCTCCTCCCAGAAGAGGAGCAATTCTCAGGGACCTGACTTTTTTTTTCTTTTTTGGGTCGGGATGGGGGAAAGAAATTCCTGTTAGCCAGAGAGGTCAGGATGTGTGTCTCCTTGCCGGCAGCCAGGCTGAGAGTGAGCTGCCAGTCCCAGTCTCCCGGGCAATAACCTCCTTGCATTCCTCACATTCCTTCTGCTTTCTCTTTCTTTTGAGATTATGAAGATAACTTCCTTCTCCCATTGCTAAGCAATTCGAGCACCCAGTAAGTTTCCCTCTTATTCCCTAAATTACTTTGTGTGCTCCAAGATGCCCCATGGCAAACCCCTCTGGTGCCCGGAAAGGTGCAGTTTGTGTTCTTCACTGGGGTTTGTGCATCTCAGGAAGAAAGCTGCTGTCTGGTTTTTGTTTGTTTGTTTGTTTGGGTTTTTGTTTTGTTTTTGTTTTTTTTTTGTTTGGTTTGGTTTGGTTTTTTTGTTGTTGTTGTTTTTTAAAATTTTTTATTATTATTATTTTTTATTTTTTATTGCCAAGTGTTTTAATTAAAAGTGATTACTACTTTGTCATAGCCCATCTTACCTGCTTCCTGGTTTGTTACAGAAGTGTTTCATGAAACTATTTTGCTTTTGTAGGAGAGATTTTTGTGTTTTTTCTTTGCCTGTGCAGAATATGTGCAGTCTGCAGAGGCTGTGGCTGAAGCACCATGTTTGTGCCAAAGAATTTTCTTGTTTACATCTTTCTGGTCCAGGAAAGGTGCTCAGATCAAAATAGTGTGTTGGGAAGAGGGGAACTGGTGAGAAAACGTTGGAAGCTTTATGTGTGCAGAGCTGGTGGGCTGTTGGCAGGCTTTGCCCCTTGAGGATGTGGCTGTGGTAGTTTTCTCAGGATGGTGTTTTCTGTTTGAAAATGGCCATGGTTGGCACAATCATCTCCCCTGCTAGTTCATGCCTTGCAGTCTGTCACCTCTCATGTCTCTGTGGGTCCTGGGAGAGGAGGGAAGTGGGATGGGGTGGTGTTCCTTAAGGGCAGGAGTGCATCACCTCACTGGCAAAGTGCTTGAAAGGATGGATATGATGCTTAAAAAGTGTGTGGGGATACCATCTGATGGGATCAATCTTAATTAAGAGCTACTCAGTGTTGATTTTAATTTGAAATTAGAACTATAGTACCTCTTTCCCAATGTAAAGCATTGCCAGATTCCCCACCTCCCCAAAAACAGTCTTAGAAATATGTTTTTTGTTGTCCATCTTCTAAGCAGAGAAATAAAATCTGTTAGTTTCCTGTCTTTCTACTCATATTTTCTGTGGCTTACACAACCAGTGGCCGATGGATTTGTGGGAGTTCCTTTTGAGGGACTTCTCTCTCTCTAAGCTTTGGTGTTGGAAAGGTACGTAGATGGTGGAGAGGTGTTACCCTGAACAAAAGATTTTGAAGGAGTATTTCTCTTAATGTTTCCAATTTAGAAGCTGAGAATTGTCTGGATTTTAAGCAAATTCAGATGGGAGCAAACAATGATGAAATGTTTAAAATATGTTTGAACATTTTTGTGGGAATAGGAGCAGTTCTTACACAGGCGAGGCTGCAGCTTTCAGGAGGTGAAAATATGTGGCCCTTACACATTGTCAGCATTGTTGCTGCCTTTTTTTCCCCCCTTCTTTTTCCTTTTTTAAAAATGCTCATAGGAAATTGGCTTTGGTAATTGAGTTTCTACAGAACCACAACATCCAATAGCTGTTCCTTTCCAGGGTTCACCCTTAGGTTAGTTTAAGTAATGTGCAGTCAGTTTAACCTCTTGTGGTTTGTAGTGCTATTCTAGAAATTACTGGTGATTTGGGGTGTGTTAGAGTGACAACTTCACAGGAAAACCCCAAATGTCAGGGTGTCTGGTTTTCAGAGAGCTCTTACCGCTTGCCTTGTGAAAACCAGGCACCTCGAGGTACATCCCTTCTTGCATTGGAAAATGCAGTTAAAGCCCTTATATAGCCCATTGACTTTCCTTTTGAAAGAAGCTGAAATAACCTTGGGTGATTTGTTTACCTACACTGACTTACAACATCCTCCTGCGTGGAAGCACCATGCAGAACCTGTGCTGGATGCTCTGTGTTGGGTCACATCGCCCTGTGTGGCACTGATGGAGGAGCAGCAGTGCTGTGGACCCCCAAATCCTGGGGTTTAGGGGATTTTCTGGCAGCAGAGGGCCAGTTTTAAGAAATTATGGGCTGGGGCTTTAGCTTTGTGGCATTGACAGTTTGGTATAAAAAGCTCTGTGTTGCAGGCTGTGATGACAGGGGGTGATAAATCACTCTTGGCTGGTACTACAGGTTCTAATAATGGTGTTTTAAAAAGATTACATGGGTTTTAATACAAACTTTTTGCTTCTTTGTACTCTCCTCTTTTTAAAGAGTTGAGCCTGTTTTGATTCAGCATTCTTGGAACATAAAGACAGAGCCAGGATTTTTTCTGGGCTGAAATGCAGTTTTTTGCTTCTCCTACAAACATGAGGATCTGGTTTGAGTGTCTTTATAGCCAACTGGCTGGCAGTGTCCTCTTTGCAAGGGAGCTGGTATGTTTGTTTGTTTGTTTAAAGGTAGCTTTGCCCCACAGAGGATTAAAAAGCAAGCAGCTTCACCCAGTTGTGGTGAGTGCTGCTATTAGAAAGAAATTAGTGATAAGGAGAGACACACAATAAAGGGGATAAATAACCTCCTGCACCTTCCTTAACTTTTCCTTGGCCCATTCCCACAGGAGGGACAGAGCATTTATGTAATCAAAGAAATGGGCACAATTAGAAGCCTGATGGAAAATTAGTCCCTTGCCAGCTATGTATGGGCACCCAGGTGGGCATTGCCTTTGCTCTGAATAGTGTGGGCTGGATTTTTTTTTTTTTTTTTTTTTTTTATTTTGCATACCTGCCAGCCTTAGGGTTTTTTAAATGTGGTGGCCAGCAGTCCTGGTGCCTACTGAGCCAAGGCAGTGAGGCAGTAGTGCCCATATCCCTTTGCCTGGGCAGAGGCTCTGGAAGCAGCTGGCAAACACCCGGCATGCAGATCAGGGGTCAGAGTGGTGCTGCTGGTTTAGTTTGGACTAGAGGAAAACAAACAGGCTTCCTCCTGAGTTTTGGCTCTGTTTAGAGACAGAACTGAGGGTGCCATAGGGCCATACACTTTCCTTCTCTGTGGGGGGAAAAATGGCTTTAATAGCATCTGCTAATGATTCAGCACTGTTTACATAATAATTGCGGTTCGCTTTCATTAGCTCTCATAATGAGATTGCTTTCTTCCAGTGCAATCGCTTGCTGGTTTGGTTTTACATGCTCCTGCCTCCCTGCTCTCCAAGCATGGCAGTGGGATGATGAGAGAGTGCAAGGGCTCTGTGCCTGGCCTGGCCTCCCTTCCCTGGCTCCAGGCATGGAAGAAAGCTCACAACTGCTCACTGGAAAGGAGAGAGGAGGTGAAGGGGTTTTGTACTGCTGGGACCCAGGTGGTGGTTTGGAGCACCATCACAGTAGTTTGGAGCAGAATGGCATCTTCGCGGAGTTGGGTTTAAATCCATTTTGCGTCAGGTTCTCTCATCTTTGTACTGAAAACTGTCGGGCTTACCTGTTTGCGAGGGAGGCAATCCAGTGACCTGCTTCTGCCCAGAGGAAGAAGCCAGGTCCTTTTGTCTCCTGCTTCCACTATATCAGAAGCAGTGATCTGTGACAGTGGATGTGCATCGTGGATATTGTTTGTCTGTAGCTGCTGCAGCCTAACCTTGGTGTCGTACTTGTTGGTGTTTCACGTTTGAGTAATTGTGAACGGTGGCGATGCTCTCCAGGCTGCAAGTGCCTGCCTCCTGCAGCACCCAGCCCCTGTGCCAAGGAGCTGCCGTGAGATAACACCCACTGCTGAGCTCTTTTAAATTCGTAATGTCACTCGGGAGGAAAACACAATAGCCTGAGTGCTACCTTTTGAGAAGGTAAGGCTTGCTATTGTTTGGTTGGGTTTGTTTGTTTTTTTTTCCTTTGTAGTGTAGTAGTGAGGGCATGAGGGTTTCAGAGCAGGCACTCAGAGCAGCGAGTGCCAGCAGGACAGGACGTGGCTGAGCCTGGCACAGCACTGGGCTGGAGCAGGATGGGTCCCCAGGCAGCAGTGGTTGCTCACCCAGGGGTGCCTTGGGGAGTGTGGGGATCTGTCTGTGTGACTTTGCAGATGTCCTAGGGGATGCATGCCCTCTCCCCTTTGGCTGCAAATGACTTTCTTTAGAAAAATGCCTCAATTTGTTGCCATTGGTAGATTAAGGTCTCGACTGCTGGCGGGTCCTGAGCAGAGGATGAGTTGATCTTCTTTGCCTTTGCAGAGCAAAACACTTTCATGGGGGGTTGGGAAAGGTGTGACTGCTTTTGGCCATGTGGCTTCTGCTAATTAACTTGAGTTAATTGGGGCTGGTTGAAGAGCTGTGGCTTGGAGGGTAGAGGAGGCTGGAGGAGACGGGGCTCAGGGCTGCTCAGCCCTGTTGAATCCAGCCCACCAAGGGGATCCTAGTGCAGGCGCCTCGCTAGTGAAAACTCCACATAACTCAGCCCTCTGCATTATTAAAGGCTTCTTTATACCTCTTCTTGCCGTAACTCCTGTGAGAACAGCCAGCCTTTTCAGCAGCCTTCCTTATGGGGAAACAACTGTGAGGGGAGCAGCCTGGCTGGAACGGCACTGCTCCAAACCAGCCCTGAAGCTGCTGTTGGAGCAGTCTGGGAGCAGGCAAGGGTGCCAGGCGAGCCTGGTGCTCCTGTCCAGCCTTGCCAAAACGAGGGCTGTGAGTCTGCTTGCTGCCCAACTGGCTCAGTAGGATCCTGAAAAATAGTTGTGGAAAGTAGGAGTTAATTTCTATGTATCAAAATATGCACACAAGGTTAAATGAGACTTCCTCCTTGTCAATGAATTACGGCTTGAAAATATTTGCATTCTTTCCTGAAAGATTTAGGAATAATTATACAGCACTCAGGGGCAAGGCATTCCCAGATAAACTTAACAACTCTATAATTTGTACTCGAGGCAGGGTTTCCTGTAAATGATAGCTTTGTTTAATTTTACAATACTGCTTCCAAATGTTTGCTGACTGTGAATTGCCAGCTAAACTGGACTTGTGAATCTGGAAGAGTATTTATTTGTTTGTTATTGCAGACAGTAAGAGCTGCTGTGTTAGGCTAAAACTTGGCATCTCCTTTACAAGCTGTATGCATCTCTCCCCAGGCAGGTTTGGTGCAGTGGGCAGCTGATGTAGGGTGTGAACAGCTTTCCAACTTCTCTGTACAAAATTCCTGAGCTTCTCTAGGATCTCCTCCTGCTCTGCCTTTCTTTTTCTGAGGTTGGGAAAGGAACGCTGCAGTCGCAGTGCACATACTTTATTTCCATTACTCAAAGCTGGAGTCATGCATAGTTACAGCCAAAGACACTTCAGCAGCTCTGGGGATAACAAGATAGCTGACAGACTGGAATGCGGATTTATCAGGGGTAAAAACTGGCAAAATTCCTTATTTCTGGTTCTTCTTTTTAAATAGGCCCTTCATGCTCCTGCTGCAAGAGCCCACCACATGTTTAACCCCTTGTGTTCTCCCAGCTGGATCCAGGGATGAGCACTGGCACTGCCTAAGTTTCTTTTGGGATTAAATTGCTCAGTCGCACATAGTTCCTAGGTGTTGTTTTTAAACTGCAAAGCTCTTTAAGAAGTGCTTTCAATGGGTTTTTATTTTAAAGTGCAAGCCTTTGCACCAGATGTCTGTCTGAGTGACCACAGAATGTAAATTTTACTGTGTGTTGCCTTTGGACTGGCTGTTAGGGAGACTACTGGGCAGTTAACATAGGCAGATTGTGCCATGAAATCCGCTTCCTTGGATTTGACTCATATTAATTTCTTTCAAAGCAAATCTCTTTATTGGCTTCAGTTTCATTTTGCTGTAGAGCTACTTTTACTGTGCCTTTGCTAGGACCTGGAAATACTTACATTGCTATGAGAAATAGGTCATATGCAGCTCCATGGATTTTCAGTTATATATATTAATATTGCAAGATATTAAGCAATTTCTTTTTGGGGAAACAAGTTATGGCAGAAGGAGCACACTTGGAAGTTAAATAGATTAAGTGAAATCCCTCAATTACAGGAGCGAAGTCCAGAAGACAAGTCAGGCAGTTTAGGGAAGGAGTTTCAAGTTAAAATTTAACCTTTCCCAGTCTCTGAGTGGTACAGCAAGACCTTCCTGGAGCCAGCCCCGTGCGGGAGCCTGGGGTGAGGGCTGTGATGTGGCCATCTGCAGGGTGGATGGATTTGGAGCTGGTGGTTGTGCCTGTGGTTGGGAGTCTCGACTGGCTGAGAATGAAGAGAATTTCACTTTTTATTGGAAGAGGAAAGAATTGCTCAAGGATTGCAAAACACTTTGTTTTGGAAGAAATGTCATTGTTTGAAAATAGCACAAGAGCAGGAGGGGAGCTGTCCCTAAGCCTGTGGCAGTCTTGGAAATCTTCTTCTTATCTGGGGGCTCAAGTGAAGCTTCAAGGCTTAAGTGTTAGCTTGGACTTTTGTCCGAGGGTGTCCAGGCTGGAGGGCTATACTTCTCCTGTTCCTCATTCTTCCTTTGGTGGTGTAAGGATGGGGAACTTTATTGTTTTTTAGTTTTCTATTTTAAGCAGGAGGGGTAGAGTTTAGAAAGGAAAGTAAGTGTTGGCTTTTGGACAGAAACATTGACGGGGTGGTGGCCAGCACTTGGTCTCTCATGGGATAGTTGCTGGCTCCTGATTTTCTGCCCTCTGTGTCCTTTCTGCTCCCTGCATTTATCTCCTTGGCTGAGCCCCAGGCACATGGATTTGAACCAGCATGGCCATCACCGCTTTGCTGCAGGCTCTTGCCTGGGTGCTGCTTGGCCTGTTTTGTCTGGGTGCATCCCCAGGACAGGTCCATCCCTACAGTGGGAAGCTGCTCTGGTCACAACACAGTCATCCACTGGAGACACCCAGCCCACATGGATTTGCCACAGAGGGCAGTCCTCCTGCCGAAGCCTTGTCTCAGCCCTGCCAGGATCTCCCCATGCAGCTGGCAGGTTGCTCGGTGCCTCCCCATTGCAGGGCTGCCTGTTGCTCCTCCAGGCTTTTTTTAGCTGCAAACTTTATTTCATAGAGTATTTTTGCTGATGGAAGGTGCCAGGACACATCAGTGGCTGTGGGCAGGGAAGGGAGCTTCTCTTCCTTCTACAGAAAGACTAACACAACTGGTAGATCCATCCCATCCTTCTAATCAGCCATCCCCTCCCTGGGGCTCACAGTGCCAGGGCAAGAAAACATGATGCTGTGCCATGTTCCCCTGTGGAGCAGCAATGAGAAGGCACATGCGTACGCTGTGAAGCATGTTTGGGAGGAGGGTAGGGAACTCAAAAAGCTTTAATTTTCAAAGCTGAAGTGGCCTCCTGCACTCTCCTGTTGTCTGGGATGCTGCTGTCCCTCCTGGGAGGCATTTGCTCAAACAAAGGTGGCAGCACAGAAACTGGCTTGGGAATTGTTGCATAGATGTTGGGATTTATCCGTGCTGTGGTGAGGAGGAGTGCCTGTGTGAAGCTGGCAGCAGATAAGGCTGGTGTTCACAGCTGTGCCAAGGAGAGCGGCAAAGATAGGGCATTCTGGAGAGGGGGAGAAGGAGGAGTTTTTAATTTTGTGATAGCCTTATCTTAATCCTTTCTCCCCTCTCTTCCACCCCCCTTCTCTCCTCGTCCAGGGTAGGTTAAACTACTCAGCCTCGCCTTTTCCACAAACACTGGCAGGCTGGTGGTTCCAGACCTGGGAATACATTGGGAGTCTGTTTCAGCAGCAGGATGGGTTTTTGGACGTAGGTCATGTTGTGCTAGCAGAACACAGTGCAGTGCTTGTGTGAGCTGGGTGGCTTCTGCAACGGATACCTGGCTGTTGGAAAAGTAACACTTGGTAGGAGTAGCAGTCAAGGGCTTAAAAGCACGTTTTTCAGTTCAAAAAATCTTATATATGAACTAAGCTGTGGTCTTAACTCTGAGGTGTTTTGTCCGAGGGGAGATAAAGCAGGGTGGTGGGAGATGTAGGGGATGGTTCTGAACGTCACCAGAGCACAGGTGCCATTTCTGCTGCTCCCTGGGTGAGGAGGCAGTGACCCCACTATTGAGATCTCTGGGCAAATGTCCTGCCCTGTGCTTGGGGTTGGTGCCTCTTGCCTCTCCAGGTACCTCCCCCCCTTTTTTTTTTTCCCAGGGGGATTGAACCTGGAGCTGTGCCTCTAGCTGAAGGGAGGATTTCCACTGACACCCTCCCTCTGCATGGTGGCCCAGTTTCAGGGAGTTTCAAAGGTCCTGGGCAAGTTGCATCTTGGACTTTTGGCACTGGACGTCCCCTGCCTCCTGTTGTGCTGCTTATTTGCTTTTCTCCATGTGTTGCTTCAGCCTTGGCCATGTGCGTTTCTGGAGGTTTGTCTTATTTACATGAACAGTTCTCGGAAAGTTCAGCTGAAAAGCAGCTTTTTTTTTTTTTTTTTTTTTTTTCCTGGGAACAGCCAGGAACCACTAGTGTGTGATCTCTGTGTATAAAGTTGCCTTTCTGTGATTATAAACAGTGGCCCTAGGATGGATGTGCGGTGGACCTGTTTAGATTTTAAACCTGACCCACCTCCTCGTTCTTCAGTGCTGGCATCCCTTTTGAGCAACATGTTCTTTCCTGCCTTTTGCAATAACACATGATGTGAGTTTTTTAACCTTTAAATTGGAAAGTCCTATCAAATTGTGGTGTCCTGCTCTAGGCAGCAGTGTATGATTTTGCTTTTAATGATTTTGTTTTTGGCTGATGCAATATCAGATACACGGATTGCTCATTAATTTCCCATGTAGCCTTTCTTCTGATGGTCTGGCAAGCCAAAATATCCTGATAGCCACAGAGAGCCTATTGCATGTCCCAGTTAGCCCCTGGGAGCTCTGACTGAGGGAGGGGATGAGCTGGGAAGCACAGATCTTTGCCTTGGTCCTGCATCTGCAGTGGAAGAACTGTTGCAACATTCAGCTCTGCTGGCTGTCCCTCCCAGAGCCTTGGAGGGCTTGTTTCCCCAACCCTTTGCATCAGATTCATGCGAGCTAATTATTTCTGAAACCCCTCTAATTGGTGGCTCTTTCTGGTCCAGCTGTTTGTACAGTCATGAGCAGGGTGAAGACCTGGGGCAGAGCAGCATCACCTTTCTTCCCAGGAAGGCAAGCTGGATCAAGGGGTTGACAGCATCCCTGGGGTCATTGAGGAAGCAAGAAAGGCCTTTGTGGGCAAGGCTGGAAAATGCAGCATTCCATTCTTGCTGCTTTACTGGGTGTTCATAGTGTGCAGCTGTGTACTGAGATGTAGCATGAGTTCCTCAAAACTGACTTGTGGCAGTGATGCTCTGGAGAATCATTTCTAGGGTGATGGCAGTGTTCTTCCAGACTCCTGGGAAGCTGCTCTGCAGTGGAGCTACTCAGCTAGAATATTTGGTCCCAAAATGGCTCATTGTGGAAGGGGCACTGGTGGTGTCTGGGCTGAGAAGGTCATCCTGTGCGGAGCTAAACTGGGGGGACAACCAGGGAGCTGGAACTGTAGAGCAGTACAACTGCTCTGCCTTCCCTCTGGTGCCAAAACAGTCTCCGTGTTGCTATGAAAATGTCTTGTGGAAAACTTTCCACTTAGAACTGAAGTCTCATTTATGTCTGCCCAGGACCTGCTCTTGGACTGAATTTTATTTTCTAAGCAAATGAGACTTTCTGGTCCTTGAGGCGGTGGAAATAACTGCTCAACCAGCTTGCAGCCCACCTGCCCTCAGGGGCCTGGGAGCCAGCGGGGGGTTTTGGCAGAGGAGATGGTTTGTTCAGCGGGAGCAGTGTAGGGCTTGAGTGGGGCAGTGGGCAGTTTGTGAGCCCTCTAAAAACTTGGTTTTAAGGGGACCACAACTCCCCATATTGCAACCTTCAGAGTACTGCTGTGCTCCCACAGACCCCTCCAGTCACCTCCCAGACTGCAGACTACAAACTGAATACGAAATGTTTAATGGGGCGCCAAACTGCCTTGAAAAATGTGTGGATGCAAAATTAATTTGAAAAATCTGGCCTTTTGTGTATTTTCTTTCTGGAGTCTCTTAACCTGCTCTTAAGTTTTTATGTTATCTGCACTGTTACTCTGCTTGGCATGCTCTGGAGGCAGAAGAAGGGCTTATTAATGTGGGTTTTTATGTAGATAAATGTGGTTATGAAGTACTATTGACACATGGAAATGTTGGTGGATGCTTAGAGAAGGATCAGCTGCTTTGTGATAGCTCTGTGCCAGTTCCCTCATTCGAATATAGTTATGAAACCCAGTTGTAGCAAAGCATGTTGTTAAAAAAAAAAGAAAGCATATTTCTGTGGCTTAAAAAGAGGAAAAATCAAACCCCAAACCACACACGCCCTCCTTAGTAAAAGTTCTGCGCACATAGGAAACAAAGGCATCAGCATTTGCTTGTCAGAGCTAATAAAGTTTGCTTGGATCTTAATTTTTCTGCTTGATTTCACAAAGTAATTGAAACTTCCTTTTTGCTGCAAGCCCTTTTCCCCCCTTCTTTCCCCTTTTTTTTAAAATATTCTTAAAAGAACATCTTTTGGTCAGTGAGTAGATGGAATTTTGCTCAGGAGGCAGGCACAGTTTGAGTGTACTTTGCAACTGGTCAGACAAAGCTTATAGGACAAATTACTTGTGTCTGCAAGTCATTCCCCCAAGTTGAAAACCACCTAGACCAAATAAACCTTGAACTACAGGTTTTATAGGAGCTTTTGAGCATGTAAGTGAGGCTTTTGTAATCGCAGTGATCTGATAAAATCTTAAAAACCAAGGTTCCCATAAAGAAAATTGTTCCACTTGAGGTGATAAAAGCCACATCTGGTAAACTTTGCTTGCTACCTCCTGATGACCTGTGAAACAGCAAATAGTCCCCACTCTAGAGGAAAGCACAACTACTGGTGCCATACCCCTTATCGTGGAGGGGCTGCACAAAAAAAAAAAAAGTTGATTTCAGAGCAAAACCAACAGCCTTTAAAGAAGGAGCCTCTTCTGGCTCATCCTCTAACTCACATTTGATATTCCATGACTACGGTGTCATGCTGCTTGCCTCCCGGCCAGCACAGCACAGGGAGATTCAGAGGTTAGGATAAGGAGGGGCCTGCGTAATTGAAAGCAAACAAACAGCTAAGACAAAGAAAGAAACATAAAACAGCAAACCCAAAGCCACAAATAGAAAACAGACTTTCCAGATTGATTAGTTCGAATTTGTTTATTTGAAGTCCCAAAAGTTCTCGTTGTCACTCTTTTGAGGTGTCTCTCTAGTTTGGCAATATGCTGACCATGTGTTTGCAGATCAGTTTTTCACAGGAAAGACCTTGGTTTTTGGTGTGTTGGTGTTGCCTTAAACTTTGAATTGAAGGGAGGGTTGCAAGTTCCAAAGACTGATCTGTAATTGTGACATTCAGGTGCTGCTTTAGAGGTAATTACATTCTGTTAAACTTCTGGTTCATGGAGAATTTTCCCTAAGCATGTGCTTAGTGCTAGGATGTGCTGCTGATCACTTTTTTCCCAGGTTTAGAAAATAGGTTTAGGAAGACTGATGCACTTACTGGCTTTGGAAATCAGTGGAGACCTGAAAAAGTCTCTGTTTTCTTTTGTTTTTCAGAGTGTTTTGGATGGAGAGGTGCTTCCTATCTTTAGTAACAGATCAACAGTGCAGCTGTAAAATATATATATATATATATATATATATATATATATTTTTTTTTTTTTTAAATGGAATTGGCTTAAACACCCTCAAGTCCCCAGACAGAGGAATTACAGCTCCAGCCTATTAACTGTTGGCCGTTAATGAGTCGGGTCTAAATGACTTGATTGTGCCTGAGATTTCTAGGCTGAATCTTTGCATAACATTAGCATGGCAAGAATGCCTCCCAAGGACAAACAAGAACTTCCCAGGCCTTCCCATGCCTATGCAGGAAGGAATAAGTACATTTTGGGTTGTGCTGATACCATCTCGTGCCTTGGTGCTATCAAAGCGGGTGGAAGCTCCCCGCTGCTCTGGTAGCCTGGCTCTGATGTTCTTTCACATCCAGGCACATTGTTTATCTTTAACCAAGGCTTGGATGAACTTCCAAAATAAATGACTGTAGTAGTCCAACTTGGTCTGCTTTGGCGTAGATTTTCTGGAGTGACTCAAATGTTATAAATATGAAAGTAGCTAGACTTCAAACGCCGGTTTTGGACCAGGTTTTCAGAGCTGCCTCCTCAAGTAGCAAAGGGGATCCTTTCCTTGAAGAAAATCTTAGGGTGTTTTGTTTTTTTTTTTTTTTTTTCTCCTATTTAAACCGCCGCCCTCCCCGTTCCTTCTTTTCATCTGCACCCTTTGTTCACGTCTGCCTTCCTGATTAAGAACTAATCAGTGAAGATAGATTAGTCCGGGAGCATTGCAGCCCTTGGGACCCGCGCAGCTCCGGCGGGTCAGGAGCCGGGAGGCACCGCGGGGTCACCGTCACCGCCGCGGAGGAGGCTGGAGGAGGCCGGCTGGGCCGCGCTCCAGTGCACGGAGGAATGCGGTAACAGGATTTAAAGGAAACGTACAGAACTAACGAGGATTAAGGCTAATTGTTCTGTGAGGGGCGGCAGGATGTGGCCGTGCAGGGAGCAACACTGTTCTGCCAGGGGGGAAGGCCTGGTAGTTAGGGCCTTTCTCGTGGAGGGCTCAGGTAGGTTTTGGTTGGTTTAGTTGCTGCGTGGAGAAATGGAAAATAGTGGATTGGAAACAAAAATGAAAAAAAGCAGGGCTCTCCCTTAAAGACTTCAAGGCTGTTAGAGCAAATATTTCTGCAGTTGGTGGGAAGCATGCTCCGAGTGGCTGGTTCTGGCCGTGCCCCGGCTCTGTTTGTGCTGGCTTTGCACAAGTGTTGCTCTGTGCAGGGAGTGATGTCCCCCAACTGCTCGTCCTGGGGCTGGCAGGCGGCTCTTGCTGAAGGACTTTGGGTGCCAGTGGGTTTGTTTTGGGCAGTGGCATGAATGCTGTTGGAGGAGTTTAGAGGACCCTGCTGCGCCGCCCCCCCCCCACCCCATAGGTCAGGCTGGTTATCAGGTCTTGCAGAAAGGCCATGGGTATCTCTGAGCTTGAATAAGGGGGGATCTAAGAAGCAAAAGCCCTCAGGGTTGGTCCTCAGCGAGCCTGAGTGTGTGAAATGCGGTCTGGAGCCAACCGTCCATCATCAAGTGGTACTAGAGGGCAGTCAGACTAAAAAGAGTTATTCTCATTGTATTTCTGCGCTTTGGGGAAGATCTGTCCTTGCCTGGAAAAAGTGACGTTTGCAAGTGTCCCAGCCAGAGAATGGGAGATGATGGATGCCCTTAAAGGCTGCAGGACCCTCTGGGCAAACCCGTTTATTTGCATTGTGTCAAGGGAGGGGATCAGAGTGGGGTCTGCTGGATGGGATCTGGGCACACCAGGGGCCTGTGATTCTCAGCAGGTGTGGATGAATGAGTTGCCCAAGTGAACTCGTTCTTCCTTGGGCCTTGGGTTTTAGCTATTCCTGATAGAAGCAGTCCAAAGCTCAGTTTTCTGTGCTGTACAGAGGTGCCTTGGGTGACACTGGGGGTATGCAGAGACAGGGGAGGTGCCTGGTTTCTCAACTGTTAGATTACAGCTGGACTTTGTCACACCTGAACCCTTAAAGCTTGTCATCTTTTTATTTATGGTTCCAGTTACCACAAGTCCTAAGTCCTGATCCCCAAAACCCCAAGCAAGCAATACTCTTGCAAATGGAGAAGATAGAATGTTTCTCCTTGGTGTGGAGCTTGGGCTCACTTTGGCTCCGTCCCTGAGCAGGACTCCTGGGATCAGTGGGTGCTGCCGTGCAGGTGGCTGGTGGCATGCAGGGCACCAGGAGGAAGGAGATAAGGAGTTGGTGCTCTGGTCTGAAGTCCAGGCTGCCTGTGTTGTTGGGAAGAGAGCCCTGCCATTGGCAGCTGCGTGGGACAAGGAACTTACATGACTTTTGCTATCAAAGCAAGGGGAGTAAAAGCAGTCATCCTGTCCATGTCACTTAAGACTTTTGGGTAGCCCTGGCTGGTCCTGGCTCTTTGCTGCATCCAGCTTACTCTTCTCCCTGCCCAAAACTACCCAAGGCAGGGTGAAGGAGCATGTCCTTATAAGTGGAAAACATCGCCCTGCTACTTCCCAGATATTTGTGTATTCATTAATACACTGCCCTTTAATATAGTTGTTTGCAGTGGGTCTTGTGTTTTTGTTTGGGGTTGGTTGGTTGGTTTTTTCCTTTCTCCTCTTCTAAAGTTGGTCTCAGAATTGCAGCAGGTTCTGCAGTGCCTATTTTGGATCCCACAATAGGGAATTAATCTCTCTGGAAGTTAATTAACATCTCTCTTGTGCTCCAATTTGTAGATTAGATTATTGTTTGTATAAAGCCTGGGATATTTTTTTTAATTTTATTTTGAGTCGAAAACAGGAAATTGTGGCTGAATTCCACAAGTTTTGTTTCTTATTTGAGGAATTAAAAACATCTTTAGGTTTTGGGGTTTCTTAAAAAATTTTTGCTTGGGTCACAGCTGCTAGTTTGCATGCCCTTAGTGCTCTCCCTGCTGTGGAACTCATGGAAATGGTAGCTCTGCTTTGTGTCGTGGTGCATGTGTGGTTTTGCTTGTGCAAGCAGGAAAGCTTTGCTTCTGTTGAGCTCCTGCATAGCTGATAACATTGGAAAAGATGGGATGTTCAGGGGGTTTGGCCACACAGCCACAGTTCCAGTGCCTTGGGACAGTGGTGAAATGTGCCCGTGCCACCAGTTGGGACAACAGTGGCTTCCCATGGTAGTGCAGCTCTCAGCTGAGGAACCTGCCTTCTCAAGTGCGTCCACAAAGCCATGGATGTCTTACATCCTTCTGAGTTTCATTTGTTTTGGGGGTATTTTTCCACATAAAACATGATTCTCCAAATCACAAGGGTCATCTACTGCCAGATGTGGGACTTGCCAGTGAATGATCAGTCTGCTGGCACAAATAGCCTACGTTCCTAGGTGCATGTCACAAGAACCTACTGTGTGGCCCTGAAATGTGTTTTTGTGCATTGACACTGGGATGTCAGCTGTGTTTGAAAAGGAAAAAAAAATACTGGAAAAGTGGTTGCCAGTGGCATATTTCTGCTTTTTCCTGCCTAGCCACATGTGGTGCCACCCTGCAGTGGTGTGAGCATCCCTGGAGGTGTTTGGTGGAGGGTCTGGGGCATGAAGAGGGAGAGTGGCCAAAAGTGGAGGGAGAAAATGTTAAGGAGGAGAAATATTCCAGTTTAAATTACATTGGTTGTGACGGAATCAGTTTTGGTCAAAGGTTGCTTTTTTTTTTTTTTTTTCTGGCAAACAGCTGAAAGCTTTAGGGAAAAAAAATACAAACAGGCGAGGTTTTTTGGCTTTGTTTTGCCTTTTTAATTTGAGGAAAAAAATGAGAAGTCTCACAACTAAAATAACTGTCTTCCCGCCACATCTCTTCTATTTGCTGCTCCTTGTGCCTGAGGCTTCAGTAATTCTGTGTATTTGCTGTTCCAAATGGATTCCTTTCCTTGCCACCCCTTTTACCTCCTTTAATTATATTTGGTGAGGTTTTTTGGATTGCCGTGGTAAAATCTGCTGGCCAGTCTCTGTTGAATTTTGAAGTCTAATTTCTGGCTGTGTGCAACTTCTTTTTCCTGTGACTTTTACCCTTAGGTAAATGTAAGAGTTACTGAGTGCAGGTCTTGAGCTTTTTACATGTTCTCTGGTAGCTGATAGAGGGGCTCAGTCATCGTGGAGGTGGGTTGGTCTATTATCCAACCTCCTCACCAGAGAAGTGAGAAAAAAACAAGAATTATTTTCAGCATACCTTGACCCTTGTATAACATCACTCACTTAGTGCGTATAGGCAGAGACATGTTATGAAAACTATTTCATGCCTGAAGAATGTAGTGATAATGAAGAAAATTTGCATTTCCTAAGTTCTCACTCAGAGATACCAAGGAGGGTTTTTTGGTTTTGTTTTTTAATTAAGAAACAGCTATTGGTTTTCGTTGAAGGTTTCTGTCTTAGCTAGAACCAGGGAGAATCCTGTAGTTAGCCAGAGTTATTTCCTTTTCAGATTTGCTTAAATAATAAGTTTAATTATGTAGTATTTTAATATTCCTTTTTCCCCCTTGTCTTATTTGTATATTCAGGTCTTTGTGTGGTTTCTCTCTTTTGATGTTTGCAGAAATGTATTATCTTCATCTGTCTGGTTTGTGTTTGGTGTGCCACTAATTGACTCAATATCCTGTTTGTTGGAATGAAAGGAGGCTCTATCATGGCATATTTTTCCAGGGTGTAAAACCTTGCAGTATTTGGGCCACCCTGTCAGGTAGGAAATTGTTGGCTGTGCTGTGGAAATGAAGCAGTGATGGTATTTTTCTTCAGGTGAGCTGAGTTTTAGCTTTTAATGAGCTCTTTAAACCTCGCTGAAGGCAAGATCCTGCATCCTCCTTGCTTAGACATCACCTGCAAAGGGCAGAGTCTCCAGCCCAGATAGGCTGCAGAGAGTTTCTGGGTTTGGTCCTTGGTGTCTTCCCACCTGAACCTCTCCATTGCCCCAACCTCAATTTGAAAGCTGGGCAGGAGGGGTTCTCAGCTGACCAGTGATGCTTTTCTGGGCTGCTGTGGAGAGTAGAGACAGATCTTTGTTTGGGGCTGAAGAGCTGGGTTAGGAGTGTGGGAAGGGCTCTCCTGGTCTATCCCTGCTCAGCAGGGTTGTCCCAAAATCATTCGGGTTGACCTCAGCAGACAGTGTTTACCCAGACTTGGTCCTTCAGGGATTGGCCCTGTCATCAGGTCCAGGATGAGCTTTGCAGTGGTTATTTGAACCTGGGTGGGTGGATGCAAGAGCCCTCTTTGTGTTCTAAGTTGCGCTTTCCAGTAGAAAATTAGGTTTCTTAATGTGCATTTGGCTTAATGTATGCACATGGATATAAATCTCTCTTGTTTTCTGCACTCCCTGACCCTCTTGGCAGTAAATCTGGGAACCCAAAGCTGTCAACAAAGCAAAATGGAAAAATAGAAGCGAGACAGACCTCGGTTGTATATGATATTTTAAGTAACTGTAGGTACACACTATGGAAATAATTAGGATTATTTGTTGTGTTGAAGGGAGGTATGTCACTGAGGTATTGTGTGCACTGCCATTCCCGTGCCTGCAAGATGGATTAGCAGCTGAGTTAACAGATGCAGTAAAGCTCAACTGAAAATAGTTCAGTTTTTAGGCGTAGGTGAAAGGGCTTTGGTTTGGGTATCAAAGAGTGTGTTTTGACTGCTTGACAAGTTTTTTAAAAAAAACCCCAAAAATCATTTCACTATTATAAGCTTTCTCTGTGAGACTGGGGATTTTTTTTGTGCCATTAGAGTAATCAGCAAAAAACTGAAATGCACATTGATTAATAACCTAAGTGGAAGTGCAGGGGAAACAAGTGGCTTTAACATTAATAAGGCAAATAAACCATTTATACAAAACGGTTGCTAATTGGGTGGGATATTAAATATGTTGCATGCTGGCACATGGTGCCAAACTGTGGTGCTTCCATAACTCTACCAGTCAGCTTTAGGAGCTGACTACATGGTGAGGATGTCTTCTGGCTTAAAAAATCCTGTGTGGTTGAAAAAAAAGGTTCAGGTGGGGATGAGAATCCATGATGATTGAATCCAGGACCAAGATCTGTGATTCTGAAAAGGCTGGAGCCCCGTGCCTGGATGGAGAGTGGTGCTGGCTGCTGACCTTCATGATGAGGACCTGAGTTAGGGAACATGGGGTGTGCTACCTCTTCTGGTGCTTTTTAGGTTGAGATCCCAACGGGAGTTACTGATGTTTTGAGGAGGGTAGAAAGGAAAGCTGACTCTGGTTGCATGAGCCTTTAGAATGGGAATGGGAAATGATTCACATTGGAAAATGGGGTATGTTATTTTGTGTCTGGTGATAGCTGTAGGAGGCTGCTGCACAAAGTGCTTCTCCTGGAAGTGTGTAGTTGAAATAAAGGCTTGGGATGGTTGTAGCACCATGCACTCAGGAGCATCCAGGAAAGTACAGCCCCAGATCTACCAGCCAGGTTTGCCCTGCTCTGATCAGAGGGTACCAGCAGCCCTGCATCATTTGTAGGATGTGAGCATAGGATTCTAACTCTGCTGCCCTTGGTGGATGTGTCACTATTGTTAGCAGGACCTCAATGCTGTTTTACATCCCTTCCTTCCTGGCACGCGACCATCTCCACAGGAGTATTCTCCCAGTTAAAATAAACACAAGGCCGACAGCAGCACAGCTTTAAAGCAAGTGAACACTGACCACTCAGTGAAAAAGGAGAGTTCTGATAAGAGGCATCAACTAAAAATTCAAATTTGCTGCTTCTACCAGGAAGAAAGCATGTCTTGAAGCAGCATGTGTGTGTGACAAGAGGAGAGAGGAGGTGGCAGGGCTGCTTTGAGGGTGCAGTGCACCCAGAGACAGCTATTTTTTTCCTCCCTTTGGTGTTCACAGCTCAGTGTAATTTCACCTGGAAATAGTTAAATGCCAAGACTCTCTGCATTTTGGTAGTGCTTATCATTAGCAGGTATCTAACAGTGTCAACAGTGATTATGCTGTAGGGATATGGCATACATGTAGGGATACATCCTGTAGGGATTACAGCAGCACCAGCTGGGACAAGAGCTCATTGTCCATTCCCAGAGGTGCTGAGCATCCCCAGATCATTTTGTAGCCAGGAAAAGGTGGCATTTTTGGTATTTTAGATAAATCAAAGGTGATTGGATTGAGTGGACAGTTTGGTAGATGTGTCTGTCTCAATGACTCTGCCAGAGTCATTCACAAGCTCATGCTTTTCTTTCTTCTTGCCCCTTGCTAATGTGGGGCCGGAGCAGTGGAGCTGTGCTCAGGGGTGATGCTAGTGTTTCTTGTCATCTTTGTTGGGGGTTTTGTAAAGCCTCGGTAGCATGTCAATTATATATGATGGGTGGAAGCCTAATATTCTGTGATAATTAGAAGGCAAGTCTAGTGTGAAATTGGATTAGGGTCCAGCATTACAGTCCGAGATTCCTTTGGTAGTTGGTTCAGAGGAAGTCATAAAACTCCTTTAAAGATGACACAGGCCCATGTGTGCTAGAGGGGAGAGGCAGAGCACAAGGCTGAAATGCTGGCCCCGCTTTCAGGTCCTCCGGAAAAAAGTGTTTGCCTCCTGCTCCTCCACCACCCAACCTTACCCCAGCCTAATTTCTCACATGGGAGCAAAGTCCAGCAGTAACATCTCAGACCATAAACCGTTTCTGGCTTGTTTACTGAGCTCCAGGGAAGGGCTAGGCTGTGTGGGAAGTCTTTTAAAAGAAATACCTACACCCTGCTCCCAGTAAATCGCTCCTGGAGCTTTAGCTAGTTTTGCAGTTAGCTGTACTTAAAGTTTGAACTTGGGCAAGGTGAGGAGAAGCAGGCTGGGAAGGTGTGCTAGACATCCAGAAACAGCATTTTGAAAAGGTCTTGGAAAATTTTTTGGTAAAGAGAACTGCTTTTCAGTATCATGTGGGCCCTGAGTTTGAACTGCTCACTTACTTATTTAATGAGAACTTGTTTTTCAACACATTGCAAAATAGTTATTTAATACAGAAGAAACTCTGTGTCCCTGGAGCCTGCTAAATCCGGGTGTTTCTGTAATGGCTTAAATCATAATTTTGCAAGATTACCTTTGTGAGTGCATTTGCTTGGATGTACATATGGTAACGTAATGTACCATCACATTTCTGTCTTTAAACAACCACCTTCATTCTCCAGAGCTGTGCTGTTAACCAGCCAAGGAGCAAGTTTCTTTTGTAATTTTTGGTCCCTCATTTCTCTCTCTGTATTTATATGTCTCTTAAAATAAGGAATAGTCTTGCTGCAGCAGGCCATGAGAAAGATCTGCTGCAAATCCGTGTCAAGCTGTGGTAATGGTGTGCATATGTGGTAGATACTTGGAGTCAATCTCTGCTACTTGAGCTCTTTTTGCCATGCAGCCCCCGATGTGATGATTGCACACCCTGCCAAACAATTCAATAAAAAGCCTAACTTGAAAGAAGGCTGTGGCAGGGTTATATTTTTGCTGTGCTCACATGGTGATAAATTACAAAAGCTGCCGAGGTTTTCACACTCAACAGTAGATGAGGAGTTGCCTTCTATGGGCATTGTTTGATGAGTTTTAACTTGGGAAGTAATTATTGCCGAATGTGTCCTTGACAGGGAGCGCACACCATGAGCATTCTCTACATAATATACATAAACATTAGATCTCTGCTAAGTATGCCTAAATACACATATTTTTCACTCATTTTCCTTAGAGGAGCTTGCTGCCAGTTTGACAAAGAACTTTGGCTTTGATCGTGGTTCCAGGTCGGTGTTTGTGTGTGTGTAACTGGTCCATGCCCACATGGAGCTCTCCAGCCTTCATCCCTTCCATTCCCCTGGTTGTAGCACCGTGGTGTTTGAAAGCTGTTTGATGATGTCTTGCATGAGGGTCTGTCTGTGTGGGATGAGTCCCATGGATGGATCCTGAGTGGATCAGTTCTGCTAGCAGATTTAAAAGGCCAGACATGAGATTTCTCACACCCTGTGCAGTGTTGGTTGGATGTATTCTTAGGGATGTGGTTCTGCTAAGGATAAACCTCTGTGTGGGAAAACTGGGACCCCCAGTGTCTTCCAATGACTTTCCAGTGACATCTCCCACTTTGGCATAAGAAAACTGCAAGAAAAGCAGCCCACAGATACAAACTTTCTGGTTTTTAAATGCGGGGTAGGAGAGTACATCCTCCTATGATTAGCACTGAGTAGCCAGAGCTCTTCAGTTCCAGACAGAGCTAATTCTTGATCAAGAGCCAAGACCACATAGTGCTGACATGACTGAGAAATATCTTCCATAATTAGATTGCTTGGTCATTCATTTTTGAATGTCTAAGTTACATTTTGGAGCATTATTTCTTAATGATCAACCAAATGGGATCTGTGCAAGCTTGATTTACTGTCAGTAGTGCTCTTGCTTGGCTTTGCACGTGTGTCCTGGGCAGGCACTGTCAAATCTGGGACAAAGGGGATTAGAGAAAATGATTTTGCTTTGTAACGTTAGGCAGGATGGTAACTGTAGTTTAATAATGTAAAAAGATGTGAAATTGATACCTGTATTTGTGAAATACACTGGGCTTTTTTTTAAATAATAAATAAATTGGAGATGTCATTAAAATCACTGTATTAGGGATTGTGGGGCATCTATGGACAACTTCAGGAGTGTCTGTGAAGTGTAACTAGGAAAAAAAAATCCTGCTATCAGTTGGTTGAATTTGCTTTGCTGCTATTCATGGTTAATGTTGTGTCAGAGTCCTTAGTCCTGTATTGGAATTGGAGTAGAGATTGAAGGTGAAATAAAGCAGTGATGCTTGGGCACTTTCTTATTTTGAGGCTTGCTGGTAAGGTGGGCTCAGGGAGGAGTGCCCAGACATACTCCAGGATGTATGTAGTGGGTGGGATCTGAAAATCTGGGTGCACCCCATCCTCTTATTTAAATGACCTACGAAGCTACCTGGAGCTGCCTCCCTTGGAGTCATGTATTTGTTGCTGGAGGTGTTCCTTTGAGACAGAAAGAAGAAATCTGTGGAAAAAAGATGTATCTGTAAGGAGTCAGTGAGATTTTTCTGTTTTCCAAAGGCTGTGCTTAAGCAGTGCTGCTTCCCGTAGCAGACTTTGAGCTTTCCGTAATTGAAGAACAGTGGATGGTCTTGTGCAATAAATTAGCTGTGTCAGAATTATCTGCTGGTCAAGGTCCCTCTGTAATGCCACAGAAAACAAACAAACCCTGTAGCACAACAGGGAAATAGATTTTAGGAGAGGTTCTCAGGAACTATATATATATAGACAAAGAGATAAAAATATTTGTGTCATTTTTTGAGATAGCCCTGAAGTGTCTATTAAGGAGAGACACTAGCCTTTCTAGGCTAGAAAGTCAGGAAAGTGATACAAAGGTTCACCACCTGGGCAAAAGACACTGTTGAGAAATCTTGCGCAAGGCAGGCAGACCAACAGCCTGTTGTTATCCATGGGCTTTGAACTGTCCAAAACCTGCTTTTGTTTCTCTAAACGCAATTTTGATGCTCTAGCAGGTAGGATGGATGGCTCGCTCTTCCTTAAATGTGTGGTGCACTGCTTGTCAGGAAGATGTTATTTTCTGCATGGGGGCTGACAAGTCATTTGCAGCTCTGGCAGTGAGTTTCTGAATCTCTGTGGTGGTTGGAGGTCCTTGTGTACTTCCAGGGTGGGAGCAGGCAGGGAAGAGCTTTCCCTTCTCCATCTGTTTCCTCAGAATGAAGGAGAAGGTCTGGCAGCAGGGTGTGAAATGGGAGAGAAGGCAGCAGCTTACATGTTGGCCATGTCTTTTAAAATACCATCTGACTTGGAAACATGAGCTTCTCATCCTGACTGCTTGTTTTGATCATATCATCTGTGTTGACAAAGATTTGCACAATTTGCCCAAATTTGAACCACTTTGGCATCAGCCCACGTGCTTGGTGTTGGTGCTGCATTGTGGGGCCTGTCAAGAGAGCTGGAGCTGAGGACTGCCATGCCAAGGGTTTCTCTTGGCCCACAAAACTTGGCAATGGCATTTTATGGGTGGTGCAGGAAGAGGTCAGCTTCATCCCGCACTGCTGCAAGGCATCTAAAAGCAAATTATATGGGTCCAGATCCTACGACCAGATTGTCAGGGATTTTGCAATGGAGCTGTTGCAGATACTGAAACACTTAGTCATGCTCTCTCTGACCAAGCCAGCTTGAGCCAGATGACTCTTAGAAAAGAATTATCTTAAGGGGAAAAAAAAATATCTGTTTGAAGTCTCCAAAAACAAACCCCCTGTTTCCTCCAGGATGATGACAGAAAACTGCAAAATTAGGAGCTGGGAAATATGAAGCGTTTTCATGAGCCATTGCATAAACCAAGTATAATTTAGTGTCAGTGACAACTGTGCTTCTGAGAGAGACTGCTTCTCCTCTGATAGTTGGACTGGGGAGGGGTGAAGAAAAAAGCACTTATCTGGACAAAAAGGGCCATTGCCATTGATGTTGTGCATTAACTAAAAGAACTGGAAGTATTAAAAATACTCAGCAAAAACTTCATGCAAGTTACCCCACACAAAATATTTATATACAGATCAATTTTCTGGTTCTTCAAATTAAACTGTACAGGATGCGTATCTGTTTATTCTGTTTATTAACTGAATAAGTAAGAAGACACTTTTTAATGTTCTCAGAGAAGGACAAGGTTTTTTACATGTGTTTCTATAAAGTTTCTCCAAGGAAATAAGTTTTGATGTGCTTAGTCCAGCATTCACAGTGGGGGGATCTCCTTGCAAGTACATGGTGCTGCAAATCTTCACACGCCCTGCCTCATGAGACCTTTTTTCTCTGGCATAGAGAGTCCTTTTAATGTGGGCTATTTTCTTCTCTGCTTTTCAGGTGACCACTTGAAAGTCTGCTCACAAGGCTACACATGCTGCTCTCAAGAAATGGAAGAGAAGTACAGTCAGCAGAGTAAGCACGACTTCAGAAACGCTGTCATAGAGCTTAGCAATCACCTACAAAACATGTTTAGTTCCCGATACAAGAAGTTTGATGGTAAGTGCAGAGACTTCGAACTTGCTCTCCTTGGGATAAAAATGTGAAAAATCCCCATCCTGTTGTTTTCTATGCAGTTGTTCTGCTCTGTCTCCCCCTTTGCTGGGAAAGTTCATGACTCGGCTCAGAGGGCAGAGCATGCCTTGTTTTGCAATCTCGTGAGAGAAAAGTATTTGCTGATTATGGCTGCTTGTTTCCCAAAGAGAGAGATCTTTCTTTCTGATTAATCTTTTGAAAAGCCATTTTGCTCTAATGTAAGATTGCAGTTGGTTTTGTTGGTACATCCCCGCAGCGTACGTAATTGTAATGTGCACATCTTGCAGCCCCGATCCACAACAATGCTGATCTTTCCCAGCATGTTGTGAACCCACAGGATTTGTATCCATCTCACTTTTAGCCTTTGGGGCTAAGCAGAGCAGCAGATAAACAGAGTGGTTTTGTGTGGAGGCCGAGGGTTCAAGTGTGATGCGGGGTCAGAACCATAATGAACAAGTCTCGGCTGAGTTCCCATCGCAGGAGTGACGATAACTGCTGACAGATAAGCAAATGACTGGTCTAGGTATTGCCCTTGGGTCCACAGTGTGTCCTGTCAGACTGGCTCTCCATGGGGCATGTCTAGCTCATGGGAGCTGCAGGAAGAGCTCCCTTTGGAGGTAGCTGGCACACCAGCCAGCATTGCCCACCTTGCAGCCAGGTGCTTTCCTTTTGATGAGAGCACCTCTGCAAACAGCTGAAGTCGATGCCTAGACACTGGGCACAGCACCTGGCTGAGGTACCAGGGCATTTCTTGATTTGCTTCTGAGCTCTTGGTTGGTTCCTGTGGAGCTTTGTAGGTGCCTCAGTGCTCCCAGACACTGCAGCCCCCTGTTGCCTGGGCATCTGGGGAGGAGGAGCAGGATGTCAGGCTTCTGCTTGGCTTGTCCTTGTTGGCTGGGGGAGTGAGGTGACAGCCAGCTGCATATGGAAGTATCTGACAATTCAAGTGGACTGGGTTGCTCACACTATTCTGCTTGTACATCACCATCACACTCTGTGGTAAAGGACAGTAACCCTATGCATCTCCTCTGGACATTGTTCCCTTGTTTGGTCATTGGTTCAACATGAGTTTTCTATGAATATACCCAAGTCTGTGTCTTGGACCTCCCAGCAACCGCCTCTGCACCACTACAGTGGGTAGCAGTCTCTTGCTTTCAAAAGGGATTGGCACTAGGGTGAGAGAAAAAATCCCTGGGTATGAAATTGCATTGAGTCAAAGTAGAATTATGCAATCATCTTGATAGCATCTAAATCTGCTGGCTAAATATTTCCCTCTTAACCTCTGTTGTCTCTACCTGCTGCTACACCAAAGGGGTGATAGAGGGAGAACCAAAGTGTCTAGACTTGCAAGCTTATTAAATGCAGAACAAGACACTTAATGAAATCCAGCCCATAGATAAGCTTGTTCAAAGAGACCAGAGGAACAGCATCTGCTTCACCTTAAATGAACGACGAGGCTTTTTGAAATGCTGCATTGAAAACAAAGAGCATGCACAGGTCGCTGCATTAGCATCCCTGACGTGGAGCAGACATCCTGTGAGGTGCATCTGCCCCTTTGTGGGGGGAAGGGTGGCTGCAGGGCTCTGTGAGGGCAGGGGGACATTAAGCCAAGCTAAGGTAGATGCCTGTCAAAGCACAAGGCTTTAAAATAGGTGAGCTTTGGAAGGGAGCCTGCACAAGCTATTCTGTCTGTGCTCTGTGGTTCTCCTGTCAGCCCCTCAGAGCAGCCTCTGTGCTGGTCTCACTCTCATTTTAGCTTGGGAAGTTCTCGAGTGGCAAGTCTGGAAGGGCATGGTGTTGTTCAGCTGTTTTTGAAAGCTGGATTTACTGTGCCTGGCCTGTCTCTCAAGGGTGTGTCTCTGCCCCATATGAAACTAGTGAAGGAGAATTGGCAACCTCCTCAGCCTGTCCCAAAGCCTAATGACTCTGTCTTTGAGTGCTAATATCAGAACTAAATCTTCATTTGCTGCAGACAAAGCTGATTTAGGGATTTTTAAAATCTTACCTGGGGTGGAAGTAGAGATGAACTGATTACCACCCTCCATCATTTACCTCTTGGGCGGCTTTTAATCGTGACTGCCTCTCTCCCTCCAGCCCAGTCACCTGGAGGCTGAAGACACACCTTCCTGCTGGTTGCTGGGGCAGGTTAAGGAGTCTTCCCGCTGATGTCCTCAGACTCTTCTGCAAAAATGTTGGAGTTCCATGCCCTAGACTGCTGTGTTTTGTTTATTTAAGAGCTGTCTTGGGTTATGGCAAGACAATAGCCTACTGTTGAATGTTTGGCTGCTTGTGGGATGGCGTTTGCTTCCTTTTGTCTTAGTGCTTGGTCGTCAGATCAGCTGTGGTCATTTGTGTCTTGCACATTTGTGTGCCTCTTGCCCAGCGTAATTCATTCTACACTTTTTGATATAACGTACCCAAACTACAGGAAGGAGAGGCAATCAAGACCCGTATATTTGTCCTGATTCTTAGGGATGAGACTGGAAAAGGACACAATCCCTTCCAGAGTTGCTCTTCTGCATGGGCTCAAGCTCTGATACTACTGTCTGTTGTTCTTCAGGACTTCTTTATTGCTTGTAGCTAAATTCATTCAAGTGGAAACAAAACTGGCAAAAATTAGCTGTACACCTTCCTTAGTTTAAATCCTCTGTGCTACAGCCTTGCAGAGTGACTGAGTAGGCAGGATGAGTTACTACAGGGACCAAATTCACTTCAAGTGGAGTGGACACTTCTCTTGCAGGGTGATATGTCCCCAGGCTGTGATCGCTCACTCCAGGATGCAGTCCAAACAGCAAACCCTGTTCTCCAGCCCTTTGGAAATCTTTGGTGTGGGTTTTCTGGCTGCTAATCTCCCAGCCTTGACATTCAGGTCTGGGAGGAGAGGCAAACCTGTCCTGTCTCTTTTATGTGCTTGGCCTTTGCAGCAGTTGCTGCTGCAGAAGGACAGTCCAAGGGGTGGCATGTCCTTTGGATGGAGGCTGGGATGCCCTGTGGCTTCTGGAGCGTTTGCATCAGCTGTTGCTGGAGCGCTGTGTGCTGTTGGAACTGTTGCCAGAATTGCTCTGATCTGACACCAAAGCCATACAGAAATGGATTATCTGCTCTTTAATCAGGAGCATGGAACAATCTGCTGATTATCCATCCACAAAGGACTGACCAGGAGTCATTTCGGCTCCCAGTGCATAATGTGACAGACAGCATCAGATTTTTCTGTGCGTATTTGGTTCGCAGGCATGGGAGAACTTATGAGCTCAGGAGTCCCGTATCTTACATATCCTGTCTAAATATTTGCTTACAGTAGAGGTATGTATGCTCCAGGAGGTCTCACCTGCTGTAATTTAAACCACTAGCTTGATGCCAGTGTATCAGTAAGAGATGAATTTTCAGCAGCAAGGGATATGTTTTTTTGTTAAAATGAAAAGTACTTTGTGAGTTGTTGGAGTCACCATTGCTAAATTACTTTAGAGGTGAAGATTTTGATCTCAGATATGTTTATGGGCTTAATTGAGAAATTAGTGGATAAAATTTTCTGGCCATGTAAGCCGGAAAAGCCATGACAATGACATTCATGGGAAAGCTGTAACTAAGTGTGGTGACATATCATGCCACAGAAGCAGCTATACTAGTCAGGGATTTAAACACCCTCTCCTTTTTTTTTTTTTTTTTTAATAAAATGTCTTGTGCCTTGTCTTATTTTCACAACTTAGTGCCGTCCCTTTCACTCTCTCAGGGATTAATGACATTAATAGAATTAATGCTGACGTTAAGACTGCATAAATGCCCAGTTCCATGTATTAAATTTGGACTTTCACCTCTTTTGCCCTTTGAGGCTGAAGTTTTCCATGCCAGGGTCTGTGCTAGCCAACAGTGCTTTGGGGAATCTGCTCAGCTGTTTTGAGGAATTGGAGCCAGAGCAGGACATAGCTCATAACTCTTCTGCAGTGTTTCTGCTGTTCTGTTGCTTCCTAGATAAGGGGTTCTTACTTTTAACTTTTTAAAGACACATCCTGAGTCTCTTGGAAGATGTAACTGTTGGCCAAGCCCTTTTCTTGGGGGGGGAAATAGAGAGGTTGCTGAGTCCCACAAGCTCCTTTTTTCTCCTGCCCCAGTATTTCACAAGCACTTCTGCCATAGCATTTAAACCAAGTTGTATCCCTTTCTTTTGGGCACTCCAGACTTAGGCAAGACAGCAAAATTCTGCAACCCTCATTGTACAGGAGGAAAGTGTGTGAGATAGTCTGTGCCTGGGCTGGGCTGGCAGTGAGTTTGGTGCTCCCAGTGCTCAGACCACAGAAAGATTTGTATGAAATGGTACAGCCTGAGCCAGCATCTGGGAAACGATTAAATGCCGAGTTCCATTTCTGATCCAGTCTCCCTGAATCTTCCATTAGCATTTAAGTTAAAACAAATACAGAAGTGTAAAAGGAAACCCTTTGGGGACAGTAAGTGGAAAGAAACCAAATCTAAGAAGAAAAGAGCTGGCCAGGGGTCCCCAGGTCCATGATCCACACAACCCCTCTGCTGTACAGGGAGGCAGAGGGGCTGGAGAGGGATTCCTGTTTGTGGGCTCCATGTTTGTATTGGGCAGGGTAGATACAGGTTCAAAGTATGATTATGATAAGCATCTTAGAAGCATCCCAGGGGGCCCTTGACCTTCTAGTGTGAGCCCTGTGTTACTCCTGGGTGCATGGATTTCTTCCAATAACTGGCTTGTGGCTGAATCCGAGAGACTGGTCAGGAGAACACTGGCCAAATAGCTTCCAAGCTCTGCTGTAACAGGAGGAAAAAGTCTGGAATTAATTTCTGAATTTAGTTTTTGTTGTTCAGATAACCATTTGCTTCCAGCTGCTGTCTCCAGGAGTGAGTTACCAGGGTGGTGTGCTTGTGCAGTGGGATGCATAGCCGGGATATATTAGTAACTTGGAAGGACACAGAAGGGACAAGGGAAAGCTTTTGGTGGTCTCCTTTCTGCTGCTTCAGGCAGTGTGGAGGCAAACAGTGAAAGATGAGCCCCACAGGTGCCCAGCCTGCTGCCCCTATAGTTAGAATTTGGCAGCCCATCGAGGTGCTCTGCCTTACCAAAATAACTGCCCTTTGGGAACCTTCATCTCACATTAACTCTTTTACTGGAAACTGCCTGTGAGAGCAGAGATCTGGGCCCTCATCCTGCTCCTTTGGCAGGGTCCCCCTGTGTCTGTGGCACCCAGGACCTTGGAGTCAGTACTAGCTGCCAGCAGGTTCATATCTGCAGGGAGCAGCTCCAGATGTATTGGCACAGCTGGAGCACGGAGTAGAGACCTGGTGGACCTCTGCTGTGCCAGAGCTGCATGGAGTTTGAGCTTCTGAATAAACCTGTGTGGTGGGAAGAGCTCTCCCTTGCCATCCACCTTCAGGCAACTGGACTGAAGACCATGGCATCATTAAGGTAAAGTGGTCTATGCTGCCACTCACATTGAGGTGAAGGCAGGCCTTGTTCTGCCCTCATACCAACCAGAGCAGAAAATGTTCAGAAGATACATCTCAAAGAAGCTGTTGTGGAGAGGCGATCCTCTGGACTTGTTTTTGGATTGGTGCTTACTGAGGATAGGAAGGGAGTGACTGAGGAGAAGCTGGAGGGAGCAACCACCAACACGCTTCCTTTAGAAAATCCCACTTGTGGGCTTTTGTTTGTGCTTTCCCACTCAGTGCAACAGCAATGAAACAAATTGTCTGCTGTCTGTGCCTTGGAAGTTTGTTTATTCTCTGTTTTTGTTCAACTGGCTCCTCTCCATCTGGAATTTTTTAAGGAGGTTCATGCACCATCATGATTTTTCGTCTTGTTCATTGAGAAGGGTGATGCTTGTCTGACAGTGGTGAGAACCAGACCTCTCTTTTGGGAAGCTTGGAAAGACCCTAAGGTCAAGTTCGAGTTACTGCAGAAGGAGGAAATGTCATGGGGCGAGGTGAAGGGGATTCCTGCCCTGATGGTTAGGAGGGAAAAAAAAAAGATACCAGATCTTGTAACTCAGCAAAGACCTTTAGCAAGGGGCAAAAGCAATTTGTGTATGGGCTTGGAGAGATCAAACACTCTTATGTGATCTCAGGTCAAAGCAGTTCTCCCCTGTTGTAAGGTCACAGGTAAACTGTGTTACCTGTTAACTGCTGTTACCCTTTTGGCTTTTATTCCCAAAAGTAAAGATGTGGGCAACAGGCTTTGTACTTGGCTACAGGAAAGTGCCTGGTGCTCTCTGGTTACTAATTGCTGTCAACCAGTCAATGAGCTATTGTTTTTCTGTTTAAAATTAACTCTTCCTCCTTTCTGCACAAAGGACCCACCAAGCCTGTGTTCATAGTCCTGGTAGCTGCTCCCCTGGATGCCTGTTTTGGTGGTGGTGGTTCGGCTTGGGGGTGTGATAACCCAGTGATGCAGGGCTGGAGCTATTTTATTAGTGTTCAATGTACTGTAATGTCTTAGTGTACAGCCACTCACATGCTGGCTAACAAATAAGAGGCAGCCCCAGTTGGAAGAGCTCTCCCTGCCAGTGTAATGAGATGAGGGTAGCTGAGGTAATGGGAACAAGAAAGGCATCCCCACTGTTTGGTAGTGCAGGCCCTCCTCACACTCTGACAGCAGTAGGAAGGGAGGCTTGGGAAAACATGTACCTGTGAATTACCTTAGTGGGTGTCCCAGAAAGTTCCTTCGAGTTGGGAGGATGTGGGAGGCAGCCTGAAGGAGCTCACTTCCAAGTGAAGTTTGGGCTGAGAACTTGGTGTATCGGTACCAGATGGATGTGGGGCAAAAGCTGAAGCACCTGAGAAATCACAGTGTTTGAAGAGATTGAAGAATGGGTGCAGTGAAAATTAGATATGGGGGTAGTAAAGGGAAGAACAAACAATGGAGGAAGAAGAAACACCTGCAGAGAGGTGCATTGAGGAAGAGCTGTTGCAAGGAAGGGGATGGAAGTGCTGTGAATGACGGACCTGCTGCTTGGGATACAAGCAACATGGAAGCAGTGGGAGAAAACTCAGCATAGCTATGAGAGAAAATGGAATGTGTGAGCAGTGACAGTCCCTGAAATCAGAGATGAGGAGGCTACGAAGTCTGGGCTCACCCTGCTGCATGGGATGTGGCAAAGCAACGATGGAAGTGACCAAGGGCATTTCTCAGTGTTTTCCTAATATATGGGGTGACTGGTACATACAGCAGGATGCAATGTGCTGCTGTTTGTTTCTTGAATCACAGACAGCTATCTCCAGCAATTGTCCTCCTCCTTCATTGCTCCTTATTTTCTAACAAGCTCAGTCTCAGTGTGATGGTGCTGCCCAGTGCTGTATGCTATTTTCTGCCCTGCTCTTCTGGACTCCTACTAGCCCCACAGTGTTCCAGAAACCAGAACTTCTAGAAATCTTGGGTTTTGGTGGTTTTGGTGGTTTTGTTTTTTTTAAACCTCTGAGGGTGTGACCCAGTTGTTTTTGTTGTCTCGACTTTCCCTAATCAAGCAAAGTTTAGGGAGATGTTGATCCTCCCAGCTCTGCAGCATTCACATATTGTTGCTGTGACACTGGCAAGATTTAAGCCTGTACTTCTTCAAGCCCTGTGAAAGGGTTCTTCTCATGTTAGTAAGTGCTAACACATGTTTGAAAGCAGGACAGATAAACAGCTTGTGGATCTGCCCTGCCCTTCTGAGTTCATATTCAATAAATGTGTTAACACTATGTGTTCATCGGTTTCTCAACACTTCCGGAAAAAGGTTGTTAAGCTAGGATTTGGTTTTCCCTGGTGGAAATTACAAATGCTGTATATGCAATAAAGGAAGTGAAGGCATATTAAAAATAATGAAGCACATTCAGAAAAAAATAATTGCTTTCCTCCCTTTGGACTAGGTGGCATGGTTGTGGATGGCTTCAGCCTCCAGGTGAAGAGAGCTGTGAGACATTTGTCTCTTTTCTCCCAAATTCCATTTATCTGTCTGGATTGAATTTTGCTTCACATGGTAGGAGCAGCTGCAGGGTGGAGTTTGGATCTGCTGATGCACCTCTGGAAAACACAGGGACAGAGCCTGCGGGGCTGTGGCTTGGGCAGGAGCATTTGTCTGGGAATCCATCTTGCTGTTGTGGACATTTTATGAGTAAACCTTTCAAGGAGAAAATGTAATTAATCTCTTTGTGGCAGTGTTCTCCTGTACACGCTAGAAAGCATAATCTGTACATACAAACAAATTAAAGGTTTTGGTAAGACAGACAGTCCTTAATTAAGCATAATCTGGACAACATATTAAAAGTATGCTCAAAAAGTTGGGTGGCAAATTATCTGAAACTAATTAATTGTGCCTATAAAAATTCAGCATGTTCCATATGTGTGCTTGAACCTGCGGGTTTTATTTGCTTTTTAAAGTGGTTGAGTAATTGCATGTCTACCTGGGATCTGTTTGTGTAGTTCATTTGCAAACCTCAAAGAGAATAAGGCCGATTGAAAACTCAGCTCTTAACCAAGGAGACCTGGTGCATGGGAAGTGCAGCATGTCTGGTGGCTTTTGGGAGCAGAAAGGTGTATGGCATCGCTGGTGTCCTTTTGGAAGGGCACCAACACACCTGAACATGGCCAACAGATGGATGTCTGTGGCAAGCACATTGGCTCAGCAGCCTTGCTCAGCTCTTGGGTAAGACTTGACCTTTTTTTGCACTGCAGTTAAGGTTTCCTTTGTTCTGTAAAACGTGGGGGGTTTAGGTGCTGAGCCCTGGGTCACTGATGATTTGACTCTTTGCAGTGGCTACAGGAGGAGTAAGTGTGCTGCTGTGGAGCACTGTCTGTGTGAAGGTATTCCCTGAAATAAATGTGTTTTGCTCCTGGAGATACAAAAGTTGAAAGCACAGCTTTGCACTCCTGCAATGGTCAGCTATAGATTCAGCCCTGAGGGCTCTGCCTGGGGCAGGGCTGGTGAGGCTGAGGACACCAGTGCTCAAGTCCTGACACAGAACAGGTGGTGGCAGGAGGCACCTCAAACCAGGCAGTTTTTGCTGCTTTTTCCTTTGTTGCCAGCGCATGTACGGAAATGCCAAACCTGTCTGGGTGAAGGGGAATGTGCCCCTTTGATATGTTCATCTCATTTCCAGGAGCTGCCTTTGTTTTAGGTAGGACTGTGCCCTACAGCACTGGGCTCTCCTCAGCAAAAGCCTTTTTGTATGAAAATCCCACTCTTGAGATACCTGAAAATATTAGCACAAGGAATAGGAAAATACTGCATCCCTTCTTACGTTTAAAAAAAAAAATAAACAACAACAACAACAAAAATATATATATATATTTTCAGGCGACACCTATGAATCCAAGATCAAAAATATATTGGGTCCGAAAGTCAAGAGAAGTAGATGTATTGTCTGGAGGTGGGATTTACTCTGTCTCGCAGTGGGTGGAGTGATTGTGTTTCTTCAGTTAGCTCATGTATCTGCAATTTGGAAAAAAGATTGTTTTGAATTATTCTGGCAGTGGAAACTGATGTCATGTGGAAGCACCTTGGGGAGATGCAATGCTCTCCTGCACTGGGTTACCAGCAGGGCTGGTCTGCCCTCAAGCTGCAAAGAGGTAATACATCTTATTACTTGAAAAAAAAGGAAATTGCCAAGTAACTATGGTTATGTTTCTCAATGTACTCTTTTAAAGAAGGATTTGTTCAAAAGCAGAGACTTTTTTCCCCAGGATTTTTATTGCAGAGATGGCACATACGTCACATCCCATCTCTCTTACCATTTCATGACATCTCTAGGCTTTCACCAAGTGGTGGGCATTGAAATTCTACCCTGAAATTCTAAAATGTTGAAAGAATAAACAGAGCCCAGAGCTGTAGATTGCCTGACTGCAGATTACTGCCTTTTCTGCCTCTTAAAGTTAATGGCATTGGAAATGTCGTCTTCCTTTGAGCATCAAATCCCGTAGTGTGCACAGGATTTATTTTGCAATACAGACAAATTTTAAAATTGTTTCTTGACATTAAGAAAGGTTTTGTGGCTCTGATCCCACAGTGCTGGTTCCCTCAGCCTGGAGCTCGTCCTCCTAAGCATCACCTTGAGTGAGAAGGTGACTTTGCATCAGCAGGACTTGGCTGAGGTGTGTTGAAGCAGTACAATACGGTCACTTTGGACTAGAGCTGGCCTATGCCATGTTATCCCAAGGCTTTGTCTGTGGTTCATCCTCTCTGTGTAACCCAGCCCTCTCTGCAAGCTCTGCTCTTAGTCAGGAGAACCAGGGAGACCTTGGAGCCACGTGCTGCTCTAGCAGGTCAGTTTGTGAAGCCCTTCCCAACCGTGTGTGTGCCTGTTTGTCGACAAGAGGGGCCAACCCTTGTCGGGAGAGTTTAAACAAGATAACTGGAGGGAAGAGAGGGCCTGCCATCCCTCCAGATAGCAGCGTCTGAGAGAGCACCGGCAAAGTATGATTTGTCGTGTTTGCGTTTGACAGCTTTTCACAGGAAGCCTGTCAGAGTGATAATTTAATGAGTACAGATTGCTTGCAACACAGCTGTAAAACGTGCTTTTACAGTGCTGTAAAATAAGCAACTGAGGGCTTTGTGTGTTTGCTTTGTTTGAGAACAAGTCAACTTCTAATACAAATGAAAGGTGGTCATTTATTTTACCCAGCAAACAGTCAAGGCGTAAGAGAGGAACCTGCCATTTTTCTTCTTGTGGTGGCAAGGTTAATGCTGGGTTATGTTGGTGTTTGCTAATCAGCTCATTTCTGTGAAGGAGAGAATTGGTATCTAATTAGATATAGGGAGTTACTAGTCAGATTAGCATTTAACTCATAAAGAGGACTTTCAGGCTTTTTTTTTTCCTTGCAGACATCTCTGCCCATAGTTCGCACAGAGAAAAGATTAATGTTCCTTCTGGCACCCAAGCTGATTTCTTGATGTGGAAATAGAAACTGAGGATGCAGATTTACACTGTGCCAATAGCTACGCTAAAATATATCTGTAGATATAATTTAATTGTTGCTGCTGACCAGGCTAAGAGTACTGTGTGTTGCATGGACAAAGATGCCATGCACATCACACTGCTGGGTCCATCTTTGCTTGCTGGTGTTGAGTGACCCTTCATCCCCCATGCCATGCTTGACATCACCCCTCCAACATCCAACCCCACCTCCACCCCAGGAGCCTGGAGGTGCCAGCAGTGGCACCCAGTGGCCAAGCCATAGGCACAGGTCACCAGGGCATCCTGTTTGGCACATCTGGCATATTCAGGGATACAGGCATGTGTTGGCAGGGGTGGATGCTGACTCCAGGCTGCAGACACAACCTCCTCTGCCCTCCTCTCCTTCTTTGGGAGGTGGTACTTGAGAACAAGAGTTCTCTGTCCGTGAAAATGGTGGTTGAAGCTTGAGACAGAGACAGTAGCGCTTTGCATGCACACTGCCTCTTTCAGCAGTGCTGTGTTGGGCTTTTGGAAGTGTCTGGTTTTGGTGGGAAGTTTTAATTTCCTTCATTTACCTTCCTTTTGGGCAAGGAAAAGCTGCTGGCTGGAAGGCTGCAGGTACACAGGTATTTGCTGCTAATTAGATTGCAGGTTTTTTTTCATGATAATTAATGAACATACCTGGTCCTAGCCCACATGAAAAATTGTTAAGAGATGAGGGGCTATAAAGCCTGGATACAGTTTATTCAACTTCAGAGTTTATTCAACTTAGGAGTGTAATAAGTTTGGGCAGGAGAATAAATTGGTTATGGTAATATGGATGTATTACTTAAGATAACTTTCTTGGCTTAAAACATTGCTTTGGGTTCTCTAGACTGATTGCTGGAGCTATCTGATAGGTTTGGTATCAATACAATTTCAAAAATCTGATTCTTTTTGAAGAGTTTGCTGAGACATCTAGCGGGTTTTGTGCCTGGTACAGAATTATTTAAATAAACAACTTATTTGGTGGTACTATAAAAGGTCTGAGCAAAGGAAGGAAGTGAGCCTTCAAAATGATTAAGTGAATTAGAAATTAATACACACCAAGCTAATCTCTATAGTATAAACTCAACAGAAAAAAAGTCTTCTTGGAGAGGAAATGCCAGTCATGGGAACGAAAGTGGAGGTTCCTGCTGATATTGGACAGAGGACATGTTGGGTGTTTGAAATCAATCTCCTCTTCCCTGGATCATTTCTCTTGTGCTCCTAAGAGGCTGCATTATATACAGCCGTGTCAGGCACTGGACCCCATGACTTTGCTCATCAGGAACTCATGGAATGTTTCAGTTTTTCCAGAAAATGTTTTCTGTGTTAGGCTTTGTTTGTACTGGAGCACTTTGAAGACGAAAATCTGAACTTCAGCATACTTTTAATGTCTTTTAACAAGGTTTAAATTCGCACTGGGCCAAAATATTCCCCCCCTGCTCCCTTTATAACAACTTCTAGCTCTAAGCATTGCTCCTTTGAGGATTTAGAAAACCACAGAGGCATGTTTTATTAAAAAATATTTATTGAATATGAGTCACAGAAAAGCAGAGGTCAGAATTCTCAATTGCGGGTGGCATGCATAAAATAATCTGCTTCCTCACCCAGCTGTGCCCACTTGCCAGGGTGCCAGTGCTCCCTGCAGGGCTGGACCAAATGGGCATGGGAGGCTTTGTCCCAGAGGCACCTACCTTGCTCTCTTTAGCTGCCCCCAAGGCAACTAATCCCTATAGAGGAGGGATTTTTTTTTCCAAAACGGCCCAAATGCTTTTGGCCTAGTGGACCCCTCCCCTACTTTCTATTTTATTATATCTCATCTATGCCAAATCTCCAAGACAGAGGCTTTGTGGCAGGGTAGTTTGTGCTTAGACCCATGTATCACAAGGTTGTGGTGATGTGTTTTTGGAGGACAAGTTCTTTAAACTGCTTCTGCAGTGGTATCATCATCGGGTCAACTTCTTGTCAGTGTTGAAGGCACATGTGGCACTGCCAAGACATGGCAGCAGCCACTCTGGGTTGTCCAGTGAGTGGACAAACTCCAGATAGTGAACCAAAGTGGGGATTTGCTTTTAGAAAGTGATAAAAATCACAAACCCTATCTGTCCTTTGTTGTTTGAAAAATCTCTTGTTATTGTGCCAAGTGTTTAGTCCTTAGATTTTAGCAGATTCTGGTATAATTGTGGGGGTTTTTGCACTGCCACAAATATCTGAAGCCTGTTCTGCAATCAGGACCGATTGGTAAGTGGTCAGGTCCTGCCTCGAGAAATGATGAACTTGCAGGATGGGAGAAAGAACCTGCAGGTAGATTTTTTTTAATTTGTTATTTAAATGTATTGAAATTTGTTCATTTTTGAGGCTAGTTTATGATAATCTTGGAAAATGAATTGTCAAGAACTCGAAAGAAGGATTCTTTTGTGCAAAATATCTGTTTAACAAAACTACCCTTTTTCTTTCCAGTATGTTCTTTGAAATTACATCTTTTAAGATGCCTAAATGGAAACATCAGAAACTTTTGTGCTTTTTTTGTCGTTTTGCTGACTCTGATATTCATGATATTCATATTTGTATCAGGAGGGATTTCACTCATACAAGTCTTCCAGTCTATAGAGAGTTTAGGGAACTGGTTTATGAAGAGTAATCAAAAAAATTGAGATATAGACATTGATGAAAATTTCTGGGAGAGTCCTTCAGTTTTCCGTTTCAATTTAATGTTAGTCTCGTTGTGCTAATCTTCCAGTTAAGCAGTGGTTGTAGGGGTGTGTGACCACACAACCCAGTGCCCATGTTTACCAAATCTTCTCTCCCTCTTTCCTAGAGTTCTTCAAAGAGCTTCTGGAGAATGCTGAGAAGTCTCTGAACGACATGTTTGTGCGGACGTACGGCCGGCTGTACATGCAGAACTCGGAGCTGTTCAAGGACCTCTTTGTGGAGCTGAAGCGCTACTACGTGGGCGGCAACGTCAACCTGGAGGAGATGCTCAACGAGTTCTGGGCGCGCTTGCTGGAGCGCATGTTCCGGCTGGTCAACCCGCAGTACCACTTCACGGACGAGTACCTGGAGTGTGTCAGCAAGTACACGGAGCAGCTGAAGCCCTTCGGGGACGTGCCGCGGAAGCTCAAGCTGCAAGTGACACGAGCCTTTGTGGCCGCCCGCACCTTCGCACAGGGCCTGGCCGTCGCCAGGGACGTCATCAGCAAAGTGTCCGCGGTGAGCTCCGTCCCCTGACTGTTCATCCCCATGTCCCTCAGGCCTGTGATGGGGCAGCATTCTCTCCCTCTTGTCCTGTGCCTAAAGGCAGTGGTGGTGGTTGAGCAGAGGGTGGGACACAGCACCACCTATGTAGGCTGTGCTGTTGCGTGGTAGAGTCACGTTCTGAGGACACCACTGCCCGGTGCTGCAGGCCCAGTTCTCCAGATGGATGCTTTCTTCCTGTCTAGGGAACAACAACAGCAGGAAATTAAATGCCTTCTGCAGTGGAAATAACCATGTTTGCTTGTGTAATGGCCATATCTTCTTCTTAATATTGCCTTTAAATTACAGTGAGTCACGGATGCTACAGGCATCTATTATGGAGCAGCTGATGATGTGCTCCTTGCTCCAGGGCACGGGGAGAGGCAGTTCACATGAGCAAACAGCACTTCTGTGATAACAGTAAGCTAAAGCCATCTGCACAGGGCAGAAGCCACTTGTACTTGGTACCACACATGTGGCACAAGTTAGACCTCAGACTTTTGTAGTAAAGTCACTTTTTGAGGGGGGATAAAATAGTTGTGATGTGCTGGTCACTTAAATGTTTATCTCCCTCTTCATATAAATCACTTTGGAGTTGTTTAAGTGGGGTGACTGCTTTTTTGATGTGAGATTTGTCTTTAATTTTAGTCTGAGTTGTATGGTATAGGGAACAGTCAATAATTCCCTTGAAGTGATTATGTAAGATAACAAATATTAGTGATTTCCTTTTAAGAAACTCAGCTCATTTCCTGTGGGCTGTGGAAGATTTATTGCAATCATTTAATTGGGCAGAGAGACATTTACTTTCTGTCTACCTGGTTATGGAGTAATAAAACGTGAGGCTGAAAGAGCAGGCAGGAGTTTGAATCACCCCAAGTGCCAGGAAAAAAAAAACAAACCACAAAAAACCACTAATACAAATAGCTGCTCAGATACTATTAGAAGGAGAATGCAGTTCTGTAGGCAGCACAAACAGTATCCTTAAATGAGATAATCATTCAAATTTCTTTGACTCATGAGGATAATATTAAAATACTGTCTCTGAGGATAGGGGAAAAAAGAAATCTTCCTCCATGTTAATTTGTCATTAAAAGAAATGAGGCAAACAGCTGGCAATAGGCCTGAACATGTATGGAAGGGCAAAGAATATTAGCAAAGAAGGAGTTGCTTAACTAAAATACCCAGACTCCAGGAGTGAGTTGTAAGTTAGCAGTGACAGGTTTAGGTCCTTGGACACCTTGACTTCTCACCTAATATAGATGAAGTTAGATTAATGTGCTGCTGGTTGAGGATGGGTGTGACATATGGGGTCACTCTTACGAGATCACAAAACCTTTCAGCCTCAGGGATGCTGTCCTGGTGGGAGGGAGGGGTGGTGGCAGATGAAGTGTTACATCTCTGTGCCAGGCCACTGGCCAAGCCTGTTGACTCCTGGTTGGGGGTTTCAGATTTGGTGGCCCTTGTTTTGTGGCTGTGGCAGCTCTTGTGGTCAGGGGATGGGGTTTTCACTGCTGTAGAGTGTGGATGAAATATTTGGGTGGGAGGTCTGGCCATTAAGCCTGTGTACAGTGTAATTACTTGATAGGCAGTAAACGTGCATGGGTGAGGGATTGTGTTTATGCTCCATCTGCTCAGAATTCATCAAAACGTCTCCAGGCTTGACATGGAACCACAAGGGCTACGGTCCCTGCATCTGTTATGAATCAGTCGTGAACCCGAGGTGGCGTTGTGATTTCTCTTTCCCTTTTGAAGATCCTTGAGTATAGAGTTGCCTTCAACCCTAGAATTAATTGCATGAGTGTGGAAAGCTACCCAGAGTCCCATGCAGCTGCAAAAATAGCTCACATGCCATGGACAATCACAGTTGCTCTACTTTCCACTTCAATTTCACAAGTTGCACTGGAAATCCTAAAACGGATTGACTTTTCCAGGCTCTAATAAAAATCCCTGCTGTTGAATACCTAAGTTTTCGTTGCAGCAGTAGAAGGAGTAATAATCTTTTCTGTAGTGTTTTAATATCATTCAGTGGGAATCTGTTCTGCAAGACACAATGGGAAATCCTAGATGTGAATTTAAAAGCTGGTGTTTTTATGCCTGCTGCTCTGTGGTTGTGTTTTGGGCCTTCCCACATTACATATAGATTAGCCTGACTTTGCTGAGCTCTATATAATGACTCCATTGACTTTTCTTCCTTATTAGTTTTACTCAGGGGTTGTAGTGAAATGACTCCTTATACCAGGGATTAACTTGGGGGATAAATCTTCATTTTCCTTTATGAAAAAATATCCAAAGGAATGCTAATCAGTTTTACTTTTAATGTGCTTTTGTGACAAGTACGGTTAAAAACGTTTAACTGAAAATCTTCAGGAGGAGAAATACAAACTACTGCAAGGCCCAGCTGTGTACTTTCCCGGGATACTACCAGGAGAGCAAAGAGCACTCTACAGTGCAACAGCCTTGATAGTTTTTTAATGATTCTAGATATTTTTACATCTTCACTGGGGAGTTGCGTTTAGAAGGATACTGTTCTTGTGTGAGTTTGGGAATAAAGGGGTAAAAAGAAGAGAGAATATTGAAAAGCTGTAAGTATGCTTGATTTCTGAGCCAGAATGATAGAAAATAGTTTTAAATTCAGCCTTGAATGGATCAAGAGCAGTACCACTGTGCCGAAATACACAACAGAGAGAAAGCTGTATGGTTTTGAGAGAAAGCACAGACTTTTTTTCAAACTGTCTAAACTCCACAGTTTCAATGCTCAAGTCTTCACCTCTCAAATTCCCTTCTTTGGACCCAAAAAGTACAATATTTTCTGTACAGCAGGTCTGTACAGGATGCTATTTCTGCCTATTAGAGATGTTCCCTGCCTCTGAGGTTGGGTGCAGGGGGCTGAGGGCCTCCAGTGCTTCTCTCTGTCCTGTGCTGGTGCTGAATGCTTGCTCCCTGACCTTTCTGCCCCTGCCTTTGGGAGATGAAAATCTGCCCATCCCCTAATCACCTTGCTGCTACTAGGCCCTGGACAAGCACTGAAGTCCGCCAGGTTAAATTGCTACCAGCAGTGACATTTCCTGCCCTGGCCAGGGCTGGGAAAATGGAGCAAATACAAGCCAGAGGCATGAGTGACTGAAAAAGGATGAGAACCTGCAACTGGGCAGTTCTCAGGCTGCTGAGGTGTTCCTGTAATTGCATGCCATTAAAACCACAGCCTGGTGGAGGGTCATGACATCTTTGAGGGCAAAGTGTATTGGGGCTTCTGTGGTGCAGGTCAGCTGCAGGTATGGGGTGGAGGTCCCTGTTTGTGGGGGAAGAAGTGAAATCAAGGACTAGGCTCCCTGACAGCATTTTGTAGGGTCAGGAGGAGCTGGGAGGGGAGGTCTGGCTGGAAGTCAGCAGCAGAGGCACGTGAAGGCTGAAGCATGCAACCACCCAGCATTGAATCCCTGTGTTTGTCACCATCTCTCTGCAGACCAGGATGTGTGGGTGTGACCTTCTGCACTTGGCAGTAGTGGTGAGAGTTTTCTGGAGCCCCCCAGGAAATTTATACTGATAAACTAATGTTTTGGGATTCTTCTGTCACTTTTCCCTCTTGCCCATGTGTCCTATAATTTGAGGTAGAGCTGCTGGGAGCTCAGGAGGCTCTCAAATCACCCCCTCAACAAGCATTTGTGTGCTGAAAGCCACATGAGATGTGACTGCCACCAAAGCATCAGGACTGCTGGCAAGGGTCTTCCAGCCTGTCCTTGCGAACCCTGAGAAAAGCAGCAGCTTGAAAGTTGTATGCAAGAAATGGTGTTTAGTTTAGAAGCCGGTTATGAGCCATATGAAATAATACAGTTTCATATGAGGGTTACACCTACTTCCTCATCTGCTGCCCTCTGCTGACATTAGCAACCAAGAGGAGGCTGCTGGAGATATCCCCAGCAGATGGAGGAGGTCAGTTTTCTTTGTATTGGCATTTCTGCCCTAATGAAGTGTAACGATAGCAGCCAAGGAGGGAGTTTTCTTCAAACTGTTTATGAGGAGAATTGCAGAAGGGGAGAGGTAATTGCCTTCTCACAGGTGCTCCAGAGCTGGAGTGGGAGCCCAGTGGCTTTTTACCCCCTTTTGCTTTGAGCTGCCTCATCTTGAATGAGGCACATCATCTTGAATGAGTGAAGCACAAGTTGAGCTGTTGGTTGACCTGCTGGTCTGCATGAGCAACCTGAACTGTGGCTCACGTGATTATTGACATGGGTGTGGAATGTGGACCAGCCATTGGCTTAGGAGAAGCAGTGATGAAAATAATAAAGCAGTGAATGAATAAGAATTAAGGTCTGTGTCATCACAAATAGTAGGGCACCGAGATCTGATTTTGGTATAAGTTGTGCCCCTTGTAATTAGCATTTGAGGATCTAAAAGTTTAGTCAGAAATCCGACCTCTCTCTGTGCAGTTTTTGCCCTTGCTTTGACTTAAGGGGACTGTGAGTGTAATCCTCTTTCAGAAGGAATTTAATGTTTCTATGTCCAAAGGCTAAAATATTTTGCTCGGGCAGGAGCCAACTTTGCCGGGGAAGTGACAGAAATGGAATATGTTGCTTGCATGCATTGGGGAGACAATACTTCCACTATGTAACTAAGAAACAGCCGGAGGAGCTAAGGAGCCCATTTTAGTGTGTAGCAGAGGGACCTTGAAAGAGGCAGTGCTGTCCAGGCAGCAGGTTGCAAGCCACAAGGCCAATCCAAGGGGCTGCCATGCACAAGGACATTTCCTTCAACATACCAGGGGCAAACATCAATGCAGAAAACAATACCAAGCACTTCTCCACATCAAAGATGACCCTGAGAAGACCTGCCAAGAATGTGACTGCATCTGCCTCAGTTCCAGCCATCTGAGGGCCTGTGCTAGGCCTTCAAAGCACTCTGAAGCAGCAGTCAGCTCAGATTTAGTGCTGGGAGTGTTTGGATAGGACTGTGGAATTGGAGTAAATGGTGTCATGCAGGAGTACTTCAGTCCACTGGCACGGTTTGGGCTTTTTCTTTCTCTGTCCTGCTCTGTGGTTCTGCTGCTAATTTTGAAAACAATGTGAGGGATAATTAGGGATGGTTTTGGTTGTAGATGCCCAGATAAATGTCCCTGCTGCTTTGCTCATTAATGCAGATGGAACGCTCCTCATGATCCTTGGTGTCTGAGGCAGGGCGAGGATTGTTCCTACAGAGAACAAGCTTGATGTGAAAGGCCCTTTGGTCCCAAGGGCACCATGAGCAGGAGGTGTTGAGCCTGGCATTGCTAGGTAAATGTTCAGAGGGAGAGGCATCCACTGGGATGGCACCCTGAGGTCCCTCGTGCCCCTTGTGGGCTGGGGTTGCTGTTGGGGATGACAAGCATGTGAAGACTGAGCAGCCTGAATGCCTGGTGCTGTGAGTCTCAGGAGCTCTGCTTTTCCTCTTGGCACTGTCACATCTGGAGTGGGGGGAGCACGCTGTAAGTAGGGAATTGAGTGTAAATGTACTCTTGAACATTTCCTTGCACGAGATAACGCTGCAGCAGACATTGCCATGGTTAGCAATTGTTGAGACACAGTCACGGAGTTCACAGAATCACTCCTAAATGTGTTCCCTTATGCAAGACCTCAGAGGCCCAAATCTGTGGTTGAACCAGATGCTGTCTAAATTACTAATGTTCTAGCACCAGGCCAGCAAAATTGGTTGAACACATAGTTGATTCCAAAACACTTCTATTGGAGTATTTGGGGTGGGGAAGCAAACCAGGAGCCTCCCAAGTGATGTTCTGCCTCACAGTGAGCTGAACATCAGGACTAGTGTGTGCCAGGATGATGTTCTTGCACAACACTGAGAGAAGGAAAAAATGATGCAAGTAGGGTTGTGTTGGTCCCAAGAATCGATGACAACTCACTTGTCTAAGATGACTGCTCACCTAGAGCATCTCATGAGCAGCTTCAGAGTACGTTTTTGAAATCATCTTTCTGTGTCACTGAGAAGCTATTCCTTTGGTCTTTTAGCCATTATTCCCATATATTTTTGCAAAGAAAACACAGTATAAAACAAAAGTAATTTCACTACATTTATTTTCAAATTGTTGGATTTTTATGTTTCCTAACAGCTGTGCTGCTGGCATGGCAACACTGTTGTTGTGCAAGCATGGAAAAAAAGAGCCTGAGTTATCAGTGTTATTATAAATAGTTATTAAAGCTGACAGGATTTTAAATGTTATTATTAACATTCTTAATGTTAACTAAGGGTTGAATGAGAGAATGTAATGTAGCTCTGGATGTCTGACAGCTGGTGGGAGCTCCCTGCAGGACTGTCCATGGTTGGAGCTCTGTCATCCTACCTCAGCTATTCCTTGCCTTGGGAAGGAGATGAAGAAGAATCTGGTTGCTTTATCTGCTTGAACAGATCAGTTTATCTTGAGTTTTGGTGGTTTTGTGGTAATAAGGCATTGCACTCCGTAGGTGTGTACTTCAGTGATGATGTTTCTACCAGAGGAATGCATCCAGCTTGTAATTGCCAGCAAGTTGGAAAAGGCTGAGGGTGTAACAGTTTCCCTCATGTGAAACTCTTAAGTGGGATGGATGTGACAAGGTACCACGAAAAAACCAGATTTTATTATGCCAAGAGTATGTCATTTTTACAGGAACATGATTTTACCTTCACTAGTCAATGTAAGTTGGGATGTTACCCCAACAAATGTGATATGAAATGTTTGCATTAAGCCCTGAGTTGTTTGCTTTTAACTTAATTTTTGTGAATTGCGTGCAAATCTCTATTTTTAAGGAGCAAGTTTGATATGAAGATCGGTGCCAAAACACATCTGTTAGCAGCTTTTAATCTTCACATTTGACAAAGCGTATAGATATGGACAAATTGTAATTTACATGATGAAACCGCAGGGTGATGGATTGCTGCAGTGATGTGGAACGCCATGGAAAGGAAATAAATTTCAGAAGATAAAAGGAAGGGACTGGAGTGCATTTACTTCTATCAGAAGCTTTTACGGGCTATGTGCACTGCACCTACTCCTACCTGGGCTCAAATCTACCAGAATAAATCCCCTCCAGCAAATAAAGCTTTCTTTGGTACTCTGCTTTATTAGAAAGGAGATTACTTGGTTTTGAGGGTCATTCTAGAGTACAGTTTGAATGAACTTGAGTTGCTTTCCAAGATAAACACAACCCCAGAACAAAGCATATCTGGGTTTACTGTTACATACAATGGTGTTTTAAGAGCTTGCACCTGGCATGGCAGGGCCAACATTAAAAGCTTGTGAAGAATTGCCAATGCAACATATGGCACACCCCGCTGACAGAGGCAGAGCTGGTCTGGACTGGGTATGGGCCCCATGCCAGGGGTTAAGGTTCTCCTTGCAATGATACTAAGCAGTTAAGCATTTATCACTGTTGTAATGCGGTGTAATTGCTCATAGTGTTCCCCAAAACCTTCTCTTAGAGTGATCTCTGATTGCGCCTTCCTGTTGCATTTTGACACCATAAAATGCCAATGTTAGACTGATGAATTTGCTCATTACCTTCCTCTTTACCTGTGACTGTATTGCACACTAACAGCTTCCCTGTGGGTTGCATCCATCAGTAGCAGGGCTTGGTTTGGCAGACACTGTAGGCTGGGGTTTGTCTTTTCCATCACCCCTTTGCGATCACCCTCTGCTGAGCTCTGTGCAGGACTCAAACCTATGTGGGGAAGGAAGTGAAACCTCGATTGCTTTTAAAATTGTCCCATGTCTTTGCTCGAATGACCTAATCCAAGTGACCAGTGCATATTACCTGCTGTGGAATGCAGGAAAGCAGCTTCAGTTTCCCTTGCATCTGCTGGGATTTGTAAAGATCAACCCTATGGACTATCAAAGCAGGGGACGCTGCAGGGCTGCAGCCGCTTAGCACTCACGGATCGAAGTGGGAACCTGAGATGGGAAGGGGCTTCCTGGGTCATGGCTCTGGGGGTGAGTTTTTGCAGCATGCTGCCATGCAATCCTTTTCATAAAGCTTTAGCTTTCCACCGGGTTGGGAGAATCTTCCTGATCCTCATTCACTTTGAACTGCTCTAGCACCTGGCTCGTGCTATCAACATTTTCCTAGTTTTTCTTCCTGAGGAGGATGCAGAGCACTCCTTTGAGGGCTCTAGGATGGCCAGGATCAACAGATAGGCCTCTGGACTTAGCATGGAAGTCCTGTCACCTACCGCTGAGTGACACAGGAAGGGATTTTTATCAGAGAAACAACTAAACTACTAAACTTGAGTCTCCTTCAGAGCTCTTGTCTCTGGGTGCGAGATGTTATTTAGTTCCCCCTGCCACTTTTTTGTTCTCAAAGGGCTGCACCATCTGGATAGCAGATGATACCTTTGCATTTGTCTGTTTCCAGTTTTCCAACTATAAATCTTCTGATTTAGTTGGTTTCTGTTTCTTGAGCTCTTAGTATTTGATCCAGATCTCCTTTAAAGCCATGCTGTCCCAATAGGGAGCCTTCTGCTGGGGCTCCTGCTCCCACTGTGTCTTCCAAATATATATATATATATATAAAATATAAAATGTGTATATGCTCTGGAGCATCTGAATCAGATTCCACAGCCACCACAAACAGCTTTCTACGTTGATTCTCATTTTCCTCAGCCAAACAGGCTCTTTGTGGACAAAGGAAGGGTAAAGTGCTAGTGAACAGTGCTGGCCAGCCAAAATCCAGCTACATCAACTCCAGAAAATTGTCCTTCCCTCTCTCTAAACAGTTCACTTCCCTGCTGAAGAGAAGCCAGGATTTTTCTGGAGTTGTCAGAAACACAGCAGATCTTTATCTGTTGTCCCTTTCCATAAGAAAAGAGGGTTTAAAAATAGGCTGATATTATTAACAAAGCCAGCCTGATTATGTAATGCTTTTTCTTTTCTGGTTTGTTTTTGTTAAAATCTGTTGCCTCCTAGTTTCATGGGTTGTCAACAAGTTTTTGCACCAGAAGATTAGGCTTAGTTTCTCCATAGTCCTTGCACTGAGATGAGCAATAGTAAGGTCCTCAGCATATGTGTTGTACCAGATCTTCCTCAATGTACATCCATCTCCACTTAGTCCTGTTGTCCTCTCTGCTGTGAACTCAGTTCCCAGACCTCCAGCAGATGACATGTGAAGGCCATCCACATCTCCAACGGTTTGAGTTGAAGGACTTTGCTCTTTCTCAGGGATGTTGTGTGTCTCCTCCAGCATGGTCTTGGATCACAGCCTCTTTAGGGCACTTCCCTAAATGCCTTACAAGGAGTCTCAGGTGCATTGTTTAAAACACCAGACACTGCTTCTGTTTTGTCAGTATATCTCTAATTGCATCTTAATTTTCTATTTTCATGTGTGGCTAATTAACACTTAAACTTGCTTTTGGGAGAGCATCTTCTCTTCAACACTTCAGATCAACCCACCATGTGGTCGGGATGGAGCTAATACTCCTTGGACTGGCTGGGTGGAAATGGTTTCAATGAATGTTTTGAAGCTGGGCCAGAGAGTGAATCAAACATGAATGACCACGAGTCACTTTGGAAAATGGCCCTGTTGAGGACTCAGGGGTGACGTGCCTGCTGCAGACATCTCCACTAGCATGCCCAGCAGCTGCACGGTGGCTTTGAGGGTCCTCCCGCCTTGTCCTCAGCTGCAGGGTTGTAGCTGCCACCTCCTTTGGATGTGGGCAATGGCGTTGTTGAGCGTGATGAGTGCTGAGTATAAATGAACCCGGGTATCTGTCATGTAAATGCTGTGTTGCGGGACTTGAATGTGATATAAAGAATCTGGTCTCTGTGCTGGAGAGCCTGCTGGGCGATTGTCCAGGAAGAGCCACGGCGCTGCCGAGGAAGAAGGCATGCTCCCTGTGGGTTTGGTGCAGGGATCATGTCAGACATCCCACCTTGACATCCCACATTTTTCCTGAAAAATCCCAGCATCATCATCTTTGGCATGTGTTTGCAGCAGGGCTCAGAGAGTGCAGCTTTGTGTGACATCTTTTGACTTGGGTGCATTTTACTGCCTTCTCCTAGCTTGAGTGCTGCCTATCCCCTTGGGGTGCAGCCCTGGGTGCCGGGGGGGCCACAACATACAGGGCATACTGCATGATACAAATAGTGTTTTGCAGAGATGGGGTGTCTGTGTCCCCTGGAGTGGCAGATACATCCAAGAGGGTGACCTAGACTCCTTCATCTCTTCCCCAGATCTCTGGACTACATAAGCAGGGACCAGATGGCGATGGCTGACCCCACTGCTCTCCTCTGCACAGCTCTGTCCCATGCACCTTGGGGTAAATGTGTGGGGTTTTTTGCTTTAGTGACTGAGGGCTGATTTTCTTGTCCTTTTGTCTTTTTCTCTCGTAAAGGTAAACCCCACGCCGCAGGGTACGCGAGCGCTGCTGAAAATGATGTACTGCCCACACTGCCGAGGACTGGTGTCCGTGAAGCCCTGCTACAACTACTGCTTTAATGTCATGAGAGGCTGCTTGGCTAACCAAGGGGACTTGGATGCAGAGTGGAATATCTTTATGGGTAAGGCAATATCAGTTAAAACTGCATGTAAGTCTGCACTGATACTGTGTAGACTGTGTCCCTCACCTGAAAACATTGTGAGTGGCTGTGCTGAGCTGTAGCAGTTTTTTCAGGTACCTGTGATGGCTACTTTTTCCTTCCACACCTGCGTGTACACCTTTTGCCATTCACAGTAACCTCTAAATAAGTGAGAATATTGTGCCAGTGACTTTGGTTGCAGCGAGCAACAGAGGAGGATGGAGGTGGCATAGGCTTGTAGACTTGGAATGTTTCATCTTGCTGGACCGAGTATGTGTGCAAGCTGGTTTTCCTATTCTACTTATACCTTGTTGTCACCCTACAGCTGTCCTTCCTGAAGGCAGTTTTTTCCTTCAGCAGCCTGGGAGTCTCCTTGCCAGCCATGAAGAGCTTTGGGAAAAGCTGTGTGCCTGGATTTTACACTAAAAAATTGACTAGGACATGTCTGAATCTGTTTATTTAAACAGCTCATTTGGTGCTTGGCCACCATCCTTTTGCAATGTGAGCAGTCTCGGGTGACACTGTGCAAGTATTCTTGCCATCCTCTTCCTCCGGTTTGTTATTTTTGTTCTGTGCTTATACACAGTATCATTCAATACATAAAATTTAGACTAAAGTGTTAATTTCTGTCTTGGGTCAAGGCTCATCAGAGTTGGTAGTGCATCACATTTTGGGGCACAGGCAATAGATAATGTTAAATGTTTTCATTTGTGCTGCTTTTCCAGGAGGTTTGATTTATCTGTGATCGAGCATCCTTTGGGAGCAGTCGCTTCACTTTAGTTAATGTGTGATGAAGTGCACATGTAAAGTATCTGCTGCTACTGAAAAGGCTGTGGTATTTTTCCCATTCCACTCATGAAAAACAAAACAAAAAAACCCCAGATTGTTAGAAAGAAAAGATTTCCATTTCACTAAGCTGCAAAATTAAAAAAAAAGGAAAGAAATTGCTGCTAGCTGACATTTCAGGCTATATTTATGTCTTAGAACTTGTTTTCCTCTGTTTTGTGCACTGGATTTTCAGTTTTCTGCCCATGCCAACTGAATGTGTGAAGGGTGTTATTTTCAGAAGGCATTTTTTGTGTGTGTATTCCATATAGGGAGCTAAATGTGACACGAAGTTGGGCTTCCAAGTCATTCTCTGGGAGGCTGACACCCCCACCCCCCCAGTCCTCACAGCCGTCTTTCTCATGAGAATATTAAGTATTTCAACTACAATTGTTGCTGAAATAGCTCAAAGCCAAGAGACTTGCAAACATCTAGTCCAAGCAGAAAAGAAGAATCCCATGAAAGGGAAGGGCATAATGCCAGAAAACAGACAAAAGCACAAGCAGCTAATTGCTGTAGGTGGTATGTGGCTAAAAACGAACCTCGGGGGAAGCCGGCGAGCTCTGTCACACGAGACTGATCAGGGACTGCATACAATAATTAAGATTATTAAACAAGACAAAATAAATACATGTGATTCCAGGCTGGAAGCAAATCTTTCTTCTTGCAGTGCTTCCTCCTCAAAAGGCTTCTTGCCCACTCATTACATAAGTATGGTATTAAGCTTTGTTACATTTATTGGCAGTATTTGCTTGGTTCTTGCACTCTGGGTTGATAGTTGCAAGTGGAATACAGATACAGAAAACTTAAACTGTGCCTTCTTCAGACAGTTTAATAAGTGAACAGGTGCTGGTTATGTTCCAGACTTTGGTTTCTCGCTCATTTTGCCACTCGAGACAAATTAAATATTTCTGGTGTTTAGGGCAGGGCACATGCCACAAATATCTTGTGTGTGTTTTTAAAGGTTTAGATAATTAAAGAAATAGCACCCCAAAAATTTCCCCCCAAACCACCTCATAAAATCCCAAAAACCCACCTCCCATTGTGGGTTTAAGTGCCAAGTTATGGCAGTGATTTATTATGAGTCAAAAGCAGATTTTGAACCTATCAAATCAATTTAAAAATAGTTAAATTAGAGAACTTGTAGCAAGTGCTGCAAGTCTGTATGAATGTGGGTGCATGTGAAATACACATTTGTGTGTGCTAGTGGGTCTGTAAGTAAGTCAATTATGTAAAGCTGGGATGTAAAGTTTGTAGGTTTTTTGAGACAAGAAGACTTTGTAATTCCTTATTTCTCCAAAGTACCATTTAAAGCTGAGGAGTATGAAATAATGAACGAATTGTACTCTTTTCTCCCCTTTAACTATCTAAATTATTTCTCCCTCTATTCCTGACACAATTGTACACCAATTAGACAGGGGTATACTTTGTTTCAAACAGGCTGTTGGGGGGTTGGAGCTTTCCTGAATGAACAGTGTTAATCTCCAGTGCCTTTTCATGATTTTTTTTTTCTCCACAAAGGTTTACTCTGCTCAAAGATGTCGAATTCAGGCTCCATATACATATCTGGAGTACTACTTTGTGTGCAAAGAATTTTTCCCCCTCCTGCTAAAAAAAAAAAAAAAAAAAAGATTGTTGTTAATGAATGGTCAAGGTCTTCCCCCTCCTTCCTTCCCCTTTTAAATCAGATCTTGGGGTTAAGACTGAAAACTGCCTTTTGTTCTTCAAGTCAGACAGTGAGGCTGAAGATGTGGGTTTCTGATTATTGGTGGCACAATGAAAAAGAATTGCTTTCCTTCATGAGAGCGAGGTGCTTTGTTGCCAAGGATTGTCTCAATGCCAGTAGCAAGGACAAATGTATGCAAGAGGAAAAGGGTCTTTAAGGGATGGTGCTAGATGGTGTGTCTTGGTTGGTTGTTTTTTTTTTTTTTCACCTAAATCCACTTCTGTCTCCCCATCACAGGGAGGAGAGGCAGTCTTTGTCATGCCGTGTGTTTGTAATACACATTTGTGGGTACGTTCTCAGAGCTGAGCCACCTCACTGTGGCTTATAAATATCATTTGCTTTGCACAAGAACTGGGGCAAATAATTGTTATTTGTAATCAACTCCTCTCTCCTCCCCATAATGGAAAATCTTTTTCTGGGAGATGAATTGCTCAGAAGGTTGGTTCCTGGAGGTGGAGCAGGAGCCTCCCCTCCTGCGGGCAGCAGTGCTGGCGGTTCCCTGAACCCCAGCCAGCCTTAGCAAGATCAGACAGGGCTGCCAGAGGGAACCACTGCTTGCCACCACTGCTCTGGGGACACCAGCCAGCTCCTGGTGGGAGGTAAAAGTTTGCAGGACGCCTCCAAAATCAAAACTGTGGATGAGGCAGAGCCCCACCCCCCCCGCCCCCATCCTCAGCCCTTGCTCCTCCCCACCCCTTTTTAATGAAAGTTTATTTCGTTTAGTGTTCCTTGCCAGTATCAATCCCAACTCCAATTACTACTTTCCTTATCTTTTCTCGCCAGCTTTGGCGGCTCTGCTGGAGGCCGAATGCATTTTCTCTATGGGCAGTCAAAGCAGAGGCTGCATTCCTGGGCTGTGATACATGGAACGCCATGGCACCCCTGCTAACAAAGGACCCAAATCGCTCTACATTCCCATGGTCTTGTGGATGGCCTGCCCGGCTCAAAGTTTACAAAGATGCCAAACAGCCAGAAGAATTGGGGTTTATGTTTCCTTTCAGTCTTTCACAAACACTTTATTGATCTGTGGCCTTTCCTGGCCACTCAGAGACTTAAGTAGTTACAAAATGGAATGATTTTTCTTCTTTTTTTTTTTTAAAAATCTTCCTGCATTTTATGTGTTTTATTATCTGTCTATTCATAATATTTTATTTGAAATGAGCAGCTTCCTGCACACTGCACTGGGATGTTCTTTAAGCACGTGAAAAACCCCAAAAGCTTTGACAATGATGAACACATTTAAGTTGTGCTCCACTTGTTTACAAAAGTCTCCATTTGGTAGCACATCAAAAGCATTTTTCTCTCCTCCGGCACAATGGTATATTCATGCTAGCAGTCATTACTCAGAGGTTTGAAGCATCACTTTATTGGAGCCCACCACAATACAGTCTAAGACTCTTTGTTTCATTTGTTATTACCGTCTCCCCTTTTTTCCCTCTTTTTTTTTTCTTTTTTTTTTTCTTTTTTTTTTAATGCATTTAGTTCAGACCTGTTTGTAGTTCCTGATGGTGAAATTCCAGCCATGCCTTGCAAGAGTTCTGTCATTGATGCTGGTGCCTGCAGGGTGATGGCCTTTCCTGGGGCCTCCAGCTCCACCAGAGCTCACTCCCTAAACACCCACACCTTGGTGGAACTGAGTGAGTGAGAGGGGGCTAATTAATGGTGGTCCTTTAACTAACACCCAGCAAATCTTTAGAATATTGAGCTTTCTTTAAAAAGTGTATTTACAGGCTAGGAAGGCATCTACAGTTCATGTTGGGGGTTATGGTGTTAGATTATTGCTGTAATTGTCATATTTTGTTGTTTTTATTAATAATAATAATAACTTCACATACTCAAATAGCTTAGTTGTATATTTTTCATCGTTTGTGGTTTGTTTTAATGTAGTTTATTTAACATGACTTGAGCACTAAGGCAGAGCTATTACTATTCAGTATGCAGAGTTTCTTTATACGGCTTTAACAGATAGCCAGAGCCCACAGAAGTTTTCTGTTTGTGCAAAGTACCTTCTGCACTTAGGAAGAAGATGAATGTCATGAGAGAGATTAATAGACTGAGTGTGAAACACCCATTTCTTGTTAATGGAAGGGACCAGGCATATCTTAGGAGCAGGGAGGAGTTCCTTGGGGCCAGAGGGGCTGTTCTGTCCTCATCACTCAGGCTAGGAAAAATTGAAGAATTACATGCAACTGGAAAAAGATGAGTTTGTGGCAGAGGATCATGAAGTGATGCAGCAGAAGAGATCAGCAAATGCTTTGGGGTTGAGGGACCACAGTGAAAGCTAGCAGTAAATTAAGGTTGTGATGGGTGAGAAGAGACAAGAGCTTAGAGCCAGGTATATTCCTGGAGGCACCTTGTAGGGGAGAAGGCTTAAATGTAGTGCAGGGTGAAAGCCTTAATGCCAGTAATAATTTCCCAGAGGAAGTAGTGGATGGTCCAGTAGCTGCTGTGTTTAATGATGCATTTGATGAGGACGTGCATGTTAGCACAGGAGGAGTTGACCTAGTGTTGGCTGAGAGACTTTCCATCTCCCCTTGCTTAGAGGTGTGCCAAATAAATCATGAGTGCACAGCATTCCCCCTGCTCTCACATAGACTCCCTCCCTCATGCAAATTGTCCATGTAATGCTAGGAATTGCAGTCCCTTGGCTTCCCCAGGCAGGAAAAAGCCTGTAGCTGTCCATAACGGAAAGATGGTATCAAGGATTGTCTTGGACCCTTGTATGTTGGTGCCTTGTGCTCAAAACCAGCATGAGGAAGCTGATGGCTTTGAAAGCAGTCTTGAAAAACAAATGACACAAGGCAACCTTTAATAAACGAGCATGGAAAGGAGAGTGTTAGTAATGCTTGTTCTGATGGGAGGAGCTGATTACAGGCTGCTGTTGGCAGGCTGTGATGGCTTTTGATGTACATGAGTTTGTGGTTTGGTGCTGGCAGCATCTAAGTGCCTGGTGAAGGTGGAGGCTCTGGGAACCAAGCAAAATGTTTCCTGGTGATGTATGCTGGTCAGAGGTGACACTGCAGTGGTTAATGTCCATGTGCTCAAACTGTTAGTCTTCTTAACTCTTATTCCTGAAGCTCCTCCATTAAAAACCTTTGGTTTTCCCTCTGTGTGTTAGATTCGATGCTGCTGGTAGCAGAGAGGCTGGGGGGACCTTTCAACATTGAGTCTGTCATGGATCCCATTGATGTGAAAATTTCAGATGCAATCATGAATATGCAGGAGAACAGCATGCAGGTGTCTCAGAAGGTAAAGGGGCCAAGAGGATTTTTTAATTTAATGCTGTTCATTTCCCTGTTCTTGTCAATATGTTTTTTCTTGCATGCCCTCTCAAGTATGTATAAAACTAATGTATTGTTTTGGGCAGGGGCTGTGTTGGAGCCTGGAAAAGCCTGTGACCTTATTTCATAGAATCCTTTCCTTCTCTCACATAGGTTTTCCAGGGATGTGGCCAGCCAAAAACACTTGCCCAAGGCCGGACTGCTCGCTCTGCCTCTGAAAGCACTTTCCCTACTCGTTTCAGACCCTACCTCACAGAGGAGCGGCCAACAACAGCTGCTGGCACGAGCTTGGACCGACTGGTGAGTGCCTGGTCCTGCTGGTGCCACACAGATGCTTCACACTTGGGTCCCACAATGTATAATACACCGTTTTTAATTGCTAGGCTTTCTTAATATTCCTTGGCTGTCTTAAAACTCTCTAAGGGGTGTAATCTGCCCATAGCTCTAGACATTAATTACCTCAACGCTTCTGTGTCAGAGAAGTGCCTGTGTTAAAAGCCTGGCTTATGAATAATATGTGTTTGAGGAGCAGTGTTTAATTTTGTATTAAAAAAGTAAATCAACCATCAAAACTCACTGCCTGAAGATCTGGCCTGTACACATCTGTTCTGATAAAAAAATACCTTCCCAACTTCACTTTTACTGAGTGTTTGGTATCCTGGGTTATGTCTTGTGTTCCTTTTTTTTCTTTTATTTAATAGGTTACTGATGTGAAAGAGAAGCTGAAACAAGCCAAAAAATTTTGGTCATCTCTCCCTGGCAACATTTGCAATGATGAAAAGATGTCTGTAGGCAGTGTCAATGAGAATGAGTGCTGGAATGGGAGCGCCAAGAGCAGGTTTGGTGATGCTGTTGCCCCCAGTTAACACTTTCCCTCTCACCCCAGACTTTCCCTGTGTCCTGACCCCTCTCCCTGAGCCCTTTTCTCCTACAGGAGTGATCCTAGCTTGCCCAAGACAGGCTGCTGCCATTAGCCCATTTGTTTTTGTAGATGGGAGAGCTGGAATGTAACACCAAAGTGTTGTCCAAGGTCTCCGTGGGGGTTTGTTTTAGAGGAGGGAGCAGAGTGTAGATACCCAAATAGGTCATCTCTCCTTGGACTTAAGCCCATTACTAGCTGTTTGTGGAACTGGGGAGATGATCTGTACAAAATCCTGTATTGCAGCCACAGAGCAGAGGTGCTTGTGTTATCTGATGGTGCTGTTGCCCCAGTGCCCCTAGTTGGTGTTTCCACCAGGAACTAGTTCCTTTGTTGAGCAAGAGCAGGGGTGATGGAGGGTGGAGACCTTCTCCACTGCTGAAGTCAGTGGCACAAGGGGGCCAATGGTTTTATTCACATTTTTTATGGAAAAAAGGAGTTACAAAATTCTTCTTCTTTTTTTTTTTTTTTTTTTTCTTAAGGAAGAAATTGCCAACATATGAGTAAGCCAGAGTTTTTCTGTCATATGGTTTATGTAACTGTTTAACTTTTATTTTGGAAATAAAATTTTCTCTTTTTTTTCTGTTTGCTTACTGAGGAAATAATCATAATCCAAGATGTTCCATTAAAAAAAAAAAAAAAAAAAAAAAAAGGCAAGTTGTCTGGGGTTCTAAGTAATAGCAGGTTCTGCCCTTGATAGTTTTTGGCCACAACAGTAAGCCAGACCTCAAAAGTTTTGCACTGTTTTGTGTGTGCCTAAAACTCTGCCATGCTTTGCTAGAGCAATGTTATGGATGTATGTGACAAGAAATGGCTCTGCCTTCTGATATCTTATTTATCAGCAGCTTCTAGGGGCTTTTCGTAGCAGATACTCCCAGTGTGTGCAGGGGCACCAGTATCAAGGAGAGATGCAGACTTGGCAAGGAGAGAGAGGGCATGATGGATATCCTGTGTGGGTTGGGGAAGACTATTTGCTTTACTGTTTTCTCCATGACTCCAATAAGGTGGAAGCTTGGTGGTCTTCCACACTTTGGTCTCCTTGACTTCTTTGAAACATATGATATTGATCACAAATAATAACCAAACTGTCACCACCGATTGTCATCATCATTGTCACTCTCACATATAGGACAGGGTTTGAGCATGCTTTTCCAGAGTATGCTTGCATCTCACTGCTTGGTGTCTGGGATCAGTAGACTGTGCTAAAGGCTTTTCTCTCTCTTGTGATACTGATGTTGGCATCATAACTAAGAAAAGTAATGTTTTTTTCTGTTAAACTGATCTTTCTAGCAATTCAGGTAATTGAAGGAAAGGGGAATGTGTCCTATCTCTGCTGTATAAGATGATACCTACAAATACCTGTGTTAGGAAATGTATTCTGTTGGGTTTTGTTGCTCAGTCTCTCTTTTAAACCAGGAGGCTGTACATGTGTTCAGACCTGAGCATGTACACCTTCTGAAACTGAACATCTTGGCTCTCCCCTTCTCTGATGTGTGGGGCTACAGGATCTCATCTTCAGCATCACAGATGTTTCTCCTGCTGGGGTTATTAGGGAAATTGCATCTCAAGTCTGCGTGGTGAGAAGCACACATTCAATATCCCAGCTTGATGGTTAAGGTGCATAACTCAAAGCTAGAATGACACTCTTGCCTCCAACAGTTACTATAGGTTTCTTGTGGGATAACTATCGTCTTGAGGGCTGTGTTCCCAAAGTGTCATCTAACTGGCATCTCAGCACCTTGTATTGCTCTGTAGCCTGCAGTGAGTTGATTTATGCTGTTGAAAGCCATTATTAATATAAACCCCAGATCCTCCTTTTCTTCCCCAATGACAGCTGGGGAGAAAATTGTCATTCCCCTGCCCTTGTGGCACAGTGTACATGAAAACATTTCTTCATTCCACATACTGCAGAGATTGCAGGGAAGGGAAATGGGGTAAGAAGGGCTGTGTGAGGTTTAGCATGTGGAAAGATGCTGTTGGGCTCAGAATATCACCCAGACTTGAAAGCAGGGACGGCACTGCAGAGTTCCCCTGGTGTCATCCTTTGGCATGGGACCCTGCTGAGCTGCAGCTCTGGTACCAGCAGGAATGGTTTCTTTTCAGGTATGACTTTGCAGTGACTGGAAATGGCTTGGCAAGTCAAGTGAATAACCCAGAGGTTGAAGTCGACATTACCAAGCCAGACATGGTCATTCGCCGGCAAATCATGGCTCTGCGGGTGATGACCAACAAGCTGAAGAATGCCTACAGTGGGAACGATGTTGACTTCATTGACATAAGTATGTTTGCTGTTGTTTGCCTTTTGCTTTTTCTTTTTTCCCTTTTAATCGGATTTCATGCTAACACGGGTAGCTGGTTAAGCTTCAGCTGTGGGTAAGCTGTGAGGAGGGTGGGAACCAGCCTCTCTGATAGGCTGTGTGGGGAGGAGTGTTCCCACAAAGCCATGGAATGGTTTGGGTTAGAAGGGACCTTTAAAGGTCATCTAATCCAACACCCCTGCAAGGAGCTGGGACATCATCTACTACATCAGGCTTCTCAGAGCCCCATCCAACCAGCCTGACCTTGAGTCTCTCTAGAGATGAGGAACCTATCACGTCTCTGGGCAGCCTGTGCCATAGTGTTTCACCAACCTCTTCATTTCTTCCTTATATCAAATCTAAATCTACTTTCTTTTAGTTTAAAATCATTACCCCTTGTCTTAATGCAACAATCCCAGCTCTCTCAGACTGTCCTCATAGAAAAGGTGTTCCAGCCTCTGTGTATTTCTCTGTCCTCTTCTGGACTCCCTCCAGCAGATCCTTCCTATGCTAAGGACCCCAGAGCTGGATGTGGGGTCTCATGAGTGGAGTAAAGGGGATGAATCCCCTCCTTTGACTGGCTACTCACAGTGCTTTTGGTGCAGCCCAGGATGTGGTTGACTTTCTGTTCTGCAGCCATCACCTAGACATGATGACTGCACACAGAAATCACATTAACCAGGGTACCCACACTCACCTCTCATAAACACCAGAACAGCCACACTCTTTCCTTTTCCCCCTGCTGTCTTATGCAGCCAGCAGAGGAGGACAGCAGGTGTGTTTGTTTCCCCAGGTGAGGAGAGCAGCGGGGAGGAGAGCGGCAGCGGCTGCGAGCTCCAGCAGTGCTCCCCGGAGTTCGAGTTCAACGCCACTGAGGTCACTGGGAGCTCCAACAAGAGTGACAAGACCGTGAACACTTCTGCTGCCACCAGAAGTGGTCTATCACAAGCCTTGCTCCTTAGCATTTTGTTCTTGGCCATGCAAAGACAATGGAGATAATTGTGCAAGCATAGGGAAAGGGGATAAGACTTTTATTATCAAAGGTAGAAGGCACCTGCTTTCACTTTTATACCATCTAGAGACTTTGCTTTTTAAGTTAATGGACAACAGTGTACAGTTTCTACTATGTTGCCACTGGTTTTAAGATACTGATTTTTTTTTTTTTTTCCCTTGCTATACTGGGGATAACAGGAACGGGAAGTGCTAGTCTATCCCGTTCCTCACGAGTCCATGTTAGAGGTGGATAACAAAAATGTATATACAAGCCTGTAGTTAGCTCTGCATTTGTGTCTTTATCACTTTTTTTTCTTTTACTGTATTTCTTAAGAAAACAAAAGCCCCAGGGTCTACTCTTGGCCTGTAACAAGTATATGTTTCTGAAATGAGAAATATCTGTACAGAAGCAGGTTCTATTTATCATGTTATCTTATGAGGAAAAAATAATTGCCCAACAAGCAGAAAATGTTTCATGTAGTTAACTTCCCATTTATCCACATTATGTTAGTTGCCTTATCTGGAGAGAAGGGGAAGTCATTTGTCTTTATTATGCAGTAAAACAGAAGGTGAAGGCAGAACTGGTCATCGTGCCAAGGGCCCCGTTTTGCACAGGGCATCCATGCCAGGAGCAGGTTGTGCTTGCTTTACAGGAGGTTCGGTTAAATTGGAAGGGACTACAGAGAATTCCCATTCTGCAGATGCTGAAAAGAGTTGTTGTTTGTTCCCTGAGATCCTTGCAATTAGCTGTAACTCCTGTGGGTCAGTTCCCAAGGTGCATCCTCCATGGGAATGAGGCATTAAACTTGTTCAGTTGGAAACAACTTGTCTTGGAAACAACTTGTTGTCTCACAGATCCAAATGCCAACATGTATCTTGTCTGCATGTTTGTTAGCTGAATGCTGGATTGATTTTTTTAACGGCTTCAGTTCTGCTTTTAAGGAATCCTGTGTGGGAGGGCAGGTAGGGAGGGGTTGGGTTTGTTTTTGCAAATTTTGTTTCCTCTCTGGGGGCAAAAGAGAAGGAGCAGGCACTGTTGCAGGTACATGAAAGCAGAAGCTGGCAGGGCTGAAGATTCCTCATTTTGGGTGTGTTTGGTCTCCTTGCTATACTGGGAGCTGATGCCCACTACTTGTAGCTTTTCGGCCCTACCTGAGACACCCTCCTCTCTCTGCCCATGCTGTTGGAGTTGGAACAATGTTGTGGTGAACAGCAACTCATGAATAAAAGAAATGTATATTTTTAAGAAAAGAGATGAAATAATTTTTAAAAGAGTTTAGCAAAAGCAACGTCTTTGGAAAGACTCAAAATTATTCTGCACATCTCTTCCTGCTTTGGATAGCCTTTAGGTCTGGCTGGATGCCTGGATCTGGCCAGGAGAGCAATCCAGAAAAGGCTTGCTCTATCCCACCCTTGTGTCATAAAGGATAATTTTCTATTTTTATATTGAAGCATTAATTACTTCTTAGCTCAGGGTCAGCATTATACTCAACTTTATTTTCACACCAAATTTCTGCAAAGCTATAAAGATGGAGTATTCTTGGCTGGTATAAATAATCCTGGAGGCTTAATTTTACTAGAAGTAGCCAGTTATTTATTAAAACATGATGTTAGTAGAGTTAGGGATATTCTGGTTAGGTTATTTTTCTTTAGAAAATAAATCATGGAACCATAAAATTGAAAAAAACTATAAATTTATGTGTGGGAAAAAATGGATTGTAAATAGCTAAGTTGTCTTGCAAGGAATTGGAAAATGTGCTGATACTTAGAAACTACCTCAGTTCTGAGGAATTTCCTTTCTAGCTTTGAGTGCTATTGCATTTACTCGGTAGAAGTGAATCTGGTCTCCAATATGTAGCTGAAAGAGTTATCCCTATAGACCTTGTTAGATTGTTTTTAATTTAGAGGGTTGAACTACATCCAGCTGTTTTCTTTCAGCAAAGTTCCCTAACAAAGAGAATTTCTGAATTAAATATTGCTGATGGTTTCCATGACTTTTCCTGATTTGTTTGGTTTCATGGCATTTTCTGATTGCCCTTTAATTATTTAAATGGTTCTAGCCATTTGAATTTTAACCCCGAAATAAACAAACCTTAGATGCACTACCATTGTAAATATATTGCAGTAAGGTCTGACTGGATAACCCTTCTGGCTCATACCCAGCTGGCAGGCCAGCAGAGTTAAATGAAGAAAAAAAAAAATAAAAAAAATAAAACTTCTTCAGAGCTCTGAGATTGGTGGAACAAAAGCCCTTATGTTCGGAGTGGCTGCCTGCTCCAACATCTCCCTTCTTGGCATCAGTGTTCATATGTAAGAAAGTTGCTTGTAAATTCTCCTGTTGAGCCTTTCTACTCAGAAAACCAAAAACACTTCTGAATTAATATTTATCCTTTTTACAACTAATTGCTCACTACTTATTATTCCTTAGTTTGGTACAAGCCATCAATGCAAAGACCTCCTGTCATTTTTAAGTGTGTCCAATTACTTTGTTCATAGCACAAGAGACTTCCAGCATATAAAGGACAGATTTGTCATCTGAGGCTGCGGGGAAAAAAGAGTAAATGTCAATGTAGGACGATCAAAAGTTGTGTTCCAGCTTTTATTTTGTGTTTGTGTGTGAAGTTAGCTCTGACATGAGCTGTAAACTAAACCATACGAGTAGGGATGGGACATGCTCCTCACTTCAGGGAAGGCATGTGCTCCCCTCTTTCAGATGTTTGTTGTTTTGGGGTTTTTTTCCACATGACCAGTGTCATTATGAGCATGATTTAAAGAAAAATTCCCATGTATAGAATTAATTATTAAAGTTAATGGAGCTGGTAAGTGCGCTTCAAATGCAAAATGAAGCAGAAAGGAGGTGTCCTTGGCAGCATGGGAGATGCTCTCTCCCAAAGCACTGGAATGAAAAGATCTAGCTCTTATTAGGACCTGTTGTAACAGCTCAGTGCCTGTCCTGAAATGGCTTCACAGTTGATACGTGGAGGGGGAAAAGGAGAGCATGTAATGGGACTGTGATCAGAGTCTCACGTTTTGTGTTGTGTTGGTGCCCCCACAAGTCAGGACAAATGGCCAGAGCAACAAGAGGAGTCTTTCCAGACTCCAGGGCAGGGTCCTGCTCTTCTCGTGGCTGAGCCAACCTGGGTTTGTCCTCAGAGGCAAGGTGGTGTATTAATTCTGGAGGGTTCAACCTCTCAGCACAGTGGTCATTTCTTAGACCAGATTGTGCTGTTGTTTCCATCACCATCCCCTAGTTGCTTTGCCTGGCTGGACCAGGCAAGCCCTCTGGTTTGGTCCTAGCTCTTTCCTCATCATAGCATCTGCTGCTGGGCATCTCAGAGCCTGGCACATTAAAATCCCTTCCATTAAAATGGGTGGTTTTACTCATCATATGTCCTGCAGTAGTTGCCAGCCCTGTTTGTCACCTTTCTCACAATGTCACCTTCTTCCCTCCTACGTGCAGCCCACTGTGTGAATGTGGCAGTGTCCCCCATCAGTGACAGCAGTAACCAGAGCAGTAACAGCTGCTGCTCGTGCCCTTCACTTGCCACCACAAAACCATGGCATTTTCTCTTGTCCCTGGGGAAGCCCATGCCACTGGCACATCTCCACAGCCTGGAGTGGCAGACACCCAGGTTTTGCCTGCACAGACAAGCCTGGAGCATCCTGGGGACCCTGAGAACCAAGGACTGGGGAATGTGTGTAAGGTGGTGGGCATTGCTGCTGCAGGAAATCACTTGTGCTTTTGTTTTTTTATTAATGCTGATGGCTTTCTTTTTCCATGTCAGCTCAACTAGGATAACTGCAGTGTCTCTGCCAGGTGTGATGGCCAGGGGACATCTGCCTGCAATGGTTCATAAGCCAGCATTGCAGTTCTGGCCAGGCTGGCAGGAGGATTGCCTGACCTCTGCTGCTTCTCTTCCTCAGAATGTTTTCTAGCATTGGTGGTAATTTAAAAATAAATATAAAAATATGTAGAAGGGGGTGAAAATTGATGCAGAAACACTGCAATCCTGATGGCAAATGGTGAAGTGTGCTGTACTTCATGGCATCTTTCAAATTGCTGGGTTTAATGTTTTAAGATATCTGGAAGACACAGGTTGGTTAGAGATAATGCAGTAGTGGTGGTTTTAGAACCACCTGAGTGTGAACTAAGCCTAGCAATAGTTTTCATTTCTTGATAATGCTATTTCAGGAATCAGGTTTTCTGGGTTTGGTTTGCTTTTCTTGTTGCATAATCCTCTGCTGTGGTTTGTTTGATCACTTGTAGCAGTGCAAATTGCCTGGGAAGACACAGCTCTTTATGGGCTTGCTGTAATTCTAGGTTAAGTGTGTTCAAATTGCTGTAATTTGTATCTAATGGATTACATGGATTGAGAGCTCTTTTATAACTGTTGGAGCAAGGAGGGGCTGCCCGCCCTGGGAGGAGGGAAAGGCATCCTGGACACGGCCAGTCCCTTTTGTCCCTCTTCTCTGGGAGAACTGTCCTTTTCATGATCCCAGGTGCTGGACAGCCTGGCACAGCTGGGGACCCAGCTGGGTGCAGGAGGAGCTGGCAGATGTGGCAAAGAGGATTTTGCTAAACCCAGAAGGTTTTGGGGGGTGCTGATGGCAAGTCCTGATGTAGTGTTGCCTTCCTCTGGTTACTGTCCCTGTGCTGTTGGGAGGGTGACTTCTGGGGATGTTTGGACTAAAAGGAGACTCTTGCCTTTTAGCCTGCTCACTGCAATTTGGCCCTGTGGTTCCTTGCTGCCCTGGCTCCTTTCTCCCAAACCTTTGCTCTTTGTGGTGGTTTCTCTTGTGCATTCCCTGTGCCCAAGCAGGAGCAGTGTGGGAGCGTATCTCACCCGTGGACCTTGGTGGTCTCCCTTGCAAGCCTCCACTCAGCATCAGCCAGAGATTGCTGCAACTGCCAAAACAGAAGTTTTGATTTTAAAAGCAGCTCTTACTTGCATCAACAAACCTGCTCCACTTATTAGTCATTGACATGGGTTAGTGGTGGATCTGGAATTCCTAGGTTAAGAGTTGGGCTTAATATTCTTAGAGGTCTTTCCCAGTTTTAATGAATCTGATTCATCTCAACAGCCAGGTAACGTCTGTCTCCCTGATGGTTTCACAGGAGCTGAGTGGGAGCAGCTTCATCCCTACCACACAACCTGGGGTGCCTGTGTCCCTCCCTCATGTATTGCAGCAATGCAATTGCCCTGCATAGCTGCTCATCTCCCCAATGTGTCCTGCCACACTGTCTCCCTCTACGTGTGTCATTAATTCATGTAATCCAGTGCAAATCAATATGCTAAACCCCTCGTTAATTGGGTTACTGATTTATACTAATGAGACTTAAAATCTTGGAGAAGGTTGAGGGTATTTGTTTCTCCTGACAAGCTATTGTCAGCCTCACAATGGCTAGCCCTTGGCTGGGCTGGTAATTGCCTCGTGACTGTATTTGCACCAACATAATGGCAAGGATGTTAGCAGGAGCTAAGACATCTTTTCGTCTGAACAGGAAAATCCGGGATTAGCAAGGTGGAATGAGTTTGCCAGCAGTTCCTGGCAGCCCTGTTGTGTAGGGTGGCTTCTCTTCACCTCTAACTCAGCTCTGTTGGTTGTTTCCATTATTAACCTGCTTTTCTTCAGAGCTTAATAAGCTCAGCCATAAAAATCAGGCCTGCCTGAAAACTTGGCACTGTAGGAATTGGCCAGACTTTTATTTTTTTCTGGTAGGAAGAACTGATGATTATTTTTAGAAGAAATTGTTTCGTCTGTGAAGTTTAATGGGTTGAAATGCTGTTTGGCATTCACGAGCCTTCAGACCAGCTTTGTTGAAAACCCCATTTAGCATCACCAATAATACAGCATTGCTGAGGATCCCCAGGGACAGGCAACTGAAACAATAGCTGGAATCTTACATTTTTAAAGCTAATTGTTGTACGTGTTCTGCCATTTCCCCCATGCCACTACCACACACCGCTTGCTGTCTTGTGCAAGATGCAGATCTGAGGACAGTTTGGTCCACAGGAGGCATTTCACTGATGTTGGCAGCAGGTGCATCTGCATTTCTAGGGACTCTTTAATGGAAGCAAGGTCACAGGGACATATCCACTGGATTCCTGCTGCAGAAAGACAGTTTGGATTTAACCAAGAATTTTCTGGTTTTCCGTTTTCTCTTTTTTTTTTTTTTTTTTTTTTTATGGCTGCCCTCATTTGTCCTCATAGCAGAGTGTGTTTATATTGGAGCTGGTATGTGCAATCCTAAATGTATCATTTCTTGTGTGGCAGGGCTCTGGAGGCAGCTCTCAATGAAATGTGTCTTCACACCACCCCTCTGATTTTGGGTGAGCAGCCACCCTGCCTTATTTTGCAGGTGAGGAGCTGGGCACCCTTATAAATGGATAGTGGAGTAAGAGACTAAGTGGCTCTCACTTTAACAGTCCTAAGTGACCTTGTTGTTTGCCCTGAATTTCCTGTGTACTAACATAGGCCATGCTGTGTTCCAGGAGGGTGCTTCAGGTAAAATGCCTCACAGAATGAGACAAGGTGATGACTTCTGAATGGCTCCAGGGCCTTTCATGTTTTGGGGCAAGTGGAGACTTCAGCTGGTGTGTCACAACCTTCTTCCTTTGTTTTTCTCATAGAAAAAGACACTCCAAATTTGGGGGAAAAAACCCAAAAGCACGATCGCTCTTTATTCATTGTTAAATTCTTCAGATGGTTGTGCATTCAAAACCACTTGGGTATTGAACAGGAATTTGTGCTACAAAACAGTGGTGGGATTTTCAGTGTTGAGCAGGAGGAATTGGGGGTCAGTGTTTATATGGGCAAGTGGGGGCTCTTAGCAAGCCAGGGGCCAAGAGAGTCAGTGTTACAAAGAAGCTGTTGTCTTGGACAGAGGGCTTCTGGAGCCTAGCTGTCTGAAAATAATTAGTCAAATAAATTAGGTGTGCTCCATGATAAGTAATTCTGACATTTGGCTTCCTAGGGAACGGGATAATGTACAGAGATACCTCAGCTTGTCCTTTGTCCCTGGGAGGGGGCACCCATGGAGAAGATGGGGGCTGCTCTTTGCACAGATAGTAACAGGCAGGAGAAGCTGTGGAAGCCTTGTGCTGACCAGAGGGATGGGCATGAATCCCCTAGGGGGATGATAGGTAGGCAGAGCTGCCCTGCTTCCTGGTGCAAGAATGTCCTGCCAGTGAGGGCATGTTTAACAGCAAACTGGTGATGGAAAACAGTAAAAATTCCATTCCATGAAGGTGTGCTCCGTGGTATTGGTATAGGTGCAGTACAGGGCTCCTCCAGGAGCTCCCAGAGTTTTTGGACTTGACCAAGAGGTGATGGTTAGAAATGAGAGGGAGACAGGAAAGGAGTGCCTTGGGCAGCTCTTGAGCTGTATCAATGCCACATCTTTGTTTCCTGTCCTTTCTTTCTCTCTGTTATTTAAAGTGCACTAGATGCATCTCCTGGTGTTGTATCAGCCTCTCCTTTCCTGAGGGGGGCTGGAAGTAGCATCTTCTGGCCCACATTCCAAATGCTGCTTTTCTCTATCAAAAGGCAGTGGGGTTTCAGCTTTTTGACCACACCACCATTATAATCCAGCATTGCAGAGGTGCTTGCTGGTCACCCTCACAGCAGAGCCGTGCTCACCTCGTAGAGCTTTTCACAGGGTATTTTGGTCCTGCTGGAGGCTGGGAGCAGAGCAGGTTTTTTGGAGCCTGAATGGGAGAGAGATGCAGGTGGCAGCCAGCCAGAGGAGCCAGGTTTGTATGTGGGTTTGCACTGCATCCTCCAGGCAATTCACAGGAATCGGAAATTCATTTGAAGCTTCTGGAAGGGAGAAACCTTCCCCATTAGGATTTTGGCCCCATTGCATTGCAGGGGGTGGTTTGCTCCATTCCTCAGTGTCCTGCCCTTGCTGCTCACACATGGAGCATCAATGACACCGGAATCCCAGCTATGAGGAGTTGCTTAACCCATATGATTGTGAGGTGCATGGAAAACGTGAGTAAAACCATGACCAAACCTATATATTTATCCTATCTCAATGGATGGAGAAGCAATGGATTCCACCCTTGGTTTTCACATTAAAGGGAGAAAAAAGCCCACCAACACCCAAAAACCCCTCTAAACCAACAGTGATGAAGGTTGTGTTGGGGCAGCACATCCCCAGGAGCAGACAGGACCATGGCTTGGAGCCGAGCACAGGAATGGTCCTGGCTGTGGTGAACCCAGACTCCTTCTGTGCAAGTGAGGAGTGAAATGATGTCTCCACCATGAGGGTGAGAATCCAGGCTTTGTGCAAAGTCCCTGTCCTCCAGGAAGACAGGGATTTCCAGAACCTGTGTAAGGAGCCCTGGGGCTTAACCTGGGGCAGGCAGGGTTGTGATGGTATAGCCACTTCCAGCACTGGCAGTGCCTCAGTTGATCCCTGCAGTGTATTCATGCCTCTCCTCTGCTGGGCCCTGCACTGGGACAGCAGAGTGGTTGTAATGAGAGCACAAAAATTAAGGGGTTTATTGGTTTTTTGTTTTGTTTTGGGGTTTTTTGGGGTTTTTTTGGTTTTTTTTACTTTTAAAAATTAGTGGCAGACTGTGGCTGTTCAGGTTGCTATTTTAACTACTCCAGATGTCAAGCACAGCTCAGCCAAGATCAGTGTGTAATCCGAAGGAAATACTATTAATTTCAATGGAATGTCGTCAATATTTAAATATTTTGGATCTTTTTAATATGTAGCCAGTGGTAGTGGTCTAACTGGGCTTATTAACTCTGCTTTTGGAGCAGTGATTCTATTAGCATGAATTAATGTCTATTAACATTATTGATTTTCATTTATTTTAACATGCAGGCCCGTAACGGTCCTGGTTATTTTAGATATTCTCTGAGGCTGTACTGAGTCGGGAGCTGTTGGTTTAAGGCCTGATCCCACAAGCTTTTATCCTTCCATTTCCTATTTAAGCTCTGACTTAGCTCCAAGCCTGCAGAGTGGCTCCTGCTGACTCCAGCAGCAGTGGGATTCAGTCTGCTCCAGTCCTGCTTCATCCAGCCCCAGCGGCTTCAGCTTCAGCTGCAGAGAGGCTTTACAGGGTGGATTTAACCCCTGGAGTACACCAGTAGCCACTGAAATATCCCCTCTACTCTACCTCCACATCACAGTGGGAGCCAAGCTCTTAAACCCAGCAGCAGTGAGTGGGTTGGACCTGGTCTATATATTAAATTCTATTTCTAAATTAAGCCCAGGTAGACCCATTTCCCCTCCTCCTCAGACTTTTTATGCCTATTAAATGTATAAGGCACTTAGAAGGCAAAGGGTTTGTAATGAGGAACAGAGTCTTCTTGAATGTTTTGTTGAAGTTATGGAAAATACAGAAAGCTTTGAGAAAAATTTTCTTTCCTTTAAATTGGGTTGAAGAACAACTTAAAATAACAGTTGGAGAATGAGCTGCATCTTACAGAGCTAGAAATGGACCCTTTTTCAACAGAACACGAAGTGCATAACTCATCCTTTTCTTAACAAAATATCTGTTTTCAATAGCTGTTGAAATATTTTACTTGTAGAGGTCACACATTTTTAGTGAAAAACGTATCTTTTTTTGGTTAAAAGTATTTTTAAAAGCCAAATTATTCCCTTTAAAAAAAAAAGTTTGAATCTTCGTGTCACTGGAATAATTACAGAAAAGTTGCACAAGAACTGATCAGCCCAGATATAATTTTTTTTTAAAGTAGGCACTCAGGGAAAAAACCAAACAAAAAAACCAAACCCCCCCAAAAGCCACCACACCAACAAACCCTGAATGCCACAGATTTTGGTCTGCGTCAGAGAATGTTCTCATCATAAGGAAACCTTCAGCCCCTTTGTCTGAAGAAACCTCACCCTTTGTTCATGTTTAAGAGAAATGGTTCTAGTTACTGAGAGAGTGTTTGCCTTGCTAAAAAAAAAAAAAAAAAAAAAAAAAAAAAAAAAAAAAAGAAAAAGCTTGTGTGGGAGATGTTTTACATTTGAGTGACGCCCGAGCGCCAAAATGTGAAGCTGTATTGGCAGTAATGACCACGGGCCGATATAGCTGGAAAAGTTCAGCTGAAAGCCTTTGAAAGGGGATTTCCCCTCCCTCTCCAGGCAGGGATATCTGGATAAAGCCAAGCTCTTTCTGGGTGGGAAAAATCTGGGGCCGGCGATGTGCAGGGCTGGGGTGCCCCGGTGCCATCGCCCTTGTCTGAGGGCACATCTGGGCTGCAATCTGGGGCCGTGAGCACCTGCCCACCTGTGGCACTGTGCTATTTCTGCCTGCACGCACTAGATGGCATTGCCAACTTGGCTACAACGGGCTCCCCGATGGGCTCCGGCGGGGACTATCTGCAGTGCTGTGGATGATCATTTGTGATTTTTTTACTGGGTAAGTTCTCTGTGTCAGGTAGAGCTGCCGTGTCTGGCACGGGCAGCTCAGGTGCTGGTGCCACTGCAGGCACAGCTGGAGCTCACCTTGTGCTCGTCCCTGGTGGATAAGGTCCAGCCTAGGACCCTGCTCGTGGGCACACAGTGAGAAATGGTCCTGGCTGCTGCCAACAGCCACCACAGATGAGGTGGCCAAATATGAGAGAGTCAGTGGGATCTGAAGGAGAAACCTGAATACCAGAGACACCAGGAGTTCAGCAGCGCCTCTTGATTCCCCGTTCAGGCGTTTATTCCCTTTTGTTGTCTCCAGTGAGAGCCCTGCCCCTGTCCTCCCTTTCCCAGTTTCTGCCCTGGTTGTGCACGCTGGGCTGGGATCAGTGACACCAAAGCTGAACAGAAAGCTGTGGGAAGAGGGTGCACCTGAGGGGTGTAATCTGGTTCCTTGTCCACAGCAGCTGGCAGTGAATGCCTGAAAAACATAAAAGCATGCGGAAAAATTGTAATCCGGGGAGCTTTCCTAAACTGTCACTTGCTCCTTGAACTCTGAGCCGCTTTTTAAAGGCCAAAGGTATGTTGCTGGTTTTTTTATAGCCTTATATCCATTTGCAGAGAGCTAACCAAGTCAATAAAACCAAGGAGTGCCTGTGTTGGATCTGCAGCACAGTCAAATCCCTGAAAGCAGGAAACCCACCCCAGGGCAGGTTCTCCAGGCCATCTACCCCACTGTGCAGCTCTGGAATGCTGAACAGTGTGGGAACAAGCAGCCGGGGTTGCTTGGTGCCCCTCTTGTGCTCCAAGACTGTGAGCACCTCCTGCCCTGCCAGTGTCAGCCCTAAGGCTTCACTGGGACAAATGTGTCATTGTTTGCTATCCTGCCTTGCAGTTTCTCTTGAAAACTAAATCCTGAGTAGCATTCAAGTAAAACAGAGTTCCTGCTTTCCCAGATGGCAGCCAGAGAGGAACACGCTCCCTTAGAAACGTCTGCCGTCTCCATCTTGTGTCCTCAGGCGGGTTGGCAGCTCATTTTTCATTTAGAGTTCCCCTCGGTTGCCTGGGGTGCCCTTCAGGGCAGTGGTGTGTGGCTGCCAACAGATCTAATGATCAGCAAAAGCATTATTTGTGTTGTGTTAGCATCTCCAAGTATCCGTGTGACTTTCCTTGCTGCTTGGCTGTGTGATCAGTGTTGGCACTGCAGAAATGCTCGTGAAAAATGTTCAGGGTAAATCTCCCCCTGGTTCCTACTGCAACCTTCTAAAAACTGGTGATGTGGGAGACTTCATGATGCAGCACTTCCCTTTCAGAATACCTCTCTGCATGTAACCGAGAGTTTGTTTGTGGGGAGTGCTGCTCACACCACTTCAGGCATTCAAGTTTCCATGGAGAGGGACCTGGCTGCCTTTCCTGCCTGGGAGATGCAAGGCTTGGAGTAGAGCTGCCCTTAGAAAATGAAGCATTTGTGCTCAGTTGAGCCTCCCGGAAGGAGGATTTGGCCCAAGTGTGTCGTTTGGGCCATCACAGGACTGTCAGTCAGCAATTCTTGGTTGCATGCCTGGTTTTGTATGAGATATTTTGTAGGATGTTTGGTGAGTCTCTTCTCTATCCTTTACCCCCTTGGAGGTACAGGCATAAAACAGAGAGAACTAAGATAGCTGTGAGCTGGAAGTGCTGCTGCAGGACTCCCTACTCCCATTAACCCTCTGATTTACTGCCCTGCACAAACAGCCCCACCAGTGCCATGTGTTGACATTTCTGATGGATTATGGCCATTCTCCTGTCAGCATGAGCCACCCTTGTGTGCCAGGTCTTGTGCTTGGGACGCTGAGCAAAAACTTGGTGGTTCATATCATAAAACTGAGCTGAATTTAAGTTTTGCTTCTCTTTTAGGCAAACATGGTTTTAGGAGCCAAAAATTCTGCCATCAGATTGTATGTAAGTTGACTGTTGTCAACCTTTTTGACTAACCTGAAATGCAACTCACTTTTTGGTATTCCTGCAGACCTGTGTGATGGGACATACTGAGAGAACTGAACATCTGTACCAGCAGCAGTGAGGTGGACAGGAAATGTGTGTTTTTACTGCTTACGTAGCAAAGAAATCTCATTAGATTTATGTGATCTCAAACCAATTATGTTCCCCGTGCAAAACCAGGCCTCCAGCAGTGCAGCCTGTATCTTTAAGACAATGAAAATAAACCAGAAGCATCTGAAATGTCCTTCTTAATGGGATGAATTAGGAAGAATGTGTATGGACACAATCCTAGAGACTCTAAGCGTAAGTGGTTGGAGAAGGAGGGTGGGAGAGTGTGTCATTCTTCAGCTTTATTAAAGAAGCTGGTTATGTGCATGCATGACTGGGAATGCCAGTCTCCAAACATTCTGATTACTACAGACACTCCAAGTAGGGTTCATCTGCCAGGTAAGTAACAAGTGAGATATTCATATTTACAACTGAAATTGCCTGAGTGTTCAGCTGGCCCTCACTCTGCCAGGTGGGACTTCCATTGCATGTTACTCATTCTCAGTGGCTTGAGAAAATCTCTTGACAAGACTCGCCCTGGAGGTGGCAGGACCACATGTGACTTCATTTGGAAAAGCAGGTTAGAAACTCTTCCCAAAGGTCTGACCCTATGCTTCCTGTTTAACTCAGGCAAATCCCAGTACAGTCTTTTCCAGCCAGAACCATTGTTCTAGTAGCACAGGCTTATTTATACTGATTTTTAGTGATCCATTACTATCCATTTCTGCTGTTCTGAAAGGGTATGAAAGTGCATCATTCTCAGAAGATTTAAAAAAAGTCACTGCTTTGCTATGGATATGACTTTGTATTGAGGAGTACTGTCCATTTGCTAGTAAACAATGTCCCCTCCACTGCTCCCACCCTTATGGGCAGGGTTTCTGAATGGGGGAGCTAGAGCAGATCTGTGCCCTTCTGGCAGTAAAATTAAAGAGAAAAGAGGTCTGATCACAAACTACTAATTTCTAAAAGCAATCTCCAGAAATGATGTAGTAACACCTGAATTATTCCAGTGATGAGCAAACCTGCAAGTCCAGCTTGCAAACTGGCAGACGGAGGTTCCTGATGCCATATGCCTAGAGAAGATACTCATTTTTTTGTGATTTTTCACATGTATCAGTGTGATTAACTCTGTTGTGAGAGCCAGCTCCATCTGAATTTGAGGGCTGATGTTAGTGCCTTCATGACAGAATTAATCCCTAAAAGTATGTTTCAGAATATGCTCAAGACATGATCTGTCTTTCAGTGTGTGAGCTCTATCTTAGAATTACAGCTAAACCTCTATGGTTTAGAATCTAGGTGAAGGTTTGATTATCTAGGAAGAAAGAAAGAAAAAAAGAAAACAAAAGCATATGATACTGAACATATGATACTGAGTTTTATCTCAATGGATTTTGTTCATAACCTCCTTGTGGAACTTAACAGAAAATTAGATCTCTGCCACCGAATTCTTAAAGGCATTGGAAAACACTGTGGTGTAGACCTTACCTTCCATCAAATTCCACTCCAGTGACTTTTAAAGAATGCAGCAGTTTCATTCACTTTGAGTTCTTGCAGACTTTTCCATAGGGGATATTTCTAGTTTTGCAGTTTCCCATTAACCCAGTGAGGAGGGGGGAAAAAAGACATTTTGTCTTGAGGAAAATCTTGTGTGCTCAGCTGGAGCCTTTCCTGTAAAGCCACTCTCCCAAGACCCAGGGAGCTGCTGGAAGTTCCCATGGCTGCTCCTGTGCTCTGTGCACTCCAGGCTCAGAGATGCTCTCCTGTGTGCAGATAATGTAGTGGTGTTGTGCCACATGTGCAGGGGTAATGAGGTAATTCCCAAGGACCTTGATCAGCAAACCTTCCCCATGCTGCAAAATCACCGTGTTTAAAAAATGAGAAAAATTAAGAAGTATTGCAAGGAATATGTTGAGAACTTACTTTGGCTGGTGATGTCTTTCCAGCCAAGGAAACCCCCTTTGGCTAGATTTTGATGTCCTCACTTTGGGTAATGAATAAATGTCCCTTCTCCCTCTGGGACCACCTGGTATGTGTGCTTTGCTTTGAGACGCTGGCCCTTGGGGCTGAAATTTTGCCATGTTTTATTCTAACCCAAAATATTGTAGTCCAAATCCAGCCAAAAGAACTGGGTGTGGGAGAAAGATTAATGCATTGGAAGATTTGCAGCTGGGACCAAGGAGCATGCTGAGCTTGGGCACTGGTCCCTGGTCCAAAAGCCCAACTAGACTGGGGCCATTGCCATGATGTTTTGCCATACCCAGGTCCTTTTTTGGCTCCACCAAAGGATTATGACACATTATGTGACTGACAGCTCATGGTGTTCATCCGGGGCCAGGTGAAAGTGGGATCCAGTGGCAACAGTATGAGGAGCAGCGTATTTCCTTGTGCTTCTCCAAAACAGCTGTGTGTGATACTGACTATGAAGTTAAAATGAAAGATATCTTGTGCTTTAGGTTTTCCCCTCCTTTCTTTAAATAAATCTATAGATGTGGAGGAAGGAGTGAGAGAGAGGGAGGAACTTTTGGCCGGTGGCTTTGGGAGAGCAGAAGATTGACCCTGCGGTGTTGCTGGCTGGGCAGGGAAGCTAAATGGAAACAAAAAATCAAATTATTAAAACAAAAATTGACGTGAAGGAGAATCATGTTTCCTGCAGGGTTTTGCCTCTCCTGGGTGTGGTGGTCTCTCTTGGCGGGGTGTCAGGCTGAGCTCAGCGCCGGGCGGTCACCCCGGGACCGTGCGCCCCGCTTTGTTCTCGGCACGCGGGGTGGGGCCGTTTGTTTAACCAGATAACTCAGAGCCCCCGAGGACTCCAGGCTGCTGTTTATCTTTCAGAGTGTCAGCGTTAGGACAGTGCTTCTTTCTGTTATCAGAGATATTTTTATTTAGTGACTGCTAACCAGAAGTACACGCGTCCCAGCTGCCCTCTCGTAAATACTGCAGGGGCTTGGGCTTGCAGGTAAGTTAATGGCCCAAGTGGAGCTTGGGGGAATGCTGAGCCCTCACCTGCAGTGCCCTGGTGCAGGCACAGCTGGGTTTAACCCTCTGGGCTGGGGGCCAGATTCTTGGAACAGGGGGATGTTGGAAAAGACAGCTCTGAGTACTGCCAAGCCCCTTGAGGAGATTGCTGTTGCCGTGTGTTTTCTTCTCAGCGATTCCCACGCTGCCCCAGCTGTGCTCTGGGTTTATTTCCAGTGGGAGTGCTCAGAGCTTAGGCCTGAAAAAATGGACATTAAATGCAGTGCTGCATTTTATTAACATTAAATACAACTGGGCCTTGATGTGAGCAGTGACTCACAGGTCTGGAGAGGTGTGGGTGTCTCCTGCCTCCCAAAGCACCCACTTCACAATGACAGCCAAACGCCTGCACGGTGCCCAGCTCCTCATGCTCCTCACTGCAGCAAGGACAGACCTCTGCACTTTGCCTATGGTAGGTACAGCAGCTCTGCATGCACACAGGATCCAGAGACCAGCCATAACTCCATGAAGATACAGTGTGATGCTTCCTCATGTGTCTAAGGAAGGGACTTGGAGGTTTCATTTGTTTCCATAAGGAAACAGTCCTTAGATAAAAAAAAGGAACACTTTTAGCCCAATTACCTGATTCCAGCCTTGTTTGACAAGTGAGTTGTTAACCCAAAGAGATCAAGCTTTTCCAAGTTTTATGAAAATAAGTAGCAGAATAAGTGGAGAAGGGCTCAAGCTGGACCCTCGGTGGAGAAAGTTGTAGCATGAATCTACAGTTGCCTTCAGAAAACCCACAGGTGAAAGCTGCAGAAAACTGGGTTTCCTAAGCTTAACCGTTCCCAGGTCTCCTTGTTTTTCTTGTATGTGTGCCTGCAAACAGACCTACATCTATCTTTCTCTGTTTCCATTTCACACATTTTCACCTTGTCCTGAAAATGGGATGTGTTGCAAGCAAGGCCCCTGCCTTGCAAAGGGCCTGACTTGAGGGTAAATAAGTAACAGCAGGAGAAGCTGGACATAGCTGGAGGAAAGCCTTAGGACACGTTTATCATCATGGATGTGCTGTACATTCCCAGACAGGGAGCAGGGTGGTGTTGAGGCATATTTGGGATTCAGTTGTCTCTGAGCTATTTAGTACCTTGTGAGATGGCACAGAAAGACTGTTAACAATGAATCTGCTGCCATTCAGGCAGCCTTGAGTCATTGTGGTTTAAAAAATAAATTATCATATAAATAGCTGCTTAGGAATCTCAGCCTGAAGACCACAAAATCTCACCAGTGCATAGCTTTTTTGGCTTACGTAGCACCATGTCTACTTGTGGAATATTTTGGCTGCGTGCTGTGAAACCACTTCCTATTTTAAAAAGAGTATTATAGGAAAAGAATAAAGTCTATTGTCAGTGACAACTGCTGGTGGTTTCCTAGTGCCTCTCATTCCAGGAGGCTGAGCGTATCATAACTGGATTTTTCCTGTCTTTGCTGAACCCTCCCCAAGATGCCACTACCTTGTGGAGACCAGTCTCCCCTGCCCTGGATACCCAGAGGGGAGCAGGGGCATTCCAGGGCTGGTTCACGACACTTTCTGGGTAGTTTTTGTGACAGATGGGTGGGTTTTGAAAAGCCAGAGCAGAGTGTGGTGGTGAACAAGCTAAAGTTATGCTCCTGCAGTTGGAAATACCGCTGGGATTTTGGATATTGGAAATACCACCTCCTGCTGCTGACTGGCATCCTGCTGTGCTGTCCCAAAGCAAGGCTGAGTATGACCCGTTTGAGTTTTGTGACTTTATAAAGTGAAAAAGAGCCAAGGTCTTTGATGTAGGCATCTCACCCTCTTTGCAGTGCTGTGGGTTGTTAATAACTACACCTCCCTTGGCTTTAACTGGAGCAGGATCAGATACCAAGAACAAAATTCCTCCTAAGAAAATTGTTCTGAGTGAACTCTAGCCAGTCAGCTCAAACGGAATCCATCCTTGGGTTTTCCCACTGCACTGGTTCTGGCTAATAAACTGCCTATTCGTTTTTGTTCTGTTTTGTTTTGTTTACTTATTTGTGACTTCCCTTTGGGGAAAAGAAAGAACAGGCTGGGAAGTACAGCAGTGCCACCGGAGGTTGTGGGATGGTGCACGTGGTAGTGGTCCTTTCAACAGGTTTTTTTTCCTCAAACCTTCAGCAAATTTTGCAGTCCCAGCACAAAATGTGAGAATGATGACTGTATCACAAAGACATTTTCCCAGCGTGGCTGAGCTGTGATATGAAACAAGCTGATTTTCTCATGAGAGGGGAGTAAATCCTTGGAAGTGTTATTTTTCTAAAGTTTTATTTGAAAAGTACTAGCATGACCTTTTCTTGATGTTGCTTTTTCTCTCTCTTTTTTCTTTGTAAAAATCCTTGTAGGATTGTGATTAGCAAGATAATGAATACCATCTGCTTTTAATCAATTCCTTCCTTTTCTCCCAAACCCTCCTAGCTTCTAATATTAATGGAAACAGATTTGAATACTGGAATAGACTGCTCTGGAGTGTGCTTGGGTATTTACTAGGTGAAAAGTGAAGTTGCACAGGTTTATTTCATGGGGCAGGGCATTTGACAGGTGCAATTTTTCTTCTAGATGTGTTGCATGCCTGTTTTATAAACCAAAATTCATACTGACACACCAGATTATAATTCTGTATTGGAGGGAAATTTTAAGAAGAGGAGGGTTTGAACCCAAACTGGAGCTGCTGCCCAAGCTCTTCCAAAGAGGTGATGCTTATTTACTGCCACAGTGACACACTGAGGGATAAATGTGGTTGACTGGGAAAGCTGGGAAGCAAAGGATGCTTCCTAGGAGGAAAGCAAAGCCCATGGCATCTGTTAGTTTTGCAAAATACCTAAATAGGACTTGCTAACACAGCTTTCCTCAGTGCCTGTGCATTCAGATCTCCATTATATTATTTCATCTCGGAAGCCAAAAAAATTTGAATTCATTTGCTGTCAAGCCTTACCTCAGATCAAACAGGGTTTTTCCCCCTGGATAGGAATCAGTTTGATTTGAGCTTTTCTCTTAGGTTGGAATCAATCACCCTACTCTGATTTGAATGACCATTCTACCCCTCCAAAGGTTCACATTAACAGGCATTCCTGGGATGTTTTCTTGATTGGGTTCAAGGCATTGTGTGTTCCCATCTGTCCTGCCTGATTACAAACCAGCTCTGCCAGATAATGTTGGCTGGGAAACCTTTCATTTCATGCACTGCTCCAAACTGGGTCCTGAGAAGAGAAATTGCTGTTTCTAGCAGACATTTGTGACAAGGTGGTCCTGGCTGGAAGGGCTGTTGTTCTGCTGTGCCCTCTCACGGGATGGATCCACAGAGCAGCCAGGCAGAGCCACTGCTTGGGGTGCCAGAGACCTCTGAGGAGACAAGGCAAGAGGTGCTGAGAAAGAGCTGAATGAGGATCCTCAAGGGCTTGGGATCTGCAGCTGTGAGCTTTGCTGAGTGAAGACTCTGGGCCACCCGGCTGCTTGGGTTTTCTGCCCATACTGTTCCTACAGGGAAGTTGGATCACCATGATGTGAGTGGCTTTTGTGGATATTTTCTTCCCTTTTTTTAAAATGTTATTTACCTTTTCACTGAAACCCTGGATATTCATTCTGCTTCATGCACTACTTGGAATTTTTGGGGCATGGGCGAGTGTATGCCTTTGAGCCTAGACAGGGATAGGCCCCCCAATGCCCCTCACCAGGACCACAGCCCCTGGATATTTCAAGGGGAATGGGGTTGTTTCTGTCACATAAGGTGTTCTGAGTGGTGTTGCTGCTGCTGAGGGATCCTGCATTCCTGTGCAAGTGTCTGAATTAAAGCAGGACTCCTACCATGAGGGAACATGACGTGTACAGATGCTTTGTCCTCAGTCTGGCATGGGTTCAGCCTGGGGTGCCACATTTCTGCCAGCTGCTTTCATCTTTGCAGGGCTGTTTGGTGGGAGCAGGGCAGCGGCTCCCTGTCCTGAGCACCCACAGACCTTGGGCTCACAAGCTACATCACAGAAAAAGCAACCTCCTTGCAGAAGCAGGTTGTAAACATCTTGAAACTAATTTCCAGTGAAGGGTTTTTGACTTCCCCAGCCTCTCCCCTAATCCCTTGTCACTGGAGCTTTTGGGGTGAGACATCTGAAGTCGCACAAGGACACGCATGTAATGCCTCTGATTAACTCACACAATTGCAGGAGCTAAAGCCTGGTGCTACCAAACAACGTGCCCTTGTTTCCTTTCTCTCTTTACAGGGCCTTGCTGGCGTAACAGCTTACATTTCCCCAGGATGTGGAGCCTGAAGTGGGCACGCGTGGGCTGGGACAGAGCCAGGGAGCTGTCGGGGCAGGGATGCGGATACTGCTGGAGTGTTCCTAGAGGTGCCTGATTGTTCTTCTCCAAAGGGGGGATGCTTTGCTGTGGGCTTTGCCACGTCTTCAGGAGCCTTCCTGGAAAGGGGGACTGAATGAACCAAACCTTCCTCCTGGAGCCATCACTGGGAGCCCAAGGTGGATGGAACAGCAGGGAGAACAACAGGTGATCCTGTGTGCCCCCAGGGACATGCGTGTGCTTTGCCTGCTCCTTGGGACTTCTGGTTATGGTTTGGAGAGGGCATTTTTGAGATGTCTCAGAAAAATGCCAGCTTCTGGTTTGGTGCTGAAAACATGAATATGGAAGCACTGCACGGTGAAGGGAAGATCAGGAGTGGCATAAGTTCCCCGTCCGGTCCCTGCGTGGAGGATCCTCCCTGTGCTTCCCATTGGCACCCACCCACTGCCTGCCAGCCTGCAGCCATGTAAAGGTCAGGCAAAAACAGCAGCTCTTTTTGCAAGGCTGACTAAATGAAAGCAAGGAGTAGGGGGTAGAAGGGAGACAAAATGGCTGTGGTTTGCCAAAATCCCTACATCTGGCACCTACAGATTGCTGACAGGGGCAGGCAGAGGCAGCAGTGGCTAAGGAGGAGACCCCTTACTCTTAGCAGCTGTTTCACATGCACAGACTTAAAAAAGCCTTCCTTGCTGCCCCACTCTGCTGCAGCAGGGTGGGTGTAGAGCCTGGAGATTGTTCAAATTCTTGGTTTCTGGTCCCGCAGAGGCTGCTCTGGCTCACGGCGATGTCACCGCGTGGGAATGCACTTCCCCTGTGCTGGGACATCTCTGGCCAACACCAGATACCCTTCCTTCCTGCCTGCTCCCATGGTGGGGATTATTGCTTTTGGCTTCTCCTGGCTTTGAAAGGCATCCAAAAAGCTCAGCTCTTGCAAGCTGAGAGCAGAGACAGAAAGCCTCTCCCTGCCTCACCTGTTTGTGGTTATTCAGCTCCCTCCCTTCACGCTTTGGCACAATAATGGCCTGAAAGTAAAACAAGAGGCAAGTTCTCCCCCCGGCTCAGAGCACTGAATGAAACCCAGCCAGCAGGGCCTATTGAGACAGCATCGAGACAAATGTCAACTTTAACACAAAGAGGCTTAAATGACTGACACTGAAAGGAATAATCTCGGATCTGTTTTCCAGGCTGCTCCCCAGCATAGTTGTGCTGCAGACGGAGACAATTTTCAGTTCCCCAGGGAGATTGTATAGCCAAAAAAAGATACTTGGTGGTGATATGCTATAAGACTAGGTCATGAGAATGGATGTTTGGAATAATGACAGAATTCATTATAGACAAACTAAATTAACAGAGTGTCTTGAGAAACATATGGGGAGGAAATTGCCACTGAAGCCCTGCAAAGTGTAGCTTTACTTCTCATTGTGCTGGGTTCTCCCAAGGCCTCCATGACACAGGACAGGGGGTTACAGAAGTCATTTTGTGGCAACTCTCAGAATCTGCTGCCTTTTTGTTTGCAAAGTGGCTATTTGCCTTTGAATCTTATGAAAATGTAAAAGTAATTAAGGCTCATGAATAACAGCATTGAAATGAAAATATAGCCATCTCTCCCCAGCAGCAGGAAGAAAATAATGTCCTAGTTGGTGTCTTGTTGACCTTGCTCAGACCTTAGGAGTGAAGTGGCTGCACCCAGCCATGCCAGGCACCAAGGGCATCTTTCCCTGCCCCTGCACTGCATTTGTTTTACCAGGCACTGAGAGCATCCTCATCACCCCGTGGCACCTCCCTAAGAAGCCGCTAGTCCAGCTGCCTGTGGCTGCAGAGAGCTTTGATCCCATTGCAAACCCTTTGGGGAATGTGCTCAGGGTATTGCCAGAGGCTCCACATCCTGGGCTGCCAGGAGAAGCTGAGGAGCTCCCCAGGAGACCCTGGGGGAGATGTGCAGGATTAAAGAACCCTTGGTCCTTTCATTAGGATTAATGAATCCTCAGTCAGTGTCCTCCCCAGGAACTCCACTGCCTGCAGAACTTACCAAAAAGTGTGGTTGCCTTTTGCAATTATCAGTTCAAAGCTGTCTGGTGACAGCTGAAAGCTCCAAGAAAGGTCCCTGTACCTGAGCAGGCAGTGGCCCCGTGGTGCCTTTGGGCGGCAAATTGCTGAGCAGAGACTTGGAGCTGTGGCTGTGGGCTTCCAGCAGGGAAACAGATCCTGGCTTGGTACCAGATATCCATGCCCCATGGAAATCTGGAGCACTTGTGTTTCTGAACTATGTTCCTCTGTAGAAGGGACTTGCAGGACTGTAGCAAAGAGCTGTTCAACTCAATGAAACAATAAACAGCTGGAGTATAACATGGTAGTGTTTGGTAGGAAAAAAATCAGCCTGGAGAAACACAAGATGAATGATTGAATAAGAAGAAATGTAGGGAGTTTTGCATTTTATATTTGTATTTATTCATACACATGTATGTAACACATAATATGTACATGCCTGAGAAGTAAAGAGAATGTCACAAACCCAGAGCAGTGTGGCACAGGAAAGGCAGGAGGACGCTCTGCAAGCCAGCACTGGTCAGCCTGGCATATGTCCTGTGCTAAGCAATGACAAATGTGGCCCCAGATTCAATTAGTAAAGAAGTAAATGACTGAATTTAATTAATGTGGAGCACTATGAAAATAAAATTTCTTTTATTAAAAAGACACCTGCTTTTATTCTTTGTCTCCCCATGATCTGTAAGTCAAGCTGACAGTGAGACTCAAGCATTTAAAAAGATTTTTAGCTTAACATTTCAAGAGGTCCCAGTGGTAGGACATGGCAAAGAACTTCAGAACAAGGTAAATGAGTAACCTCAAGCAGGAGCTTAACAAGCATCTACTGCAATAGCCTCCCTGGGTCTGGAAGAGAAGAGCTGCAGTTAACAAAAAAAGTACTATTGGGGTTTTTGTTGCTGTTTTTGGTTAATTGGTTGGTTGGTTTTGGTCGGGGTTTTTGTTTTTGGGGTTTTTTTTTGTTTTGTTTTGGGGGTTTTTTGTTTGTTTTGTTTTGTTTTGTTTTGTTTTGTTTTGGGGGGTGGGGTGGGGGGAAGGGGAATGTTGTTTGATTAGTTTCTGGTTTTGTTTGTGTTTTGGTTTTAACTTCCTTGAAAGCTCTTTCAGAGTTGGAAGGGTTTGGGGCTTGGTCCACTGGGAATTGAAAGATATATAGATAGATATAGAACTATCTATCTACCTATCTAGATATAGATGGATAGATAGATATAGATACACACACACACACAAATATATATCTATCTATATATACCTTTTATTTTTTTGTAAATTGTCGGCACTTCAACTGCTCCAGAGCCCCTTCCTTTGGGGAAGGCTTTGCCTTCTCCTGGGTGGTTTGAGGAGCGGGGCTGGAGGGATGAGACAATGCACTAACCCCAGGTTTTCTGCCTCTGCTTAAAAGGATTTGCCCTCGTGGCTGGCTCTGATACGGTGTGGAAAAGGAAAGGGACAGGGAAGCTCAGAGGAGCTGACAGGGGCAGAAAGAGGGTGTGAAATTCATACTATCTGGTGTGTCTCCTTTGATGTGTCACGCAGAGATTGTGCAGGCGTTCAGATGGGAAGGGGTTAATGCGTTTCTCAGTAACCATTGAAATGGGGGCTGTTATGGTCTATTTAGGCAATGATCTGTTACAATATCAATGGCATTTTCGATGGCAGTGTCTCCTATTCTTCTATTGAAATCACAATAGCTTTGGAAGTTCACGGCCATGGCAGTCTCAGGGACAGATTTCTGTTCATTTTTCTTTGTTGTGAAGATTTTTCTTTTTTTTTTTTTTTTTTTTTTTTAAAGTAAATTAACTCACAAAAATGCGAAAGAAGCTTCAAGTGTGTGACCTTTAGACAAAAGCTTCAGATTTGTCATTCTCTCTCCTTAACTTATGCTTTGCTCTCAGCAATGCCTCAATACAATATCTAGCCCAGCTTGGGCTACCTGGCCACAAATAGCTGGGCAAGGCTGGAGTGACAACGTGAAATCTCCATTTCTATGCTGTTGTCAGCTTCTAACACTTAGGGAAAAACGTCAAAGTTGGGGAGAGGTTTTATCTGCCTGCCTCCCATGCATTTTGGTATAAAGGGAGCCTCCTGTCTTGGCCCCTCTCTGCCTCTTTAGAAACCAGGGGCTAACACAGTCCCCAGGACTGTCTAGAGAGGTTACTCGCCCAGCCTTCACTTTGATGATTGATGACAGTGGAGAAACTAATGATATTTTATTCACCTGTCAAAAAAATTCCTTGCCCTGGGCAAGGCAAGAGCAGCACGGCAGAATTTTAATGCTGCCCTTTTGACAAAAAAATGCAGTTATCCCATTTTCCCTAATGTATTATCTCAAAGGAAAAAGTGCTGTCCTGCCGAGCCTGTTGCTCTGGGATGCTGGCCAGGGGAATCTTTCCCACCTACAAAGTGCCTTGAGCTTTGAACAAGCCTTGGGAGCATGAAACAGGCATTGCAAGTGCATTCCCAGGGTGTCTGGTGATTCTGCCCCTCAGTGCCCAGGCAAGGAAAAATCCCCAGGACCAAGGGGTGTTTTGAAGTGTCTTCCCAAAGAAGGCAAAGTATCCTTAGGTCAAGAGCATCCTCCTCCCCAGTAACAAGTTCTGTTTTAAATGTAGTGAGCCCCATCAGACAGTTTTCTGGTGTTTTGCCCCACTTAGGCGATTTGGTTTCACTCAGTGTTTATATTTCTTGATTCTATGTTATTACTCTCTTCCTTGCTAAGGAGCAAACTAAATATTACCTGTTCCTACAGCTGCCTGCCAAAGGGCTCCTCCTAGGCTAAGTAAACTACATGTAATTGTTAGAAAAATTTATTTTCCCTGCTTCCTCTCAGGTGTAGCTGTCTGTGAAGCTATGTCCAGCTGCACCAGGCAGGACACCCCATCTGATTCTTTCTCATGGTTCAAAGTGAGTAAAACACCTTGGAAATTAGTCCAGCAAAGTCATGGAGGCTCTGAAGAGCAAGGGGTTCTTATGCACTGTTTTTCAGCAGATTGCCCTGCTAGAGGTTGGTCTGTGCTGTATCACAAGGCAGAGAGGGAATGGACTCCAGAGCCAAGTTCTGCTCCAGTTCCCTGGGCTGCAGACAGGCTGGGGGGTGGTTTGGGTGGTAGCTGACCACCAGTGAGTGCCAGATGAAGTGGGGCCATGCAAGGTGCACTGAGCAAAGTGCTGCCTCCTGGGGAGGGACAAAGGGAGCAGGACAGCTGCTCCCGTGGGTTGACAGTGAGGATCTCCCTGCACCTTCAGTGCCATTTCCCCATGGACAGAAATGGCAACGGCCTGAAGGCAGCCTGCCCAGGGTCCCACTGGATTGGCCAGGGATGCTGCCATGGCAGTGCACTCCTGGCTGTCTCTTGGCATGTATTTCCGAGCCTTTAATCATCCTCAACTTCAAAAAAAATGCTTCCTCAAGGAGACAATTGATAAAGCAGATGAAAAGGGATCTAAATGCCTAGGCAGGCTCAGGCTTTGAAAAGCTGGATTCCCGCAGCACGGCTTAAAGTGCAGAGGTATGAAAAGTAAACATTTCCTCTTAATGCCAGTGCAGGTAGAGCTGTTCAAATGGGATGCCAGCTGTTGTCAACAGCTGACCTAATCTGAAGTACCATTTAAAATTCACAACAAAGAAATCCACAGCCAAAAAAAAACCCCCAAACTTCTTCCAACCTATTTCTAACTTTGTTATGGGGTGCTGCCTGTGGGCAAGATGAGGATGAGGGGCCTTCACACATACAGAGGGCAAGACCTAAAGGTCCAGAACACCTCTGTGCATGGGTGGGAAGGCTTCTCCACCTCACCCCAGGGTACCATTTTAAGCTATGCAGGGCAAAGCAGAGCTGCAACCTGGTCCTGATGTGACAAGGGTTCCAGAGGAGTTCAAGTACTGCAGGGAAATGGAGCTGAGGTGTCCTTTATCCACTTGATGTGAGGGGGAAAGGCAGGAGCCATTGACAGCCTATCCTGCCAGAATGCTGCTGCCAGGGCTGTGGAGTGTGCTGGGTTACTGCTCAAGAGATGCTTCCAGGTGCAGGAGAGTCCTTTAGGTGACTTTGCAATATGTACCTCTGCAGCAATTGTGATTAGAGTGAGAGGTGAAATTGAGGGCTTAGGTGAGATTTGAATATTACCCTTTTTTAAACTTTTTTTTTCTTTCTTTTTTTAATTAGAAAACGTGACTGTCACTTTGAGTTCAGGGTCTGGTTACAAGGAATTACCTCTATTTCACAGCAAGAAATTTGTCTTGACAGTAATCAATGCAGGTTATAAAAGAAAAGAAAAAAAGGAGAAACTTCAGGCATTTACAATGTGAAGGCTCCAATATGCTGTAATTTCAACTCCTTCTCTTTCACCTCCATGGAGGATACAAAAAAAAAAAAAAAAAAAAAAAAAAAGTTCATTTTGATAGCTCCAGTGCAATTATGGAGAGAGAAATGAAACTTATGGAAATGCAAGTTGGTGTGTCATAGGGATGCCAGACTGAGCACAGAAAATCTGCAGAAAACATGCAAGTTTCCTCTCTTGAAAGTCTCACGTGGATTTTAAGATTCTGCCCTGGGGTGATAATTGCCTGTTGCTGTTATTGCCTCCTGTAAAGCCACAGTGCCATGATTTATTTTCACTCTTTCCTTAGGAAATGTTGACATTTCAGCCGAACCTTGAAAATGGAGCTGTATTGCGTCAGAGGAGCAGCCACAACACTGCAGAGGAGAGGAGGAGCTTGGCCGTGTCCTCACCTCTTGCCAGCAACCCCTGTGAGAAACAGTGCTGGGGTTTATGAAGGAGCTCACTTTGGTTTGCACAAGTTTAGCCTTCCAGCAAGAACCTCCTGATTATTTCCCCCCAGAAGAGAGACCCTTCTCAGCAGCAGACCCACCTGCAATGCTGTGTCCACCTTTCTAGGTGATGAAGGCCACGAGAGCACTTCCAGCCTGACCTTTGGAAGTCCCCTGCAGGTCATCCTGGACACCACCAGCCTGCTTTCATGGATGAAAACCACTGCCAGGTGGATGCTACCTTCATAATGGCTGTGATTTTTATTTTATTATTTTTTTAATGCGTTTTCCAGTGGGATGAGGTTTTGTAATGTTACTCATAACCTGTGGAGAGGGTCTGGGGTGAAAAGTAAATGACTGAGCAAGCAATTCCCACAGCCCTGGAAGGAGTCACTGGAATACCAGATGGATTTGCAGGCTGTGGTTTTGCCCGAGCTATGACTTTGCATTGCCACTAAGTGGCAGCCGAGTAAAAAATATGGTGAAATGAAACTTTCCTGAGTAAATGTCAGTGCAAGGTGCAGGAGCAGAGAGGAAAATTTCTAAGCTGGCGCTGTTTGGATCAGCAGTGCCCTGCTGTTTATCCTAGGAAATTAAACCTTGGGAGGAGACAGTGATACAGATATTGTAGGAGTACACACAGGGAAGCTGAGTGTGCAGGAGACCCTGACTGTGTAGATGGATGCATCGGGGACCAGATGAACACTTCAGCCAACTTCTACCTCCTGATTTGGCCAGCGTGATATTGAGCGTTTACAGAAATCATCTCAAAAAGGGTTGGGACATCAATAAGTGGCATGAAGGTGTGCAGGGTAGGGGTAAAAAGCAGAGAATCATGCTTGTAGTGCTCCCTGCCCCAAGTTACTACAAGCAATGCCATCCACAAGCAAAACTGAGCTTCCCCACGTAGCCAGCCCCTGGGTAACGTTTGGCTCCGATGCATTATTAACCATTTTAATTTTTAAGTGGTTTGAAAGGTACCCAGGTAAAGCCTCCTGAAAGCAAGGCAGAACTAGGTCAGGCACAGAGTGCGTTGGCTTTAATTAGCACCTGTGCAGATTTTTTAACCTTTTGTGAAATTGGGGGACCTCCGGTACCTCCGCCGCTCTGCTCCGGAGCCGAAGCAGAGATGACCTCTTCAGGGAGAAACAGTAATTGGAAGTGTCAGTTATCTGAAACTTTTATCCGAAAAGACAGGATCCTGGGCACAGTGCCAAGGTTCTTACATTTTGAATATTTTAAAATATTTGAAGGAAGTAACACCCATGGCATAAATTTTAATGTTCAAAGGACTCCTGAGATGACTTTTTTTTTTTTTTTTTTTTTCTGAGCGTAAAGCAAATATTAGAAAGGGAAGATAACTATCACAAAGTCATCTAAAAATGCCAGGGGGCTTCTGTCTCAGACACCAACAAAATCTGATGCTGTTGAGCTGCTGAATTTCAACCGAGGCCAGCCCAAAGCCAGGGCTGCAAATGCTGGTTCTGCATATGGTTTTTCTGCTCCACACTTAATTTGTGCTTAAGTCATGCAACATCAATTTTGAAGTCAGGGAGGCAGCTCCCAGTGAGCACCCTGGAGATGCTGCACTGCAGCTGGCAGCAGTGTGGATGGATGATGTCTGGGGTACAGCAATGCTGTCCCTGATAGACCCATGGTGATCCAGAGCAGTGAACCTAAATACATGTGGGGTGGGTCGGGGTCTCCCCTTGCACAGGATTTCCTGAGCATTCCCTCACTTGATGTGCTTTCCCCCATTCCCAGAGTATCTTTTGGAAGGCCCCTGGGGAGGTGGTAGCACCAACCCTGTCTCATTTTGCCCTGGGACCTGTGCCAATCTAGAGCCTTTCTGAGGCTTGCTTTTCCTCTTTTATTCCCTGCTTGAGAGGCTGAGCTCGCTCCCTTGGATGTCTTACCACCTGCAAATGCTGCAGCAAAATACCCTTTTAGCAGGAGGTGATCCCCTGCTCTGTGCTTGCTGGTGGATCTTAAACATTCTTTGTGGGGTCAGTACCCATCCAGTGGCCTCAGTCACCGCTTCCTCCCCTTATCACCACCACTTCACCTTGTTTCCCTGGGGTGAGTTAGACATGGAGTGACATTTCTGGCTGGGCATTGCCCCAATATGACCAAATTACTACAAGCCAGGGGCCAGGATTTTCAAATTCTACCCAGGCTGCTATTTTTTTTCCTAAGGTCATACCAAATTACTATATTTTCACCTTTGAGCCCACCCATTTCCAATGCCACTTATTTACCCTTTGGAGGGGAAGAGGGAAAAAAAATTAACCTTGCTCCAAAAGTGATGGTTTTGGAAAAACTTAAGTAACGCAAGACAAAAGCTTGGCTGAATGTGCAAGATGTGCCCAGGCATGTGAGCTGGGCTTCCCTGGAGGAGATCAGGAAGCTGTGAGATTGGGAGTGCTCTTTTCTCCAGAAGCTGAATGTTTCCAGCACAAACTTGTGCTGTTTCCAGCCTGCCCAGGAGCAGCAGCAGCAGTCCCTGTGGGACAACCTTGGCACAGGACTGGGATGGGTTGCAGCACATCCAGGTGCAGTGGGAGGTTCCTGCTCCTCAGGGGGGATGGCGCTGCCACCCTGGGGCTGGCTCCGTGGAGGTTCCTGTGTGTGTGAGGTGGTTTGTACAGCCATAAGCCTCTGGTTCAAAGTGCTGGGCAGGCATCTCTGGGAGCATTATCTGCACTGTGCAGATGCTGCAGCATGGCCAGAGCTAAGCACTGGATGAGGGCAGTGTGGTGTTGGCAGGGTGCTCCTCACAGTGTGCTGCTGGACAGCCTGTCCTGCCAAAATACCTTCTGCTGGAGCTGCTTTCCCTCAAAACCTGGCATGTTTTCTTTATGGAGCAGCAAGGCCCACTCCAGGTGGTGATCCTGAGCCCCTCTGCTTTCCTAAGGGCTCTTCCCTTCACCTGCAGTCTAAATTTGCAGCAGCTTTTCCTACAGAAAACAGAAAGAAACAGTGCAGACAAGACTAATCTATTTATTTCTGCATACTTCTTTTCATCTGCTGATTCAGACATCAGGTTTCCTCTGCAGTTTATCTCAGGCTACCATCTGGATTCAGTCAGATGCTGGGTCCTGCTACCCCTCAGTGAAACAGGCAGTGGTAGCTCTGCAAGACAGCTGAAGGCATCCAGGTAAGCACAGAGCTAGAGTTGTTTGGGATGTGCTTTTGGAGTGGATGGCACCCCATTTCTGACCAGCTGTGCACCCAGGATTTAGAGAGGAGAGTGGAGCTGTCTCAGGGTGGATTGTCTCCAGCCGTGATGACTTCTTAATCTCCATTTCTCTCAAGAACACACCCCAGAAGCAATGTGCTGTCCTCAAGCTCTTCTCCTGCACTGTCAAGTTCCTCTTTATTTGCTGAATGTGTTCATTTCCTTGGAAATCAAGTGCTTGACAAATAACAATTTATCCCATGTTTGAATTTCTTCTGTTTCCCTCCTGGTGACTCTGTCACCAGTTGCAAAATCAGATTATCAAAAGCTTTCTCCTTAACCAACATCTCAGTAGAAATTAGTTACATATGAGGGGAAAAAACACTCTATTCCAAGGGTGACACAATAAATTTTTGACTGTTTTAACCTTGTCAGTGAAGTACCAAATGCTGTTGGAAAGCCTACGGCGCTATTCTCTGCTGCTGAGCACAGAAGGGGAAATTGCCTTCCACTCTTAAATCTGCAACTTCTGCTTTTTGTGTGATGGTGAACAGAAATATTGCCAGATCATCTTTAAGCTCAGGGGTATTAAGGACTGTTTTTCCCAAGACAGGAAGAGACATCTAACTTTAGATGTGTGATTGCCCCATTATCTTCAAAGGCAAGGAGCTGGAGCTGGACCTTAGGCATATCCTGAGGTCCCTCACTGAAACAGAGCCTGACAACAGAAGGAATATGAGGCGCTCATATTTCCTGTTACCAGTGCTGAGACTTTTCTGTAAGCAGCTGGAGAAGTGGGTGCACACAGGGGCTGGTGCTGTGGTCCCTTTCCAGACACAAGCTCAGAGACACTCGCCATGAACAGAGGGTAAATACACAGGCTCAGATTCTCCAGTAGAAAATTTTGAGGTGCTCTGGCCATACTAGATTTGCACTGATGTATATCCAAGAAAGTCTGACCTCAAAAGCTTCCAGGAAGAAACAACTTACTGGTTTTATTTTTTTTTTAATTGTCGAAGTATCAGTTTGGTCTTGCACCTTCGTATTTATTTTCAGTGCATGTCTCCCAATTAAATGGCACTAAATGTTGGGCTGTCACTTCATGCAGTTGGATTGATCTATATTGGGATTGCAGTGGTCTCATTAATAGCAAGGTTTGTCCCCCCTGTTAATACTCAGGGTTAATTTTTGTGCATGTGTGTATAGGAGATAATAACGGGGCAATGTTGATAGGGAAGAATGACTTCTACAAACACAAACATCAGAGAACTCTCAGAGATCACGTCAGCTGGAAGCAATGTAACCAAAATTGTGTATTCTATTTGCCATCTGTTGAAACTGGCTGGGGAGTTTCTTTATCTCTTGTACAACCCATTCCTCCTCCAGGGGGGAGGGGGCAGATGCCTTCTGATAATGGGCCAGCTGTTAAAACCAGGTGGGGCAGGGTTCCTTATCTCTTCCACCACCCATCCTCCCTCCAGGGGATAGCTTCTCTTAATGGGCCATTAAGGCTCACCAATGACATGGCACAATTACATCATCTCATTGTGAGATGCTCCACCCAGTGGGAGGAGCCCAGCATTCCTACCTGGATAAAAACTGAGATTCAGAGCACCAGGACAGCCTGTTTGCACTGGATTCCCAGAGGAAGACTGGACCCATCTCGCCATCTCTGGGCCCATCTACAGAATCATCTTTACTCCAACAGAATCACATCTGTCACTCCAGGAGATTTTATTTGGGCCTCTCCCCAACATCCTGACCAGCAGGGTGTCAAGTTGTATTCTGACTCTGTTTCTAGGAATTTTTTTGTTACTTTTTTTTTTTTTTGTATTCCTACATTGGTATTTTTAATATTGCTAGTAAAGAACTGTTATTTCTATTCCCAAATCTTTTCCTGAATTATTATAATTGCAAAATTATAATAATTCAGAGGGAGGTGGTTTACATTCTTCATTCCAAGGGAAGCTCCAGCTTTCCCTGGCAGATACCTGTCTTTCCAAACCAAGACGATTTGCTGAGGAAGGTCTGTGTTGCCCCAGAGACACAACTCCTTTTGCCACACACATGCTCAGAGTTTGCCCCGAGACATGACAAGGTTGAAGGATGGTGAAAATTCACCTGCATCTAAGGGTGCAACAGCACAAGGCCAGGAAGCTTCTGTCCAGCAAGAGACATCGATATGCCATAATGGATGCCTGATCTCCAGCTGATCTCTTAGTCCCTCAAGTGTACATAAATGTGAGTGGTTTGGGTACCACCAGGGTCCCAAGGCAGCTCTAATCCACCTGACCTCTCAGCTTGCTCATGTATCCCCATGTTACAGGATGGGCAGTAGGGAGAGGAATGCACTATGATAATGTGCCATTTTGGGGAACTATGGATAAGATTTAGTGTAGGGAGTTTGTAATTCATGGCTTTAGAACCAGTTCAATTAACAGAAGTTTGCTTCTGGATGCATTTCAAGTGAAGGATGCAGTTGCACTGCTTGTGCTGTTCCCACACTGCTTTATTTTTTCTTTTGCAAGTTGGATTTACAGATTTCCTTTCTCATTAAAAGTGGTGGCAATATTAAGCCTGGGAATCCTTGATGGATTTCAGATTGAATATTGTGAGCCTTGTATTAATGCAGACTAGCTGCAAATAAATGAGGAAATCCATTAAGAATGTGGTGTGCCTCATAAATATTCCATAACACAGAAGTGTTAATGTAATGATGAGAAAGGAAAAACAAAGGTATAGGAGTCAGGAAGTGCCGAGCACTGGAAGACGGCTGTGATCATCTCTAAGTTCTGCATTAACAGCCCTTTAGATGATGAGGGCCATACTGGACCCCTCATGGAGCACAGTTATGATTATATTTATGCTATTTAAATTTTGGAATTCATGCTTTGGTTTTTTTTCTTTTTCTTTTTTTTTTTTTTTTTTTTTTTTTTTTTTTTTTTTTTGTAACAGGCCATGTTTGAGAGAGATAGTAAATCAAATATAACATTGAAAAACAAGTCATTGTGATGTAAACAGCGATGGCTTCACTAAAGCCGTGCTCACTTTCTGACCATGTGCTCGTCTTTTGATGCACAACTGGGTAATTGAAGCTCAAATATTGAGCCAGCATGAGGCACCCTGCTCTGCAACCACAAAAAATACGTGGGAGTTATGGTGTAATGCCACAAAGTCTGTGCCTTGTGCTTACATAGAGACCATTCCAAAGTGAAGGTGATTGTGAGAGTTATGGTAGAAATCAATCCAAAGCATCTGCCTTGGAGTCTAAAAACACTGAACCAGCATGTGGAGCATTCAGAGCAAACACAGAGAAATGCAGGGTATCACTGAGGTGTGGATCCTCTCTGCCAGCTACAGAGACAAATGTTCTGGCTGGGTTTTAATTGGCACATCCATTACTTGTGCAGTGATGCAAAGACAGCCTGGCAGACCTGTACCTCCTGAGAGCCCTGCAGTGCCCAGGCACACCTGTGAGCCTCAGCCTGCAAACCTCCTCATCCTCAGCCAGCATTCCCTGCTCCCTGCATCGCCTGGCAGGAGCAATGCTGTGTTCTCCATCCCGCGCAACAGAGGTTTTTCTTCAGGATGATGTATAGTGAACTCTTTTCCAGATGTTCTCCTGCACTGGGTTGTTCTAGTGAAGAGCGTGGCTCCTGGTGCTCACCCCCTCCCTTCTGTACAGTTTTGCAACCTGCATTGTCACCTTACAGCTCCTGGCAGCTGCCTGCTACAGCACTCACTGTTAGCAGGGCAAGGAGGCATTTGTGGTTATTTCCAAAACCTGTAATGATGAAGCTGGGTGAGGAGGTGTGACCAGAACTTTGGCAAGCAGCTCCTGCCTGTTGAGATGTTTCTCGAGCTGGCAAGCACCACACACAGGAGAATTTGGCCAGTCAGGGGGGCTGCTGGAGCAGATGGAGTGTCTGTCTGTGAGACTCACAGTTTTTATCAGGTTTCTTCTGCTGCTGGGTCTGAGCAGCACAAGAGGTGGGCTGCGGGCTGGGGTACACAGGTGTCACTTGAAGCTTGCTCAAGTGCCCCAGAAGCAATGTTGCTTAGTCCCAGGTAGAATTCTAGAATCATGGAATGGGTTTGGGCTGGAAAGGACCTGAAAGATCACCTGCTTCCAGCCTCCCTGCCATGGGCGAGGGACACATCTCTGAACACCTAGGCAGGGTGCTGTGGATTTTTGTAGGCAGTAATTGGACTTTTGGGCAGGAGTAGGGCTCCCTGCTGCTTGCTCCAGGGAGTTATTTTCAGCTTGGTTTCAGGTCCAAGCTGGGTGTCTCTTTAGAACCAGGTGTTTGGAGTGCCATCTTACTCGCCTGAATGAACTTCTGGCACCAGGCTGGTTGGAGGAGGCCACAAACATGTCAGGCTATGCTGTAGATGATCTGAGACCCAAAAATCATCTAAAAGATCTGGCAGCAAGCCCATGATAACTTGATGCATTGGATCAGCTCAATTTTGGGTCCAGTGAGTGGTGTGGTTTTCCGCCAAATGGGAGCTCTTTATCAAACTCCAGTGGAATGGGGTTTTCTTGTTTTGGAGCTTTTTTGGGGGACAAAGCTGTAAGTGGAAAAGTCCCCAGCATGGGGACAGCTGGAGATGCCTGTGCCTTAAAGCACCTCACAGACACAACACAGTGGAAGAGGAGAGCCCATTGTCAGTGCTCCCTCCCACTGCATGAAACTGCAGGATGAAACAATTTTATCTGTGTATCAGGCTTGCAGAGGCAGCCAAAATACTCTGGAGTTTGCAAACCTCATCATGTTTAGTAAAATTCAGCTGTGAGATGAGGAGGGTTCTGTCTCTCTGAGTCAACAAGGCACAGTTTTGAATATCCATGAGCAATCCCAAGGAAGGAAGGTGTCTACCCCTGCTCTCTATTGGTTAAACATGCCTTATGGCTCTGTAGGTGCCTGTGGTGAGATGTACTGGCTGTCTTGGCCGATCTCAGCACTCCTGGGCACCCTGATGGAGTTGTGGAGATGTTTGCTGAGGGTCTGATGTGCTTAGCATCAGGATCTGCTGAAACATAAATCCGATTAGAGGGGAAGTGAGAGGCTGTAAGTGATAGATCTGCTTGTGGTTTGATTCTGCCTGGACAGGCTGCCCACATACGGTGCCAGGCAGTGTCTGATGAATGTTGGCTCACACAAGTGAGGCCAGGCACGTGACATTTACCCTGACCTTGCAGGGCAGAGACCCTTTGCAGAAGATGTCATTGAATTAGGGCCGAAGCAGGTGGCCTTTCAGTCACTTACACAGCAGAGATTCCATCTCTCTCCTGTAGCTTTTTTCTCCAACAAATATTTATTTCTGTCCACAAAGCAAACAAAGCCTGGCTTTTCCTGCTTCTCCCTTTGTTGCCGTCACTCTGCAGCTTTTGAAAAGTGCTCTTGCTTGCTGGATTTGGGACATTCTAGTTTTCAAATGTCTCACAGCTTTTGAGCACCAAGGGATGAAAGATGACCTTTCCCTTGGGGATACTCATCCCAGGGCACCACGTCCTTTGCTGAGGCATACAAGGCTCCAAGTGCTGTCCTTCCTTTGTACCTGGTATTGTGTGAGGGGCAGGAGGGCAGGTGCTGCCCTGGCCACAGCAGTGGCAGAGCAGCAGGAGGGGTAGCTGCTCTGGGAGACTCTTTGAGCCCTGCTTGTGACACCAGCTAGTTTCTGCTTATTTCCAAGATGTCTTCACAGAGTGTAAAAAAATTCTGTACAGAGAGATAAAATGGTCAGATGTCCTGCACTCTCGACTGAAGCATAGCTTCAGCACAGAGCTAACAAAAAAAACAGTGCAGTGTGATGGATAGCTATGGTACATGAAATGTGACATGTTTCTTTGGCAATAACATTAGAAATCCTTGGCTTATTGGTATGAAATGAAAGAAAAGAACATAAATCCATCTATTGCAGAGTTTTCCAACAAAAATCTCAGTAGAGATTTTGCCACATGTGTTCTTTCTACATAACTGACACCTCCTTTCCCAGAAGTTTTCGTGTCTTGGTCTTCATTCTGTGCCCAGAATCTGCATGGAGATCTCATCAGATGTTTCATCAAAGTAACTTCAGTAGAAGAGGAAGAACAAAGTTAAAACAGGGAAAGTAACAATGGTTTGATAACTTTGCAGAGTGGAAGCTGCTAACTTGTGGTAGATCAATTGCCAAAGTATCAGGAATGGGGAGGCTCCAGTCCAGTTTGCTAAAAGCCATCCAGTGTCCAAGCTCCTCATGTTTGTCTCTCTCTGAGCCATTTAGATGCCTTCTCTTAAAGGACGTTTTTTCCAAATGACACTGTTTAAGTAATGCAGAATTCCTATGTCTGAAGGACAGTCTGTGATCCAGTCCATTGACTCCTGATTTCATTTAAACTGCAATTCATTATTTTGTTCCTGTGCTCATTCAAGAACCCATTGTTCATTACTCTTTCATCACTCTATGATTGGAACAATTTGTATCTGTCGTTCTTACATTGGCCCGATAATGAAATAATCATTTGTGCATCTACACTGTGTTTTACATTTATTTTTCACAGTGTAATTCAATTTGTAGGGTCATTTTATCATTCTGGAACGAATTGTGATTTTGTTTAAGCATTTGCTAGTTGGTAACAGTCTGCAACTGCCAACATCAGGAAGTATGTTGGGATACTGCTCTCCACAGACAAAGGTGGTAAAATTATTGCTGATCCTCCAGCAAACAAAACCAGTCCACCTTCTAGGAGGAAGGATTCTGATGTCCAAAGTACACTTGTTTTACTGAGCTGAGTCCTGCACTCCTTCTCAGCATTTGGGTCAGCCTTTCAGAGAGAGAGATAATAATAAGGGGTAAGATTACCTTAATAAAATTGAAAGTAGATGATAATGCACCCAGAGCACAATTATGGTCCTATTCAAATGAGCTCCCATACTCAAGGAGGTCAGCAAGGTTATGATTTCTAGAGGGGTCAAGAGATTACAAGAATAAACTAATTATTCTGGCATCAAATAGATAGAAAGGTGATTGCTGATTGGTTAATTCATTTTTCTTCCATGGATCTATTTCTGTTCAATTAATTAAAGTGACACATATGTTATACTCTCCAAATATCACCCACATTATTATGTAAAGGTTGAGTTAGTCATTACATTGGAAAAGGTCAGGGCTTGAATTTAATGCTGGAGGGAGATACTTTCTTCCATTTACTCATCATCATTACCATCCAGTTCCTGCTTGGCTTTGGTTTTCAATGAACTTCCTTATCCTAGGAATGGCTCCCATTCCAAGTTCCTTGGAAAGGTGATGGTCTTGGCACTTCTGCTTAGTGGGTGTGTGGGGTTGGGTCTTCAAGGGACTCCTGTCTTCATGGGCTCTTCCTGAAGGAAAAACCAAATCTTCTACAATTGGAGAAGGTCAGATGGATATTTACAGGCCTTGTAAATCAGCCACAGAACATTTCAGGTTAATATCACGTAGTTTAAACATTCGTTTATGCTGTTTGCCACAGGAGTGACTGAGGGGACATGCGGCCATGGGACCTGCCAGAGTCTGTAAACATAAATCTATGGTTGCACTTATAATTTTAATGCCTTATGTGATACATTTGACTCTAATTTTAATGGTCTAGGAATACTTTTTTTTTTTTTTTTTGGGTAAATATATTAATTCTTCTTAGTGACGCTTCATTAACTGGTGTTTAGTTAACGTGCCTGTAGACTGCACCAGCCCTTTTGACAGAGCAAGATGGGGAAGGAATGCTCTAAGACACAAGCTGGCATCAGATTTGCCTGGAGAGAGAAAACACCAGCAGACACAAACTGTGGCAGGGTGTTAAAAAGAACCACCTGCCTCTTAGGGGAGATACAACTGGGTAACGATCCGTGGAAACACGAACATTTTGGGTGGCAGATCCTCTGCTCAAATTCACCAGCAGCTGTCAGGGCGCCGGTGCCGCTCGCCCCACGAGGGGGATTGCTCTTTGCCAAACCACCAGGAGCAGATGATGGGTGGCGCTAGAAAAAGTATGGGACTCTCCCAGAGATTGCAGCGCGTCACTTTAACTTCCCTCCTGTCATAAATTTAAAGAGCCAATCTCAGCAAAAACAATTTATTGCCAAGGAAAATTCCGGACAAGAAATTGACAAAGTCAAATAAAACAATTGACAGAGCCAGAGAAGCAAGGGAAGCGGTGCGCACCGGGTGAAAACCTCCGAACGTGCCCTCTACCGCCACAGGCTTCTCCGAGGTTTCATGAGTGCCTGAGCCCAGGTCTGTTAGCTTTATACCCCTCCTGGGTTTGGACTCTGTGTACATGTCCGGACTTGTCTTCCAGGCCCCAGAGTCAGGGGGATGTTGAAACTTCCAGCGACCGGACTTGCTGCTCAGTACAGAATTTCTGTAAGTTCCTTTGTTCCTCGATGTTGTGGTTAATAGGAGAAGTCGTGCCTGAAAGTATTTCCTGGGTACTGAGGTTCCTGGAGTACCCTTAATGTCCCAGATAAGATATGGTCTCTGGGCCATCAATCCCCTCACTAGGCTGCTCTCCACCTCTCATTGGTATTGTAATTTCTTTGTCCTTTTCCTGGAGCCGGAGATGGTTTTTCCAAGCCTTCTGCTCTCAGGGAGTTTCCTTTTGGCTTTCCTAAAAACTGTATGTTCACTACTACCTACTATAACAACAAGTATTATGATAACATGAGGTATTCCTTATTATACATATTATATTATGAAAACATGAATTACCCCTTATTACACTCCGATGTTAGCAATTCCCCATCATATTGTGTTACCAATCACTGTCACTAATACACCATGAAATTCAGATGTATAATGCAATGTACCACTCAGCCTCTCATTTCAAAGGTTTGTTACCCATAATCCTGCATGAGTCATTAGCAGTGTCACTGAGCAGAGTAAAACTCATTCACTTCTTGCAGTGTTTCCCCTGCTGGCAAACAACTGACATATTGCACGTGGGGCACAGTGCTTTATCCTCCAGAGAGCTTTGATTGTGGCTTTGTGGAATGTGTGCCTCTTTAGTGGGCAGTCAGGCCGCCACTATCCCCAGTCTACAGGCCCTGTTTGGACGGCTGAGCTGCTGGGCACTCTCACAAAGCACCTATTTGCTTTTCTTTAAATTATTTATTTATTGAAATGTTGTTGATGGTGTTTTAAAGGCAATATCATGCTAAAAGGTAAAAAAAAAATACACTCACCAAAAATGAAAGAACCAAAGGGTAGGGTTAAAATTTTGGGAAAGAACTTTGATTTTTAGTAGACTTGGTCTCACCTGCAAAAGGTTTGTGGCCCAAGTTTGGGGGTGAGTGTGAGCACCCAGGTCCCTCAGGAATCAGCATCATAGGGCCAGGAGCAAGGCCCAGCACCAGCCATCCAGAAATAAGGCACAGGCTGTCACTGGAAAAGCTCTCTTAATTGCAGGGAGAATCTCTCTCAAGGCAGGCTCAGCAGAAGGTTTCACAAGGAAAGGGACTGCCTCATCTTTCAAGGAGAAAAGGGATGACTCAACCTACTTGTTGGGTTGTGATGTTCCACAGGTGGTTTTGTTGACCTTCACCATGGGGATGTTGGGTGAGTTTTTCTATCTGGGGACATCATCTTGAGCTGCTACCCTGAGTGAGGTGTCCCTTTTCAGCCATGCATTTGCAGTTTTGACAGCAAACCATGGGCTACAGGGCAGGGCTGTGACTGACACTGAGCTGCAGATAATAATTTTGAGAGTGTAGTTTTGGGGTAAATTTTCACTTAGTTTCCATTTCCTCATTTTGCTGGTGTGAAAGTTAAATGGGATGGTGTCACAAGCCTTCCTGAGCCAAGATGTATCACATCTACCGCTCCCCTTCGCCTCTGTGCTAATTATCTTGACAAATTGGTTTGCTGTGATTTACTTGGAAATGCTGCTGGTCGCTTCCCACCTTCTTATTGCTGGACTGCACATGTACTGCTTGGATGTTTTACCTGGTCTTTTTGCAGGCAAAGGTTTGTCCAGAGGGTCTGTGCCTCTTGCAGTAACAGGGCATCACCCTCCACAGAAATTCAGAGAATGGTGCTCCTGGGTGAACTTCAGAGCCTGCTCCTCTCACAGCAGAGAAGGTGGGCTGGCAGGTCAGAGCTGACAGTGGAGGAGACTGTGCTCTGGATCTGCAGCCTGTGTCTGATGAATGCCAAGGTCGTGCTCCCTTCTGGTTCACCTTGTACCACAGCCGAGATAAAATGTCTGGAAATGTCACTCCCTTCCTGACCTCTAGATTAGAAACATATTAATAGGTTACCTATTTGTTCAGTTTCTTGTTTAAATTAAGTAATCCTTTTTACACATTTTATTTTTAGTAACATTTCTCTTGTATGCCTTTTTATTTTTTTTTTACCATTCTTAAATCAAGACCAAGGTCAGCTCAAGAACTTTTTGTCTGGGAGGTGATTCTTTTCAAGAAGTCACTCTGACACTGCAGATGCTGCAGCATTTGAGGCTTTTACAGAGAAAACACACATTTAAATGACAGGTGAAGTACACTGCAGGCTGAGTGGCATCAGGGTTGTAAGATCACCCAAGGCATGGCTGAAATTTCTTAATTTTGCCTGAGCTGGGCTGTGTGGAGGTGAGGCTGCAGCTCTAATTCCAGCTCTCACAGCTAACAAGATGCTTTGTGGGTTCTCCTAGCGATGGTGTGACGGGCAGTGGTTCCTGTACTGTCAATTCAAGTACTTATCCTGCCATTCCCAATTTATTTCATGTAGTCTCTGCAATCCCCACGTATTCTAATGTCACAATGGCAATGAATCTATTTCTGTTCCTGAAAGGATGCAAAAGAGGGACGTTAGAGCCAGGGCAGCTCTGAATACCCTCTTGTCAGGGCATATCAGAACTCCAATCTGGTTTTTAAACACAGCTTCCTAACAAATCTGGTTAAAGCAGTACACAATTCTTAGGGGTGATGCTTGTACCAGTAACACACGGGACATTTTAGATGTTTCTCTAAATGACCTGGCTGAGTGGTGGTTTATGACCTGATTTGCAGACCAACAATTTTGCCTGTACAACAACCAGGCAGCCAGACTCAAAGTGCAATTAAAAATGAGACCTAAGCCTGTTACCAGTTTAAATCAGTGTAAAGACATACCAAACAGGGAATGATAAACCATCAATGACACTATCAGTAACTTACAGTAAATTAACTTCTGCAGCTTGGCCTGGGCTGAGTGTCACAGAGCAGGAATGTTTTATCTGGAAAAGACTGTCATCTCACATCTGGATGCTGTGTGATATGGAGGGATAGCCAGAGACTTTCAGCAAAACAATTTCTCATCAGAAAATATTAGTTTATCTGGCCCACAACTTTTGGCAGGGAATTTGAGTTCCAGCAAAGGTTAAGGCATTCACCAGCCATGTTTGTTATCTAAACCTGATTTTCTGAGGCTCTGTGTGAGTGCTCAGATTTCTGAGACCCGGACTGCACTGGCTGACTCTCTCTCAATCCTCTATTCTTCAAAATTCAATTTTGACACTTTTTAAGTTTTGGATCTATTTCTGCCACCTCTACCAGTGTATCTCTGCCTGGTGTTTAAGTGGCAGGGGGAATAGCAAAGAAGCCTTCCCTTCAAATCCCAATTCAGTTCAACACTTCTGTAAATTTGAGAATTTGCATAAAAACATCAAGTCTTTCCTGCAGTTTCTAAATTGGGCTTTAGGAGAAAATGATTTCAAGAGCCTGAGAGTGGAACGGAGGGATGTCTAAAACCTACATACATCTCACATCTACATGCCTGCTTTTTCTGCTAAATTTATTCAGCCCAAAAGCTCAAAGTGCCTCAGAGATGTTCAAGTAAGCCAGATGTTTTGTCCACATCCAGTGGCTGTGGGGTCCAGGAGAAAGTAGAACGTGAACCATGCCTCATTTTCAGTCATTAATATTACTATGAGTCAAGCTGGGGTTCTGGTCTTGTTCTTCCATCTAAGAAATCTTTCTGCCCTGAAGTTGTGCTGGGACTGGTAGGTATATGAGAGGCCCCAAGGAGGGCTGGGCTTCCTTTGGAGCCTGAAGACCAGCAAGGCAAGGGGTGCTTTGGCTGCGTGCAAGGAGATTCTGCAGAAGAGAGTGAACTCAGCTGCAGCTGGGAACCTCACCAGCACAAACCAGTGGGCTGTTCCTTCTCCCATCATGTTGTCCCACTGTGGCACTCATTATTCTGGGAGGCTGAGGTGGCCAAATGGTGCTTAAATGGTGCAAGAAACAATTAGATGAATTCATGGCAGAGAGATGCAGCAAGGGCTGTCACACCCCAAGAGATTCCAGAAAGTCTCTAAGCCCAGATTACTGGGGCCCATCAAAGCACCCCAGGCAATTACTGTGTGTTTGTCCTGCTCCTAAGCTTTTCTGCAGATATACACAACTATTTGGTCCTAGAGACAGGGTGCTGGGCTAGAGGGACTGGTGATCAAAGCCTGACCATTCTCAAAAAGAAGGAGATGGCTTTAGACAACTCTCGAAGATGTGATGTCTGTAGAATCTCTTGGGTAAGTGATGCCTGAGCTCTCAGTGTATCTGAGGGCTGTTTCTGCTGTAAAGAACCTCAGCTCTCTGTTAGGCTGTGTATTGGCTCACATTAATAAGGAGAGGAGGATAGAAAGATAGAAAAAACAGCAGAGGATTATTTGGCAATTCCAGTGTCACCAGGATCTGATCCCAGCAGTTCAGCATAATCACAGAAAGAGGAGAAAATCCAGGAGATTTCACTGGAACTGAGCAAGAGCTTGACAGCTGGCAAATGCTAATGTAAGTAGGCAACTGGGAGAGTGGGGTGGAGGGAGGGTGGTGTTGTTTAGCATCGCTTACAGAAGTGCCATTTAAGTCTGGAGAGAGCCTGTAGAAAACGTGTCCCTTTCTGCTCAGCTCCCCTGCCCTGTCACACGTGTCTGCCTGCCCAGTCCTGCTGTGCCAGTGGGTGGTTTGGTGCTTGTGGAATTCATCTCATGCAAAGCATCTCCAAAGCAGCCTTGGTTCATGCAGGCCAGGGAAACCTGCCTCCTCTGTGGCCGGCTGGAGTGTCAGCACAGAGCTGGAGCATCATCCTGCTTTTGCTGATCCACTGGTTTCTGCCCCAGGGATGGGGATGTGGAGGAGAACCAGTGGCTGATGCAGGCTGGCACAGAGCAGAGCTGGGTGTGCAGCCCTAAGAAACCAGCATGTTTTTCTCCTGTGAATTGCTGCTCAAATAGCCAGTTTCTTCCAGGAGAGTAAACGCTGCTAATATCTCTGTGTGGCTGTTGTGCTTTTTCTACTGGCAAAGTTTCCTGGTTCTAACTACTCATTGGTTTCTGTGGACACTCATCATCCAATTTCACTTCCGCCTACTGCCCCTCTGGGCTTCTGGCAGACATTGTCACCAAATAAAGCCAAATCTTTTCTTGGATAGTGGCAAATGTGGCCATTTTTGTTGTGTTAGAAGTGTAATTCTCACATGAACATCAAACCCAAACCAATGTTCTTGCAGCAGAGTCAAGCATCCATGCTGGTCTCTGGACAAGGTCTCCCCCAGCTCAGTCCATGAGTGCATCAGGGTGGTGTGCACACTATTCATGAAGCAACATCCTCTTCTGCACCTAGGAGCATTTATCTGGCTATTCTTCCCTCCTGTACAATTAACTGTGCAGCATTTGACAGCTCAGGAAAGTCTGATTGTACTCCAGCAATGGTCTGTGAGCACCTTCCACAAACTGATTATCCAAAATCGCTCCCTGGCCTTCATTTCCAGCAGTATTCTCCAGAATCAGTTGGGCCATGTTTCATGTTTGTAATGTCAAAATTGTACTTTTCTGCATCTAAATAATAATTTTGTTGTCTAAGGATAAGGTTTTTTTGATTTAGAGCTGCTGCTTTGGTATTTTCTCCCATGTTAAATATCCAGGCTGGACACTGTTCTTTCCCAGATGAATAGTAAAAATACTGAAGGCTGCAACTGCAAACCACGTTCCTTTCTCATTTCCTGAAAGGCATTGGGCTATTCAGAGTTTCAGAGGTATTGTTTCCTATCATAGACCATATGTGCCATGGGATACACTCCAGTAATTCTCCATAGAGGCTTAATATTGAACAGATAAAAGAAACATTAAAGAATTATATTTACAGGAAACTGTCTTGCTTTTTTGGCCATGTTAATAATAAAGTTCTGCAGGAAGAGAACATCTGGGTTTCTGTAATTCAGCCTGCTTTTCTGCAGGTTACTTTTGGTTTCCTGGGAAATGTTCAGTCTTAAAGATCTTGATGATGACTTGTATTTGGATACAAGTCCTGCAGTTGTCCCTGAAACAACACCTTACCAATGACTTGCTTAATTGACTTGCTTAATTCACCCACTGGATGTTGTCACTATTAAATCCAGAAGGTTTATGAGGATAAAGGTCTTGGGATTCTGGTGACTCTCCTAAACACTTACTCAGAGTAGAGCTGGAATCAGTCAAATGTGACGTCCCATGCCTGTATTTAGGGTTGATGGTCATCCATAAATCCAGGTGCATGAAAATCTCTAACAGATTATTATTTGATATTATTCCAATTCAGAAGGTGTGGGGGTCTCTGCTCTTCTGGGGAACTGCATTAACTATGGATTTTCACTCTCTGTGTTTCCAAAACCAGCAATTAGTGGTCCTGGCGGGGAGAAGAGAGATGTGTGTGATAGCTGTCACTTCACTAAGTGAGAGCCATGATGGGGACAACTTCATCAATCAGCACAAAGGCTCTGGGGGCCTGGGCTGCAGCTGGAGACCTTGGGCCTGGCAGACCCCCAGTTATCCCATGGCAAAGGACCAGTGGCAGCTGCTTTGGTAAATTAAAATGTAGCAGCAGTTTCCACAAGACTTCTCAGCTCAGGGATATCCCTGTCTTTCCCTGTGGGGGAACAATCTTGTGTTGAGCTTGGAGACACTGGAACACCCTGGACTGGGAATGCTGGTATGCAGCTACAGAGTTTTTCATGTGGTCTGACAAGGAAAAGTCTTATTCAAAGGCCACACATTCCTAAGGGTCATTTTTTACCTTGTTTGTTGATGTTTCCCTAAGGAAAAACGTTTTGTTGAAATAACAGTGCTGAGCTAGCAGTCTCTGTTTGTGACTTTTAAACCTAAAATCCAGAGGGGATGGCAGTCAGTGTTCATGTGAGGAACACATCAAGTGGGCAAAGGCAACAGGGGAAAAAAAAGCAATTAAAATATTACCATAAAGAAATATATTTTTAAAAGGAGAGAGAAAAAACCATGGACCCTGGTGGTTAGAGATTTACTGGGTAGTCCAGAGAGGTTAGATCAGGAGTCTTGTGTACTTTCCCTGTGCTGGCAGGAGTGTGCCCATGCAGATCCACCACCCTTTGCACTGGAATAGTCACCCAGCTCTTGTGCATCACTGGGAAAGTTCTCCATTAATTCCTTCCACCCTTTTTTTTTTTTTTTTTTTCCTACCTGAAGCATAAGTAGAGCAGGCAAGAGAGATGAAATTCTGTCAGTGATTCCTGGATGAGCTGCAATGTAAGGCCTTTTACCTTTCAGTGAGAATGGGAGAATTATATACTGCCCTGTCGAGCCAGTCTCCAAGATCCTGCCCACACAGGTGTATGGATAATTTCTCTTTTTATATTCTTTACATGAAGATACTTCACCCCAAGATTAAGACTGCTGACAAGTCAGCTTCATTGGTGCCTGGAACACTGCACTGTGTCAGCTGTATTTTTGTACCTAATATGTGGAAGAAATTTTTTGTCTTTTCACATGTGCTTCTCTAGGGCTTTGTCTTCATTATCCTCTGAGTATGTCTGGGGTGGTAAAAAGGTTTGTTCCCCTTTTGTGAGCAGGGCCAGGAGAGTTTCACACAGGCCAGTCTGCAGTTCTGTGAAGAGTGGATTTCTTCTTCAGAATTAAATGTTTGATTAACAAAAGACGTTAATTTAAATCCAGCTGGAAATTAAATAACAACTCTGATGGCAGGCACCAAGTGCCATTTCAAAATACTTCAGAGCAGGTTTGGGCACTCTCTGCTGTATAGAGGACACGGGGATTTGCAAATGTGATGTGTTTCTCCACAAACACCCATGGGTCACCGGTGCAACGATCTCATTCACCCTCAAAATGATCAAATGATCTATGTGGCAGGGACTGGCCACAATCTGAGCTGAACAAAAACTAAAAACAGTTTGTCAAATCCTCATGCTCTTTAATGCTCTTTTGCATGCAATAAGAAAACTAAGGTAAGAGCAAGATAACCTGTAAATGGCTTTATTAGAATAACTTAAGCATTGTTGAAGCTATGTTTTCCATAATAATATGTGGTGTTCAGTCAATGTAGAGTTGACTGAGTTTGGCTGCATCCTGTTTTAAAGAAGCATCATGGATCAACCAGGAATTTAAGAACAAATAGGCCATGGGGAAATAGAATCAAGAAAAAAAAAATTCAGTTAAGTTCACTAAAATTGAACTGACTGGGAATAGCATGGAATCATGGAACTCAGGATGGATGAGATGTGATAAATAGGAAGAGCAGCCTGAGAGACCTCACTAAGCTCCTGCTCCTCAGTGGCAGGGAGGATGCAGACCTGAAAGTATATCCAGGGATAACTTTGCAGGAAGCTATTCCAAGTGATAGTTTTTCCTTGAATCTTGCTGTATCAATTAGTAATGATTTGTGGTTAGAGTAATTCCATATTTCATTTGTTGTGTTTATTGCATAGGGCATTAGCATACTGAGTAATGAACCTGGAGCAGCTGAGTGATTCAGCTGAGGGTTTGCTCACGTGATGGAGCTGGTTGGTGATCAATTATGTTTTTGTTGTTCAGGAAAATGCTAGTTTTTACAAGCATTCTTTTCTCTGTCTGTAGTTACAGTGGAAAGCAATATGCTTTAAAATTATTGTATTTTAAGTAGTTCTAGAAGTCCCAGTACTGAAAAAATGAAGCCTGAAAATTATGTTTCTTATGGGGTTTTGCATTCATTTTAATCTTATTCTTCCTTTTAAGGAGTGTCTCTGTGGTGTCAAAAAACCAGAAATTGATTTAATCTCCTTTGACTACAAGTTTCATGGTAAGTCATTAGATACAGAATTTTCCTGTTTCTTTATGAAATTTAACGCCTGACTTTGTATTGGTCTTAAAAACATTTTCTACAACTCTGCACATTGGCTCAATCCATTCACTGCTCTGGGCACCCTTCAAACCTGTTAGAAATGCACATAAAAACCAGGCATCAGATATCTCAAGATGAAATCAAATAACCCCACAACCACATGAATGCAATTAAGATAAACGTGTTCACAAACCCCCAACAGATTCCAGTCAGCCCAGCCAATCTCCTGGATGATAATCACTATGAAAGGTGGGTATTTGGCTGTAGCCTGGGTGTTTGATGTAAGATTACTGAGGTTTTTAGTTTCTGGGGTTTTTTTTCCTTCCAAAACTTATTTTAGGTGTTTGGTGTGCATCAACTAGTTGGTTTTTTTTTTTTCTTACCTTAGGAGTTTTATAATTTTGCCTGTGTTTTTGGCTGTCTGTCTATGAGCTCCTGGGCAGGCACACATCCATTTCTGATGAAGATCCTGTTTTCTTCAGGCTCCCCCATCCCCTTTGGCTTATGGAGCACGTGTTAATTAACCACCCTGCTGGCTGTAAGAGAAATAACCCTGCAAATCCAGGCTGAGAATCCACATGAAGGAAAACAGTGCAAAGGAAAGCTTACAGCTACAATGAAGGAAACTGCAACTAAAATTTGGTTCACAGGAATGAAGCAGTGGTTTAGTTGATGACTAATTGCCAAAGGAGCTACACATATACACATAGATGAGAAAAATCAATATAGTTGATGAATCCCCTTCTATTTTACAGCCAAGGATAATTCATTTTCAATGACCCTCAGTATTTATGTGTGTGAGCATCAAATAAGAGAAAGGACATTAACTATCCCAAAAATTTGGCTTATGCAGAAGATCAGAACACCTGTTTCTTGTTGTTGGGGCTTTCTGAACTCTCAGAAGTGTAAGGGAACTTAACAGAAAAATTGAATTGAATGCACAGCTGAATTGCAAAAAGAAAGACTATTTTATGTATTAAAAAGTGCTTCTAATGGCATCTATTTTCGTAATAGTGTATTGTGGAATGAATGGTTTGGACAAAAGCAGTGGTAAATCATCTGAAACAGAACTGCCTGACACTCAAATAGCTGCTAATGGTAGGTAGCTCTTTGACTTCTTGTTATATTTCTTACTTGCATTTAATCCTTCTCAGACCATTATGCAGGAGGACACTGCTTTGCTTAAAGGGTTATCAATGTAACCAGGCACTGGAAAAGATCTGCGCACATTCTAGCCACCTTTTGGCAGATGGGCTTCACATGTCCTTTTGAGACTAAACAGAATCTCACTGAGTTTGGAAACCTTCAGAGAGGATCCCTGGAAAGGCTTTTCCACCACTTCGTGGTGGTGAATCTCCGTGGGGGAGTGGAGTTATCAGCAGTCATCCCATCACTAACCATGCAGGACATTTTCCATTTTACCTCCTATTTTTTGCAGCTCTTCCAGGGAAATTATGTTTACAGAGCAGGAGTTAAAATCTTCTTAATCTTAACAGTATCTTTGGGCTCTGCTGCTGCCCCAATCTCTCCTTGTCTCCATCGGGTGTTTCTATAGCAACTCCCCAGGGAGTTTTCCTGTTATCTGGGTGAAGTTAACTGGAAACAAGTAAATATACTTGAGATGAAGTGGTGTTGGGGAAGACTGATGAGGCCTTCAGAGCATGATCTGAAAAAAAAAAAAAAAAGAAAAAAAAAGCTGAATTATTTGCAGAACCTTCCTCAGTGTAAGAGGCTTGAAGATTCCTGCAGTCAAAGATTTTGCCTAAAGTACACTTGCCCTCTGTTGTGCCAGCACAGTCCCAGGTACAGGAAAATTTTTCTGCACAAATAATAAAGCATATGGAGCTCAAACCAGCCAAGCCTAGAGGTGCCTTGCTGGGGAATGGGATTTTCACAGGCAGTTTGAGAAGATCGATTGTCCCTGTTCCAACCAAATTATAATAAACTTGGTGTCATGTCTCATTAGCAGGCATTTCTGTGTGGTTTCATACTCCGTGGGTGAGATCCATCTCCCAGCTCATCCAGGGGCTGCCAGGGTGAAGCAACACCTTCACCACCATCCATCAGCAGTATGGGGGGCCAGACCTGGCACTGCTGACCAGAGGAGGTGGAGGATGGGCCTGGCTAAAGGGATGCTCTCAAAGGAAAGAGATCCTTTCTGCAGCTTTCTGTAAGGAGCTTGGTGGCTGTTGTGGCAGCTTTTCTCTGAATGAATAACCCAGATTATACTGAGCCAGAAGATTTGTGTCCCAGTCAAAAGCCCACTTGCTTCACTCTACCTCCTGTTTCCAGGCTGTGGAACAGACTTTTTCAGGCTGGTGCTGCAGCTGACATTGATGGCTTTTCCTTTGCATTTTAGACAACCACAGACCAAGCTGTTGGCAGGCCAGCAGTTATTTGAGGCTGCCAGACCTTTGCTAGACAGTGAGCATCTCTCTTTGAGCTTGACAAGTGTCTCCTGTGGGCAGCTGTGACCTCCTGCTGCTGTCACCCCAGGGAATGGAAAATGTGCCTCCTGTGCAGCCAGAGCTGCAGATACCAGCCAGCTCCTTCCCCTGCTTTAATTTTTTGGATACCAGCCGTGTGCTGCTTATCATTGGTTCTGATCCCTAAAGCCTAGGTGCTGATTCTTATCTGCAGCTTCAGCTGGGCTTAAATCTTTATCTTCACTCAGTGAGTCTGGGAGCTGAGTGTGCAGAGACATTATTAGATTATTAAATCAATGACACTCAGGTTATTAGTCACACTCATCCGCATTACCTGACACTGTAATGATGTTCTATTTTTACTCCCAGCCTGCTAATGTCCCAGGGGTACTGAAATTATGACCAGAAAATTAATTTCTATACATTTGAACAAGAAATAGAAGTATAGGAAATAATCCCACATCGACAGTACAAATCCTAATGGAATTGTTTAGAAAAGCAACAGGGAAAGGAAGAGGGTGGAGAATGGTGTCTCACATGAAGCCTTCCCTCTGTGCTGCCATGCCAAACTCTTATGGGTACGATGGTTGCTAGTAACTGGGTCAGATTATTTTAGTTTGTAATTCACTTGGGGCAATTAGGACTTCTGAGCTGGCATTAGTGATTTTTCTCACTCAGCCAAGACTTTCTTGCAGAATCCCTCCACCAGGATGATGCAATGGGCTTGTTTTTCAGGCGTGAAATCAAACCCTGTAAACAGAAAAAGGCAAGATGCTGTTTACGTTTTTCAAAAATGACTCCTTAATCTCAGGCAAACTATCATCCCAGTCCCCAGGCTGAGTTAAGAAGTGAGGTCCAGTCTGATGACTCCTGAAGACTGAATTCCATGTTATTTCTGCTTTGCATGACTAACCATCTGCAGGCTGGGAGGAATCTGTTAGGGTGGAAAAACACCACGGGAAATGCTGGAGGCCCAGCCACGCCCGTGTCTGGCAGAGCAGTGCTGGCCTCTTCTTGCTCCTGCAGCCAGAGAGATGCAGAAATGTGGCTCTGAGGGCTCTGCTCCTCACTCTGAACCCCTGAGTGGGAGCTGCAGGGGGCTGTGGGTGTTGCCAGGGTGGCTGGGCAGGGTGCTGGTACGGGGGGAAGGCAGGGGGCTGGCTGGAAGAGGCAAGCTCTGTGGGGGTACCACAGCACCCAGCCAGCTCTCAGCCGGCAGGGACAACTTCTGCAGGGAAAACAGTGGGGAGCAGATGGTGAAACACCCCACCAGCGAGAGAGAGCCGTTCACACCCTTTCCCCAGGCCGCCCACAGACCCAGATTTCTTCCAAGTTCCCTGAGCTTATTGATTACCAGGGACGAATCTCCATATTGCTTAATTATAACTTGGTTTTAATGCACGTCTTCACGCTGTATTTATTCCATGTTGGCAATTAATTCCGAAGCGCTTGCTGCGCCAGAAATGGAGCAGGGGGACTTTCTGAGATCTTCCGCTGAGGAATTGCCACTTAAAAATGGAGAAATACAGGTGAGTATGGGTGTGGGAGTAAGTATTGGTGGTACCTGTTAAATGCATGTTGCAGGATGCTCTTGAGAGCAATGTTTGTAGTAGAATTATAATGAGCTAAGTTGTTTAGGTGTAATTAAAAGATGGGAGTGAGAACTTGTGTGGAAATCCTTTTCTCTAAGCTTTGGGAAGCCTGCTAATAAGACATAAACATTTAGCAGCTCAGCTGGAGTATGGTGTGCTCTTTGGTTAAACATTAAAGGGGCATTGTTGAGTGGTTTTAATTAATTAGCTATGTTTTAAATTAAATCAAATCAATTTGGAGAAGTTAGGCTCAAAATTAATGCTGTTTTCACCTGGTGGGGAATGTCCTTTAAGTTATCAACATCTTAAACACAATGAAAATTAAAAATGCCTCTAAGAAATGGTTCCACATGGTTCCCTTTTCTCAGAGAATGGCCACTATTCTGATCTGTTATTACTGTCATTGCTAGAACAACAGTAAAATTAGAGCCTTTCAGGCTCTGTCTGTTACAACCAACACATCTTCTAGACATGTGATGCCCATGTCAAGCCTTACATGTAGAATCTTGAATATACTGTTTTCCTTTTTTGTTGTTTCTTATCATGGTGCAACATACCACTTGCACTACCAGGTAAGAAAGGTGGGCAGGAAAGTAGATTTAATATGCTTGCTAAACACAAGTGGGATGTGGGTATGGTATCTGTATCTGTGAGATTCCTGCCCAGTTTTAGCCTCTTTGGGTAGTGGGAAAAAGATCTTGTGGTAATTGATAATTCATGTTTTTCATAATGTTGTTATTGGAGTAGATGATAGTTTATATTTTTATAATGTTGTGGTTAGTATAAATCAGAAACTAAAGTGCACCCTTTTAAGAATGCCAAAAAGCCTCCCCAGCATGAAAGAGGGCTTGGAAAATTTTGCAAGGACTTTTCCTGTCTCAAGAGACGGGAACAAAGGAATTACAATTCCAGTGGAAAGTGGGGAACAACCTGGACGAAGGGGACAGAGAAACTACAATTCCAATGGAAGGCAGGGAACACCCTGGACAAGGATGCTCCCTCCACACCTGATAAGGACTAATGGCCCTGAGATGATATCTTTTCTGGGACATTAGGAGGTACTCAGGAGCCTTCAGCACCCAGGAAACCCATTCAGAAGCTTGACCCTACTTTAGAAATTTCATCAACGAGAGCTGAGGGACAAAAGAACTTATAGAAACCTTGGAGTCGTGTAAACCCTGCCAGAAAAAGTATAAAACAGCTGGCTTGGGCTCGGGTCGGTGTGAAACCAGGGGGAGTGTAACACGGTAGAGATTACGCTCGTGGTTTCACCCACTGCAGGCACTGTTTCCTTGGTCATTGGCTTTGTTGATTTTCTTTGTCCAGAATTCTCGTTGGCAAATAAATCATTTTCGATGTAATTGGCTCTTTAAATTTATAACAATCTCAAGGTTTGTAGAATTCCTTGAGAAACTGTGCTGTGAAAATTCACAGATAGAACAGGGAGGGGGTTCAGAAGAGTGCCTGCAACTGAAGGGAGATGGAGTGCAGTGAGATCCAAGGGGGAGGTGATGGGTGCAATGCAGTTCTCTAGTTTGTGGGGGAAAGGGGTTTCTATTCTTTCTGTTCTTCTTATTGCTGCTTAGATGCCTTGTGTTAGATTTAAGGGGGGGAGAATCAGCACAAACTCCCCATGACACAATAGGCTGTACCTGCTGGAAGCTGTTATGTGCTATTATGTGAAGCCTTTACAGTCTATTGAGTAAATAATCTACAGATTAAAGCTTTCTAAGTACACAGTGACTTGATAGGTAACCAAAGAAGCCATTACAATATGTCATGTCAATAAGAGGAGGATTAAGGTCCCTCACACTTGGTGCAGTGACAGAATCTATCTGCTGCCAGCCTCTGTGAAACAAAAGCCATTGCCTTTCAAACACTCTGCAGTGCAGTTGTGCTCTGGGGCTGGGGGCCAGTGATTTGGACAGGGGCAGCTGCTTCTGCCCTCTTTCATTGCAGCCCAGGGATGCCTGAGCAAATCAGGGATGGTGTTCTGTCTCCAGCCTCCCAGGCTCACCTGTTCCTGTGCCACGGGTGGCTGGAGCCAGGGCCATCTACCACGGAGAAAGGAGAAAGCCAGGGGGCTGGGAGTAGCTCCTGGTTCTCTTTATGTAAATAGGGCAGAGTGTTTTCCTTCTGAAATCTGGGAGCAATATGTGTGCAGGGAGCTGGGCTAAGAGGCAGCTGGACAGGAGGATGAAAAGCCCTGTCAGCCCATGCAGGGAGAGGAATCAAGGTGCTGGATGGGAAGCCAAGGGTTTTTCCTAAGGCCAGAGAGATTTCTGCCTTTCTCCCTTGGGCATCCACCTGCTCACTCACCACCCTGACCACCCAAAGTTCCTCCCTCCTTCACTGCTCCCAGCTCAGAGCTTCCCCAGTCCCAAGGGCACTCCAGTTCCTTGGGGGCCCTTCCTGAACCTCCTCCTTCTGCAGGGGCCTCCTGACTAAGGCACATCCAGCATCCTGCCTCCCCCTGCAGCATTTAATTACTCCAGGTTTCCAGTCGCTCTGGTGAGTTTAATATGAGCTATGTAAATTCCTCCCAAGAATGATAGGATTTTGACAGCCTGATTTGCCTCGCAGGCATCCTCAAACCAGCTCATTTTCTCTTCTCTGGAATTTTTGAGTGGTCGGGTGGCATTTGATTATCATTGGCTGGCATATCTGAGCTCAGGGGTTGAGCATAAAGATATTTTAAATTTAATAGGTTTAAGATGTCATTATTTCCATGCTGATGAATTTATACTTGTAACCAGAGAAACTTAGAGCATTTAATGAACTTATTTAGATATCATGGTGCAAGCTTTAAACCCAATCCCAGTATAAAATTAAATCATGTTGGATAAAAACTAACACCCAAAAGCAAAAACTGAACTGGGTAAATGGATGAATTTCAAAAGACAGAATAAATACAGATATAAGGCACCTAGGGGACAGATTTACTAAGAGTTTTTGCACTATTTTCAATGGAGCTTGTAATAGCATAAAAGTATTAAATCTGATTTACTAGAAAGGATTTGTATAGTATTTCACTGCCTGTTTTCCAGTGCCACAGCCCTTTCCCAGGTCTCCAACAGGAACTCTGGACACAGCTGAGAACTCAGTGGAGTAAGATCCAGCTTTGCCAAGGAGCTTGCAAGCAGCCAGAGAAGAAAATAATGCAGCTATTCAGTGATCCAACAGGATTAACAATGTGATTCTATGAAAATCACTTCTTATTCTAAAGAGGTCAGTGTAGAGAAGCCCTGCCAGGCCAGCTGGGAGGTGAATGGTGAACACTCACCTGTGGGACAGTCCTGCCCATCTGTCCCGTGTCGAGGGGGCTTGGCTTTGCCAAGGCAAGTTTGAGATCTCCTTCCCAGCTTCCTCATGCCAAGGCTTTTGTCAGGATCTTTTAAATCTGACAGATATTCAGAATCTGTGCAAGGAAAATGTCCCACCCTGAAAGGGAGACTTCAGTTTTCATCACAGTTGGTCATGTCATGTGGGGTGATTACTCACAGACCAGGTTTGGAAGTTCTGTAAGTGTCCTTTTGGGGGGGATGGGGGGGTGGGTGCCACCAATTAGAAATCCCAGGTAAGGAGAATCAGCTCTTGATTTATTCCTGAGGACCTCATTTGAGATGTAAGTACTGATGAGCTGCTCTAGTACTGTCTGTTGATATCAAATTCAGCATCCCTATGGAGAAACCATCCTACCACAGCCATATTTCATTTTAAATGAAGAAGCTAGAGGAGAATGAGGAAGCAGATTTAGATGAAATGGGAAGGGATTAAATTAAAAAGTTTAAAATAAACCAAGACAAGTGACCTTTACTGTACTATCTACAAGCGGAGATTGTCTATTTAATGCTTCCAAAAGCAGGCAAATGCACCAGAAAGCAACCAGCAGGGCTAAAGCACAGAAGAGAATCACTGAAAGGGCTTAATGGGACTAGATTTTCACAAGATTAATCTTCTATGGATTGATTGCACGTAGGAAACAAGGGCTAGGAAAAATGTCCTGTATCAATTTTAGCAGTGTGTGGGAATTAGAGTAGCAATCCTGCAGGTGCCTGTGCTGGACACTGTCAGCATATTCCAAAATGACCTGGAACAAAGAGACACAAAGTAGTGAGATGGTGAAGTTTGCAGGTGACACAGATTTGTCCAGAGCAGCCAGACCTAAAACAGAAGTTTGCAGAAGGATCTTACAGGAATAAGTATCAGGGTGATATGAACTGGCAGGTGAAATTCAGTACTGATAAGTGCAAATTAATGCCCTTGTTAAAACAGGTCTGCCTACATACACAGAATGATGGATTTTGAATTAGCATTTGCCCTAAAGCAGGAAAATGTGCTGGAGCCTTTGCAACTGCTCCTCTCCAGAGGCTGGCACCATCCTCATGGCCATGGAGAGGATGGAGAATGAGGAGCACCACTATGCCAAGGCTAAGTCCCTGCACACCCACACCTCTGATCCTGCCTGCAGGTCTGGTGACCCATTGCAGAAAGGCTGCAGGAGTACAAGAGGAAGAAAAGGGAAGGCAAAAAATTTTGGAGGTAGGAACCAGCCTCTGTGACCCAAAAATCTCCATAGGTTCAAGGCTCTTGCTTGGAAAGGCCATGACCAAAAGGGAATGGGTAAAGGCCTGCACCATCCTGAGTGATATGAAGGTGAATAGGGGTGAACATTACCTGTAATGGAGGAGGGAGAAAGGCAAAGGCCTGTTTGGGGAGGAGAGAGCTTGTTTATTTATTTCTTGTTTTATTTGGAAGTGCAGCACTTGGCTCAGAGTGTGTCCAGGAGAGGGAAACCAAGATGGTGAAAGGCTTTGAGGGCAAGGCTTGGAGGAGCATCTGAGTCACTTGGTTTGCTCAGCTTGGAGAAGAGCAGGCTGAGGGGAAGCCTCACCACAGCCTACAGCTTCCTCAGTGGAGGGAGAGCTGCTGACCTCTTACAGACAGGAGGAAATGGGATGAAGCTGTGTTAGGGGAAGTTCAGGAAAGGAAAGGCTCCCTCACTGAGAAGGCAGCCAGACCCTGGAACAGGCTCTCACAGCACCAGGCACATCAGGGGTCCAGGAGTGTTTGGAGGACAGTCTTGGTCGTATGATTCAGTGTGAGGTACTCCTGCAAGGGACAGGGCTCGATGACCCCTATGGGTACCTTCTGATACAACTCTATGGAATTATCCTACACCAGCAGCCAGTGAAGTGGGTCAACAGTTTTCCATCAGAACAGTTTTCCAAGCTGCTTTCTGTTGGAAAAGGCTGATTCGATAGTATCAAGATGCTCTGTGGGAACACATCAATGCCATCAAAGCCAAAGCAGAAGCCAGACATCTGCCTGGCCTCCTTGCCTGCTGCCCAGCTGGCTGCCTCTCTGGGACAGCTGGGCCCCTGCACTGCAGCCAGCAGGCCATTTGATTTTTCTTTACTCCATTGTTGTTCTATTTATGTTGCATTTTTCCCCTACATTTACATCTTTATATTTTTATATCCAATGTAGTTAAAGCATTAAAAAATCCCCTGTTGCCCATCAGAACATCAGGTGTCAAATCAAAGTGCAAGTCACTCTATGAGAATAATTCATATTATAATTTAAATGAGTTTTGAACATGCTTTTTATGGGATAAAAATGTACAAAAATAAAAAACACATACAGTAAAGAGTTGGGTTTGAGTTTATTTGTCTATCGTTCCATTTCATACATTAACATAAAGTCATAATTTCTGATGTACAAAGGTTGAGCCCACAAAGCCAAAATGATACTTTAAATCTCTTTCTAACTCACTGGGCTAAATGGAAATGGCATTTTTGTAGTATGCAATTTCAGAATTTCACTCCCTGGGCAGTTTTAACATTTTGCAGAGTTTGGTTGCTTCGATTCACAGCTGTTTCCATAAAGAATGGGAAAGACAGAATGGATTCTCTCCTTGCTTAAATGAAAATACCTGTTCTCAGCCTGAATCAAGGGTAATGTATTGCACAAAATGATGAGCCAGATTTTAGAGAGGTGGAAAATCCCATATCTGGGGTAAAATGAGCAAGGAAAGCCCTTTTCCTAGTCAGCATATCACTAGTGCAGGAGTGGGAGAAACTATGTAGAGTGCCCACCTTTGTAACCCAAGATGGGATGAAATCACAAGAAATAGGTCACTTTGTGATCTGGAATGATTTCCAAAATTTTTGGTTTGCCTGTGACAGCTAACACATACAGCTGAAACCTTCCCTGGCTGATTTTTGCCCACGCTGTGGGTCATCTCTGACTGCTGGTGGTATAAGCTCCCCTATGAGATAACCAGCCTTTGTTCATAACTAGAAAAGCCACTCCTTCCTGAAAGGCTCAGCATGCTCATTTTGATTGGAAAGACCTAAGTTTGACCCATGCAATAGCATGAATGATTTGAAAGATTGGTTTAGAGGTTGTTTTTCTGGAGAGCTGGTGATACTGGAGCAAGCTAGTGCAACACCTGTGTGCAGTGAGCTGCAGGAGGGCCTCTGTCTGCTATCCTCCATCAGCTTATGAGACTCCTCTGCCCTCAGGTGTTGGGGGTGGTGGAGATGATGTTTCAGATCATATAAGCCACCACACACCACATTGTCCCCAGAGCTGGTGGTCACCACCACCATTTTTCTCTTTCTGGCGCAATTATTTTCAATAAACTTGAACAATAGGCTGAGATAACTTCAGCATGGGGAGCTGCTGCTCCGCAGGCCACCATTAGCAATTAAAATTAGATGAGCAATTAGCTTGTGAACTTGGCACTTGGATGGCTGCTGCTTCAACAGCTGCAGGTACAGCCCAATGTTTGTGGGGTCAGAGCAGTGCTGGTGGGGTGGGATGCAGTGGGATACCCAGAGGAGGTGCCAGCATCAGTGAGGGGGACTCTGGAATATATAGTGTTATTTATTATGCCTTCAGTTGATTTTTCTTCTCCCCTTCTTCATCAGTGCACTGGAAGGAGCAGGAACATGATATCTAATTTCCTAATTTTCCTGTCAGCTTTCTGGTTTTCAAAATGATTGCAGCAGAAATCTATAAAATGAGGATGAGGGAAGCAACCTTAATACCACTGTAAATCTCCAAAATGGATGCAGAAACACAGTACTCAAATAGAAGTAAATAAAAGCAAGGAGAGATTCATTCCAGTTTTCTCCTCTGTAAACCTACTGGCAGCTTGGAATTATTCAGAAAACAACATTTAACTGAGGGGGAAAAAAAAAAAAAAAAAAGGAACCCTGTAAAATAGTAAAGATTGTACCGTAAAGCTAAGCACCCTCCATAAATCATGGCTGGGAACATTGCTAAGTTATAGGAACCTGCAGATGGCTGTCATTAAAGGGAAAGAGCCTCTCCCAGCTTGGCGGGCCGTGCTGCGTCCTGGTGTACAGCTACAAATCGAGCTGCCTTCATGGGAGAGCTGCAAAAGTGGTTTTAAAATAGGAATTGCAAGCAGAAGCTGTATGAGCTGTTCAGCAGGGCTCCGGCTTATTGCAAAACCACCGTGGTAATTTCAGGCCTGATTTACAGGAGATTCTAATAAACCTCCCCTGTTTAAAATGATATGGCAATCGTTTATCACTAGTGCCTGTCCGAGGCAAGAAGAGAGGGTGTGGGGCATGGTGCCTTCAGTTCCAAGCCTGGCATTACCTCCATCATGAACCAGTTCAACCCCTGCCTGTCCAAAGACATGAGGGCTGCTGGACCAGGTAAGCTGCTGGGGATTCTTTCTCCCAGCTGGGGTTTGGGAACGTGTCAGGAGAGACCGGTGGGCTCCTTCCCTGCTCTGAACATGTTCCTGTGTGCTCACCTGAGGCAGCGCTGCTTTTCCCTTTGGGATGAACTCACCTGGGGCCTCAACTCAAGAAACAGCAGGAGAGATGCTCAAAACAAGCCTGTGAGGCTGAAAATAGCACACACCGGCTGCTGCTGCTTCTCTCAAGATAAAGATGTCACCAGGTGAGCTCTTTTAGGATTATATATTAAGCCACACCATGACTTAGCATGAGGACACTCCGCAGCCCCAAGCCGAGCATCCCAGGTGTGCAGGGATGTCTGTGCCAGTGCTCAGCCATGGGGGGATGGGGGGAATTGGGAGGAGCTGGGGGGAGCTGGGGCTGTGCTGGCTGCCCAGGAAAGGCTTTGCCATGCTTCCCAGAGGCAGATCACACTATCTGCTCTCTTGCCAGAGCCTCTGTGGAGAGTTAATCCTAAACACTACCTTGAGGCACAAGCACTCCCTGCTGCAGTCCTGCACCAGGAGGTTCAGATGTAGGTCTGGCAATTAAAATATCCATCATGTAACAGGACCTCCAGGAACCTACCCTTCTAAAGAAGGGTTGGAAATGTTTTGCCCCAGTCAGCCACACTTACCAGGGTTCACAGTTTTTCAAGGTCACCATCTCTAACAAGGTCAGGAGTCTTTCCTGATACAAAATGGCAAAGCAGCCAATGGCACTGATTTTAAATATACCCCACCTCCAACCTTCCCATTTCTCTTGTATCATTCTGATTTTCTCAGCATTTCTGCAGGACCATCACATACCCGCAGGTGCTGGCTCAGGCTTGCTGGACTCACTGCCCACCAGGCCAGGGGCTTTCCCAGGTGCTAACGAGACTCCCAGCAAAAGCTGTAGTCAGTGCTTTCCAAAAATACGGCCAGGAGGAGCTGCGCCCCACAGTATTATTTTTCTTTTCTGTCTCTGGGTGAATTGAGGAACTGCTCACTGCATCTTTAACAACTGTGTTTAGCTCCCTGTCACGACCTCCTTTGTACATCAGTAGAAAAGGCATCACCAGCAGATGCAATTTCTTTCAGTGCTGGAATTGTATTTATTTTACTGGAATTGTACTCCATTTGTCTGGTGGCAAAGGGACTAAGCAATTTATATTGGCAGCACTGAGTGTACTGAGATTGGCAGTGCTCAGGCACTCACGGCTTGTTACCCAAGGAAAGTTCAGAGCATACTAATTTATCCCACCACAGAGCAGCAATAGAAGAACTGTGCAGATTGGTATCAATCAGTCTTACATTAGTAACACTGTAAACATTTTTTAAGATGGTAAAAGATCCAATATATCTGCTTTATTCTGTTCCATTGTGAGGTCCAGTTCTTCCTTTCCATCATACAAACAACTTCCAGGTAATAGAAAGGATATTGCATGAGCTATTCACAAATCACGGTTTGACCTATTATTTGTTATTTTCAGTGCCTGCCTTCTTATGCAGTGTTCATAAAACGAGATTAGAGTGATTTACAATGGTGAGAAATGGAACAAGACTAAGAAGAGATGTGACTCATTAGACATAATCCTGAGGCTGTTGGAAGGAGCCTGCTTCACTCAGGAAGATGTGCTGCAATTTTCCAAAGCAGTCTAGGGGACTTAGATGTACATTTGAGGGCTCTCAGCACTGAAAACATGACCCAGTAAAATCCACCAGCCCTGATTTTATCTTTTATAGAATCAAACATGAAGTTCAGATTGAAAGCTCCCAAAACTCCATTCCAACCCCTTGGTTTTCTTCATGATACTGCTGTAAAACTGTGCCCTTTAAATACTGTGTCACCAAGCTTTTCAAAATGAAGAAGATATTTTTACGTGCATTCAACATGGGGAAACTATACTTTGGGTGTAATTTACAGTGCTTCAAAATTATCAGTAATAGTTGTGGCTTGAGTTCTTAGCTGCTGTATCTGGACTTAAGAAAGAGCTTACTTTCCTAATCCAAACCAAAAGTCATCTGTCCTGTTAACAGGTATGAATTGGGCTTTAACAAGAAATAGGGAAAACACCCAAGGGTTTATTTTAATGAGCAAGGAAATGAACTCCTGTAGAAGCCAGTCCATCTCCTGGAGTCATGGATGGTGTTGGGAACAGGTGGCTGGGCTCCTGTTGGGCCATTTGGAGAGCACTAATAGCCCCTCTGGTTTAGTATCTCCTGCTGCTCAGTTTTCTCTTCTTGAGCACCCACATATTTCTGCCAAATTGTTTAGTGCATCTCCCTAAAAAAAAAAAAATTGCTTGTCAAGAAGCGGCGCTTGCTTCTGCTCTCTTGGAGCAGACAGGATCTGTAACAAATGACTCACATGCAATAATTACAGTCTATTTCTTCCTATCTTGCATTGATTATTCAGATGTGGAAAGAATAGCTCTCTCTTGAATAAAAAAAAGCTCTGAAGACCCAAACACTGGATTGCCGAGTTTATATTTTTTCTGGTTTTCCCCCATTTCTTTGTTTTTCAAGAAATGTTTACAGACATGGAATACTGAAGAGATGAAACATTTATAAACAAAGCATCCTGTCAGAGTACTTGTAGTTTATGTTTGCTTAAAGGACAATTTTGTGTCACCTCTTTGTATTTTAATAGTCAAAATAAATTTTGCATAATAATTCAACTCCTCTCTGCTGCCTGTAATGACTGTATCTGCATTTTTCTGATGGATGTTTGTATTTGTTTCCTATGATTTACATGACCTGACATCTCATATAATGAGCTTCCCAGCGCAAATGCCATTTGTGATACTCTGTGCAGCACTAATCTATCATTTGATGACCTTACAAGTGTTGGGGTCATGGATTCAATCAGTAAAATGTTTCAGGGTGTAATTAATTAATTTCCCCCTCCCCACTCTATGACTGTTCACTTAAAATTTGATGAAAGCGATGTTTTTCTGTAACACTTCTCCAATACACACGGTTTGTTTGTGTAATCAATCACACTAAGTTGGGGAGTTCTTAGTATTCATGGTTTTGTCTCCCTCAAAACTTCCAAATGTTTATTTTCCAGCATAATTTAATAGTTTAATTAACCAAAGAACTAGCTATGGTACTTTTTAAAGTACACTCAGGTTGTGATTTAATGGCATGGCTTTGTCTTTTCTAAAGCTGGGCTGGGAGCTGGTCAGACTGTGAGTGACACTGCTGAGCTGGCTGTATCCCCTGTCATCCTTGCCATGCTGTGGCCTGTGGCAAACCCTGACTGAGCTGCTGGCTCTCTGCTTTAGGCTTCTTATCAAACAGAAGAAGGAATTTTGTGGTCTTGGTGTTCAGCATCCTTTGCCTGCACCCGTGTAGCTTAAGAGCTCACATGGATGTCAGGAGGGAGGGCTGTGGGTGATGGGATTTTTCAGGCCACCCTCCGGAGGTGTATGGCTCTTTTCCAGGAGTCTGTGTGAAACAGTAGCAAAAGACAAGCTTAAATTCCCTATCCTGGAATTAGCATCTTAGAGTCATAGAATCACTGATGTTGGAAAAGACCTCCAATATCATCAAGTCCAATAATTAATCTAATGCACTCAGGTCCACCACTAAGCCATGTCCCTAAGCAGCACATCTGCAGGTTTTTTTGAACACTTCTAGGGACAGTGAGCAGCCTGTTCCAATGCCTGATTTCCCTTTCAGTGAAGAACTTTTCCTAACATCTAAACTATACCTCCCTTGGTGTAACCTGAGGCCATTTCCTCTTGTCCTACCACTTGTTACCTGTGAGAAGAGACTGACTCCTTCCCATCTACAACCTCCTTGTATGTTGTGCTTTGTGGAGTTTTTCCAATAACAGGAGCAGGTATATTTTTGTGCATATGCAGTCATGTTTTCACCTAATAATCTGAATTTCTTATGTACAAGTTCTCCAGGACCCTGTTGGGAGAATGAGATGCGATCTTTGCCATCAGCACTCAGGGCTGAGCCTCTGAGGCAGCTTGGAAGGAGCAGAAAGCCCTTGGTGGCTCTGAAAGGAAATCCCTGAGATGTTCTTATTATGTTAACCAGTTTTCTTTTATCCCATCAAGGTCTTAGGGATCCTTCCTATTGACCGCTGAGGAAAAGCAAGACAAAACATGCTGAAATTGAGAACTGGATGCTTACAGGCAGAAATCCTATAATGTTATGATTAAACTTCTTTTCAGACGAACATGGTTGTTTCTGCAATCCTGCTGCTTGGCTTACTGAAGCCCATTAAAAAAAAAAAAACTTGGAGGGAGAGAAGACACCGACATGAAGGAAAAAATAAAAATTGGGACAATATTACAAATCCACCTGACAAATTTGGTTTGGAAGAGGCACAGATATTTCTTTAAGGAGCAGCAACCCTTTAGTGCAAAGCAGTAGATTTTGGAAATAGTGCTAGTGGCATTTCCTTGACTTTGGTGGCTTCTGTAAAGGGCTGCACACATATGTTGGTTGAGATTAGGCTCTAACCCAGTCCCTGCTGCTGCCTGTTTGCTGGACCAAGGTGGAGGTGGCCCCCCCAGAAGCCTGGCCTGTGCATGGAGGAGGCTTTGGGAAGAAGGGATCATGGGGACAGCCTGGGAGGTGATTCCCTGACATGGCTTCAGTCACTGCTTTCACAACTTGCTAGAATGATCTTTCTCACAAATGATGTTTTCTTTCCTTTGTTTTGAACACAGTGTGGGTGGTAAATCACAGTGCTGCTTGGTTGGAATAATGGACTGAAGCAGTGTGGCAGTGTTTCTTGCTCATAGTCTGTTTTGATGGAAAACAGGCAGGGAATGCAATGTTCTAGTGTGCTCTGGGGTAGCATGTTAGACCCATCCAGCTCCCCAGTGTGGCTCAGGTCTATAAACACTCATCTGGCAATTGCAGAATTAAGGCTTAATGTGATGTTTTACTGGGAATTGGCTGTATCCAGCATGAGACATGGTCAATATTGAGAATAAGACATGCATACAGGTCTGCTGTACAGGCAGAAGAGTTACTGCTGCTGCTGCAGCTGCTGCTGCACAGACTTCTTGCAGTGGTGATTGGGCTATGTTAGCTATGGAACATTAGAGGTCAGGAGGGACCAGTCCCAGCAAAGAACTAATTGCCTGGAGCAAAATTTCTTTAGAGTGAGAGAGTACAGAAGTAGTATCTGAAACTACAAGAAAGTTACTGTGCTTTTTGCTGTATCAGCAGGCTTTAATGAAATTTTAAGGAGGAAAAATTGCTTCTTGGCTTAAAGCATAAACTGTGTTACTAATCTTTGCAAAGGAGTTTTATAATTGAAATGCTGATGGAACAGCAGCTCTACTGACTCAAACGATGACCTAACAGTGTCTAACATAAGCATATATGAAGTTGCATAATACTGCCAGGATATTAAGGGTTCTTGATAAGGCAGGCAGATTGGAAACTGGGGGTTATGCTTCTACCTAAATCCAGCTTCTTTTAGACTGTTTTTCGTGATCATTATGGCATCTGGTTTCTGTTGTGACACCGTAAGGACTTGGACTGTCTCACAAGGACACCTGTTGCAGGCTTGTCTTTGGGAGGCACTTGGCATGGCTTTGCTTCTTATTGGGAACAGCATTATCCTGTGCTGTCATTTAAAACAAACAAACAAACAAACAAACAAACAAACAAACAAACAAACAGCCACCAAAAATTAAAATAAAAACATAAACACCCCCAAAACCACAAAAACAAACAAACAAACGAACAAAAAACCCAACAAAAACAAAAACCCACAACCCAACAAAACAACACCAAACCCCAAAAAACCCAAAACAACTTTTGAAAAGAAAAGTGATTTTAGTACTTATATGGCCAATGTCTGTGGTCTTAGGTGACTAGCTGGCCTTTAGGAAAGACAGGAATGCTCTTCGTACTTCTCTGTTCAACCTCCAAGCCAAACTGTGTGTTTGAAAGACAGTTTCTCAGTCAAGTTAGCTGGAGGGCCTCTGAGTCAAGCCAAGAGCTCAGCTTTTCCCAGCTTATCCTGGTCTGCATATTTTATTTTGGGGTTTTGTTCTAGTTTGCTGGTTTTGCTCCAGTTAGCACAGCCCTAAGGAAACCAGGACCTTGCAGGGTTGGCACCCTTGGGGAGTCCTTATCAGATCTATTCTCTGAAATGCAGACATCTAAGGCTAATTTTTATTCTGATTTCTGTACATTTTTCTCTTCCTGATGTTAAAAAAAAAAAAAAAAAGGCAACTGTGAAGAAAGAGACATATAAATTACCTGTCTCAGCCTGTGCCTTTCTGTGTGTGTTTCTGATGAATACACACCAACATGCCTTCATTATCTCCCTGTTTTGTACCTACCCGTCAGATATGTAAAGTAATGCCAGTATCAGAAAATCTCATCTTCTTTTTCCCTTTGTTTGAAAGCAGGTGAATGTATAAGCAAGGTATATATATAAAAGCACTGTAAGAAATAGCTTTGGGTTCTTAAATGACAATTTCCTTCTCCAGAATGGAAATGCCAGTGTTTAAGCAGAGAAGAAATGCATTGTGCACTCTTGCTGGCTCATGTTTTTCATCCAGGCACTATGGAAACTTTAGGAAGGTAGAGAGGAGGTGGGGCAGAAACCCATTTTGGAAGGGAGAGCTTGCTGGGAGGCACCTGGCTGGTGGGAAAGGCAGGAGAGGGCACTGCACAGGCAGGCAGGAGCTGCCATGCTCCTGCAAGCTTTGAAATAATGCCAGTCATTTCTGGCTTGGCTTGGCTGTTTAGACCTAGCACTTCTCCTTAACAAAATTCATGTTTCATTTTCCAAGCAGATGCATCTCCATGTAGAGGACAGTGCAGGGCAACCAGACCTTCTGTGGTGCCACAGAGCAGCCTTGCTCTCGCTGCCGTGGTGTTTCTCCATGGAGACATGTTCTGATTTGGACTGCTTATGGCTGCTCAAAACACTCCTCCTTAGAGATATTGAGGAGCCATCAATGTCACAGAGACCCACATTTTGCTGCTATCTCCTGATCCTGAGAGCTTATGAAAAATGATGTCCTGGTTGTATCAACTGGTTTAATATTTTCACTTTATATTTATAGCACACACCATTCTTTCTGTGCCTTTTAAATGTTACATTAAAGTACTCAGAAAAAGCCATGAGCTCTAAGGAGTTGGAGCACAAAAGCACCTCTCCTGCTCTTGTCTCCTATTGTGAGGAATTCGCAAAGCTCTCAGGGAGGCTCTTGAATTATGGCTCTTCCTCTTCCTCATGATGCACGGAGAAATTAAATGTATTATTAATCTGCCCACTGTCAAGGATCTCTGCTCTCTCTCTCTCTCTGTGTCAGTACACAAGGAGACAGATTGACAGGAACAGCAGACATATGCAGAATTGCCTTGTGTGTGCTCAGGCTGGTGAATCACCACATGCTCATTTTGAAGGGGGCTGTAGAGCCCTGAAGGGGTTTAGGGGTGTAGGAGGTGTAAGGGTTTTGGTCCTGGATAACACAGTGTCCTCCAGATGTTTCCAAGAAGCTCTTTCCTTAACTTAAAAAAAAAAAAAAAAAAAAAAAACTATATTCATAATTTTTTCAAAGCCTGCTGGTCTGAGGACAGGTGGCTGCACCACAGTTTCAGAGGACTTTGGAGAGCAGACTATCTGAAGTGTGTGGATGCAGTGCCTGCAGGGAGGGGAGTGGGAGTGGGTTGAGTGCAAGCCCCAGCACTTGGTGGTGATGCCAGGAACAATGTGGCCTGAAAAAGCTCAGGAAAAAGGAACATCCCATCCCTCCCTGAGCTGCTTGGTGTGTGCAGAGCGGCATGGTGTCCCTGCACACCCACCAGCTGTATTCCTGCCAGGACTCAGCCCTCTTTTTGCTTCAGACCAAACAGTGTGGCTCCATGCCACTGCCTACATCCAGGAGCAGGGGGTTGAGTGTGACCAGGATCTCACAAGGCCTTTGGAGAGCAAGAGCCAAGGCAGGAATCAGCAGACAGGAACACGTCTCCAGTGTGACTCAGCCCCTGTGGGATGGACTCATCTCTCCTCTGGGGAACCCCAGCAGCACAGAGCACAGCAGCACACGCCTGTGTCTTGCCAAGGCTCCTGCTGAGCTCTGTCTTTGCTCCCAAGTGAGGAGGGATTTAGTGAGGATATGTAAGCATGGGCTTTCCCACGGGGCCTGTGAGGTGCCTCACCTAAGAGGAGGAGTTCTGCTCACAAAAGAAAGCACCTTGGAGAAGCAGGGAATGACTTTCTAAGGTGAAAACCCATGGCTGGAAGTTGACACCCAAATTGTGATAGCTCTTGGTTGATCTCAACGCCTGCTGGGTGTCCCCCATAGAGAAGAGAGCCCTTGGCCATGCTGTGCTCAGACCATAGTCCTTCCATCTCAGGGTGCTGGGATGGGCTGCTGGCACTGCCCAGTGACATCTCTGGGTGTCATAGCATGGGTGTCTTTTTGGCTTGCTCTGCTGTCCTTCTTCCTCCCATATGGACCAGGGTTCCTCCATCTATGTCTAGCTCCAGTGAGAATGTTCTCACTTTCCAGTGATGCTCACAAGGAACTGGTTTCATATTATATCACTCAGCTCCTTGGTGGTTTGATTTTTGCAGCTCCCTGAGCTTAGCTGCAGAGATTTACAACTTCTAGAAAGACTAGATTTATCTTCAAGCAGTATATCTCGCCCCCCTACTCCCACAGATTGGAATATTTTCTATCAAAAAGCCTCGTGGAGTGTCTGGGTGTAGAGCACTGCCATGCGATGGCAGCAAAGGTGACCACGTGTGTCATACCTACAGTCTGCAGCACAATGGCAAGAGGTATCCAGGGATCTTTAGCATCTCCCAGTGCCTGTGTAGCAGAGGTCCTACCACCTTCTCATCCCTCCCCTTCGCCATACAAGAATTTTAGCTTGTGATTCTGCTTTCCAGGTGACAGGAAGTTTTGCCTTTCCTGGGCCTGAGGCTCAGCACAGAACAGTGGCTGCAGTGAGTTTGGTTGCAGTGGGGTTAGAAGCAGGTGTGGTGGTGCTGTGTTTTGCCTTTGCTTTGTGCAACCCTGACCCAGCAGAAGGGAGGGACAAAAGCTGTGCCTGCCACGTGAATCAATAATGCCGCTTTAATGGCTCTGTTTTAGTGTTTTTGTGCTGTTGTTATTCTGCTGGTGCTTTGCTAGTTCTGTTTACTGCTTAGTGAGGCCATCACACCCCTCAATGTGTGCAAAGTAATTGCTATTTTCTTCCTGAAGTTCCCATCTGTGTCTCCTCCTGATTTCTGAACCCGTTTGGAGGACGTTCAGGGTCTGTTCCCCTCCTGAGCACCACAGGGTGTCGAGAGAGAAGGTCGTTTGTATTTGTATGAGCAAGTTAACAGTCTGGAGACATGTATTGATGCTAATTGATTTCCTGTCCCTTTTCCATGTCCAAATGATCTGCTATATCACTGCTATAAATATCAATAACCTCCTGGATCAAAAACATGGCACAAAGTCGTAGCCTTGTTGCTGCATGTGCAAAGGGCAAGAGAAACACCAGCTGCTGATCATCCCATAGGTAACCCACACTCAAGTGTCACAAGAGGCTTAACTGCTGACCCTGTGCAAACTGAAGTTTAGAAGGAATGCAACATATGAGGGATGTGAGAACATAGCATGATTTGCTGTGTGCTGTCAGGAAGCCCTTTTCAGTAGGTGGGTAAGGGTGAGAAATGCCTGGGCTTTTGATGAGACTCTCTTGATAGTATGGTCTGCTCTGGAAATCCCAGAGAGAGGATGGGTCCTTCCACTGAGTCTTGCATTAAACCAGATTTTTCATGCTTGGCCAAGAAATTACTTGACACTATTTGGAGTTCTAAGTGTTAGGGACTCACCACAGCCTTTGAATTGGCTGGTAATAACTGTACCTATTAAAAATGAGGCTCTCCTGGTTTAACACCAGCTGGCAGCTAAGCACCACACAGCTGCTTTCTCAGCCCTCCAGCAGGATGGTGGAGAGAGAATTGGAAGGGGTTGACATGAGAACAGTTAAATAAATTAATAATAATAATAATAATAATAATAATAATAGGAACAAAAATTGTAGTGAAAAGGAAAAAACCAGAGAGAAATAAACACCAGAAAAGACAAGTAAAGCAAATGAAAACAATTGCTCACCAATTGGTTGGCAACCCTGCTGGTGACCTTGCCCTAATTTTATTGCTGAGTATGACATCTCAGGGTATGGACTATCCCTTGGGTCAACAGTCCTGGCTGCATCTCCTCCCAGTTTCTTGTACATTCCCACAGTTCAGCAGTAACTAATGCCTGTATTATCAGCACTGCTTCCAGGACAAATCTAAAACACAGCCCCATAACAGCTACTAAGAAGAAAACTAACTAGCCCAACCAAATGCAGCATGATGGCTTACCTTCATAAAAAAGAGAAAGTTCGAGAAGCTCTGATAAAAACCTGTGCTCTTTCATTTTTCATTTTGTTAATTTCTTTGGGATCCCACAATAGAAGAGAAGACAAAACTTAGTCCTCAATTCTCTGTCAATTAGCAAAACCATTTTGACAATTGTAGTAACAGTCCTACATCTGGTACTCATCCTATCAATGCTGAACTGACTTTCTGCCAAACAACCACTGGTGAAATGTTGAGGGAATTCTCTTCTAGGAAGTGGTCAAAGGCTGTTCTGTGAGAAACAGGCAGGCAGCAAGGATGCTGCAGGGTCGCTATCAGGGCAACTTTCATGAGACCATTGCATGACTGGCTGCTTAATTTTGCAGTGTAGGAAGGGCCACCAGAGGCTGTTGTGGTGTTATTGTGCTGTTCCAAACTTAGGAGAGGTATTTTCACACAGATATCTTCAGTATGGCACTCCTGGTTACCACAGGGTAAGATTATACTGGAGGAGCTGGGATGTGTGGAAGTTACATCTCACTCTGATGGAGGGTCCTAAAAGGAGCTGTATTTCACAATTTTCTCAAAAATGTCCTGATTCATTAGGTTGAACAGAAATGATTAATCTTAAAATCAGGGACAATTTGAAGAGCCTAGAGAAAAGCCTTCATCTGTCCAGTGTCCAGGGGAGGTGAGTGACGTGGACTGGAGCTGACATTTGTAGTCAGAAAGCAATGAAGGGGAAGAATCTGGTGAATAAAGTGCTGAAGGAAGGTGAGATAATTCATATCAGTCAATGCAGGGCTGTGAGAACATTAACATGATTTTGTCTTCTCATTAGATTATTCCTGGGATCAATAAAAGCAATAGTGTTGACCTAGTATATGTCGAGGTCTGTAAGTATTTATGATTTTGCAAATTCAAAGTATTGATCCAGAATGATATTTAGTCATTAGGGCACACATTAAATGGTTTAAAGAGTGACCAGCCAACGTGAAAAATGAAAGTTGTTTCTTTAATTTCTTATTCCTAAAGATCAGCTCCCATTCTTAAGCTTTTTTTGTAATGTTTTTATCTACAGTACAGAGAAAAAAATATTCTGAAAATACTGATAAGACTCCCAAGTGATTTGAAGATGGTAATGGGGTAAACAAAGAGAGGATCACCAACAGACAATCTGGGCAGCTCACTAAGCCGAGGACAAGCAGGCAAATATGCATTTGCAGACATGGAAAGGTAAGGTCAAGCACTTAGAAACAAGGAATGTAGGTCTGGCTTGTGGAGGAGGAGGCTGTCTCAGGAAAACCAGGAAAGTGGTTGTGGAAAACTAAATGCATATGAGTCCCCGCTTGTGGCTGCAGCTGAAGGACCAGTGAGGTTCCCTGGATGTATGGCTAAGTATAGCAGGCAGTAGGAGTAGGGAGGCTGTATTACCTCCAGGTTTGGCACAGCTGCTGGGTGCTGTGCTCATTTTGGGCATCCACGTTTCAGAAAGTACGGAGAAAACTTACAAGATGTTGCAGGAGAGGCAGGAGGGTGATCAGAGTGTTGAGAAACTGCCCTGTGGAGTTTGTGAGAGTTGTCTCATTTAATTTATAAACTGCAGGATAAGGAGTACTTTGAATTACTGCCAGTGAATGTGTTGGAGGAAGGCAGCTAGGTGGTGTAGGCACAGGGATACAGGCAGATTATCTGGGAAGTGGGATGGTGTGGCTGGGATCTGTCCTTGGTGTGCTTCCATGAGTGGACATCAATCTCCCCCACCATGGCCCCTTCACTGGCTGATTTGGCACCTAGGTATTTTTAGCTGTTAAAATCTGTTTGCATGCAATGTCTTTGCTCTTATCAATTCATCCCAGGCCCACCTTACACTTTTGGAGGAGTTATTTATATAAAACCACTTCTTTTCCCACAGGTCTCTCTGCCTAAAGCAATGTTGTAACCTAGTTCCCTCTGGTGAGCAGTCTTACCCAGACTTCCCGTATTCATCTAAAATCCAGCAGTAGAGTTTTTGGAGATCTGAAGCACCAAGGTAGCATGCTGGAGCAGTACAAAAGATCAAATATTAAAACAGATGGGTCAGGGTGCAGCATGATGTGCTACAAGGGCTTCAGAAGCTCTCTGCAGTGCAGCTGGCTCGTACAGAGACCACATTTTTCAGATCCTATTTTGCTGCATGTTTGTAATTATTACTGCATATGGTGGTTATTAGGCCTTGGATTTTTGGTCTGCCTTTCCCTTACAGTGCTTCTGCACTAGCATCATGTAAAGAGCATTGCCAATAATAAATAACTCCTGGTTTTAACTCACTGCTGTCTCAAAGGTTAGGTTAAATCCGTGGCAGCTTGACATTCAAGGATCACAAAGTTCCCCATAACAACAATGCATGGAATGATCTAATTATGCTTTGACAAGTCATCCCACAAAACAATTAGGAGGGACTGGAGATATTTTATTACATTGCTCTGTGTGCTACACGTCAAACACATGATGGTAAGAAAACTTTCAAATAAACAATGATTTCAGGGCTAGCAGTTGCTCCTGGGGTAACCTGTCTGATCCCTTCCCTTCCTCCTCCCCACTCCTAGATGTAGATGTGCAGCTACATGCACAGTGTTGGACCCAAAGGTCTCCACCTTGGTGCTCTTGCAGGGATGCCTGCTTTGATTTTGGAGCTAGTCCAAACATTTATATGCTAAATCCTGACTAAATGCTTCATAAGCAAAGCACCAGCAAGACCAAGCTGATAGTTTTTCAATGAACTGTACCTCTCAGCTTGTTGCTGCCTCCTCCATTTTAGTTTAGCATGAGATATTCTCATGTTCTTGGCAATAATTACATGTGTATCACTATAAAGGTTCTGTTGATTAAGTATCTAGAATGCATTATTTAAAGTAGTCCAGATATTGTTTCCATTCAGATAAAGGGATTTATTTACTATAACAGAACACTGCTAAGTATTTACGTGGCCTCCTTTCTCTTAAAAGCACTTTAGCAATGTTAATCTAGGGAAAAGGTCTTTTATAAAAACTGGAAGAGATCACTGGGGTCAGGGGGACAGCTCTCAGAATTTAACATTTTATCACCATCTGCTGAAAGACTGGAACACTTCAAAAAGGCTTTCCAACTAATATTTTTAGAAGAATTTTTCTGGTTTCCCATACCTGTTATGCAAGAAAATGGTCCAACATTCTGATCAAATCTTCAGGATAAATTGTTCCTTATTTTAGAGAATCTGTGCACCAAAGCTTGGTTCCAAAGTCCGGGTTTTGCACATTTGGAAATGTGCCACAGAAGGAGAACTGAGTCATCCTGAGCAAGAGGGGCCATAGGCTCTGCAGCACCTTAAAAAGGCACTGGGAAGCTTAAAAAGGGTACCTTTAATTGCTTTTCAAATTATTATCCTATTGCCCTTGGTAAATGCCAGATTAGAAGATGCTTCACACAACAAGTTATCTCCCTTTTTAAAATAAAGGTTAGTTTAAGCTTATCAAGAAAATTAATTGCCATTGCAATGTACCATGGAGAAAATGCTTTCACTCTATCCTGAAGACAGCTGTGAGGCTGTAATTCTCCTTCTGGATACAAGAATAAGTTCTCTGCCAGGGTAGTAATTATCTCAGCATCTGTCTCTTTCTTTCTCTGCTCCGAGAGAATCGAAAGCCCCTGACAAGGTTTGCAGATCAGCAAACACGGGGGAATTCTCAGCCTGCCTCCCCAAGGACTGACATTTATGTGCTTACACTCCTGTGTGCTCTCTCCTTTGCTCCAGAAACAGGACCCTCATGAGTGTCCCCTGCCCATGGCTGAGGCGTGTTCCCCTCCCTGCCAGCCCCGTCCATGGGAGGGTGTGTGTTTGTGAGATCCCCTGTCCCATGGCTGCAGGGCTCAGATGGCTCTGGGGTGGGTTTCAGCCCTGCAGGGCTCATGCATGAGTGCAGGCAGGAGAGATGTGCATATGGCTCTTCCAGAATCTGGGGGAAAATTGGCTTTCCCCTCCAGGGGGTAAGGAGGAACGAAAAACAAAAACAAAAACAAAAAAAAAACAAAAAAACCCAAAACAAAACAACAAAACAAAACAAAACAAACCACCACCAAAAAAGGCAAACAAACAAAAAAAAACCCCAAAACCAAACAAAAAACCCCAACGAAACAAAACAAAACCACAAAAAAACCCATATTAAAAAAACACACACAAAAAAACCACACACAAAAAAAACACACACAAAAAACCCGAAAACAAACCCACAAACCAAACACAAAACCTGAAAACTTGTTTTATCCAAAGTCTTTTGAGGAATCTGCCTAACCAACAACACCCCTTCTCTGTAGGGCCCTCCTGCAGCTCCCGTGGTGTAGCCAGAGACAGCCCTGATGCTGGTGCTTTCACCTTACACTGTGTCTTGCTCACCTGGAGGCTGAAATTGGATGTTCTTGGACACAAAAGAGGAGCATGAAGCCCAGTGCTCCCCCTTCTCCCCCCTGAAGCACTGTGCCCTGTCCATCACGTCTTTTGGGAATCCCTGTCCTCACAGGTCAGTCTCCCAGCTGCTGTGCCAGATCCTGGGACAGCTAATCCTCACTTCCCAGCCTCTGCTCCATGCAAACATGGCTAAATGTGAGCTCTTTTTACCTTTGATCTGTCATTTGTACTCTTTCCTATATGAAAAAATCAAAGTCTGCATAGCTGCAGGATTTGCCCATTTCCCTGCTGACACCAGCCCATCCTTCCCCTCTTTGTCTGAGATCCCTATGGATCACCCTTGCAATGTGCCTTTCATGCTCCCTGCATCCAAGTGCTGTGCTTGGGGGCTGAGCTTTGCTCATTATTTGTCTCTGTTTTGTTGTCTGAGATCACTAAGACAGCTCCCAATCTGGTTGCTGTCCCTACGAGCATTTCTTGTGCTCTTTGTATGCACCTTGTCCCAGTCCAAGCTGAGAGAATTGTCCCACCTTTTGATGGCTCCTTTGTGATTGCTTTCTACCAAGAACAAATTGCATTGCTGGTCTGTGCCTTCACCCTTCCAGGTTATTGATCATATAAATTAATTAAACTGATTCCAGTGCTGATCTCAGTGGCAGTCTATATTTTGCAACCCAAACTGCTCTCATTTAACCACTCATTCTCATCAATATCACAGCCAGTTCTTTCTCCACTCCAGCAGCTCCATCTATACAACAGCCAATACCCATGTAATGACCTTCCAGAAAAGCCTTTCCTAATTCTTCCTCTTGTCCAAACCCTTTTCTAGGGTTTCTAGCTTTCTGGGTTATGGTCACTTTTTCTTGTGCTCAGAGCAGAAAAAGAGGGGCTCTACAAAGGTTTTAGATACAATCAGGACTGGAGAGAGGGGAATCATTCTCTGTATCACAGCAGCCTCCACTTTAAAAGGCAGCATTTTTGTATGCTGATTATGGTGCAACTTCCCAGGGCAGAGCCCCCTGTTCCAGGGAAGCAACAGGCAGAGTCTCTGGAGATGCCACTCTTCCTCTTCTCAGAGGAAAGGCAATATTTGTCCTCTCCAATTGCACTGACCTTTTATTGGCAATCACCACACTTGTCCTTGGCAGGTGCATCAGTCTGAATTGGTGTAACTCCCAGGAGTTTGATATGTCTCTCTTCTCTCGCTTCATAACTTAAAAAGAATCTCTCTTCCTGCTTCCAGTTTATCACGATCCTCTGCCTTGGGACTGACACTGCAAGATCTATTAATTTCTCATTGCTCTGAGTTTAAAGTGAAGACCCTCTTGTAACCCACTCATAACCTTCATGGGAGAGTGGAGTATCCTTGCCAATTATCTCAAAGATAGCTTTATAAACTCATTCCCTCCAAATATATTTTACAGCAGGAATAGCTCATATGAAAAAAGATTCACCTTCCTTTCAGCAATGTCACTGGAGTCACAGCAGATTCAGAAAAAGTTGAAACACTAACAGGAGTCATATAAAATCACACACACTTCTTCCTTGCTTCTTGTTTTCCCTCTGCTATCCCTCCTGGCTGTCAAAGCTCCCAGTGATATCTTGAGCAAAAGAATCTAAGTCTCTAAGTCCTCATGCCCTTTGACACAGTCAATTTGTCCTTACCTCCCTTTGGACCAAAAATAAATGGGAGAGTTCTTCATTATCTTCCAAATGAGATGTGAAACTGAGGTCCTGACCACTTGTGATCATTAGAAAAATCCCATGGCACTTCTTGCAAGAACAAGACCATTAAGCCCTGATGTCCTGGCAGAGCTCCAGTTTGGGTGATTATAATTACATTTTGCCTGCTTTTGTAGCTTCAGAGGGACAATAGAACTTCCATCCCTTGCTTTCCCAGCCTGTTGTAGGGGGCAGCAGTGCCAGCAGCTGCACTACCCCCTCCATGTGCCCAGGGTTCCTCTGTGAGAGCAGGTTGGGTCTTGCTTGGTCCAGGCCAAGGCAGAGACAGGTCCTGGCCTGCTGTTGTAACTATTTCCAGTGAGTGCCACAGCTGCTGAATGAAACTGTGAGCCTATGAACATCCTAGCCAGCGCTTGACCCATACCAAGGGAGAGGGAAAAAATGGATGAATTATCCTTCAGAGCTGCCTCAATGGGAATTTGGTGTCACTGTTCCTTTGAGGATGTGTTTCAAAAGCATTCATGGGGCACTGTGAGAAAAACATCACAAAACTGAGTGATGCAGCTGGCACCCTCTTTGGTGGGTGTGTCACAGTGTTAGGAGGGGAGCTTTAGGGAATCCAGGACTAAGTATTTATTTACGACTTTTCTGCAGCAAACATCAACCTCTTTGGGAAAAAACCCCACTATGTTAAGCCCAGGAGAGTCAGTGGTAGTTGGGACCCCAGTGCATCCACAGCCCTTTGCCCTTTGGAGGGATGGGATGAGCTGCTGTACTGACCTGGAGGTGCTGGACACCACACTGATGCTGTGCCTGTGTGGCAGAGCTTGGAGCTGTGGATCTGCTGCCCCCTGGACATGCTTGGAAACAACCCATCTCTTTAAATCCTTTTCAATTTTCATTTTAAATCCAGAGTTGGTCTTAATTCATTTGGTCAGAGACTCTGGCTATTTTTTTTCCTGTGTTTATTTGCCTGTTTGGCTGGCTCAGTATGTGTTTCATTTCCCTGGCTCCTTTGGCATTTCTTTGAAGTCTGATTAGAGCAAATATGCAAACCACCTTTCCTAGTGGGAAATTCCATCTACAAACACAAGAGTCTGGCTCTGGAGCAGCAAGCCCAGCTTGTTTGGGGGAAGGGGCTTTGGGGAGGGAGTTGTTCCTGCCACTCTAGAGCTGTGCATATGCCAGGACCTGCAGTGCCCATTCCCATCATGTGCAGACTCTCACACTGAGCCAAGCCACAGTCTGCACCACACAAGTCTTCCCAACAGCATCACCTTGGCCACTGAGCAATGTGGGAATGAGCAGCAGCTATGCTGGCACCCAGGAGAGTGCAGGATTGGGACCCAGGGCAGAGCTGGCGCCCTGGCTCAGAGCTGGCACAGGCTGTGCTGTTCTGCATGGGCTGGTGAAAAGCAGCTTGCAGTGGCTGCATCCGTGCAGAAGATGAGCAAGCATTTCAGCAGAGGCTGCTTCTCGCTCTCCCAGTCCCCCTCTGCTCACTGAGGAGGCTCTGTGCACCCAGACCCTGCATCCCAGGCTGCCACGGAGAGGGTGAGTGTGCAAAGTCACAAGAAATCCTCCATCAGGGTTGGGAAGCAGCTGCTCACATTGTGCATAGACACGTTTTGGCATTATTTCTCCCTTCTGCATCCTGGAGCAGCCACATACTGCGACAAAGAAGAACTTGCAGAAACAAAAGCTATTTCTCCCTAAGCCAAGTGCCACTGGAAATGGTTCAGGGCTGCAGCAAGCTTTTGCTCTCCTATCTCTACTTGTAATTAAGCTTTGCATTAATACCAGATGAAATTAATGCTCAAAGCTCGTTCCCTATTAATGGGGAGGGTGGTGGCTTTTGTGCACATGTGTTTAAAGCAGAGTTGTACCTGCTGATCTTGATGAATGGGTCATTTGTGCTGTGATTTTTCTCTGAAAATGAGGAGGAAAATACACAGCATTGGTGCTGATAAGGGATGCTGTTATTTTGTGTTCTGTAGCCATTTCTGCAGGAGGCCGTTGCTTCATTTGTATTGCTTTTTTAACCTTATATGCTCAGTGGGCCCAGGCGAGGCTTCTTTCTTCTTGAATTAAATGTAATCAGGCTGAGCAGCGAGGAAGAAATGATGAATGAGGACATCATTTTGGAAAACACATATCTCCTGACTGCTTATCTCAATGACATAAGAAGACTTGAATACAGTATGGAAAATAAATGCAGATGGGGGCTTAGCATATCATGCTGGAGCATAATAGTTCAGACCTGGCCAGAAACTATTTATTATTTAGAGTATTGCTCTTGTAATTTATACACGTTAATCATTAAAACTTTAATTCTCTTATAGGAAAATGGTTGAAGAGCTTTAGCATTTATCATGGTTGCAGCAAGAAGGGATCATGGCAATAAGAGGAGCAACCTTGCATGGAGAGGCAGTGCCTGGGCTGACCCACCCAACAGGGCACCATTGTGCTTCCCACCTGCAAGCAGATGGGAAGCCCACCATGGGAGTCATTTGGGGTAAGGATGGGTGGAAGGAAGGTTGTGTGCCAGGAAGTGAGGTGCCAGTGATGCAAACGCTTTGCAGAACTGTAGTTACAGCAAGGAGCCATTGTCCTTCAGTGAAGGCACCAAAAAAGTCTCCTCCCTTCATCTCCTGGCCACCCTCCCAGACTGGCAGCAGGGAATCAGAAAGTGTCGCAGAGGCATGAAGTCTCTAGAGGGCAAGAGGAAAAAGGGACTCAAAATAAAACTTCATGAAGTGGAAGAGCAGTGAGGTTGTCTCTTCTATTCTAAGGCTATATTTTTAGCTGGGGTGAATTTGTTAATAGCTCTATAAACCAGGTGACTAAGGAGGAGAAGAAAAGGGAATAGTTGCCAAATAATTTATTTTTCTCATACTACGATCTACCACTAAAATTATTTATTTTTGATGTAACTTTCTTTAGATAGAATAAATCTGATAGAGTCTGGTCATGCTGAGATAAAATAGCCTTTGAGCTGGCTTGTTCAACACAGGTCGGTGCGTAATTATGGAAACAATCATGGCTTTGTCTGACGCAGAACAGGCCACTTTGCCATGAAAAGGAAGGGGCCTCTTTTTGCACTGATAATCAGATTTCCATAAAAAACAAAGTGACTTTGCAAATTTGAGTCATCAAGACATGGCTGTGTTCTGGTGGGGGAATGCTTCTCAACACAAGTAAAAGGAGTATGGCACATCCCAGAAGAGGCTCAGGGAAAGTCTTCATTAAGGGAGTATTAAGTACAATAAATAAAGATGAAAGAAAAGCCAGTGTTTAGAAAATAATGGAGGTCTAGCCCAGCTCAGCCATGCTCAACCTTAAACAACCCTTAGACTCTGAATAGATGGACTTTGGGACTGGAGACTGTCTTCAGAGCTAATTGGAAAAAGCTCCTGAATGCAGCACAGCAGTTTACCTGACCTCCACATCAAGTTATTTCATGCAGAAAAGTCCTGGAATGTCTTGGGAATCCTGCAGCCACCAGCAGGGCTGGGCAGTCCAGCAGCTTACATCACAGCTCATTGCCCCAGGAGCTGCCAGATCCCTCCTGAAGCTGAGGGAAATGCCCAGCCTCTCTTGAAGTTTTGCAGATGTGAGGGAAGAAGAGATTTGGTTAGCAATCTGAGAACTAAATGAATGTGATTGAAATGGTATTAATTAGGAAATCTCCTTATTGGTGCTGCCATAAGGTGTTCCTTTAATTCAGAGTGGCTGTTTTGCCTTGCTTATGAAATCCAAGTATCAGGGCTCTCCACGTCCTGCTCCTTTTCAAGAGTACCCCTCACACCACTGGTGTGCAAAATGCCCAAATGCAACAGCTGGCAACAAGAGGGAAACAGCAAAGACAGCACTAAATTATTGTATTTACTGTTGTTGTTGACCTCCCTCTCTCCTGGGAAGTGTAACTTAGAGCAACCCCAGCCTGGTGCTGTTTTACACTAGCCTGTGATGCTATACAGGGCTGATGCACCCCAAAATAATCAGGGTGTCTGGATGTAAAACATGGATTTAGCCACGTGTAGACTACAAACTTTGATTCTTCCAGGGAACAGGGAGTGGGATGGGCTTGAGCTGGGGAAGGACTCAGGAGCTCTTCTGTTCAAGGCAGCAGCAGCAACCATCCAGAACACTTGGCATCCTTCCTGATTGCAGCCCATGAGGGATGGCTGGAGGCTTTCATTCAGAAAGTCTGCAGATCCCTAACAAATGGATGCCTGGTTTCATTGCAAAATGATGGATCCAGGTTTAGCAATTCAAACTGAAAACTGGGACTGGACCTCTTTTGGAAATCCTTTAGTGATGTCCTTAGTGAAAATGACAATTATCCTGGTGGTGCTTCTTTATCCTCCTTTTTATTTTGTCTTTAAATTTTGCTTTTAAAACATGTGATTTTTATTTTTTTTTACTAGGTTTCCCCTTGTTTCTGATTTACTTTGGCAATTATCTCTGAGGAGGACTGCAGTGCCACACAACCGAGGTGCTCCTCTGCCTGCTGAAAAGCCACTAAATCTTGGAAACTGACCATGAAATCTAAAACCAGAACAGATATGATGGCTGGAGCAGCACTTCCTCAGAAAAAGAGTTGTGGAAACGTCAAACACAATGAGCTGTTTGCCTCTCAGATGATGTGTGACAAAGGAGATGGTACAGCGTGGGGCGCTCCCAACCTGCCATCCCAGGCTCAGTGGTGGCTGCTGGCTGCAGCACTGCCAGCACTGTCAGCACTGACATTCAGTGCATGGAGATGCCCTCAGGAAGGTCACAGAACCATAGAACCAGTGAGGTTGGAAAAGACCTCCAAGTTCATCAAGTCCTGCCTTTGAGCAAATGCCACCGTTCCCACTAAACCATATTGTGCAGTGCCACATCTATTCATTTTTTGACCACTTCCAGGGCTGATGACTCCAAGGGAGAAGGCTCACTTCCCAAGGGAGCCTTCTCCCTTGCCTCCTCTCTGCTGCCTTCTCCCTTGCCTCTCTTTCCAGCTGTAAACTGGGGATAGAGATAGTGCCTGCAAACTGAAGTTGGGCAAGGGATGCTTTCAGCAGTATTTATTTTGAAGACCACTGTGTGATGATCTCACAGACCACACAATAAATGGCAAAAAGTTCTGTGTGATGAAGGGAACCTCTGGCCTGTAAAACAACCCTTTTGGAAATTGCCACAGAATCGGTCAGTGCTCATCCTTCAAAGGCAGCTGCTGCATAGGCCAAGGGCTCCTCACTTACATGCAGAACAAAAACAATGTCTGCGAGGTAAGAAAGTGTGAAGGGGAAATATTCTTCCCCTCCATATTTGCACACTGGTCTTTAAATTGCATCACATAAATCAGACCCACCAACTAAATGTGGCATGTTCTGAAATATTGTATTTGCTTTGGATCAGTTCACAACCAGATTGCTTTTATTTTGTTTCATAAGAAGTTGAGATTGGAGATGTATGGACATGTTACTCTTTATGTTTGCATCTTCCACCCTGGCAGGAGAAAAACGGTTGGTTTGGTTTTGCAAACATTCTCCACTTATTTTCCTAAAATGGTTTGGATGAAGTAGTGTTGATTCATATAATTAGATGAAATAATAAACTGGAAAGGGTTTGTTTTCATTTCCTTTTGGAAGGAAACATACTGCAGTGAGCTCAACACCCCATAGTGCAGTTGGCACAACCTGTAATGCCATGATGTGAACACTTTGGGGTGGATCACAGCCTGCTCCCAGCCCCAGTGATGGTCCTGCATGGAGGGACCTGAATTCCCACTGCTCTGTCTCTGCTATCATTGTGGGTTGTCCTTTCATCCCTTGCAAAGAAAATTCTGCTGGGATGGATGGGATATCCCTGCATATCCCTGCAGAAAAGGATGTTTCCAGGAAGGCAAAGGGAGCTGCTGAAGAGCACAGCATTTTCCTACATGCCAAACATGCTACCTTAGATTCATTTTCTCCTGTTCTCACCAGCATGCTTACCCAGACAGACCAAAAACTGACTTCAGTGAGTGCCAAAGGACAAACTCCTGATGCACACAAGGAGAAAGGAGTCATGTTCCCAGTGTGCAGCCTTTGGTGAGCAGGAGATCAGAAACTGCAGGCCAGAAATTCCCAGCATTTCAATGGGCAATTCAGTTGTCTCCTTAATCCTTCTTTCAGCCCTTGAAGGAGCTTGGTTATTTCATCACTACCCTCATGAGGAGGGATGGGTGCACTGGGCACATTTGGATGCGTTCCTTGGGGCGCCTCCAGTCTTCACACTGCAGCATCTGCTGATCCTGGGGAATAAACAGAAATTTCTCTATGTCACACACAAAACTCTTCTGCTTCCATTGCCCATGTGTATTAAAAGAAGGTAACATTCTAAGAAAAAAATGCTGTAAACTACTAAAATTTAATTTTGAGTCAGGTTTGGAAAAGATGTGTGGGGTTAAATGCTTTTTAACCTTATAGTACCAAATTTTATCTCTGGCTCCTCTAGCAACTCTGCTTCCTTTCCCACTTCTCAGTATGTCCTCCCTCTCCCTGTGCAATAACCTCTGCTCTTTCATCCTGTATGAGTTGTGTACACTTGAATAGTGGATCAATCACCATAACAGCTGTTGTCTTTAAGGTTTATTAATGTTTTCCAACTGAATTCTTGTTCTCCTGCTAATAACCCTTCCAGTGGAACAGTTCTCTGGACACACAATTATTCATGTGGCAAACTTGCCACCTGAATGCTGATGGGAAATTAGTAAGCCTTGCATCCAACTGGAAGCAAGTCATTTGTAATTTCTGCAATGGGCTTGAAACTGGGATTATTTCACTGCACATCTGTCTTCACTCAAAGCAATGCTTGGGAAGGAAGTGCAGCTGATGTATGTGGAGGGATGAGAGTGGCGCAGGTACTACCCATAGGGATTTATTTGGCCCCACAGCTCTCATTAGCTTGGATTTGTGGAGTGAGGCTGAAAGGAGGAGAGGACTGAAGTGAAGGGGGCAAGCTGAAAGTAAGGGTTTGGCCCAGCTGCTGCTAGTAGGATTGAGGAACAACTCTGTAGAAAGAGACATGTCATGATGCTGGAGCAATGAAATTCCTATATGGCTTGTGTGGTCAGGCTCTTTGGCAATAATGAGCTGGGCAAAGCGACAACATAAAGGCCTCTGCAGCAGCAGTGAGGACTTCAACTACGGAGAAAACCAGACTGGGCTTATTTATGCTCCTCTTGCTTTAGCAAAACTGCAAGATATGATTTCAGTGGCTCAGCTAATAGCTGCTACCTGTCCCCAGCAGTTCTCTCTAGTTTTTGGTAGATAGGCAGTGCTCAGGACTAGATACCACTGCTGGGCACAGTTCCAGCTCCCTGTGGCAGAGAGAGAGATAGTATGTGGTCTTTTGCATTGTTATGCTTTGTCATTTTTATGTCTATTATATTTGGCAGTGAGAATAGTTGGCCAAGCTGGGAGTCATCTCTCTGCCTCACAACAGTGCAGCTTGGCAGTTCTGTTTATCTTTTACTGATTCATTTTAATGGAAGCTGGAATTTGAGAAGTTTAAAAATTAAAAGGAAGAAAGTGATTGTTGTAAAGCAGGGGTTTAACATGTGGCTTTCTTTTTTTTCCCTTACACTTTCTTTATTGGCCCCAGGCATGATAACAGAGCTATCCGTATCGGCAGTGTCAGTATTTTTATGCCGACTGTAAAAATACCCTGAACAATTTATGCTGAAGAAGCCAGCACCTCTCTCAAATGCAGCATTGCTGGGACCAACATATTCCTCTTCCAGACAACGGAATATTGAAAAGAATGCAAAACACTCTGAAAAAGCAGAAGCTGTCAGTCATCCCTTGGCGGCTCTCAGCACTGGAAAGGATGGATGAAGAAGTCAAACATGGCCACATACATCCAGTCACCTGAATGCTGAGCTCCGAGGCAACTCCTTGGGAGGTGGGACACAAACTTTTCTGTGGGATGTGCTCTGAATGGCTGTGGCTCTGCAGCTGAACGGACATCCTGCTCTGCTTGCAGAGCATAGCAAAGCCATTGCCAGCACATGCTTGACAAAGCCCATAGCAGGATGCAAGGAGACAGGAGTCCTGCAAGCCCTGCCAGGACCCCTCAACAGCAGTGGGACACCTGCAGCTGATGCAGGAGCTGCATGCAAGGTTATCCTTGGGGAGCCAGGCATTCCTGGTGCTACAGTGCATCCCTGACTGTGGCTTCTGAGGAGCTGTGTGTGCTGGACCTGACCCCATCCTGTATGAGGATTTAGGGGTGAGGTGGCTTCACAAGCAAGGCTGACACTGAGCCAGCTGTGCCGTGGAAGCAAGGATCCCCTTGCTGGCAGTGGTTTCCACCTTTCTGCCCATAACACACACCATGCCAGAGAGTTCTTGCAGAGCTGCAATGACCCACCCTCTCCCTCATCCCTCTCCCCCAGCGTAAGCAATGCATGACAAATGCAGAGCCGTGCACATATGGGTACAATCTGACTGTTCCACAGTCAGCAGTGCCTGCCCATCAATCCACTGGAGTCACTTTAAACTGCTTTTATTCTATTTGTTTCATTATGCTGTTACGGCTCTCCTCAGACACAGTGCTAATTAACTCAATCCCATCCTAGCAACTCCTGGCTCCCACATCATCTCCAGGGTTTCCAGTCCAGGGAATTGTAACAGATCATTTATCCCAGGGGCTTTAAATGGATGCTTTTCCATGATGGAGCTGTAGGCAGAGGGACTCATAATTGCAGAGGTGCATTTGAGTTTCTAGCTCAGTATGCAGCATCAAAATTTGTATAGATTTTAAATAATTCATCACTGGGCTTTGGTATATTTAGTCATTCAAATTAGGAATCTAGAATTTTGTTCTGCAGAGAGCTGGTGTGTGTCATTGTCAGAAGTTAGCTCTGCCGCCCGTGTCCATGCAGAGGAGTTCAGGCAAATTGAGTCAGAGGAAGTGACTGGCAGCAAAAGATACAGCAAAATCTGTGACACATAATAATGCCATGAAGGCCTCCAGGCAGCTGTGGGCTGGGTGATGCTCGCACATTGTCCAGCAGGATACACACTGCCGAGGTGCTGGGAGACTTAATCAGCAAGGAGCACTGCCTGGGATTGCAGATTATACCCATTTGCATCATCTTTAGGCTTCAACCCATGAGCTACCAGCACTTGGGGTCTGTCTTCACCTGTTGCCCCCTGTTCTGTATGTGGATTGCAAAACACTGGAGGCAGTGAAATGTTCTTGCTTTTTGCTGTGTCCTGTGGCTGTAGCACAGGCAAGTGGGTGCTCATACCCATTAGCAGACATGGCAGCAGTGCTGGACTCAAGAGTCACAGCTGGCAGAGACCTGAGGTTTGGCAGACTCCCAGACCTACTAGGCAGTGCTGAGTCCCATGCAAAGGGGTGGTTTAGAAACAGGGACCCATAATTTCATTTTATTTCTTCATGACCTCTGGCCTGTCCCCCTTTCTTGACTCAAAGTAAGTCTTTGAAAAGGGGCTCCAGTAGAGATGACTTGGGAGGGGTTTGTGTGCAGCATCTCCCAGACAATGCTTTGGACACCTGCTCAGGGTGTCCAAAGTTATCCCAGCCACAAAGCACAGTGAAGCCTTTTGTCCACAGGACAGTCTATTTCAGGGAAATGCTGCTGTTCAGGAGGGGGTTGATTCTGCAGAGCCTCAACACCAATTCACCTTGACAGGAGAGAGCAGGAAGCACTCAGCACCTCTCCCTAGGACCTCAGAACATGCACAGCATTGAAGCCTTTTTTTCTACCTCTTATTTTTATGCATTACAGTCGCATTATAAAGAAGTCCTGCAGAACATTCAATTACTTACTGCACAATTATAATCATATTTGTATATCTATAAGTAGGTCACCAGTCTCTTAGGTTAATCAATTATAATGGCATTCACACTGGTTTATTTCATAAATCACTGACTTTTAGTGTATCCACTGAGATAATGGAGGAAAACCATCTAATTTTGATCTAAGTAGAATGAAATGTGAACGTGCATAATTTGCTCTTACAAAGTGTATCTAATGTTCTCTACATCTGTATTTATTTGTGCTGTTTCATGCTGCATATCGTTTAAGTGGCAAAAAAACCACAGAGGCTGCTGCACTTAAAATTAAATGACCCAGAATAATACAATTTATTCACATTTATTTTACATTGTTCATCATGAAAGATATTTTAATAACCTACTTCTGATGCCTGGTGCACTCATTACCAATCACACTGAAATTTGAGTCCTGACAGAAAGATTGTTTGGTGCACCACAGGGATATTTTGGGAACCAGTTTTACCATGTAAACTAGGAATTTGACTGGAAGGAGTGGGCTTTAGTTAGTCTGGAGATTGAGAAGGCTTTAGGACAGAGCTCACCAAACAGTGAGCATCTACTGGGCCACTGAGGCTGTAGCTGCTTTAATGCCTGCCCAAGCTGCAGTTTTCAGACAACTCAGTGAGCAGAACAAATAATAAGTGAATGGTTTCTCTTTCCTACCTGCCTAGCACGGGTCTCTCAGCACTGCTGTTGGAGAATATGGGTAGGAGAACTTTGTGCCCCCCTCAGTGGTGTCCTGAGCAGGCTTTTCTTGGCTGGGTCAAAGGGACTGGGATGTATCCTGTGAAGTAAAGACCAAGACCTCGACCTGTGCTAGTAGAACTGGCTGATCCCAGTTTGACTGAAGAAACTGGAGAAGAGGGAGATTTCTGGGCCTTGGGATGCTCTTCAAGGTTCTGGCTAGTGTGCCTTGGGCTAGTTTGGGTTGGTGAAGGGGTGAGCTAATAGCAACTTACAGCTACCTGCAGAAATGATGGGGCCAAACTCTTCTTGGTAAAGGTAAATGATGTTACAAGGGGCAACAGCAGCTTGGGAGACTCAAACTCTGGAGATCAGGAAACTTCTCTGTGAGACAGATGCATGATCATCCAGTGGGATTGTGGCATCCACAGCCTGGAAGGTTTTCATGCTCTGGCTAGACAAAGACATGGCCAAGCTTATTTTGTGCTGGTGATAACCCTGTTTTGAGCAAGAGGCTGGATGAGAGGCTCTTCCTGTCAACATTGCTGTGGTCCCATTCTTCAAGGGTCCCTGAAAGGGAATCCAAGTAGGGTGACACAATGGGCCATGAACACTTGTCTTCGCAGCTAATATACCTTGAGTTTTGACATCAGCTAAATGAGAGACACAGCTCTAGAGGCAGTGGGGGCAGGGAGTAGAGGGTCTGGTCAGCAGAGACCATTCCCTGCCTTGAGCATGGTGGAACACTCATTGCAAGCAAACTCTGTCTGACTGATGAGCTCAGATATCCTGCCATCCTGCCCCTCTTGGAGCAAATGCATAGCAAACCAGCCTTAGCTTTCCGTCTGCAGGAATGTCTGACTAAGCATCCCTTTGGCTGCCAGCCTGGAAAATGCCAGTGCTGGAGAGGTGGCGGTGCAGGGACTGCATCCTGAACAAAACCAGTGCGCAAATTAAATGCAGAGAGGGCTGCTGGGACTCACCTTGTACAGACTCACTGACTGCTCAGGAAACGAGCTATTGGTTAGGAAATGGATTCTGCTTAAGAGCTGTCTGTTTTGCAGCTGCGGAGCAACTTTGCGCCGATTTCCAGGCGGGACCTGAAAGAGCAGGCGAATGTTTGAGCTCAGCTTTGTGAGAGGGCGACTCCGCGGGTTTTCCAAAACCACCTGGCAGCAGCTCCCTAAGGCAGCGCTGGGAGCTGCAGGCTGAAGCACTACCCCCTGCCCGCCCCCCTGGCTGCTGGGCTAGCTCAGTTTCTAGGGAGTTTTGGGGGAACATGCTTCATGGATAGGGTAAAAGATTCAAAAGAGGCTCCCAACTCAGGGGAATGTTCCAAGGCTTTGTTCTTGAAGGAGATCCCAGGGCAAAGAAGGTGAACAAGGAAGAGCAGGGGTTTTTATCTAGTCTCTGTCTCGGGATGGAATAGCTGGCACAGAGCCATTGGTCAGAGATAAGGTAAAGGTAGGGTTAAACTAAGAAGGTTACAGCTTCAGGGGGTCTCTGGGGAAAACCATTTCCCCAGAGGAATACAACAGCAGGTCTGCTCTGGGCATGCTGTGCCCTACAGCTCACTGCCATGCTGAGAGCTCCACATTCCCACAGAGCCATACCACTCCCTGCTAGCTAGCCGGGCTGCTGTCAACCCCTTAATCCCAAAGCAGCTCATGAAGGGGAGCTGATAATAGAGCCTAACGAAATTGCACCTTTTTTTTTTTTTTTTTTTTTAAACCTTGGATGCAACCTTCTACTAAAACTCTCTATCTTTCCAGAAGAAGCTGCTACTAGAGAAAGAATCAGTTTTTTAAAATCTTCTTCTGAGGGTTTTTGTGTATATGAAAAAAAACCAACACCAAAACAAAAACCAAAACAACAACAACAACAACAACAAAAATCCCAACAACAACAAAACACCAAAACCCAAAAAAGCCACAAACAAACAAAACAAAACAATCCAAACAAACAAACAAAAAACCACAAACAACCAAAATAACAAAAAAAGTCAGGGAAAAAAAAAAAAAACCAAGAATTTTTATACTGAATTGTTTTCTGCTTTCCTTACAGAGAAACAGCAATTTTTATCCAAGGGATTTCTGCTGCATGGAGCTGTTTAGTTTTGACAGAAGGTTGTTTGGTTTTTGTTTTTTGGTTTTTTTTTTTAAATCTGAAATTGTTTAGCAAAAGTGCCCTGGCCCCTGTGACTTGGCCAGCTGGAAGGTCTGGCTCACTATTAATGTAATTATTTACTCATTTGTTGTGGTAGAAGCAGAGCCCTCAGCCCTTCCATGTCAGCCTTAGGCATTGTGGAGGTTCCCCTGCAGATTTGGTGACTGTGTCTGGGGTGAATGGGATGAGGATGGCTCCGGAGAAGCATTTATGGGGATTTATGTGTGCAGGACTCCTGTTTTAGAATGGAAATGTGTCAGTACATCATAAATATTCCGAGTGATTTACATTCACCAGTTCGGGTGCCTTAGCCCCAGGAGCAGATAAATTGTGGTTTAACGTGTTATTTACGCTTTCAGGAAATTCAGTGTCTTGGGAGAGCACTGGGTTGAAAGTCCTGGAGGGAAGTTGATTCCTGGTGGGATGGATAACCAGCAGGAAGGGTTCTGCCAGGTTCCACGTACTACTCTGCACAGGGCCCTGTGGGAAATGCTGAAAAGCAACTTCTTAAATTGTTTTATATCTCTATAGATGAGTTTAATCCCTTTCTATTTCTACAGGAGTTTGGAAGTCCTACATGTCTGAAATGACAGCAGGTAACACAATAGAGGGCTTAGCTGAATTTTAGGTATGCAGATGAGCTAAATTAATTAACAGTAATCTCTTTTAAATGTATGGCAGAGTAATACCAGTCTAATTTATAGAAAGATTCTTTGGGACTTCGCAGTGAACTGGCAGTAATTAATTATGCAAAACCCCATGGTTAAGCAGATGATACCAGCAAGTCAGTGGGTAGGGTTTGGATTTACCATTTTCCAGCATGGATCCTTTGTGTTTGCTCTGTAAAGTCAGTCTGCAGTGGTGTCTATGAAGGTGCCTGTAGTTCCTGAAATTCCCATGTGGATCATGGGTGTAATAACACACCCTCCACTAAAGGAAAACTATTACAGCATAAAGCTTGCAGGCTCAGAGCAGGTATGGCTGAAAGGGAGAATTGAGTACTTTGTTAAGAGCAGATAGTTGGCTTAGGACCTTATAAGCACCTATCTAAGCCCTGTTCAATTAATGAAACACAATATAAAGCAAAAAGGATTGCTACTAACCAAACCACTGCAATATAAGCTCTTCTAATTATGAAATAAGATAATGTCCACCAGATTAAAATTTTAATTAGCTTAATTTAGAAATAGAAAAAGCATTAAATTTCTAGTTCTAGAACACCTAAAAGGACCTCAAGGGGGGAAAGAAATTAAAAATCATTTGAGCATTGTGTGTGTGCTCACGTCTGTTGTTTTCTGAAAGACGTCAGCAAATCCCAGTGGGCTTGAGCTCCTGGCTTTGCTTCTGAGAACCTGTTTGGGGAGTTTAGGAGAGCTTGGGGAGCTCTGGGGGCAGGGGCAGTGCTCCCAGCACTTATTTCTAGCCCCAGCTGCCTGCAGTCCCCCGGCTCTGCTTTCAGAAGGCAGAAACATGCTGGCTATAATAGGGACTTTTGTTCTTTTTTTGTTTTCTTTTTCCTCTTTCCCTTTCCCTATTCATGGATTTAAAGGCCAAAACAGACCATTAAGTCCAACTGATCTTACATCCTGCATGACAAAGGCCATCCCGCCCATCCCCTAATTCCTCAATACCAGGGCTGACCATGACCATGTGATTATATACCCTCCTGGAAATGCACTGGGAGCCTCTGTGTGCTGCAGGCACAGAGCAGGACCCCACTGAAAACACCCTGCCTTGATTTAAAGACTTTAAGCGGCAGATGATTTATCACATCCCTCATGAAACCATTCCGATGTATAATTAACACTTACAATAAAATAAGTCATTGGGGCTGAAAGCACAGAGAGCTGTAACACAGAGAGTGCACAGTGTACAGTTGTGTTTGGTTATGAGGTAAGGAATCCAACAAATTGCTTTTATGTCTTTTCACGGAAGAAACAAAGATTTAACCATTTGCATAGCACAGAAGCTGTCCAGCCCACATTTTGAAAGGGCTAGAGGTTTGCTAAGGAAGTTTTGAGGAGATGGAGTAATAAAGAAAAGAGGGTTTTATGATGCAAGGTTGAGTGGGAAACTTTTATTGGAAGGGTTTGGCCAGCTCCTAGTCCCATGGGGAAAGCAGGAGGAATTTGACTGTAGTGTGTTTCCCTTTCGGAAGGTCAAAGCCATTCCATACAATTGCAAAGCAGGGTAAGAGAGAAACACTTACTCCTCTGTCAAGGCTGTCAAAAATGGAGGAGGGGAGAAAGTCCCAAACACTACATTTCATCAAAGCCCTGAAGGTAAAAATGATCAGCTGGCTTGAAATTTATCTTAATGAGCAAAATCCAGCTAATGAAACAGGGTGCAGATGAAAGTGACAGATGGAATCACTTAAAGGTTGACCCTTTGCATAAAAGAAAATATATTTTTTTATTTTATTATTTTTTAAGTTATTTTTCTTCTGGTTGTTACAGTACTCTGCAGAGTGTCACAGCCAGATTAATTATCCTGAGTCTCTCAAAAAATTCAGAGTTAGAGGGAACCCTTGGAAAACTGTTATATCCCTTGGGACTTAGGCAGGTCCATAAAAGCTCTGTGCAGTAGGAGGAGACATATTCTTGTAGGGAATCTGCTAAATTTTGGTGCTGGGAGGTGCTGTCCTCCATTCCTTAGTCTGCAGGGCTAGCATTGTGTTGCTTATCTTTACTAGGGAAAGATGAGCAGGAAGATTATTGGAGCCAGACCCATGCATTATAATAATATCATCTCTTCATTGTTTCTTTGGACAGGTAATTCTTGCACAGTAACACAGTGCACACCTGTGAGTAACACACACAGCAGTGGACCCTTGTCCCTGTGAGAGGACAGGAAACAAAGCATTGACCCCCTCTCCTCTGCCCACTTAATTTCTGATTATATCAATGAGCAGTTAGCAAAGGTTCAAGACACAAAGGAGGTCATCTGTTGCCTTCTCTGATTTAAGCACTGTCGGACTAGATGCTGCAGTACACATAGCAAGTGTTTGTTCAGCCCTCAGCCCGGGGCATGAAGAACTCACACTGGCATCAGACAGGGTGAGGGGATGTTGAGGCTGTGGTAAGCCTGCTTCTGGTCCCCAGCCATCCTTTCCATGGATTCAGCCTTCCCAAAGGGCTGAGCAGGAGGCTGAGACGGGGTGGAGTGGTGCTCACAGCATGGAGTGGGTACCCCTCATCCATCTCCTGTCCAAGGCAAGGAAGGAAGGCTCTGACCAGGGGGCAGGATCTGCAGGTGCTCTCCCTGCCACGTGGCTCTGTGCCAGCTGGGAACAGAAGTTCAGGGATTGCAAGGAATTTCTTCAGATGTATTCCAGCGGCAGATTAAAATAGCTGCTACTATTTTGATCCAGTGAAGTAGCAGCTCAGGCACACGCAGGACTGGCAGCATCTCCGCAAAGAGGGATTCCAAGGGCAGCCTGTGGCTGTGGTAATGCAAACACACGGCTGGCCTGGGGGGCCTGCGGAAGGCTGGCCCAGGTGGTAGAATTTAGGATCAGGAGGTATAAATTCACACTGCCCTGGTTTTCTGTGAGTTATTGCAAAAGTGAAATTGCTGAAATTGCTGCACTCAGTATCTGTTGTTTATCCCCAGTCCAGCTGGGGATTTTCTCCTGAATTCTGTTGTGGTGAAATTCTAAATGTATGATTGTATTTTTGTTTTCTTTTCCAGAAGTTTCAGCATAGTATTACACAAATATTCTGTTTCCCTGTGGATTCATGGCAGTGGGAGGGAGATGCAGGGGGGGCTATGGAGGAAAGGAAGCTTTTTCTTTTTTCGGAGTCTTTTTACACATAACTGGAATGCAAAACTCCTGCTTTGTCCCTCATTTTCTATTTTATAGGGGTATGTTTGCTGTAGCCCTTTGGCAGCTTGGCAGACCTAGATTTGAAGTAAAAGAACGCATCTTCAGAAACAGTGAATTATTTATTTGCTATTCCTGGTAAATCTGCAATTGCAAAACCTCGCTGTGAAACGAGCATTTCTTTGTTTCACTGGACTATGGGATCACTCCCTGAAGATTCATCAGCCCTGCTGCTGGAAGAAGCTGTCCTCAAAGCTTGTTGTTGTTGTTGTTGTTGTTGTTGTTATTGTTATTATTATTATTATTATTATTATTATTATTATTATTATTATTTGGTAATGCATGAGATTATTTTTGCTTCACCTTCATTTATTGTTCTGTTCAATTTAAAAACTAGGTAATTGCATGAAGTCATCTGAAATTTAAGACAAAAAATCTCTTCCTGAGATTTTTTTTTGCTCCTGCATCTGATCCTTTGTCACATAGGTTAATTCCACAACACTGTGTTGCCCAAACTCAGCATTAATTTCAATGAGCAAATATTTATACAGCATCCAACATGCTGTATACATATATACGTACACAGAATGACACCAAATTAAGTTAAATTGATACTAACTACTCTAGGATTGAAGAGTGTCCAGGCAAAAGGTGGTAGCAGTTTAACCAAATCTATTTCAAAACCAGCATGGTTAAACTGGAATAATTTCACTATGAAGGACAAATTTCACCTTTCAGATGTCTTGAGTGCCTTTGGACCAAATCCCACTGCTTTAACTCCACACAGGACCACCTATTGAGACAGTGTGAGGTAATATTATGTCTTTTCTCACTGTTCTTCCAGGGCCATGGGGTAAACCCCTGGGTTTTAGGAAGAGTCAACAAATATTTATATGTGTCTTTCAAGAGCCTATTTCTTCATTGTAAAACCATTGTTGAAGACCACTGTACATTATCTAAGTCTCTCACCTACTTTATTCATTTAAATGCTGCAGGTTTTGTCCTGAACTAGGTCAGATACAGCAGTTTTGCATTATATATCTTCAAAGTGGGCACAAAGTGTCCCTTGGACCATATGGTCTGCAGCCCTGAGCTTTGTTGGCTCACACCCTTTCTAATTCCTCCTAATCTGCTCATAAGCACCTCCAAAAGGGTTCCTCACACACCTCACCAGTAATCTCTTTCAATGCCTGGTTGCTCTTTGGATCTAATGCCAGATGGTATTAATATACCCATCACTGTAATTATCCAGACAAGCAATCAGTGGCAGGAGCAATCCCAACTTCTCACTTTTCCCACTGATTCAGAGGCATACTTGAAAGAGCCCTTTCATCCCCATGGATCCTGTTCCCTGGAGTTGTCCCAGGCTGTCCTCATCAAAAGGGAATTTGATGTTTCAGCAGTTTCTCAGCCAGTTTCATGCTGGGAAAGAATCAGTGGTGATGGGGCAGTATCATTTATTCACCCTCCAACTGTTGCCCAGACACTTGGTACATGGCCAGGTGTCAGTCCCACATCAGGTCCTCCTTTAAAACCTTTCACAGGACTGAGATCTATGTGTGAAATGGAAATTCTGCTGAGACCTTGTAACTTGAAAGCTAGTCTGCCTTTTGTCTGGCTCCAAGATTTGCCACAGTGAACAGCCTGAACGGAAGGTTTCTGATGCCATGTGTTGGGAAGGAGGTACTCCCAAAAGCTTCCTGCACCCAGCAAGTTTCTGTGCAAACACCTCCTGCCAAGTCCATCCTCCCATGGGGCATTTAGACAAAGTTTATTTAGTGATCAGTCCAAAGCAAAATGAAACTGCAAGGGATTATGTTGCAATTATCTTGCAGACTGGGTCCCTTGAGTATCAAGGTCTTTGGCTCAAGCTTTTAAAGGCTGCCCAGTTTACCATACACCCAAAGATATCTGGGCGATATTTGTATCCAGGGAGGCAAGATATGTAAGTAGAGATAAATGCAAGACCAGTTCAGTAGCTGGAAAAAAACCAGAGCTCTTTCAAACACCTCAGCCTTTCCAAGACCTATCTCCTAATACGGAGCAAGATGCTACACTTGCATCAAGCGTATTTGGTTTTAGGAATGAGCAGCAGTGATGCCACAGTGACAAGAAGGAAGACTTTGATGCCCACATCACAAACAATATGCAAACTTGTATTATTCCTTTGATTAGCTGCTCTCTGATATGTCAAGTCCATGAATAATCAAGCCTCATTTTCTAATTAGTTTACTCATCACCCCACTGCTCCATGCCTTCACTCATTTGCACACCCTTTACTAGATTCTATGAGGTGCTAGCAGGGCTTCCATCTCTCTCCCACCACAGCATTTCTTTGGTCCTTTCCCAGATATTTTCTTGCTCTTGGCTTTGCTTCTTCTCCCATGCAATGACAACCTCACTGCTCTGTGCTTTTCCACTCATTTTAAGACTTGTTCCCTCAGGGAGTAGAGTGGTGTCTTCAATGGTCTGTCTCCAGGTGATACCTTTTGACTCCATGATCTGGTTTTACTCAGTCTCAAAGGAGAAGTAAAATTATCAAAGTTGCTGGTTTGTACATCTTACAGAAGTGCTGAAGGAGAGATCCTTTTGGGCTAGCTGGGGATGAGGCTGAAGCATCCATTTCATCACTTTGAGGACAAAGGATGGGAAAAGTGGTTTTGAATGCCCTGGCCACAAACCTGCTTAGCCATCAGCTACTCCAGACAAGACAGATAATTCCATAAAAGAGAGCTGCAGCAGTTAGGCTGGTGAGGATTGTGTTCGTTATTTTAATAAATATGCTATTTTCATGACACAGGAGGCTTTTCTGTACTTATTTCATCAATCTTCTCCCCCTTCCTGCACAGGTACTACAAGATGAATCACATTACAAGCAGATAAAGCAAACCTAATGGCTCATTTGCATTTCTTTTAATCAAGTTATTCTAATTGTGCTATTGTGCAAATAAGGTTTTCCCTCTCATCTGAAAAAGACTTCATCCTCCCAGCAGCTGTGAGTGCCTCAGCAGTTGGGGTTACCCCAGCCCCGGCCAGGGCTGCCACAGCCCAGTCCTGCCCACCTGTCTAGGGGGTTCAAGCTGGCTGCAGTCCTGCCCTTACTTGTACCAAACAGTGGACACTGGGACCTACTCAGGTTGAACTGATACGAAATCTTGCTCTTTTCAATAAGCTGGAGCCCCCAATGCCTGGTAAAGCTCTGTTTTACACACGAAGAGCCTGCTTACCTCACAGCTGATGTGTGTTTTCCTTTTGTTGGAGCCAAGCAGTAACCATTTGCCAGCCAAATGCAGAGGTGAAATTCAGATGCTGTGGAAATAAAGGTTTTTCGGGAAGTACACAGGGATGTGATGATCAGCCCAAACTGATGAGCTAACAACAGTTTCCTAAAGCAGCAAGGATCAATCTAGGGCTTCAGGCACAAGGTGTTTTATTGATCTGTCTCAGGGCAAACACCCGGTACCTTTGCATACAATTCCCTGATTTTTCTGAACGTTCCTGTGAGTAATAAGAGAGGGTCAGCCCACAATGAGATCCTTCACCAGCTCAGCTGGGCCCTGCTGTACTGGAGGAAGGCAGCTGCTGACAAGGTTGTGAAGAAGGGACCAGCCAGTGGCAGAGGACACTTATAGCTGAGAGAGGAACAGTGGTTTACCCATGTGCTCATCTAGGCATGAACACGCACTGAGACATGGGGTGAGGGGATCCCCTGTGCCAGCAGAAAAGGGTTGTGTGTGGGGAGTGGGAACAGGGATCACATGTTTGGGGTGTCTGGGGATGCCATGTATGGAGAGGGAGGTGGAGATTTTTTTTCAATGCTGTTACTAGGCTCTCAGTGCTTTTGCTTGACCTCTTAACTTAAACCAGCTGCCCTGCCAGCCATTGAATCTTGCCTGTGCTGTGAAACCTTAACAGCTCTGCTCTGTCCTACCTTTATCTAGTTTGGAGTGATTTTCATTTCTTTAGTGCTTAAGCAAATGTTTTGGGTCTCTGGATCAAAAGCTTGAGAGCATCATTTACATACTGTGAGTGAGAAGGCAGCAGACTGGAGACCATCACTCATTACTGAAAGGATGATCATTGTTTGTTTAGCCCATTCCAAAATAACGGCTCTGCTGGGAACACCAACGCAGTATGCATCATATCTTTTATAGTATATATTAATTTAGTGTAGACATTAGGCCATTGTTATTCTCTCCGTTTAATTCCCAGGTATTAGCATTCAGGATTGGTTTTAACTCACCACACATCTTTGTTATTTCATAGTATAAAATAAACTGGAGGCAAACTATTTTTTTTTAATACGAATGACTGTGAGAGAGTGATGGATATAAAGCACATAAACATCTATAATTTTAAGGCTTGAATTTCAGAACACAGAGTTTTCATTAAATGGTGCAATTCATTCATTCTGGAGATCCAAATGGGAGCAAATGATCTCAGTAGTTCTCATGCCTAGAATCTTTGTGATAAAATTGCCTATTATTGTGAGAGTAAATGTTTTCGAAATATTATGGACAACTGGAAAAAATAAGAACGACAGGAGAGGTTGCTCAAGGATGAAAACCATAAAGAAATTACCTCCAAAAACTACATATAGCTGCTGAAATTATTTAAAGAGAATTGCTTGAGAGGAGGGGCAAAAGGAGGCAAGTATTTTTTATCTTTTTTTTTTTTTAATTTTTTTTTTTTTTGCATTTTATGATGAATAAAGGTCTGGGAGAGTGTTTACAAACTATTTTCTTTGCTGCCTGCTGTGCATATTAGAAAATTCTGCTCTAAGCTGATTGGCCAGGCAGAGAAACAGAGATATCACAAGGGACAGAGAACAAAAGCTGAGGTGCTGTGGTAGGGAGGGGAGGGGAAGGAGAAGCTCAGACATTTTCATCCCTACCTTGGACTGGGGGTTCCTGAACTGCAGCATCTCTGTGTAACATCAAACTGGGGGTGGCCAAACCCATGGTCCTGCCCCAGCTACTTTTCCATGAAGGACAGGACACTGGGGATGGGGTGAAAACTTCCTTTAGCCTTTTTAGCCAGAAACCTCTTGCTTTTTTTCTTGCAAGGCTGCAGTTCTCACAGGCATTAATTGCCCCAACACCAGCTGCACCAAGAGGGAAAGGAAAGCCTCGGGCTCACTGGCTGTGCTGCGCTCCATGGCCCTGCCAGGACCTGGCAGGTGGTGGGAAGGCTGTCCCTGTGGAGTGGGAAGGCTGTCCCTGTGGAATGGCACGGGGTCAAGACGGGGTGAGCACCCGTGCTCCCACCCACAGGCCTCATTGAACAGCCACCAGCAGCTGGAGGGCTAAACATCATTTGCATACAAATATACACAGGGCTGTAATCAGAGATAAATCCACAGAGCCCTTGTTGTTTTTGTTTTATTTACAGAACACTCGCGTTGCGCAGAGGGGTTTTGAAAAACGCTGACAGAGGCAGCGCAGGTTATTTGCTACCCGAATCAGCAGAAACCACCTGGGGCATCAAGAAAACCAGTCGATGCACTACCTCTCCACCTCAAGGAAACCCAAAACAAAACCAAAACACTGGGTGTTGGCGTCGGGTGTGGAGAGAAAGCGGTCAGCTCGGTGCCCAGCGATGGGAGTGTGTGTGTACGTGTGTGATGGACGGGCGGGACGGCGACTCCCCAGAGGCGGCACTGCCGTTCACCGGGACATTCCCTGTGGAACCGGCGGGCAGCGGGGCGGGCAGGATGGGCACGGGCCCCGCACGCGATGCCGAGGATGCGGCGCTGCTCAGGCCGCGGCCCGCTCCGGCACAGCAGCGGTGGGAGCACCCCGGGGCCACGCTCAGAGCACACCCGGGGTGCGCCACGGCTGCCCCGGGCGGGAGCGCCGGTCCCGGTGCGGTGCCGGTCCCGGTCCGTGCGTGGAGCCGTTGGTGCCGTTGCCGGTGAAGTCCCAGCCCCACGCCGGTCCCATTCCCCGTCCCATTCTCGGAACCGGCGGGGAGCGGCCGCGCGGGGGTAGTCCCGGCGGGGGGGTGGGGTGGGAGGGGGCGGTCCCGGTGCTGTCCCGGTGCCAGTGCAGGTGCCGGTGTCGGAGCGGCCGCTGGGGGCGGTCCCGGTGGAGGGCGGTCCCGGTGCCGGTGCTGTCCCGGTCCTGGTGTCGGAGCGGCCGCTGGGGGCGGTCCCGGTGCCGGTGCTGTCCCGGTCCTGGTGCCGGAGCGGCCGCGCGGGGCGGTGCCGGTGGGGGCGGGGCCGGGAGGGGGCGCGGCCGCGGCGGGGCGGGCGGAGGCGCGCGGCGGGGCCGGGCGCGGGGGCTGCCGGGAAGGGCCGTGGGCAGCGGCGGGCGATGGCGGCGGCGCGGGTTCCCCCGCGGCGGCGGCGGCGGCGGCTGCGGCGGCTCTGAGCGCGGCGGCGGCGGCGATGCGCGGCGCTCCCGGCGACGATGGAGGACCGGTCCCACAAGGTGCTGCTGGCGCTGGTGATGCTATTCCTCTTCGCCGTGATCGTGCTGCAGTACGTCTGCCCGGGCACCGAGTGCCAGCTCCTGCGGCTCCGCGCCCTCAGCCCGGCCGCCGCCGCCGACCCGTACCGGGCGGAGGACGAGACGCCGGCGCGTTTCGTTCCCCGTTTCAATTTCTCAGCCGACGACTTGCTGCGGCGGGTGGACTTCAACATCAAGGGGGACGACCTGATCGTGTTCCTGCACATCCAGAAGACGGGCGGCACCACCTTCGGGCGGCACCTGGTCCGCAATATCCAGCTGGAGCAGCCCTGCGAGTGCCGCGCCGGGCAGAAGAAGTGCACCTGCCACCGCCCCGGCAAGCGGGAGACCTGGCTCTTCTCCCGCTTCTCCACCGGCTGGAGCTGCGGGCTGCACGCCGACTGGACCGAGCTCACCAACTGCGTGCCCTCCGTGGTGGACAGCAAGAAGGAGGTGCGGCTCCGGCCCTCCAGGTGAGGCCGTGCCCCGGGGGGCTCCCCGTGGACCCCGGTGCCTCCCCGTTCTGCGGCGGCGGCGGGACGGGCGATGGCCCGCGGGGCGCAGCCGTGGCGGGGATGCTGCGGCGGCGGAGGAGGAGGGAGGGGGAGCGCGGTGTGACCCGAGCATCCCGGCACGGAGCGGGGGGCACCTCCGGGAGCCGCACCGGCCCGGGGCCACCGCGGTGGGTGCAGCGTGCCCCGAGCTCTGCAGAGCGAGCTAAACCTGGCTCGCTCCGCCGGCGGGGAGGTGGTGGGAGTGATGTCCCGCCGGCTGTCGCGGTTGTGACCGCTGGTGGGGAGAGGCCGGGGCTGATGAGCCCGGTGACACAGGAACAGGCCTGGCCGCCCCACAGCTCTCCGAGGAGAGAGGGTGCCTCGGCTGCCTGCAAGCTTCCCCCAGAGCTTTTCCATCTTCGGCTCTTCAGAGCTGCTGTAGCCCCAGTGTACGCCAAGAATTAGTGTTGGTTTTGGGAGTGTTGGTGAGCTACTGCATCTTCTTGGTACCTGAAGTTTGGCTTCAGGACGGCGGCCTGGCAAAGTAAAGGTTACTGTTTGTTATGGCTGAGTTACCTGCAAATATTTGTACTGTTCTTCAACCCTAACCTTGGTTATTTGTGCCTGCATTTTGATTTTTTTTGTGGCATTTTTGTGGCTCTCTCTTTATCCCTGGATCTTACTTTGAAGTTGCCAACCTCCCCTGGCCATAAAGGGGGTTGCCTAAAAGTTGCCCCTGTCTTTCAGAAGCCTAGCTGGCTTTTCCCCCTGAATAGTGAGGACCTGCTTCCTCTGCTCGCAGATCTCTTTGATCAGAGCCCACCCTCGGTTGTAACAGACTCAGGAGCTTGTCTGTGGCTGTGCATGCAGCTGTACTGTGTAGCAGAACTGCTCAGGGTTTCGGTGTCTTTTCCCCTTCTTTTGTGGGAAATTAGAAACTAGAGTATCACTCCTATTGCCCTGTCAGACTGATGGCAGGTCCCTTTACAAAGAGGCTACTGTTATATATCATGCTATCTGGAGTCAAGTCTAAGCACAGATTCACTTGAAATACAAAGCAATTTCTTTCTAGAATTCCTTTTATATAGTGTGACACTACACTGCCATCTAGTAGAAAAATGCTTAGCATCATTATGGTCCTGTACCCAAGGAGCGGCTCTTCATCAGACTTGGCTATTATGATTCCTACTCTTTTGTCTTCCCTACTGGTTTAAATTTTAATTGTCTAATTTTTGTGACATCCTATTTGCTAACATCAGGACCAATTCCTTGCCCTGTGGCTCTATTAGCTTCCCAGTTTCAGGCTGCTGAGCCTTGAAGGCTATGTAGTTTATTTTACCTGTCCTATAAACATGCTGTTTGTCAGCAGAAATGTAAATCACATAACATGTGCTCTGTTTTGCTGTACCGCTTCCAGTGATACGTGTTTCTCTTTCCCCAGAGATGGGCCTGGTCTGCAAAGCTGTTGCTGTGGGTCAGGAATTTCCTTCTTTTCTCTAAGACCTGTACTGGGTCTTAGCTGTGCCATCCAGAAAAATGGGAGGCTCCTCGTCCTGAACCCACCACCTGAGGGGGAAGGGAACATCAGGCTCAGAGAGCTAGGGTTTTGTCTACAGCTTTTGTCTTTGTATTTTTTTTTTCCTTTGTTGGATACCAGACGTGCTTTCCTGAGTTAGATTGGAAGCGGTGCATGTACCTGCTCAGGAGTTCAGGACAATGGTTCCTCATCCTGTAAACAATGTACACTGTCACAGCTGACTTCTGAGAGGCTGCTAGGACTTGTGACTTGGGATTGAAGCCAGGAGAGAGGGAGGAAAATGAAGCTGTGATGATTTTGTGTTAGGTAGAGGTCTACTCTCTCAAAGCCTTCAAAATAATATTATACTTTTAATAACCTAATTACACAGCTTGCTGAATAGCTAAAATTGTTTCCCAAAAAAGTGTCTTGACAGGCACTTATTTGGACTGCAATTTCTAAATGTTTAAAAAATACATGAAGAGAAGTTCTTGAATGAACAATAGTCCTTTCAAGTCTTTCTGCCCATGTTAATATTATTTAATTTTAGTTTGTGTTCTCAGTTTAGCAGCAGTTCAGCTGACAACTGGTTACTTAGCACCTTTACCTAGCGCCAGTAAGTAAGTAAAGTCTAAGCCCTTTCTGGGCAGATAAAAGCTGCTTTCAGAGCAGCAGTAGGTATGGGATGGGGGTGTCTGAGGTGGGAAGCCGTGCTGGCTCCAGGTGGAGTCAGCCTGGCTATTCTTGAACTGAGGTTTTTAGGGGGAGGCCTGACCATCCTGGGTTATGTCCTGGTGGGAAGGGAAAGGAAGTCATGGTCCTGGTGTGCAAATCCTGAGAGAAGGGGAAGCAACTTGAAGGAGTGCAAAGCCCGTTTGAAGAGCATTGTGAGGGCACGGAGAAGGATTCAGTCAGGAGCAGAGAAGAAGTTTCTCAAGTGAACCTTGGCTTGACAAGGGTGGGAATTCCTGCATTTGTAGTTGAGATGATTGAAAAGTGAGTCCTGTTGGGAGAGTGATTTGAACTCCTTGGCAGTTGCATCAAGCAGTCTGTAGATACTGTCTTGGGGCTGTGTAGCCTTGTCTGGAAATACTCAGATGTTCCTTCAAACCTTTTAGCTTGCACCTATGTGTGATTACTTTGCACAGGTGTTTGTCTTAGGCATGGCGCGTCTACTTGTCAGATTGCTGGTTACCTGGGCTGGTCTCTAGGAGCCTTCTGTTTTGTTTAAAAGATGAATCTTTGTTAGTCTGCTGGAACCTCTGTCTTGGACCATGCAATGCTCAGCACCAGGTACAGAACATCTCTGTGGTAGGATATGATGGGATCAGCCTGGAGGGTGTACACATGAGGAACCTTGCTGCCTGCAGCAGTCATCCTGCAGTATCTGCTCTTAATTCTGTTAGTAGTCTGCCTCTGTTTTCTCCGGGAATTGCAGGTTTGGAGTGCTGATTCCTTCACTGGAGTAGTAGAAATACTCAGGATGGCTGTTGTGCTTTAGCACAGTCCTGAGGTGGATTTAACAGCATGGTGCTTTCCTGGCTGTAAGCATATAGGTTTCCAAACCTTCCTTTCCTTTGTAATGGTGGCTTGTGCTCCTTAATAAGTAGCAAGCAGGTAAATAGATCTTCTCCTTCTTTGGTTCTTCCTTCTCCTGGAGAAGCATTGTTCTCTGGGTGTGGGGTCAGATTTTTGGGCTTCTCTCCTTGGATCCCATTGGAGTGCATGTTCTGTATGCTCCTGTTCCTGTTTGTCTCCTGTTCGATCAGCCCTGCTCACCACTGCACCATCCAGAAATCACAGAAGAGGGAAGGGGGAAGGTATAGGCAGAGCTGATGCTGTCAGTGCTCTGGATCTGCCACTTGGGAGGTGGGTGGAATGAGCCTATGATGGTGGCAGAAAGGAGGGGATTGTCTCAGCTTCTTGGCACCAGTGGTGAGAAAGGAGAAATGTGCTTTTTCCTAGTCATGAGTGACTGACTTGGGTCACTTGATTGATTGTGGAAGCCTCAAAGCTTTTGGCACACTGAATGGAGGCAGCATCCAAAGTAACTGTGCATCACAGAACTGAGATTTCTCTCAGCTTTGGCTAATTATTATGGGAAGTTGTCTGTAGCAGTAAATCCAGTGGCACCATTGCAAGAAACAAAAGGCCTTGAGGTTAGACAGAAAACTGTAATGAGACATAGGAGCAAATACAGGTACCAACATTGTTAAGTGGTGTCATGGCTTTGTCTCCTCCTTGGGTGAGAGATGTGGTTGTGGTTGAAGGTTGGGCTATATTTGATGTTTTTCCTGGGTAGTGTTAAAGGAAGGAGATGTTCCCTGTTGAAAAGAGAACAAGGTTGTAGAACGGCCTCTGGAGCCAGAGAGTCTGAGATTGGAAGAAACTCTGTGCTGCTGGTACAAGCCTGTTGGACCAGGCTGGTGCCTGCTGGCTTTTGGGAGGGCTGATGTTGGCACCAGGTTGTGATGTGGGGCAGAAGCCACTGGCGATGCATGGGCGTTCTTATCTTGTCCCTGCATGTTAGTGCAACCCTTCCAAGTTGAGTCTCACAAAAATCTGAAAAAGATGCTAAAGCATTTCCTAGCAAACTGGAAACATCTACAGTGTGTGTCTCTGTTAGCTGAGCAGATTAATCCACATGCTCTTGAAAATGTGGAGCCACCTATACTGAGGTCTGCAGTACCGGGTCTGACTGAGGTGGGTTAGTTTAGTTTTCAGTTTTCCCCACAGTGAGTTTTGGTCATGGTGTTGTGTGTACATAGCTCCAAAGGCATTGGTAGCAGTTTCCCAGTAAACTGCTTTGGTGTGGAGGAGGAAAACGGTCATGTAGCGCTGCCAAGGAGAGAAAAGTAATTTGTAGGTTTGGTTCTTAGCAGCTGTTGAGTGTGCCTCTCCCTACTGCAGAGTTACTATATAGCTGTGCAAGTGGATAAACTCCATGTTTCACCTGTAGTGGTGGAAGTTGGGGAATAATTAAGCCCCATAAATCAGCACTAAACCCCTTGTAGGCAGAAGAGATGCTTTAGGGTCCCACGGCACCCCAAGGCTTTGGGTGGATAGTGCGGGCTAGGGCAGGAGGTGGACAGTTTAAAACCTCTGGAGCTGGTGGAGCAGACATAGTTTCCAAGGATAGAGTCCCCCCACTGCTGCTTTGCAGTGAAGCCTGGGGGGCTGCTCGGGGAGAGAGGGGACCAGCACAGCTGAGCTGGATGGAGGCTGTGAGTGAGCAGATGGGATGACCTGCTCTAACTTGGGCTCTGGCCAGAGCACCAAGAGGGTGCCTGCCCTTGAAATACACATCACTGAAACGCCCTGGGAAAAACTGGGCAACAATTATAAAGCAAAAAAAAAAAAAAACCAAAACCCAAAGAAAACAACAAACCACCAAAAACACACACAAAAAAACCCCCCAAAAACCACCAAAAACAACAAACAGCCGAAACCCAGAACTTTTGCAGAGGTGCCACCAGGCCTGAGTGACTCTGAGCTGCTTCATTGATCAGCAAGGTTTCCTAATGACCCTCCTTGTTTCAGCCTGGTGGTTGCAGGTGGGAATTTGCATTGAATACTAGCTTGCCACCCACAAATGTGCACCTCCAGCAGTTGAATTTTCCTGCATGGCACCTGTTGGGAGCAAAGCAGTAGGAGCAGTGGACCAGCCTACAGAGTGAAAAAGATATTTTGAGAGGGAGGGCAAGGGATTATTTTCATAAGTACAAGTGTCTCCTTCACCTAATCCCATTACAAGGCCTAACCTTGAAAGGGGTGGATATAAACTTAAGTTCATGAGTTTTTTAGATTTGAGCTATAGGATGTGTAAAGCTCTCTAAATTGATATTGCTGGTTTTGCAGATAAAGTGTTGGACTTCTTAAAGGGATTAAAAAATAATTTTTCATACTAGGTTTCTTCAGTTCTCCTCTAAGTCTTTAATAAAGTGCAAATTGACTTTAAGTTATTTGAAAGTATATGTTCCCTACTGCCTTTTACTTTAAATTTGGAGAATTTCTTGTGGCTAGAGAGAAGGCATTAATTGTTGCAGAAATGAACCCCAGTAGAGCAAGATAGGAGGCACAGGTGTTATACCTTGAATTGTTTATTCTGTATTTTTACCTGAGTTGGTCCTCCCTAAAGAAGAGAGTGGGAATTTGAACACTGTGGCATGGTGCTGTCATACTAAGACATGAATACTTTTTATTAAAAGGGTACCTTTCTGCTAATTTTTCTTTTTGAATTTATAAATGTTCAAATTAAACTATAAATAAACGCTTCAGCTCTATTAAAATAGATACAGATTTTGCCTTGTGATCCCTCTTGATAACTTTATAACCTTTAATAAAGGTTATCAAAGGCGCTTGGAAGTCAGGCATTACCAATAAGTTATTTTTATTAAAAGACAGATTTTTTTAAGTTTAACAAGTCAAGCGTTGGTTCTGAGACATATTAACTGAGATTAATTTGTGCTTCATTTATTTAATCTGAATTGTCAGGAATCATGTTCTCTACTGATGTAAATGTCGGCAAAAAGGACTTATTAGTAGATTTGATTGCTTTTTAAATTTAACTAGCAGAGATGCACTGGCATGCCTAAGAGAATTGGTCTGTTTCTGTGAACAGTTCAGTGCCTAATGAATCACTTCAATGTACTTTTCTGAAGGAAAGCAGAGCAATTTAAATGTGCAATGCATTGATTTATCTCAAATGGATTAGGCCTCTGTGTGCAATCCTATGCATTAATTTACTTTCTCTACAACTCTAATAATAAAGGCAGCATTTCTGTATGGCATCGTCCCAAATTAGCTCACGTAACTTGCTAGAAAGCAAAAATAATTAATATGTGGCTGACAATGGGATGTTGGAATAGGTCTTTTTGAGAAGACACAGGCCTTGGGAAGTGCAGCAAGGTCCAGGATGCCTCTTGGGAGCCAGGCCAAGGGCAGGACAACAGGGCTGGATGGAACCCATGTCAAGTGAACCTTGTGTCAAAAGTTTTCTTGGCATTTTTATGGGAAAAAAATTATATATATATATATATATATATATATATATATATATATATATATATATATGCGTACTTGGGATTTCATGCAGCTCTTAGAGATTTTTGTGATGTGGACAGGTTTATCTTCTTTAAATTACTAAAGAAATAATACAAAAACTTGTAATTCCAGTATACTCAGCTTATTTTATTCCTGCAGTAACTTTTCAGTCATTTCTTCCCTTCTCATATGCTCAACCTGCTGGGCAGCCAAGTGGCCAGGGTGCAAAACTCTGGGCAATTCCTTATTTAACCACTTTGCTGCAGCAGTGGTGCCTGGGCTTTGTTCACTCTGCAGGGATTACTGTGGGCAAGCAGCCCTCGGCCATTTTTGGAATTGCCCTTGTAGGCTCCTTACATACTTGTGAGGATTAATCTCCCTTTCTCTCCCTTCTTGATCAGTTAATTCCCATTGCTGGGTAGCTGCCTGCCCAGATGTAAGTACGCAGGGAAGCAAAGCGGTGGAGCATCCCAAGCTGCTGCCTTTGTCCCTCAGGAGCCTGGTTCCTTGCTCCCAGTCTGAGGATGGAATTCTTGCCTGAGCAGTGCCTGAGGCTGTAGCATTTTGGATGGAAGCAAAGCCGCCCAGGACAGGAGACATGGGTCTCTCCTTTTCTTTGGGATGATGGAGGCAGCATGGTGACTGGGGTTGGGGGAAAATGCCATTCCTGCCTTCCTCCTCCTCTTCTTCTTTGGCAGCTGGCAAGCGTGGATTATTGTTTGTGATTGACTTGCTGGTGCTGGCAATTGTACATTGTGTTCTGGGACTAATCGGGTAGCACCGAATTATTCAGGCGTTATTGAAACGAATCACATTTGTGATGAGTAATAAGTAGGAGACTTTGGTATTTATGAATAATTAACATGGTAAAGTTTTTCTTAGACGTGAAGAAATGATTTAATTTGTACTGTGAGCACTCTGTAAAATTAATGAAAGATAATTGCATTTGCTAATGTGAGACTAAGCCAAAGCAATCTATTGTTTTGCACTTAAGTTCATATTGCTCATGTAAACAGCCAATGTAGAATTCCTTTAATATGTTTTCTTTGGGTAGGACCTGTGTTTAACATTGAGTGGGGTGGGTTTTGTGAAAATAGAAAGTCTAAATACTTAATTTGCTGTTGCCTTTTCCATCCACTCCCATATATCTGGGTGGATCGTGAATATATGCATATAACAAGATAATATTTTTGAATAAGCAGCAATTAGGACCAGCTTTTTTCTTCTTCCCTGACTTTAGCCTTCTTTCTCAGCTGTTCATGCTTTTAAAGACAGAATCCATTTAAGCTATTATATACAGCCTTGAGTGAAATCTCCTCTTTTTTAGTCTGAAAAAAATCATTAGTCTTTAGAGAACTATAAATCATAAGATCCATTAGGGGTGAGACTCAAATCATGTTACTTCTTGCTTCTCAGCTGCTTATCCAACTCTGAAGGAGCCAAACTTTTGATGTAATATAACTAAATATATGCGGCTACAAGGGAGATAATCTTGCGGCATAAATTATTTTGCACATCTCCATAAAGGCATGAAGAAGAGTATGCCTTTCATGAGATCCTTGTAGCAAATGCTCCTCATTTCCCGTAATCAAAAGGATTGTGCAGTTTTGGTGCTCTTAGAGGTCCAAGTAGCTGGAAGATCAATTCTGCCATAACTCCATTTTTTTTTTTGGCTAAGTTAAAGCATTGCAAGGGCCCCAGCAGTGGCAGTCTGCTCATTCAGTGCGCTGTTTGAACTGTAAGATCCTTCGGCAGACGCCCAAATTGAGTGACTAAAACACTCTCTGCCACTGATTATTTTCTGCAGCCTTCCTTGGGTTCAGAGAAAAGCAAGTGTTTTAACCCCCCTGTTATACAAAACAGTGTTTCCTTGGCCAGAGCCAGAGAAGCTGCTTTTGAGAGTTTCTTTTCCAGGGTAACTGAGGGGAGGGGAGAGCATTTCCTTTTGCCTGTGGGAAAATTAGTCCCTGGAGCAATCTGAAGCCATTCTGAGGTTGCAAGTTTTTTTGTTGTGGGTTCAGAGAAAGTTATTTGGAATAAGCTTGTGTTCTGCTTAAGCAAAACCTAGATACTAACTTAATCATATCTTTTGCCAGCAGTTAATTCTTCTTGACAGTGAAGGTGCTGTGGGGGTTTTGCTCTCTGTGCAGGACTTAAATGGGGCTGGAGGTGGGAGAAGGTGTCTGTCCCTGCAACATTTCCAGAGATTTTGTTCCTCCTGGAACTAATTCTGCCAGCTATAGAAGGGGAGGAAGATGTCTGTGTGGCTTCTGCCTTTCACAGAGCTGTTTCTTTTTCTGTGGGGGTATTGGATCTAATCAGAACAGTGGTAGCACAGAGAAGGGAGAAGACAAAAGTGCTCAAGGAAGTGTCAGACACAACAGGATGTGCCTGCTGGATAGTAGCTGAGTGTCCTGCAGAAGCATAAATGGCATAAATTAGTCTTTAACCTCTTTAATTCTTGCTTGCTGCAAGTCAGTCATGCTTGTAAGAGAAAAAGCTTGTTGTTGGCATGATCACCCCATTTTCTCTTTTCCTAAGTGCACATCTTTAGCCAAAACTTCAGTGGGTTTGGGGTTTTTACTTTGGTGATTTCCAGTAACTTTGGGTCTTTAGGTCAATAAAATGTGGGGTAGAATTTTTGCTTTCAAATGCAGCTGACTATAAGCGTCAGTTGTTTGGCTTTTAGGTGGTGCGTTGCTGCTGGGGTCTGTATGCTTAATTCTGGTCTGCATGAAAGAGAAATGGAACATAAACATGAGAGTGGGATTTGGGAAGACAGAACATTACACCTGGGATGAGTCCGGTCTTCATCACTGTGTCTGTCATCTCCTCTCAGCCACTGCCTTGTCTATGTAATTCAGCTCTTTGCATGAGGATATCTTTCCATCTGTACATAGCAAAAAGGATGTTGGATTTCCTAGCCTGACTGCATGTGGTAGCTTTGCTGCCTATATGTGACTAGTCCTAGGCAGAGGCACTGGAAATGTTTGTGTTCAGTTTGAATTTAAGGGAAGCTGTAGTGTTGAAATATAAAACCAATGTGCTGTAGTGACAGGTGACTCCAGCCTGCCATGTATGTGCGGGTGTCCTGGGAAGGTTGTGGTGTTCCTTCTCTTCCCAGGAAGGTGAGAGAGAAGCTCCCTGTCCAATGTGTCTGCTGGTGGGGGTCACACCACTCAGTGCTTCTAGGCCAGACCTCTTGCATGATCATGTTTTCTCCTCTTTTCATGGATGATGCCGTGTACAACTTTGCTCTTTGAAAGGAGCAATTTAGGAAGATCTAAGCCTGGTACAGTAGTCCTAAAGTAAGGTCTAGTCATGCTCTAGAGGTGTGTTTGTCAATCTGATGCTCTGGCTAGAGGGTGTTGTGAAAAAAGCCAGGACCTGCCCTCTGAAGAGGAGATGTTGGGTATCTGACATCAAATGCCCTGACCAAAGTCAGTAGGAATGAAACCGCTGTGGTTTAAGCTGTTGCTTTGTCTGGTGGCTGTCAAGGCTGCAGCTGCTCAGAGTGGAGGGGACTAGACCATCAGAAGGCACAATGGTAGCAGAGACCTAGGAAAAGCTTCGGTTCCTTGATATGAGACTTCCTTCAGAAGTCAGTTCCTTGTATCTCTTAAACTCTGTTAATTTGCAAAACTATCCTGTATTGCCATTTAAGTCAGTCCTGCTTCAGATAGACCCCAGGTGAGCCCATAAACATAACTAATTTTGCGAAGTAGGGTTATGAAAGCCTTTTTTCATCCCATTTCCAGAGAAGAGGCAGAAAACAAATGAAAGGAGTAGTTGTACCTGCAGCTGCTTTTCCTGAGATGAGCCAACCTTCTACTGGCTCACTTTCCATGCTGATAGTTGCATTTTGGATGTCAGCAGTGTTCTGGATTGGAATACGAGCACCCTCAGAATTGTATGGATAGAGACAACTTCCTTACTGAGTTAGATTTATGGGGTAGTGCTGGTAATACCTGCTGGAGATTGGAGCTCACAGTTTGCTAGCAGCGATGCGGAACAGCTGAACAAGAGGGCAGTGGCTAGGGATGAGTTTTGACTGCGGAATAGTTCTGAAAGCTGCTTTATCACCCAGTATTTTGTGGCATAGTTTAACGTGCTACCACGTGCACAAAGAAATTGCGGTTTTGCTAGAAATACCGTCAGCAGAAAATACTGCACAGGAAACGTGTTAGGACTGCCCTGTGTTTTGAATTACTGAGGTATTTTGTTGCTTGCAAGGATGAAAGTATGTTAATAACTATCCTTGTCTGTGAGCATGGCTAATTGGATTTTGGCCTGGGGTTTGGTACAATACAGCTTTTGGAAAAATCTGCCATAAATATTTTTAAATTTACTTATTGGGATGTTTTAAGTGAAGGCACGTAGTGGTGCTGATATTTCTGGAGATGGGATCCAGAAGGAGGTTGTGCATCACTAGGTTTAAGAGGCACACAAACTACCTCTTGTCAAACCTGAACTCTGTAGTGTTAACAAAAGTACTTGAATATATTGCTTAAGCATAGACTCAAAGTGTTAAAATTTATTGCTCAGAGCTTTGCAGAGTATGGTACGTTTTGTTGCCCTGGAGTGGCAAAGTTTTTTGCTCTGGAGACTTGGGGTTCCATGTGCCTTTGCTCGTGTGTGGGATGCCAACTTTCCCCTGCTGTAGTTCCTGGTGTCTTATACCTTGGGGCTGGTCAGTGCTGCAGCTGTGTGTGCACCAAGATGAGCACAGGTTGCAGGATCTAGAGACTTGCTGAGACAGGTGAAAGTTAACATTCCCTGTTACAGGACCCAAAGACTTGGGGAGCAGCTTGGGTAAGTTGATGCATCCATGTGATGTTGTCCATCCTGGCTGGTATATTGGCCTTGGGTTGGGGACCTGGAGAACCAGAAGCAGCAGCTGTTTCAAATTATGTCAAACAGCCATGCCTCTGCAGGAGAATGCTGGAGGAAGAGAGGCCTTTCCTGGGCAGGTTTGTTTGAGGGTATAGGTGAAAATGGGAGTTTTAGATCTCTTTTCCATCAGCATTGGAAAGAGCACACTAAAAAGGCCAGCCCTGTTTGACCTGAATCCAGACCTCCTGTCAGCCAATCCTTTTTATAAAATTGGTCAGTGTATCAGGCATCCTAGAGAAAAAAAACACAGAAAGGACTTAAGAATGACTGAGCTTATGGTGAGATAAAAATTTCTCAGAGACTGGATTATGGAAGGATCCAGTTATTTGTAAAATATATAAGCAGATTCTCTGGCTCGGCTGCAGAGGCTCAGCGGTCGTGCTGGAGGATTTGATTGTGGGCTCAGCCCATCCTGTTGCTCTCCCAGGTACAGCTGAGTCTGGAAATTGAGGTTTAAGGCTGATGGCAACTTGTGTATTAAATGTTACAAATTAACTGTACTTAGGAAATTGCAATTATAGGCGGTTTTTTTAAGGGATCTAAGGCTCTCTTGTTTCTTCTCTGAAGGGTTGGTTTTGCTGTTCCTATCATGTTATGTTATTTTTCTGGAATTAGCAGAACATTTTTACTTCTGCTTTTTCTCATGTATCATCTGATTTCGAGAAGGTGAATTGCTTCCTGCCATAAACGTTTACTCTGTAATCATAGAAGAGTTATGGGTATAAAGTGCAGTATCATACTTTATTTTTTCCCTTACAGTAAAAATATTTAATGTCTTATGAAAATGGTCCATCAAGATAAGTGGTATTCTGGTCTCTTTACTGCTGTGATTAAAGCTCTTTTAAAGGATATTTGTATGTGTCAGTACATGTTGGAGTCCCAGGACTTTTAGTGTTTATAATGAGGGTTAGGTTGGTTAAACCTGAGGTCTGTCTGTCATCTCATGATGATGGCCACTCAAGCTGAAACCTGATCGTAAGAGAAGGTAACACAGTCTGTGAAGTGACATGCTCTTTTCTGGCAGCAGGTGTTACCAAAAAGCTTTCCTGTGACTTTCATGTATTTGGCTTCCCAAAAACCTTATTGAGAGCAGCTTTGGGGTGGGAACCTCATCTCCTCCCACCAAACACTTGGCAGACAGAAGTCACTGGACACATGAGCATTTACAACTGGCTTGCCTATCTAGGACTATATCTTTCAAGGCATGGCTAATAATTTTTGATTATTAGCAGAGGGCTGATTTAATTTCCTATGGAAAGGTGAAGCTGGCATCTGGGATGCAATATAAAGGCAAGAATTGCAGTTCTGGGCTGTCAGAAGTCATTCCCTTTTTGTATTTGTGGAGGTTTGTGTTGGGCTCTGTTACAGGACGTGGGAGATATGCTTTCTTTTGGATTTAGGTTACTGTAGGATATACAGAAGCTGAAGAGTACATTGTGTCTCAAGCGCATGACCTGTGCTGGAGTAAGTGATCCTAAAATCTGCAGTGTGATCGCTGCTGGGAGTCAGTCTTAGACATTTGGAGAAGTGAGGAGCAGAAGACAGACTTTTTAGCTCATGTGCATGACATACTTTTATTTTTGCAAGTGGTTTTTCATCTTTGCTTGAGCAGCTGAGATGAAACATCACACTCTGTTAAGGACAAAAACAAACCCCTTCACTTCAATGCAGGTGGCAGGGCTGGGATGTGCTGCAATCACTTGGCTTTGGTCCTTGGTTGTGGTGTAGATACACCATACTGCACAATACAGTTCAGGAAAGTGTAGTGGTGAAGTGTTTTTAAGTCCCTGGTTTAGACTGACGCCTGTATTGCTTGCCTGGAGTAAAATGAGATCACTTCAAGCTGCAAGTGGTGTTGAGCTCTTTGGGGTCACTTGCAGCAGTCATATCCCAGCCACCTCTTCCTCACTGCCTGTTCCCCCTCCCAAGTGCCCTCCAGGCAGGGAGACTGGAGGAAAATTTTCTGGGAGGGCTGTCAAAAAGTTGTCTGTTCCCTTCCTGCTTGAAGATTGGGATTCTCTTATGGCCTTTTATTTTCTACATAGTTTTTGTGTTAAATGAGCAGCCTTTTTGCAAGCTCTACTGCTCTTTCACCTGGGAGCAGGGCTTCTGCCTAGCAGAGATTTTGTGGTAAAAATTATTGTGCTGTACTTGAATGCTAACCTAAGTGAGCTTTCCTCTTTTCTCTTTAAACAATCTGTTCTCTTTTTTTCTTTTTTTCTTCTTTTTCACTAATGGAAAATTTCAACTTGTCCTCCACTTAAGCACAAGTACCAGCTTTTCCAGGAAAATAGAATGAATCAGTAATGCTTCCCTCTTTTTTATTTCCTGTATGCTTAGCTAATTGTATTATTTTTATTGTGGTTTTAGTTGTATAAAGGCCTTTTTCTGGCATCATTTTCTGCATTAAGGAGGGCAGACTAGATCTCTAAGGTGGTGCCTTTCCCTCAGGAGCTGTGTTATCCCCAGACCTTCAGAATTTGGAAATCATAACTTTAGGAAGAAGATGAACCTGAACAAGGACAGACAATTCTTACAGCATGTTGTTCTCCTGTGGACTGAGGGGTTTTCATTCAAATGATGTGTAGGGATGAGCATCCAGGAGCACAGGATGATTCTGAGCTTACCCTCTGGCAGCAGCAAGAGGCAGCTTCCCTCCACAGCTCCCAGGCAGCCTTTTGGTGCTCCTCATTTCCTTTGCTGCCACTCATTCTCCTTGCAGATCCCAGCACTGTCCTAGAGATTTGTTCTTAATTGTTTCACCTTTCACATAGACTGGATGCTCTCTAGATTGATGTCTTGAAGCATGGATTTAAAAATCAAATAGCAAATGACTGCACTCCAGTGGATGTTACTGTACTAGACATTATGTTTTAGAAGTCACTGTGGTTAAGTGGAGTATCTCTGGAATCTTGTTTTTATCAAGACATTTATGTTCCCATCTAATTTTTGTGGAGAGTCGTTTAGACGTTTTCCAGATTAGAGCATAATGGAACTGCTAGCTATAAATGTTCAGAGGAATCCATTACACATGCTGATTTAGTGGTTAGTCACAATTACTTTGGAGCTACAGTGTCAAATTTAACACCAACCTTCAAAACCACATATTGTGAAATCCGGTCATCATTCTATGAGATGTTCCAGCCTCTCTGAGAAGCGAAAGACATTTTGTACAGCAAGATATAAATGCAATTTGGAGGGGACAGGCTGATGGTGGAGGAGCAACTCAGTGCTAGAAGCAAACCAGCAGGCAGCTTTTCCCTGTAGAGTTTTAGCCTTTTTCGTTCTGCTTCATAAAGTCCAGAAGATTGTGATGGCAGTGGGTTGATGTTCTTATTTCCATGTGCAGGTGGAGGCTCTGATGATGGAGCTGGAGCGGGACAGTCCCTTGTGCTGCAAACCCGTGTCTCCTTCCTGCAGCATTGCAGGGTGCAGGGTTCTGGCTGCAGAACCTGCTGTTCCTCCCAGACAGCAAAGAGCTGGTCCCCTTGGGGTCAAGACTGGTATTTCTGCGAAAGGTAGTGGAAGTATTCCTGCAGGTTCTTTGGAGAAGGCACCATAGGCCATAGAGCTGCAGTTAATAATTACTCTTTACACTTATGCAAGTGACTCTTGCATAAGACAAATATCAACAGACATTTTCACTTACTGTAACTATGTATAGGTGTGGGTTTAAAAATAAAATAGCATCTGCTTTAACCAAATCCCTAGAGTGTAAGCTGTTGCCTGTTTTGCTTTTGAAACACCACCTTTTCCCTGAGATAACTCCCTGCTTGTTGCAGTTGGCTGCATGTTCCCGCATCCCACAGATGGGAGTTGTGTGCAGCGTCTTAAACTGCACCTTCTGTGACCTCCTGGGTAGGAATTATTGCTCTGATTGAATGACCTGCATCTTGCTGGCTGTTGTTTGCTGAGGGGAGCCTTATGACCTGCAGGACTGAGTGTTTCCTCGCTCTCAGCTTGTGGGTTGAAAGTGAGTTTGTCTGAAGGCTGTTGTAGCACTCTGTCTTGGGTTCTAAGCCAAGGGTGGAGGTGGTCAAAATGAAATTAACCTGAGATTTAGAGGATGAACAAGTAAATCCCATTGAATTTATATGTGCTAGAGTCTCAGAACAGTATTTATGTTAAGGGATGAGCTTGTGCAGTTGGGCATCCTGAAGCTCTTCGGTTGCTTTGTTGAACAAAAATATTTTTTTCCATAGTTGCTAATGCTAGAGGTGCCCACAGGATACCTGAAAGTGCTTAATTATCAGTAGTTTAATAGCAATGATATATAATAGCACATTTTAAAAGAACATTATTGGTATTGTTAAGACTTAGCCTTAGTTTGGAGTTTCTTCTTGATACCTGGAGAAGATACTAAAATTCTAGGTTCGTGCAAACATGAAAGGGTCAGTACTCTGATCAATGGCTGAGTTTACTAGTAAAGCTTCCTAAACACACAGGAATTTTTAGCTTTTTCAAGTCAGATCCCCCTTCTTACCAGTTGCTCAGACATTAGAACACTTTAAGACCCATCTAACACACAGATCATGTAACTCTTTCATTCCCTTGGGTTTAGAACATTACTTTTGGTCTTGAGCACAAGGTAAGCTTTTAGAAGAGGTAACATTAGAGGACTTCAGTTCTGTGTAGAAATTAAGTTTTCTGGGAGTTAACAGCAAGGTTGCAGTGAGTTTGAACTGCCTGGGGAGGGAGTTTGTACTGGCTGTTACGCCTCTGGCAGCTCATCCTCAGCTTGCTCCTGGAGGCATCCACAAGGCATTGAAAATGTCAAAGCAGACGCTGTGCCCTGGGGTGCTGCCAGGTCTGATCTTGATTTGATCTCCAGAGCTGCCTGGTCTGGCTGCTGTGGAGCTGAAATCTGCAGACTCCCCATCGTCTGTGCCCTGGACTTGGCAGGGGTGGTACTTTCATGGCCCAACTCACTCCTGTTAAAGACAATGGTGCTCATCCCGTTGATTGCATGAAGAGCTCCCTTCCCTGGAGAGGCTGCCTGCCAGGAAAGGAGATAATTCATGCCCTGCATCAGCTCTGTCTTAAATTGGTTGAAGAACAGGATTCGGTTAGCTTTAATGATAAGAGCTGGGATTTTGCAGTGTCAGCTCTTTTCCACAGGGTTTATGCTGGGACCACAAAACTCATAGGAGTTGTATGATGGGATGAGAGGTTAAAAGCTGGTGTAATAGCCACAAAATGCTCCAGCCTTGCAAAGAAAAGTCACTGCATCCTCCTTGGATACTCATAATCAGTAATTCCTGCTTTGCCCTGGCTCTTTGGAGGAGCCTGCTGGGAGGGCAGGCTTGTGAGCTGCATTTGGCAGTCTGGTTAGGGCTGTTAAACCAGAGGGCTGTTTCTGACATAGTTCGGTTTTTGAGCTGGGTTTCCACGTCTTGCTTTAACTGTTACCATTAGCAATTTGCTGGGCTTCGTTTTGGGGATGGGAGAGCATTTGTGATTTCTGAAGCATTCAGAAGTGCAGCAATGTATGGCAGTGACAGTACATAAACCAGAACAATAGTATTGCTTTCTAAGTGTATTTTTTAAACTCTCTTTTCTCTTTAAAACTATTTTTTCTGGACAACTCAACTGAGCATATGTATTATTGCTAACATTTTCTTAAAATCAAATCCAGTACATACAGGTTTTTTACTGTTGATTTAGAGAACTAATTCCTTTTTTTCTTCCCCAGTAGACTGTGTTCATCCTACTCTCATGACTTTTTTCCTGTTTAATTGCTTTAGTATTGCATTGAGTTCTGCTTTCACTTTTTAATTGGTAATTGTATCGTGTCCATGGTGAAGGAGAGGGAATTTCACTGTGGAATTGAAGGCAGAGATTTGGACCACTGTGCTTTCATTTAATGAGGAAGGTACTTAGTACTTCTCTTTAAACTGTACCTATTACACCAACAAGTGGTGTCTGCTTAAGTGAAGCCCATCAAATATATAATACACTCTTAACGCTCTGTAAAGAATGACAGATAAGGGCATTGATAGCAACTAACCAAGACTTCATGCCATGGCACAGCCAAGGGGGACCCAGTGCTCCAGTGTCATGGAAGATATGGGCTGACATGGGTGGTAAGGATGTGGCCAGAGGAGCTGTTTTTTCCCTGGCTCTCAGGTGGGTGAATGAGAAGGATGATCCAGTGTGAGTCCACCTTGACTGATGGACAGATCTGTGTCCTCTTCCATGCTTGTGGGCTTTGCATGGCAAGCTGGGCAGCCTCACCTTAGCACTGCAGTAAAATGGTATAATTGAGATTATTTCAGGGTTAGAAATTTCTGCTTCCTGGTTGGTGGAGATATACCAGATGCCCTTATATTCTTCATATATGAATGCTTTGTTGCAGCTTTCATGCATTTTCTTTCTACTACTTGCTCTGGTAGCTGACTACAGTAGAAAAGGATTCTACAGTGTAGAGTTATACCTGATACAGAGCAACAGAGCTGCTCTGACTTCTGGCCCTGGGTTCTGTTTAAACCACCTAGCAATTTTGTTAGCAGATGAACATTTTAGCTCTGCTGAGTTAGTGTATAAATAGCTTTTGTTACAGCAGTGCAGCCTCTATAAATGCCGTAACGTCTTGTCTGTGAGGGTTCCTGCACTTAACATTTTAGGGTTCTTAGGGTATGGCACAGACTATTATTGATCGCTTCTTATAGGTGCCTGTAGTTAACATAAAACAGGAAAGTACAACTTGAGTTGTGGGCACTTATTTATAAATATCTTACAGCAGCCAGGAAGCCTTGTAAGGAGCAGTTTGTGTCCCTTGGTGTGGGACTGTGAACTTGGGTCGTCCCAGCTCCTGTATCAGGGGTTCAGAACCAAACCCTCCAGCCCTGCCACCGGCAATCACCCTGCACCTGGAGCTCACTGCCTGGGTAAGGAGGCGTGAAGGAACAGCAGAGCAAGTTGTACTTTTGCATAATAACTACAAGTCTCATCCTGCCACCTGCCCAGGCATTGTGGCTTTGAGGTCACATTGATGCAAATATGCTGTGCTGAGTGCTGGGAGAGCATCTTTCCTGCTTCTTCACCCTTTTGAAATGCATGCCACATGGTCCTGGAATTCAGCTTAATCAGAGGCAGGAATGTTTGTACCAAGATTGGCTGATGTATTTATTTTACCCAGGATTAATTTATAAACTCTATGTCTACCTGAAGAAGTTTGATTAGCATTATAAATCTAATGTGCAATGGAAACTGAAGGAACTCGAGCTTTAAAAAAAAAGGAGATGAGAAATTAGAGGAAGAAATCGGATTTAAATTGCAAGGCTGCCTGTAGTCCTGGAGGAGCTGGATAAGGTCATGTTCCCTGAAAAAATGTAGCCTATATGGAATCTTTTTGTTTTATTTATTACAGGTATTCAAAACATGCTTAACCCAGGTCTGGACATGCCTTAATGATTTAGAGGGGATAACAACAATAGAACTTCGGTGTTAGTGGCAAAACTACACAATATTTGTTCCCTAATGTGAACCATGGAAGTAAATAGGTAAATCCCAAAAGGCAACTGTGATTGTGGTTTTTATTTTTGTGATGCACAAGATTTTCTGCCAGCACTAGGACCTGAGTAGCTCATGATGAAATCATGCCCATGTGAACACACATCTATCCTGCATAGCCAGATGTCTTTCAAATCCTTGGTCAAGTTTCTTGTGCTGCTGCCTGCAGAATTTATTTCTACGAAGTCCACAACATGGGATTTTCCTCCAAGGGCAGGCAAATGGCTTAGGGGAAAAAAAGATCTTTTCCTGAAGAGTTGTGGCCAGTATTGATAAAGTTTATTATTGAAATGATTTTTAACTACAGACCTGTTTAAAGGCAGGGGATATTTTTATAGAGTAAGAATTTTTTTGTGTTACTCCCAGAGTGTTGCTTCTTGCAGTTGCCTCTAGGATTTGGGACTCATCAGAGGAGGTCTGATTTTTTTGTTGTTGTTTTGGTTGCTTTCCCAGCTGTTCACCACTATGTGCTAAATGGGTCTTGTAACCTAATGGACGCAATGGCATGGATGAAAGAAAACAGCTAGAGAGAGAGAGGGAGGAAGAAGTGAGGAATATTTCATGAGGCAGTTGAAGTGAATGATTTTGCTGATTGGTGAGGTGGCAGGCAGCCATCTGCTCTGCTCTGCATCCCTTCTAGCTGACCTTAGCTTTGTTCTTGGTGAGTTTCTCCTAGGGCCCGTCACTATGGAGAGGGAAGACATTCACCACAAACAGATTCACAGGAGGTCACTCTTTTGTCTCAGACCTTTTCTCTCTACACCAGGTTGCTAAAGCCACCCTCGCATCATCTGTCCTTATCCCAGAGCAAACATTAATGGCCCCAGTGTCTCTGTGCTGCTGACGCAGGCAGAGGGTCCTTGAAAGCAAGGCAGTGACAGTGCAGAGCTGGCATTTTCCACTAGGTCTGTTAATTAATTAAGGTCATATGTCCCAGCTATTAGTTTGGCCATCGCATTTCTCTATTAAGCAGAGGGTGAAATGCCAGGGAAGGGAAGAACACGTCTTCCTTCCACAGAGCAGCCCCATGACTCTGCAGTGATGGTCACAGGGTGCTGTTGAGCCATAGGTATGGCAGCTTGATGAAGCAGTATTTGCTGCTTCAAAAAGAAAATACCCGTTATGTGGTGAGAAATTCTGCATGCTGGAGTGTTTCCCTGATTTTTCTAAGGGTCTGCTTTGGTGAAGGCTTGCTAGAGAGTGAGGTGTTACTAGCTAAGCTTGCTGAGTGCATTCTGGCAGGGCTGAGAAGGAGGCTTTAGTGTTTTTAAATGAGCAATCATTGCCTCGCTTAAAAAAAAATAAATTAATCAAGACTTATTGTTAATGTGGAGGACATTCCAGTGCAGAGTACGTCACTGTTGCAATTGTCTAGACAGGTTACCAGTGTCCCTGTTAAGCAACCTCATTATTTATTTATAGTTATTTATTATAATAAATGTGATTGCCTGCAGTAAGATGCAAACTGCACCGAGTTGTATTTCAGATCTCACAGCTGTGTTGGTTGAATTTTTAGAATAAAAAAACATGTTTGCAGCTGCAAATAGAGCAGCCTCTTGCACGCTCAGGTGTCTCTAAGTTGATGGTGTTCCTGATAAAGGTACAAGAGGAGGAGATGTTCAGTTTTGGGGAGGAGGAGGTGACATCCTTCAAGTCCCTGCATGCTGCCTGACCTTGGATGATGTCCTTGTGAGGTATAGGAGCTGGTGGAACTTGATGTCATTGCTGACCTCGGCAGGACTAGGATACTACCTCAGGTGCTGCAGATAAACACTTTAAATGGCAAACATCCAGTCTGTACAAAAAATTGGATATTTTATGGACTTTATGTGTTATCACAGGGGTCAGTGGGCCTCTGCTGCAGGCCCGTTGACTTTGTCAGAGTTACTTAAGATTTGCCTCCCTCGGTGGCTATGGCGAAAATTTGATGTGGTTTTTTTTTCCCTGGAATTGTCTTGTGTGACAGGAGCTTGCCAGGATCCCAACAGTTCCAGTTTTCTGGGAGAAGCAAGAAGCTTGCAGGTGTCTGACTTCTGTCCAAAGGGAATTACTTCCTTTTTGACCATCTACCCAAAATCTGGAGTTCTCTGAGGTATCTAGCCAAGGAGGAGAGGTTGTTAATGAAGCTGGAGATCAACTCAGTAGAGAACTGACCAGAGGGAACAGTTTCCTTACTCATTTTTTCTGATTGGTGTGCAGCCTAGAAATAGTCCTTGCTCTTTCTCCCCTTGGAGTCTTCGGGTATGCATGCTTCTGGGAGTACTCTGGTTGCTGTCCTGGTTGTTAAGCATCTTTCAGAAGTTTTCCTAAGCTCTGTATGAATTCCACTAAGTTTTGGGTATGTGCTACATATGCCTGTCCGCTTGGGTGTATTGTAATTACTTCAGCTCCTTGGCTCTAGGGACAAATATTTATCCTAAGTGAGGTTTATCCATCACTCCCATCTGTTTGGTGAGTTAGGGCCCAAGCCATATGCAGAAGATAACCTTGTATGCTGCAGGGTACGGTGGAAAGCTTATCCAGTGGTGTATTTTTGTATATGCTCAGTGGCAGGATTATGTATAGTCGGTCTGTGTTGGTAAGGTTGGTCTGATGGCAGCATCTGGTTAAAATGGTTGAGCTTGCCTAGATGTATGTTTTCTTTCCTATAGAGCTTAATTTTATCAAAGTATGAAAGAACATAAAGTTTGGCATTTTATGAAATGACTTGAGGGAACTGAAGTTAGTTGTTCCCTGTAGCATTTCATAAAATACACAAAGGCCAGAAGGAATGAATGATTCACGTCTCGACTGTCAGCTGTGGTGGAAAAATGAGGTGAAGCTGGATTCGTGATATAAAAATCTGTTCATCAGCACTGGAACTTGTCAAAACACAATTTCATCTTGTTAATTTTAGTGAGTTATTGACTCAAAAGTAAATCATAAAGATTTGTAGCAGAGCGAAACGGTGTTTTAGAGTGAGTGCTTATTTTTAGCTTAATTTTTTTTTTAAAGGAAGATTTCATAAAAGTTCCAGCTGCTATAAAGTTAACATGTTCTTGCTCCAGTAATGCCTTTCTGATTGCAGAATTTGGGGTTTAATCATGCACCATCAAATTCTATTTTCAAATTTAGAGTTAAAACAGTCTTTCAGGCTTAAGTTAACATGCTCACTTTCATTTCAGTGCACATAGTGGCAGATAATTATTGTGTGTGCTGTATTTTTCTCATTAGTAGGTTAGTATTACAGCTTCTGCCAGACCACAAATAATTAAGGGTTACTTCAAGTATGACTTTAAAAAGAAAAAAAAAAAACCAGACAAAAGTAGTTCTGAGGAATCCTACATGGTGAAGTAATGAGTGTCTGCAGCAGAGGCCATGTAAATGACTTAATGTGCCCAGATCAGCTGATAGACAAACATAAAACCTGCTCAAGCTTGTTAGCTAATCTCATCCATAGAACTAACTGCCTATTCTTCATGGATGTTAACCAAAAGTTATACTAACTTTTTAAGGTAAAAAAACCCCACAAAAGTGGTAAAACTACATCTGAAAAGGGAATAATAAATGAGCCTTCCTAGTGTAATTAAACAGACCATTGATTCAACAGACCTGTGGACTGATTCAGACACTGCTGTTCACTGTGTGCAGCTGGCTCTGTTCAGCCACTGCTGTTGACCAGCCACATCCTAAGCAAAAGCTGCTGGGTTGGGGGCTTCAAAATTTCTATGCCAGTGTGTGCATGCAGCAGATGGACTTGTAATAGAGGGGGAGGAATAGGTTGGCTGTGGGGAGGATGTACATGGATGGAAGGAGTGCTTACAAAACTCCCTTGTATCATTGACTTAGATGAGTTTGTGTCTAGAAGTAGATGCAAGTAATGCAGCATTTTAGGTCTGGAAATTCCTCTAGGATCACTGGATGAAAAAGACTGTATTGCTATGAATGACTTACAAGTAGTTTTACTGGAACCCTAACTTACAAAACTTGAGTGGTTTGGGCTGTTCTTGGGCAGTGCAGGTGTGCCATGATCATCCATCCTCCTCCTGTCTCCAGAAACACTGTATAGTAGAAAATGCATAAGGGTCCAAAAAGTAGTGGGATGTGTGAGAAGTACTGCTCATCTTTAAAACTGGCTTGGCTGTCAGGGTCTCTCTGCAAGGCAGATTTTTTTTCAAGTGGTATTTGATTGGTTTTTTACTGCTAAAAAGCAGTGAAGTCTTGGGATCCAGCTGGTCTTCCCATTCTTTTGGAAGATGCTTCAAGGTGTGTGATGTTCTCACCTTCAAAATGATGTCAGTTAATACAGGAGAGCCCAGGACCACTAGGTTTGTTGGCAACATCAGCAGAGACCTAAAGGAGCTGGAGGAGCTGAAGATACTTTTTTTATTGAAAGTGATCTTGTAGAAGAAGTAGAGCTACTTTTCAGGTATTTTCCTTTAACTGTGTGGAAGATCTTGCTATGGAAGAAGGCTCAGAGGCTGGTCGTTTTTTGCTTGGCTTGTGAATGGTGTCAGTGGCTTGGAGGTGGGATTCAGCTCTTCCGAGCAGAAGTGGGAGATGACAGTCAGGAAAGTTTTCCCTTATCTGAAGCCTAACAGCTGGTTGAGTAGAAAGACAGGAATGGAGGACTATATCAATGGAGATACAGTTGAAATTGCTGGCTAGGAGAAGGATCTTTCTCCTCAGCTCTCTAAGAGTGGATATGAGCAGGACAATATTCCATTTCAGAGGTCAAGAAATGTGCTGTAATTGAGTTGTGCAATGAGCTGTCCCTTGGTGGAAGCTGCTACATGTGGCTGTGTAGGGAAAGGATGTTCTTTAAATCTTATGCAAAAAGAATCAGCAATCCTTAGGTTCAGGCTGTCTGTGAGGATCTCAAGTGGTTTGTTAAAAGCATGTTTGGTAACTGTAGAGATGAAGGGAAGATGGGGAAAACAGCTAGAGAGACAAGTGCGTCCAAGCCTGGGAGGGAACAGTCTGTGGAGGATGAGGGCAACAAAGCAGGTGGAGAGCAGAAGGGTGGGCAGATGTGGGCTGGGAGTCACAGGTGCATGGAGTCATCACTCTGGGTACAGTGCTACTCCCCAGAGCTTTGTATTTCTGGTGACAGATGTGGAGAACGAACGTGTGGAGTTGCCAAAAGGAACAAAAATCCTAATACCTTGCCACTGTGGATGCAGGGGCTTGTACAAAAAGCTAGAGGAAGTGCAAGTGTTTAACAGTGAGGGGTAGTTTGACCCACTGATGGTTTTCTGCTTGTTCCCTCTCACTGGTTTCTGGATTTTAGTAGGACTAATAAATGACTAAGATACTGTGATCAATCTGCCTCACAGCTCTTTGGGAGCTGATTTGCGGTGGTGGTGACTGCAGCTGGGGTGAGCAGGAGAGGGAGTCTTCAGCAGAGAGATGCTTCTTGGAGAACTGAATCAATCTCCCTGGCTGTAACTAGTTCTTCCTTCCTATGTCCTGCTTCAACCTCTGATTAAATTTTGCTTATTTTAAAAAGGAGATGGCTTCTAAAAGAACTTGAGAGTGTGTTGGTGAAACCATTTGGTGTTGGCTGTTTCTAAAGGCTTTATCTTTTAGCAATGCTATTGAGACAGAGATCTTGTGATTTCCTGCCTCAGATCCTGCATAGGATAGGAGTTGTAGAAGTAGGGGTAATTGTTAAGTGCTTTCCTGTTAGTTTTTAACATTAATGCAATTGGTATTTGGCAGTATATATAATCTGTCACAGAAATATTCTTGAATTGCAAGTGGACAGCTGCGGTAGTAATTTCAGGGGATGCATTTCTCCTTTCTGCCTTTAGGTTTGTGTGGGGAGGGAGCTTTTTCTTGTTTTGTTTTTGTTTGGTTTGGGTTTGTTTGTTTGTGTTTTTTCACGTGGTATTAAAATCAATATTGAATGAGTGCTGCTTTGAAAAAAAAATGCATTCAGATGTCCAGAGCCAGTAACCAACAGACAGCAGTTGAAAGAGTCCAAACATGGCCAGGTGGAGGAAGGGGATCATTTGTCACTCTCACAGTTCGTTAGAGAGATAATGTTTGAGGAAATTAAAATGTGGTGCAGAACTGCTCAGGGGTGCTTTTCCTGCACTGTGCATATGCTCATGCTTTATTTGCCATTATTCTGCTGTAATGTATGTTTGGCTGCTAGCAAGCACATGAAAACCTAATATCAGGCCCAAACTGTGCCTCCTTTATTTATAAACAGCTTTTCTTTTGCTTTACGCTGATGGCGCGTGATACAGAGACATCTTGCCATAGACTATACGTCAGTATAAGGTGCCAAAAACAAAGAGGAAACATTTTATGTGATTAAACAACTGAGACGTTCTGACAGATGTTTGCCTGACAAAGTCTGCAGGAAAGGCAGCAACACTCAGATCTGGTTACTGCTCGTGTGTATTTGTGCCCCAAATTCAGGGGGAGGTGTTAACAGCTAGCTGTATCACACAGGCTCCTGGAACCCTTTCCCGTGTGTTGTACAGTAGCTCTGAGTGTGCTTGGTGTGGGCTCTGTTCCTGGTGCTGGGCTACCTGCAAAGTCCTTCTCCATTTCAGCCCCAAGAGCTTTCTCTCCAGTCATCCTTTTTCTTAGCATCATCACTTTTGATTTCTGGCTTCTGACACTGTTTCTTTCTTGTGCTTCAGGAAGTGTGTACTGGTTTCAGCGAAGGCTTTAGACGCAGATGTTTTCAAAATAAAATCACACTGAAGATACTGTTTCTCACCTCTTGGCTGCAGCTGGATGTCCTTCCACTTTAATTCCCAACCGGATGGGTATGCTTTAAGGGCAGTTGATGTTGGGGCTTTGACAGTTTTTGGCTATTAAAATAATTTTAATTTGAAGTTTGTATTCAAGGTAATACAGCTGTGGCTTTGGAAAAATTGTGGTTGATTATTTCATATTCTCATGTAGGTGGTAGACCCTATATATTTTGAAGCTATATTTGGAGAAGTAATAAAAATTAATTCAGACCTGTCCAAGCTAGTCTGTTTGGCTTTTTTTCCCCTCAGATTAATAGAGCAAGATGGGTCTTTTTGTGACGCATAATCACGATGAAAATTTGTTTTGAGTCAGACTGCAAAAGTGTAATCCCCTTGGGGGATTATGGTATATTTTGCATATTACCTCCAAGTGACTATCCAAGGTTTCAATGGATGCTTTAACACTGCTGCTGTCTATACCACTTTGGAAAGCATTCATTGATAAAACTGGATTTTACCAACAGCTTTGCAAGGACCTGAAGGAAGGTGGAGGTGCCTGGGAGAACAAGGAACATTATTGCCTATGAAGACATCATGATTCTGTCAACTGCACTGATGAAAAAAGGACACCTACCTTGTGTGCCAGAAGTACTTATAACCCATTTGGGGTTGAGTCCTACCCCAACAGCAAGTGTGTGTTTGCTTTTCCAGGCCATCTCTCTGCGTGTAAAAAGGTGGTTGTGTTGGAGTAAACCAATCATGGTTGCTATTAAATCTTGATTAGTTAACAAATGGTTACATGATATCTGTTTAGTCTCATTTGCATGGGGTGGAAGGTAGTGTGAAGACTATTTGTTGGTGCATGGCTAAGAGGATTAGATGTGGCTCTGCAAAGGTGGGGGCAGATGATGGGGAGCTGGGGTGGTGGAAGAGTATCTGCCATAGTACTGCTTATGCCGTAAATGCTTATTTAAAAGAAACTACCTCTTTATCCTGCTGTGTTTGGGTTGAAGGAAGCTCATTTATTGCTTTTGACTTGGGAGAATGCTAAATAATTGCTTCATCCTACCAAAGGCAGTTGGTGAACAGGGTGGAGAGATAGCATAAAGGCTAAATAAGTGTAAATGGTTTAAGTGTTTCTAATTTATGGCACAGCACTCACAAGGGAATATGCTCAGGGGAATGTGCTCAGTAAGACCTGCAGCATCTTTCCTATTGAATGGACGGATTAATGATGGCAGCGTCTGCCGTGTTAGGGACGTGAGTGAGGTCACTCCTTGTCTTTGGCCGTAGGAAATACTTCAGCTGGAAAAGCCACCATTTCCTTGCGGCTACTTTGGATTCTGCTTTTACAGTTGAGAGAGCAGACTCTTTTTCTGGGATAGTTTTGGAAAATATTTAATTAAGCGGCTCTAATGAGGGGCCATTATAACTGCAAACGGAATTATTGTTATCATCGTTTCAGCTGTTAACATTTTAAGGGCAGTTGTTCACAAACTGTTCGGTAATTAGGGCCCAATTCACTGTGGAAAAATTGTAGCTGGCTGCTGCTGCCAGTGTTAACATGGAAAGGAACATTTGAAAGGAAGTGATTCTCCACAGGGTGTGCAGTGGACACATGGACCCATTGCTTTTCAGCACAACATGGTCTCCTGTAAGTGCAGGCTGCAAAGGTTCAGATCCCAAAAGTGGTGTGGGCTGCTGTGCCATGTGCACGATAGGTTTATTCACTCTCACAATTACTGCAAAGTTGTCATGGTCCTTTAATAGGTGTGCAGAGCAGAGTTTTGGGACAGAACTGTGGAAACTCATACTTGTGGCACAGCTATTCTAATGATCATAGTCTATGGCAGTTCTGCAAACTTCGTGTTATTGTGATATTAATGGCCAGGTGAGCCTTTGAGCCTCCTAGGAAATTAAACAGCACTAGGAGAGAAAAGTGCAAATTACCTCTCTGTTCTTGGTAAGAAGCAGCACCTTACACAGCTTGATGCAAATTGTTTCTAGTTAAGGAATGTCTTAAAATGCAACTCTGCAGGGTTGCTGAGCTGTCGCTATAGTTAGAACTGCAACTATAGATAGCGTTAAATTTATTTAAGTGCTTATGAAGTGAAGTTTGCCATTTCCTCTGAGACTTATTTTAGAGCAAGTCTAGCAGAATTTTTGAGCAGCTTTGTGCACCTCATGTTCAAGCACGTTCGTACTGCTGAGGCTGGGCAAGAACTCAGGGCTCTGTCAGTGTCTGGCTGAGTGGGTGCTTTGCTTCCTTAGTCTGGTGTGAGATGATCCTGCAGAAGCTGTGTAGTTGTAGCAGCCTTCCTGCTGGTCCTGGTCATGGCAGGGTGGCCAAGTGTGGCTGGAGCTCTGCTTCCAGGGGGAACTGGGTCTGGTATTAAAATAACTTTGTGTCAGTCTCATGTTGGTTCATGTTTGCTTTCTGGATTAGAGAGTATTCTGCAACTCTTGAATTGTAACCCTCTTCTAAGCAGGGGAGGAAGAGCTTTTGCTCAGGAATGGGGCTTGGTGGCAGCACCAAGGAGCTCTGGAAAATGCTGTGTGCCACATCTAAGCCCTGAGACTGAATTTTCTTGTATTTACTCCTCTTCAACTTAAGTAAATGTCATCTCACCTGAGAGCAGATGGATAACTTTTATTGGATCTGGGCAAGGGTTTTTCCAGGTATCAGTAGTTTGATCATGGCAGAAGACATGGTAGAAAGCCGTCAGTGCTCTAGAAGATGCACTGGCTGTTGTGTAGTGGTGGGAGAGCAGGGTCTCCCTATCCGCTGACTCTGTGGGAGCATATAAGCTGTTGTTACAGGACCATCCCTTGGAAAGTGGGTCTAGGGGTTAGGGTCAGGGTCCCTAGATGAATTTCTGGATGGGGGAGCTGGTTTCCTGCAAGGCCCTGCTGTCCTGCAGAGCAGCTTTCCTGTTTTACAGGTAGGAACCATGGATAAATGGGAATTCTCTGTGGCATCATGTTGGAGCTCTGGGAGAAGCAGGCACTGAAGTGCTGTGTCATTTTGTTCTGAGAAGTGGTGTTTCTGCAAGAGAAGGGGAATACGTCTCCTGCCATGAACAGCAACTCACGCAAAGAGAATTAAAGATGCCTTCAGACACCTCTAGGCCAGCAAAGGACAGTGGTAGTCCCAGGTATGCTGGGGTACACAGGGTGTTGGTGCTGCTTTGCTTCCTCGCAGGCTCATTCCTGGAGCTAAGGCAGAAACATATTCACTAGCAGTGAACTGAAAAACATTTTGGGGTTAACGTTTCCCATCCAGGAAATACTCTAGGAGTGAAATACCCTTGAGTCCGTACCCTAGAGATGAAATCTTGCTTTGCCTGCAGGATAGAATCAGGACAGGCACAACTATCTCATTTGAGAGCTCCTGCACTGCTGTGCTATAAGAAACAAGCCAAGATTTCCAGCTCTGGAGAAACTGATGCTTTTTTCCATTCCCATCCTAAGCAATCTGCTAGCAAAGGAATTTATGATAATGAAAATATTTTTTGTGCAAAGTGCAGTAACATAGAGCAATAAAACCCGTAATTGCAGTGGAATATTCCATGTTAAACTGAACTATCAATTATAGTTTGCACAGAGGTTTGCTTGACTAAAAAGGTGGTGCTTTCATGTGAAAAAATATTCATTATCTTCTTTCAAACACACCTTAATTGCCAACATCAAAATTATTAATTAAGCAATACATCTTGCAAAACTGGATTGGCTCACCCAGTGCATGTGGAGTGTGCTAAGAAGGGTATGGAGAACATAAAAGTCCCTGGATCCTTGCAAGGGACAGCTGTCGTTGAAGTTTGTATTTGGAGTTGATTTTATGGCAAATATAGTTTTTTGGGGTGCAGTGTATTTAATTTGACAGCTGTAACAGAAACAGTGACAAATTTTTCAACCAGACCTTTTCCTAAGGTTCCCTGTCTGGAAAACCCTCCAGTCCTGCAGTTGGTTTTGGAGGTGGCCAGGCTTTGTGCTGGGCATCACTGCTGCCAAATCTCCCTGTCCCTGGGGTTTAGCCCTAGGTGCTCCAGATGCCCCAAAATGTTATTTAGAAACATCTATAATAAGTGTAGTTGGAATAAAAAAAGGCAAGGAAAGAATCTCTAGCTCTGTTCTGCTCGTCTGTCCCTCCCCCCAGATGTACCTGTGCTGCTGGCTTCCAGCTTCTTCCAGTGCTGTTCTGAAAAGCACAACTACTTTGAAGAACAGAGGTATTCTACTTGAGGCATTCCATATTTTCATGCTAGCAGAGGCCTTGGATAAAATTAAGTTTTAAGACTGCCGGTTGAGACCTGGAAATTTAATTTCTTTAGCTTCTGGTAACTCAATCCTTGCTGAAAAATGGCTTTTCTGTATAATATGGTTGGTCAGCATCCTATCTGATTAGTGCAAGGAGAATCTCAGAGCTGTTCTGTTGTGTATCAGATGCTTGTTGTTATCTTTGTTTTCCTTCTCCTTTGTTTTATCACTCAGGAGCATCCCCAAATTAATGGTGAAAAGCCGTCGCACAGAATGGTCCTCACACTTACAGGTGAGACTTGAGAGTACAGCTGGATCCATGGGTATCCAGCTTACACTGGGCCAACCAGACCTTTCCTCTCCAGATACCTCAGTGCACCCTCCCTGGGAAGAAACTCCCCTCACTCTTTGTTGATGTGATTAGAGCCCTTTCTGTGCTTGACCCTAATTTTGTTGTATATGTGAACTTGCCATGATAATGATGAATATTTTTTTTTCCTCTATATATGATTTTAGAGAATACTATTATCTTCTGTTTGCCACTAGCTCTGGAGGAAACTATGCCTCTAAAGTATTTGTCTCATCAATTTGCAAAGACATCTTTATTGCCCTTGATGGATCATAAAGGCTGCTTTCCAAGGGGATGTTTACTGTAAAAGCTAATGAAGACATCATTGCTTTCTATGGCATATTGTAACTTGTTCTCCAGCAAGAGTGATTGACTTCTTGTTATGGCTGTATCTTAGTTTCTAGGTGTGTGTTTTAATGATTTTTTTTCTCCTCAAGTTGTTAATGGTAGAGTTGGCAGATTGGACAAAGGAGGGCTTGCAGCAGGCAGGGAGGATGTCTGGGTGCTCTCTTTGCTTTCCAGGCTTTTTTTGCATAAGAAAGTGCTATTGTGTGCATCACTTAAAATTAGATACTTAACAATTTTTTTAAGATTTTTTCTCCCACATCTCAGTGCAGAGAGTGCAGTGGGTGTTGTTCCCAGTTACACTTTTACGACTATAGATTATGCATTTCGCATTCACAAGAGCGTGGAAATGCGATTAATGTAAGAAATTGTCAAACAGCTTTAATCACTGTTGATTTCTTATCGATTCCTGCCCTCCCTTTTCCCAAGAGCCGTTGTGCTTGCACTGGCCCATCAACTTCCGTGCAGTGAATAAAATCTACACCTTTCTTGGTGCCCTCTTGCCCTGTGTTTGAAAGAAGTGCTGTGAAGAGCCAGGGAACTGCTCCTCTGGGATTACTGGGCAGCTTTAGTCACAGTGGAGAGGAATAATGGAAGGAGCAAATAAGCATATTCTATTTGATGCCGTTGCTTTGCTGCCACATGCACTAAACTCAGGACAAGTGGTTTTACATCTAATGTATATTTTCAGCCAGGGTGGCCTTTGTGAGACATAAGTGACATAAGGTGAACAAACTGCTTATTAAGGTAAGACAATGAAGGCCCAATTTTAAAAGGTTAAGATGTACTAGAAAGTATCAGAGCATCCTCCAAGTCATTAATGCTGTACAGAATGCACAGCATGTGGTATTTTGAAAGGCCACTGTAACCTTTTCAAGCATGAAGCATGCTAAAAGGAATCTATTTCCTCACTGCCTTGAAAAGGGAAATCAGTCTTAAAAAGCCTTAGTTTTTATTTGTTTAAAAAAAGAAACAAATTTGGTGCATAAAGAGAGAGGGAGGATCCTTAAAGCTAAGTGAGCAATGAGCTGTTTGCAGCAGGGGAGCAGCCCTGGAAATCTGTCAGTGATGTGAGCTGTGGAACTTTATTTATTAAAGGGAAAAATATTCTCATTGTTGTATTTCTTCCCCAAATTCTTACCTTTGTTTGAAACTTTGCACAAGCTTGGTTTTGGCTCTTTTCAGAGCAGCAAAAAGTTGTGGTTGGATGAATGTATGGTGTGGGATTCTGCACTTTTTGCAGTGGGGAACAGAGGTGAGGAGGCTGCAGAGTGGAGCAGGAAGGGGGAACTTCACCCCTCCTTTGTGTTGGCAGTGTCCTGAGCTGCTGAATCTGAAGCATTCAAACAGCAGTTAGTTCTGTTGGGGGTGGGGGGTGGTGGTGCGGAAATCCACAAATCTTCAGGCAAACAAGCTACAAAGACATGAAAAGGGTTTGTGTATTCCATAAAGCTTCTCTGGTCCTTTGAGTTAGCGTGTTTGGTCTTTATCTAAAGGACGACAGCTCCCTACAGAGCCAGCCTTGCTGTCCTGTGCTGTCACACAGCAGCACCACTGCCCTCACCCAGCAGGTCTCTGTGCTTCCAAGCCCAGCACGTTTCCATCTTGTTACCTGCCAGAGCTGAGAATGGGAACACCCCATTCATTCCAGCCCCAGGGATGCTGCAGCCCCATCCACTGTCTTGGGGCAGCAGTAGTACTGAACAGTGGTGGACCTGCTGCCCCACTTCAGATCTGTTAGGATGAGTTAGGCAAGACGACATTTCAGAGTGCTGTGGAAGTCCAGTCGTACCTCCTCCTAGCATGCTACAACCTGAGGACTCCTGAGGATGTTGGTGCCCAGCCTGCTTTAACAGAGAAGGCTGTGAAGAGTTAACAAGCCTCCTGAGGCTTGAGGAAGCCCCCAGGTTGCCTTCTGCAGAAGTCAACTTACCTGTTAGATGGCCACACTGCATTGAAGCAGCTGGGCTTTGCAGCAGGCATCTTGTTTTTGTTGCTGAGAAGGTCTTCATAAAACACATTAACCAGATGCAAGTTCTGACTTAAACCCACTGGGAACTGGGAAGATAACAGACCATCTTGCCATGAGTTAAATATGAACTTTATGAAAGAACAATTTAAGTGCTTCTTGTAGTCTGTCCTTGGCATCTGTTGGCTAAATGGCCTCTTCAAATATACACTACAGCTCCAACTTCACTTGCTGTAGCTAAGCTCCTGATTGCAGGATGCCTTTTACTCCTGACTATTCAGCCTTTGACTCTTGCAGTGTCAGTGGAATTAAGAGCATAAAGAACAGGGTTTTACAGTCAGTGCTGCTGCTTTTGCTCACGAATCCTGAAAGCTGCTCCGGAAGAGCAGAGATTTTGTGTGTGGAGGGAAGAGATGAATTAAAATACTTTATCCCCTCCTGAACACAGAGAAAGAGAGTCCTTATGTTTAGATGATCTCATTCAGTGGGTGTCTAAAGCCTGAGTGATGTGCACTGTGCCAGAGTTTTCAGTACATGTCACATGGGAGCAGGACTATTTTGCTTTTCTGAGGGGATGGGGACGATTTTGGTGTGTTTGGAATTTCTCCAAGTTTTGGATTTGGTTTGCAACCAGGCAGTTGTCACCCACATCTCTCCTTTCATATGTTACAGGTCTCATCTGTCTCTCGTTTTCAGTTTCCTGAAAATCAATGGCCATTTCAGTGTCCCTGTTTTGGGACTCCTGTGGGACTGCTCCCAGTGTGACACATTCAACAATCAGATCATAAAAGTGAAGTCTAGAACATGCAAGGAAGGGACAAAGCAAGGATCTTGGCAGCTCACCAGCCTCGCTATCTTTCTTGGCTGAGGCTTGCAAGCATCAAGTTGCGTTCCTGTGTGGAGGAACAATGGTTTAATGTTCGATAGTGATCAGATCAGGAGGAGAACAGAGCACCAGGCATCCGACAGGTTGTCAAACCTATCACATCCCAGCCTTTTCTTCCCCTTGACAAGGTTAGCCACTGACTGACAAGGGTACACTTTACCAGGATGGCAGCAGAGCCTTTAGGAGGAAGAAAAATGCTTTCAAAAATGAGTTTGATGGCTTTCCACATATCACAACATCTCTGCACAAAGCTGCATTCTCAGATGTGCCTTTGCAATGACTTTGAATCTTTTCCTTGCTCCACTTCCCTTTTACTGGAAAAACAAATACACACAGAGCCTTTTCACAGTTTGCAGGTGCCCATTGGATGAGGCATGGAGCAGGATTGCAGAGCTATAAACATCCCTTGTTGTGGCTCCTGGTGTGGGGTGGATAGACCTGCAGTGTGAGTACCATGTGCACACAGCCATGAAAACCCACCTCTGGTGACACTGGTGCTGCAGATGAGGCAAGTTTGGAAAGGGATGAACTTCTTGTCTGAACTTGAGGCTTTCCTCCCTTACCTACCCTTGCCTTTCTTCTGTTTTTCAGGATATTGAAGGGGTGAAAGTGCCAAAGTCTGTCCATCTATTCACTTCCTACAGTGCTGACTGCTGTGTTGGTAAAACAGTTCCAACTAATTTTTTTTTTAACATACTTTTCATATTCACTCACCTCTAAGTGTCTGTGACTTCTGCAAGGCAGCTTGGCCCAGTGTATGTTTGTGTTGCACACTTTTCCCTGCTGTGTGCACTTAATTGTACATAAATGCATGTCCCCTCAATTCACTTTTCCCAAACTGTGGCCAACCTCAGTCACATTAATACTAAAACTATAGATCTGCAAAACCTTTGTGGAATCTGCATTTGCTGTAGGAGTGGAAGAATGTTTGTTAATCCTTTTCCCATGAGACACTTTATACTACCTTGGATCTGGTATAGTTTTCGCACTTTCAAATCAAAATCATAAAGATGATCGTCATAAGGCATAAAGAGTTAGCGTGCTCTTATCTATTTTAATTTTGTTTGAATGATGCCATCTGCTTTTCTGAAAATGGCGGGTAGCTGAAGCAGGAGAACATACCAGTTGGGAACGGCAGAAACAAAACAACAGTGTATTTCTTCTGGCTGATGGATCATTATTTTATGTGCTGGTTAAGTGAGAAACCCATGCATCCCAGTAGGTCCTTTCTGCAGAGTTCATCCAACAGCCTTTCCAGGCTCTGAGCTCTAACTGCAGTCCTGCTTTTCTCAAAATATTGAATGCCAGGTGATTGTAGCTGGAAAGGGGCAGATATGTGAGTGCTTTTGCAGGATTGGTTAGCTGCCCAAATTTCCCTTTTGAGAATAAGTCATGCTTGTACCCTCTCTGTCGGTGCCTTGGGAGGATGAAGGTTGCTCCCCTGCCTCTCTGCTGTGGGGGAATGTCACTGGGATGTTACTTAACCCACGAGTGAAGATGCACTTGCTATGATCTCAACTATGGGACAGATCCCAGCCTTCATATGTGTGTGTTCTCTCACCTGCATGGGTCAGTGCTTGGGATTAGGCCTGAACAAGACTTCCAATGAATGTGATTATTCTTCTGCTGAAAGTGATTATCTTTCTATGGAAGTATTATGACAACAGAGTGGGTGTGTTATGTAGAAAGCTGCATATTTGGAGTACTCACTGTTGTTTGCCATCAGATCCAGAGAGAAATAAACTGTTTTTGTTAGCTGTTTTATTAGAAAGGGAAGAAGCATCTGCTTAGCTGCACGTTGGTGTGCAAGTTGGTTGTTTGATACCCATCATGGTGTTGTAAGCATCTGTTGACAGGTAGGAGGAGCTCTTGGTGGGCAGACTCGTGGCTTTGTTGCCTGCCTGGGTATAGCTGCTGCCCAGATTAGGCTGACAGGTTAGAAAAAAACCACTACCTTGTGCTATGCAGAAATCTGTTAGTATGATACAGACTGATCCAAGCAACTAAGACAGATGTTAAGTAAATGCCCTCGACTTGAGAATGAAGAGCTGACGCTGAGCTGCTGTCATGCTAATGCTGTGCAGGAGCATGTTTTTAAGAGTGGTAATAAATATATGGGAGTTGTTTCGCTTGGTTCAGTTTCCGTGTCATCTCATGGATTCAGTTTAACTCTAGAAGCTGATGCTCATCTAGTGAAACTGGAATTAGTGTCCAGCCAAGTGAAATAACCGGCTTTGGAGAGCGAGAGGATATTGGGCTCTGTAAGGTATTTGCCATAGAGTAGCTTCCTTGTGGGTATAGAAAGCATAAACGTTTAAGTGAGTTTCATGGCTTCGTGGTACTTCTCAACTTTCCATGTTCTTGGTGACTAAATGAGCTAAAAGACTTTAATAAGAAAAAGAACTAAGTTCCTCTTTTGACAAAATGCTGTATATCTACTATATGTCTTCAGAATGTATGAAGACAGTCTTTGACCTGCACAAATATCAGAGGTCCATACAGTTGCTTTAAGGTCACTTGAATAACCCTGTGGAATAATATGCTGGCATTGCCTTTGACAGATTGCCTGGAGATTTGCTTGTTGAAGCCAGTCTTCAGAGCCACTGTGTCATGGTGGCAAAGACTGTAATAAAATTGTTCAGCTCAAAACAGACCGTTCTTCATTTTGACTCGTAATCAATAACTGTCTGTGGCTGGTGTCGCCTCGGACTCTGTCTCATGGGGATGTATTGTACAGTGGAGTCCTGTATGCTAATCTGTGTCTATAAATAAAGATCCATCTCTGTGAAGACTCCTGTATCCTTCTGGAGCTGCTGGAAAGCCAGGGGCTAAGAGGGGAGCTCTTGTTGTTTAGACCTTTAGTAGACTTTGGTTAATTTGTATTCTGGATCTGCTGGTAGACAGGATTTAGTACTTTTAGCTGGACAAGTGGTATGCTTGCCATGTCTGTGGCAGATGTCTTTGCATTCCTTGTGGCTGAATAAAACAATAGCCACCGTGTATCTGGTAAGCATGCAGAGACGACAAGTTCTGACCAACCCCTCTTGGGTATGGTGGAGTAACAAACAGCATGTGGAGGCTTGTCCCTGCAACCAGGGAGGCCTAGTCAGTAGCACTCAGCGCTGTCTTTGGGTCAGCTCTTGATGGGAACACAGGGATGCTTTTGGGGGCAGCACAGACCTGTGACAGTGCTTCCTCAACCCCTCACCTTGTTAGGACTGTGTCCCAGTGGCACCCTGCTGCCTTCCAGGGAGATGCTGGCTGGTGATAAGGATTTATTTAGGGATATGGCTAAGTGCCACAGGAGTCTGACTGGTTCCACATGTCCCAGTTTAGCGGTATAGATGCCAGGAGGGAGCTGTGGGCAGAGCATCCTGGTTGAAACGTGAGGCTTGTGTGGGATCTCCTGACTTACAACTTGCTTCTGCTCTGCTGGAGTTGTGAGATTTTTTTCAAAGATGCCTGCAAAGGCTTCTTTATATGGATGTCTGAGGGAGAGGCTGGTGGCGTGGTGGGAGGATATTGAGTTACTTTGGGCTGCAGGACACAGTGTCTGTGGAGCAGACGAGTCTCTATTTATACGTGCAGCTGATGGGTGGGTGTGCAAAAGCTCTCGGGCTCCTGCGTGAGCTGTTGTCTGTGCTGAAAGGAAACAGCCAGATGGATACTGGGGAGGTCAGAGATGCTCTGTCGTTCCAAAGCGGGGCTGTACGTAATACCTGGTATATTTGCTGTCCTGTTGCTAACTCTTGCTGCAGCACGTGCAGGATGTGACTTAGATGAAGCAGAGTACTCACAGTGAGTGCCACGGTCCGACCAGAAAGGCATGGCTGCTGTGAGCTGTAGGAGGAGGGAGGGTTGCATGGCGATGGTGTGGGGTTATTCCTACAGCCCTGCTCCCTCAGGGGCTCAGAGGGGGCTGAGGCACACCCCAGAAGGGAAGGGGGCCATGTGCCTCATGTGCTGGGGAGGGAGCTGGGTGGCCGTGCGTGGTTGAGCTCCAGAAGAGCGGGCGAGTGCGTTGGTGGTAGCTGCTGCTGGATGATAATGAATATGAAACAGGAGCAGCAGAACATGGATCTAACTCAGTGTCTGCCTACGCTGTTTCAGACCATGGCTTAAAGAGCATTTCTCTCCATCAGCTGAAGCTGCCTCTGCTCTGCTGCTTTCCTCATCATGGCTCTGTGGTGAACCAGGCTGGGGAGTCAGTGCACAGTAAAAATAATGGAGCTGGAAGGGAGAGTGCAGCTATGGCATGTCATACCATTGAGGGAAATGCTCGCCAAAATGTGCCCACTGGGTTGAAGCAAGAAGATTGCATGTTTTGAGTCTTAGATGGCATGTGGAAACCAACTAAGAGCTGGTTTTCTGGTTTTGCACTCTTTTTTTTGCTGTGATTGGAATGTCTCTTCCTTTACATGAACTCTCTTTAACTGCAAGGGAGGCTTAGGATTGGTCTATTGAGATATCCTGCCTCTGGACAGGTATCTTACAATGTGGGGTGACGCTCCAAAATCTGCAGCTTTGGGAGCTTTCTCCCTTTGGCTATTAAGCTTCCATGCTTAAATTGCATAGCTGGCAGTAAATGCTGCCAAAATGTCATGTAGATGAAGCAGCTTCATAAGAGCTTTAGTGCCACAACCTTTCCCAACCCCTGCAATTACATTTTAATTCAATATTTCATTGGAGTTTTCAAATAATTCTAAATTAATAGGGACCAGATTGCAGGGGGAAGAGCTGGCACCGTTCTCTGTTTGCTTACGGAGTCTTCTGCACTGCAGATACCCGGTCGATACACACAGCTGGGAAATCAGGTTTTCTCTGAGGACAGCTGAATGATTCCTGTTAGAGCCCATGCAGAGTTTAAAAGCGGAAACAGCTCCTAGGCAGGGACCTGCAATGAGGGACATGTTACGCGTTGGGGCGGGGTGGGGGGAGGTGTAGGAAGGGAAGGCAGAGAGAAGAGCACAAATTTGGTTCCATCTTTAGTTTAAAGAGTGTTGCTAACAAGCAGCAAAGCAGTTACAGAAAAGGTCCTCTGCTGTCATGCCTGACTCTGAGCTTCTGAGTTTATAGACTGTGAGCAGGCATGCAGTGATGTCAGGGGGCCTGTGTTATTTGGGGTGCCTGTGGCGCTTCTGCCTTGGTAATCACAAGGGCTGCACTCAGTTCTGCATCCGCAGGAATCCTTGCAAGTGCATCCATGGGGAGCTGAGGGCACCTTCCCCTTGCCCTCATCACCATGCTTGTTGTTTCGTCCCGGCTCTGGCCAGCTGTGACTTTAGCTGAGGCATCTCCTTGCCACAGGACTCAATTATTCTCCCCAATGGCAGGGCTGAGGGGTTTGCTGCCAGGGGCTGGCTGGGAGTTGTGCATGGCTGGAGGCTGGGTTGGCAGCTTCCCAGATAATCCTTGAGCAATGGGCATATAAAAGGATGGTTAAAATCCCCTGGATTCCTCCAGAGACCGGATTTCACCCCTTTTGCTTAAAAATGATAAGGCGAGCAAAGCACAGCACCAGTAGTCTAGTGATGGGCAGGCTTGTGTAAGACTTCAGACTTGAGCTTGATGGATTTAAACCACTGGATTTAGTCACAACAAATGAAGGCAACAGCCTTCATTTAAATAATTGACTTGAATCTTGGGTTTGCATTTATATTTATTTGAATGATTCTCATGGGCTGGTAGCCATAAAATCTACTGAGATAGAGAGGTTGTGTTACTTTATATTTGGTGTTCCCTCCTTCTTACCCAGGAAAAACATCTAGTGTCCACGCATATTTATATTACATATTTAATAAGTTGTGTAGATTTATATGTGTGTATTAGGATTTGTAGCATTCTTGATATACTAATTACTGTTGTTTTCCCTGTGATTTTGTCTCAAACTCTCTTTGAAAAGAAACTGGAATTCAATTACTGTGCACAAAAATAGCATTTGCATAGCTGTACTGAAATATAATTATCTAAAGTATATCAGATGCACACAAGAAGTGTATTCTTTTGCATTAGTACTGTGCTTCTAATGAGCAAGGTTAGAATGTGAAAAATGGTCTGATGGCCTGTCTGTACCATACTTCTGAAAATCTGAGGATTAGTACATCTCACTGTTTCTTCGTAAGAGAAGACTCTAGTAAGCTTCCGTCTTTGTCTAAATCCAGTTAGTTTTTCAATTGTGAGAGGATAAAATGGTTTGAAAAGTATGGCACTAGTGTGGGACCTTCTTACAGGGTGAATCTGCTGAGCCTCTGTACACAAAAGTCACCTTCTTTAATCCAGTTTGGTGGCTTGGCTTCTGTAAAACTTAGTCACCAAGCCTATTTTTAAAAAGTTTTCTCTTTGAAATCTTATTTCTTGTAACAAATAACAAATACAAATATTTGAAATCTTCATCTGATAGTGAAAGAGTATTACAAAACGTGTTTGTGATGTGGTTTGAGAATACTTACTTTCTTGTTAAAAAAACAAAACAGCCGTGCAGATTCCTGACATAAATTGTTGCTTCAGATGCTGGTCTTGTTCTTGCAGTGACATTACTTTCATGTGGGAGACCCACTGGAAAATTTGTTGCCCAGATGTAAGTGCAGGCTTTTAGCTTTTACTAGAAATACTGCAAATATTTCTAGTAAATTCACTTCTCAGGCATCTTAGGGAAAAACAAATTTCTGTCAATAAAAATCTTTGTCATCTTGGAAAGTCAGTTATGAATGGAGAAACCACAGCATCATCAAAATGTGTAAGAATAAATTTGAGTGTTTACTGAGGAAAAGATTACAAGACAACAAACGAATGGTCTTTAAGATCTAAAGATAGGAACTCTGACTGTGAGAGTGAAAAATGAGCCATCTCAGGGCTGCTGTGGTTTCTGATACGGGAAGGAAATCCATTCACTTAATGCAAAAAGGGGGGAAGTTATCTAGAGGCAGTTTCATTAAGTTGCCATAATCAGTAGATTGGGAAATAGCTATGTGACAGACTTCTTTGAGGTCAGAAATTTTGTAGTTTTAATGGTAATGAAAAGACTGTAATTCTTTGTTGGAGTGGCTTGACGTAAATTGGGCCAGACATTGCCAATAGTATTTAAAAAATTGGTCATATGATCAGTGATTTAATGCTGACTTTACGTAGGAACATTGTTAATATTTAATCAAGTTAAACACACTTTGTGTCTGCGCTTTGCAAGCAGAGGTGGTGTGAGACCCTGCAAAGCTGCCACAGCATGTGCCAGCTTAGTGCAAGCTGGTCACAGCCTGCCCCAGGTCTGCGCAGAAAAAGGGCTCCTCTGCCTCTCCAGAGCTCTTATGTCCTTGTCTGCCTGCAGTTTGAGCAAATTTGATCTTTGATTGCTTCCAGCATTAAAGATGCTCCAAGGGGTGATTGTATCAGTCTGGTCCTTTGCGTCTTTGCTCTGCCCTCTCAGGCTTTTTGGCTGCTCCTCCCTGGATGTTTTCTACCTCAGTGGTACCTTACTGATACCTTTATTTGCACTGAAGCTCATCCGCCCCTTTTTTTCCTTGTTCATGCAACTTTTGAGGTCTTTCATCACTACTCAAGCCAGCAAGAGAAATGTTTGGAGTCAATATTTTTCCAACTTTCAAGTTAAATTGGTATTTTTTAAGTAATTCCCATTTATCAATGGATAGGAGCACTAAAATGTGCTGTTTACAGTTGTTAGCATTCCTACTCTAAATTTGTTGTTACGCTTGCTGAACAGGCAAGCACACTCAGAGCTAGTATGTGGCTTAGCACATGTCCATCTGCACGTATTTTTATGTTGGGAATGACAAATGCCGTGGCTCATGTTTACTATGAACTGCTTATCTTGGATGGGCACCAAGCTGCATTTGCATGGGGGTTGGAATTTCGTTAATACAGGAATGTGGGGTTTGTTTTTCTTTTATTGTTGAAAAGTTGAAATTTGCTAGATGCATTAAAAAACTCATGTTTAATCATTATTTTCTCATAAGTTACAAGGGAAAGGAATGGTGGGATCAGAGCAGTAGCTGGAGTACTTTCCAAGGGACGTGGATGCCAAGCCCTGTTTGTTAGACCTATGTGAGGACTGGCAAGTGTCCTTTGCAGCTGGCATCTGTGGGAGCTGGGTGGCTGACCAGTTTTGGGATGTGTGAAAGAATCCACTGAGTTCCTGTTGATATTTTTCAGGTCTAAGAAAGCTTTTAATGTTCCCAGGTTCATGCTGGGTGCCCAGAGCTGCTGGCCCTGGGCAGCGGTGCGCTTGTGTTTGATGACTTTTCATAGAACTGTAGAATGATTTGGGTTGCAAAGGATTTTAAGGATCATCTCACTGCAACACCATGCCCTGGGCAGGGACACATTCTACTGACCAGATTGCTCATTGCCCCACCCAGCCTGGCTGTGCACACTTTGAGGGATGGGGAAGCCATAACTTCTCTTGGCAACCTGTTCCAGAGCCTCACCACACGGAGTAAAGACTGTTTTCCCCATAGGTCATCTTTTCCATAGCTATTTGGAAGAATGGAGATTGGGTCCCTCCAATGGTTTTCTTAGCATCTGCTACATAAAATTCACATGCTTGCCAATTAGGTAACAGATTTTAAAACCTAACCTGAAGTGTAGAATGAGGACTTTACTATTAGAAAATGTAAAGCAGGTATGTTTTGTTGCCAGCTGTGACACACGGGTGGGGGATCTCCTCCAAACCATGAGTACCTGGTCAAGACAAGGTCCAGGTTTAAATAAATACACATTGATCCTACAGACCCACACCTCCTCACCTACCCATTCCTGCCTTCTCTCACTTTGTATTCTAATTAGCTGCCACACCTCCTGGTGATCAGGAGTTGGCCTCTTGGGAGGAAGGCTGAATCTTCCTCAGGTTGATCTTTGCTTCTGGGCAGGTGCAGTGGAGGTTTGGCTATTTTTCAAGTCACTGTGCTCTTGCCAAAAATGAGGAGCTTGATTTTGCTGGATTCAAGTCACAAAGTTATGCTTTATTAATTTTTGTCAAATACCTAGGTCTGCTTTGCTAAGTTTCAGCAGTATACATCTTACCTATATGACTTCTACCTAGTAACTACCTAACAACCAAGCCTAATAGCTAATCTTCTATGTGTTCTCAGTACAAGCTGTTTCTGTACTTTTACAAAATCAAAAGCTGCTTCTAAAATCCGGTATTTTTATATTTATAAATATCTTCCATATCAAACCTACTGTTAGCAGATAAAAAGTGCCCTTTTTAGGAAAGGAGTCTGGTTTGATGGTGGGTATTTGCCCTTTGACACAAAATGAAATTTAAAGTCTTTTCCTCCTGGAGCTGAGCTGGCCTCGGGGTAGCTGCTGTCTAAAAGGATCTTTGCTTACATGGTGCAAAAAGGCTGGGTTTGAGTTGAAACCTCTCAGATGCTGGGGTGTATTTCCCTGGGATCCCCATGCTCAGTGTTTGCATCCCATGCACAACAGCACAACAGAGTGCAGGTTAGAAGAAAGCCCGAGTGAAGCCTCAGATGCTTTAATATCCTACCTCTGACTGAAACAACCTCCCTGTGTGGGAGATAATAAACATTTCTTGTCTCCTAAGGGAAAACCATGCACAGACAGAGACAAGCACATATAAATAATTTACAAAGCTGTAATACACTGTAAATAACAAGCCTACTGAATAATGAATTAACCCAACTGCTGATTCATAGGTAAATATCTCTTGTAAAGCAGAATTTTTATAGATTTTTACAGCTTAGTTAATATCCCCTCGTATTTTATTAAGGCTGTTCAGGTGAAGTATTCTGGTAATAATATGTATATCTTTGGAAGTGAGACGGGGTGGTTGTTGGCTGCTGTGCTGGAGGCTGAGCCTTGCTGGGCCTGGGCACACTCTGGCTTTTGTTAGTCAGGCTTTTCTTCCCCACTCAAACAGGCAGTAGAGATTAAGCAAGAAGAATTTTGATGTGGCCAAAGAACTGGAGAGCTAAGGGAGGAAGGAGTCTCTGAGCATCTTTTCTTTTTTTTTTCCTCCCAAGCTTCTGGTAATAAATAATGCATTTGCTCTACTTTGACTGTGCTCTAGACGTGGTGAGATTTCTCCATGCCTTCGAGGATGAGGAAACAGCAAAGCTGCTGGGCTGGGATTGCCACTTGCCAGCTGCAGAGTCCCTCCACGAGCACCGCATCCTTCCCGTCCGTAACGACTGCGTGTCCTTATTCCCTCTCATCAGCTACTCAGGAAGAAACCAAACATGACATTTGCTTCCTCCATGCTGCTTCAGCCTCCTTTTGCCCCTCTTTCTCAGAAAAGCCATAAGAAATAAAAGCAGTTGCTAAGCTACTGGATATGGAACATCGCAGCGTTTGGTTGCGATGCGTATTAATGCGTCTTTCTGAACACTGGGGAAGTAGGAAGGGCCCTCTTGTAGCTTGAGTTGTTTGTCAGTTAAAGTGTACTTCTAATGCAGATTGATATTGAATGTGTCAATTTAATTTATGCCTGAAAAGGTGGGGGCATTTCTCCTTCCCTTTCTTCTTGCTCCTGTTCAATGTAGGCTAGCGGGAAAAAGGTATTACCTGCTTTTTTTATCTGTCTTGGGGCATGTAGCTTGTCAACCGTGTTGCTGCTTTGTTTTATTTCTGATAGCTTAAATAATTGCTTTCATAAAAGATAACTAGATTTCTTTCATCTGGAAGTATGGAAGTTGTAAATTGCATTTTCTGTTAAACTTAAAATGTAGATGACAACTCTGATTTTTCACAATGTACAATGTACAGTGCTGTCACTGAATGTGTCTATGGCAAGGGAGCATCTTAAAGGTTGAGGGAGATACTTTATGAATGAAAATTATTACAGGATGATATTTGTAGAGCACCCACTGTCCTAATAGGATGGTTTTAGGGTATTGTTTTGCAAAGAAGTGGACATTTTGCTCAATATGCAAGGCTTTCATAGAAAAAAAGTTACACGCCCATTTGACTCAAGAGGTGGGATAGGATATACCAGCATGAAAGTATTTCCTCTGTTTAAATGCTGTCAGTCTTCAGTTGTGGCCTGCCTGGAGCACCTTGCCCTGTCAGAGGAGAGTAGATCCCAAGATATTCACTGCAGAAGAGGACCCTGCTTCCTGTTCTGTTCTAGGTAGCTCAGGGTGGGATTATACCTGACCTTAAACGTGTTTTTCATGAGGGTAGCTCTTTCATGAAGAGTTCCTTCGTGTATGATGATAGCAAGCAATTAGTGCTGCTAGGCGTACATTTTGTATAGGTTGCAGTGAAAGCAAATCTGAAATGCCACAATATTTTGGGTTCCTTTCTCCTTTTCCTGTCAAAATCTTTCCCAAATCCTTGCCCCTGCCTGGTGGTGTGTTTCACTAAGGGAGCCCTGGGCTCAGGGTGCCATGTGGATGGCAGGGAAACACAGTCACATCTCTCCATGCCTGAGGAGCAGGGACATGCTAATTGGTCACAGACTCTGCTCTCCTCGTGCACCACGCTGCTTTGTGTGCCATTGGACCCCAATTAATTTGGAAAGTTGGTGCATGTGCACCAATTCCCATATTGCCCTTCTGACAGGAGTAAGCTGCTGGATTCTTGCACTCAGAATGTCACTTTAAAAGTCTCATGGAATTACTAGGAATTTGGCTGAAAAGGAGGAGGAGGTATACTCAGGCTCATGGCAAAGTGTAGATTTTTGTATGTGTGAATTTCAGTATAGCTTGTTGAGGCTGCATGGCACAGAAGTGGAAGTAATTTACATTGCAAAATGCTATTTTTTCTATTTTAAAGAATAACAGCCTAATTTGGAGGAAAGAAAAGTATGTGAAATTAGTTCTCTAACATTTGTAGCTTGTTAATACCTAAATTCTTCTTTATTGAGAGAATATAAAATGTTTCTGTAGAGCTCTGATTTTTTTTGCCCATGAAGCATTTTCCTTTCTTTTTTCCCTTCTGTGTAGACAGATTTCCTGGGGGCTGAGGAATACTTTCTATTGTAAGGAAAAAGGAAAGAATAACCACTAAGAAGATATCCACATTACTGGGAGGAATCTATAAGCAAAATACTATCTGGAGAAAGTCTTCCAAGACTTTTATATTTTAAACAAAATTCTAAATTAGTTTATAGTTTCAAATTTATAGTTTCAAATAAAGTTTGTATTTATAAAAAGTAATGTGTTGGGAGCTTGGCTGGGGTCCGGTTTTTCATCCTCCCAGGTGCTGTGCAAGCACCATCATGTGATGCTTCCCAGGAGAAGGCTCTGGGACATGTTCCTGCAGAGGTGGAAAAATGGAAATTATAAAGGCCAAGTCATTAGTGGAGATTCCTATTTAAAACCTTTGTCACTATCACTCTGTATTTACTCATTATCTTCTATCTAAGCGAAAAATATTCTTCTGTTTTCCATGGAATGCACTGGACTGGAGCAATGTTTCTGGCATTATTTCTTTCTTATAAAACCTTTGAGGCCTGTTGCCTTTTTCCATGGGGGAACTTCATGGTGGTTCCCTCTTGCAGGCTGGCTTCAGGTCAGGCTGAGACCCCAGCAAACCTGTGGGAAGCAAGACCTGCTGGTGCTTCTGTCCAATCCAGGCTGCAGCATGGGAGGGTTCTTGTCTGTCCCACCATCCTTGCTTTTATAAAGACTCAGATTTTGTGCTGCAGCATGTGTGGGAAGCAATCTGTGAGTTTTATATCTGAGGGGAGCAAAACTTGTTTTTACGTAGTAAACAGCCTTAAGGACAGGTTACAACTCTGCTGGTTTCCCCCCACCCTGCCAGGGTGCTGCTGAGCCTCTCAAACAGCCATGTCTTTGGGCTTCAATTATGCAACTGGAGTAAAAAAAAGATTAATAGATTTGATCACAGGTTAATTATTCTTTTTTTGCATCTTAGCATTGTCACCTTAATCCTCTCTCGGTTAAGGAGACTTCTTTTGACTTCTGAATGTTCCATCCCTCCCAGAGCCACACTAATCTCTCTCTGCACAGGTGACACCTCATGGGGAGCAGCTGTGACCGCTGTACCACCAGCAGCAGGGCTGAGCTTCAGAGTTGCACACAAAGGAGAGCTCATGCTGCCTGGAAAACTGATGGTGAGGAGTGAGAATATGATCAAAACCTGCAAAACCACTTGTGGCTTGGAGGGACCAGACAGGATCACTGGCTGCTGTCTCACTGTGCAAGGGCTAGCAGGCATCAACTTCAAACAACCTGTGGGAGGTGGATCCTCATGACTCCTCTTCACTGTGGGTACTCCAAATTTATGTGAGCTCAAAGACTGAACAAAATCACCTTAGGATTCTGGGCTAGAGGGATCTTTGGCCTACACAGGTATTACAGTCTTTATGTTTTAAAGAAGCTTTACAATTTTGCTACTGAAATCAGCCATGCTCCTCTTCCCTGAGTTCTTCCTTGAGACAGGCAAGCTGTGTCTTCAGAGCCTCCTGGGCAAACTCAGGGATAATAAGGCAGGCACTTGTGGTATTTCAGTGATGATTTGTAGTTGTGGTAGGGTGTCTTTAAAGCTTGGTCTGTCCCCAGGGCATCCATCCCAAAAAGAATTTACTGAGTACTTGGTTAAAGCATCTTGTGCAGGGCTCTTGCACAGTGCTTTCTGGCTGGAGTTCCAGTAGTTCTGTCCTGGAAAAGTGAATATCAAAGTCTTGTGGCAGCAGTAAAATATGTTTAGAGACTTGCTGTAGCTTGAACTGGGTTGATGGCAGAGCCAGGTATTCATAACCTCCCACTTTGTTTCCCTTTCATATGTACTGGAAGTGAATGTCTTATAAGAAAAATCTGTAATGACTGATACTGCTGCCAGATGAAAGGTTAAGAGACAACGAGAGACTGTCAGCTAAAGCTGCAAGTGTTAGCAATTGAGAGGTGCTCTTGGGTGGGGAAGGCTAAGCATTGCCCATGAGTTATAGACTGGCAGTGTGGCAAGTCAGGTGGCCTCACAGAACCATTCAGCCTTATCTTCTGTGATTTTCTGCTGGAGGTTACATCTACTTTTAAGGAGAGGCTCTGCTCCCTATGTGATGTCAGTTCTGAACACATTTCTGTACTGCATACTCTTGCCCTCTCAAGGTGATAAACTAACAAAAGTTCTCTGTCAAGACCCTTGGGCTTCTGAAGCAAAGGTGAAAGGGATGAATAAAGATGCACCTTTCTTTTTACAGCTCTACCTGCTCTGAAGTCTCCACTCTGATACCAGTTCATCCAGTGTAAATGAGGAGCAGTTTCACATGCAGTTAGTCTGCCTTTGCTTCATGAAGAGCTGTGAGCTAGAAATGGTGTTACTGGGACTGATGATAGATGAACAGATGAAAAAGCCTCTTGGCGGTCCTTAGGAATTGGGCATGGGAGGACAAACTGTTGTTGGAGTGGCCCTGAATACAGGACAAGTGCACAGGTTGCTGGACTTGGAACCTCTTTTCAGAATGTGCCGAAAGTGAGAAATGAGTGAAAGTCTGGGTGAGAAATGTTTCTGTGGAAAACTGGATCTGGCTCCTGGTATTGCGCTTTCCTGCCTCCTAACTACCCTTGTTGGTGAAATCTTGTGTTTTATGTTGCTTCTTCCATTTGAAATCTTGAGGCATCACCTGCTCATCTGAACCAAGGCAGAGGGACACCCCTCCTCTGCCTTGGGACCCACCACCCCAGCCATCTGCTGCACAGGAGCAGCTTTTAGCCTAATGCTGCTTCTTCCTCTGTGAAATGGAACAAGTGATCTCCATGGCTTTTTTTTGTTTTACTGTACTAAACAATGAGTTTTCGTCTCTGTACTTGCAGCTTCCATGTAGGCTCTTCACCATGGTCACAGAGGCAGATATTTTGAAAGTGTCTGAAATGTCAGAAATCAGGGGCATAAGGTCCTGATGCTTTGATACTCTTACCACTTGTCCTGCAGAGGGGGTGCATGGAATGGAGGAGAAGAAGGAGAGAGAGTATCTTTCCATATTGCCTCCCCTTGTCTCTGACACCAGAGCTCAATGACTGCTTTCTCTAGATCTTGGGATAATGGAGAACCATGTTGGGAAGCAGCCTGATGTGCTGATAGATGTGACAGTCCATAGGACTACACCAGCTTTCTGCATGGAGTTTGTTAATTTTAAATTTGTTTAATGACCTTAAATTGCAACTGACTTTAGAAGGATTAATGTGTTGTCTGGAGCCTCCTCAGCAGAGCTCTTTATCAGCAGGGAAGCAGATGTATCTTCATCTGCTAGCAAGGCTTCAGATCTGAAACTGAATGCTTATGGGCAGTGTAATACTGTGGGGATGAGCTGCCCAGAAACACATTTTGGCTAGAAATTAAGGATGTCGAAATGTTCATTAGACCAAGCAGTTGTTCACAACCTCCTGGGGAAGACAAATCCTGCTTATTTTCAGCACAGAGCTTGCTTATTTCTTAGAGGCAGGGACAAAGCCATGAAGCTGCCTGGGAGAGAGCTCAGTGTAAGGATAGGTTTCCAAGCTGATGTCCCAGCCTTCCTACAGCACCCCACAGCAGAATAAGATTCATGTTCCAAACCTTGTAGTCTTCTTTACCATCAGGCTTCTCATCCAGTAAGGTGAAAGGTGCCTGGGGATTTTTGATTATGGCATAGTGCGATGGCATACAGAGATTCCTCTTCTGTTTCCCTGGGGAGGCACTTCGCCCCCATAGCTCTTTGTGCCCTTCTGTCCATTTTTAAGGCACCAGCATCCCACCTTGCTGGGCATGTTTGTGGTTGCAGGGGGAACAATGGAATAAGGATTTGCACATGTACATGTCCACCTGCTGGTGTGCTCTGTCTGCCAGTTTGAGGAGGTTACACTGACCCCTGTGTTTCCACTGTTCCTTTTGGACTGAGCATTTCCCATGGGTGAGCTTGCCTCCTCTTCTGAGCTCATCAGGTGCTTCTGGAACCTCCCGTTGGAAAACAGTTGTATGTTCAGGCCTGGTGCTGTGTCACCTTGTATGAGTGTGGCGTTGTTCCTGGTGACCTCAGTCATAGCACTGTGGGAACATCTGTTAGGATATCTGGGTTTGAATGAAGGATTGCTCTCTAGCCCCAAATTATTTTCCTGGAGATCTTTTTCTATTTGGTAGTTTATTGCTTTATTGCTCTTGGGTGAGGGCTCATCTTGCAGTGTTTCCTTCTTGAAACATCCCAGTCATGTATCATCCCTCTCTTTTTCAATGCTACTGTGGAAGGTGGCCCCAGCCAAGGGCACTGCAGGGCTGTGGGTTCTGTGCCACTCAGCGCCTTGTCCTAAGCAGAGCAGGAAATGCTTGGGATCTTGCCCGCGTCTCACAAACCCCACCAAGCCTTCTCTTAAAAAAATACAGCAGTATGTGCAAGAGGAAGCTAAGGATGAAACCCATTTGAATATACTAAGAGGTGTCTGGTTTTCATTTTATCATTTTTATAAGAGGTTGTAAGACTTTCAGAAATCCTCTTTTTATGTTGTCCACGACTTTTTTCACTAATTTGACACTCTGGGATGTTGTTTTACATTTCATTTTAGCCTCTAATCACAGAAAATTATAGCCGGCCTCACATGCTGGCTTTGCATTCTTGCATCTTGTTTATGTTCATTTGTACTAAGGGATAGCATTCACTGTGTCTGCCCAATTTATTTTTCTCTGCAGCAGCAGGAATTTCCAATACTCTGGAGTTTCATTACCATGTGCAGGAAACTAAATTCAAGGTTATCATATTTGAACTTTATGACTTCTTGATGTACAATGTTGTACTTATGTATTTAAGGTTTATTAAATCTTTCAAAAAAGAAGCCCTTTAGAAGAAGTGCATGATGTGTAGCTTATTAAGAAAATTTAATTTTGAGAATTAAGAATCTTGAATTATGAATGTCCCAAATATTTGATTTCTGCCCTGAAACAGAGGGGAGAGATGAGCTATTTGAGCCAATGCCTTGACTTCTGATGTCTGTAAGCCAGCAAAAAGCATACTTTTAGAGAGGGTTGCATGCACAGATTTCTTGTAATGGTTCTCTTTGGTGTGTTTTTGAGGTCTTATTTTAATGGTAAGGTTTTGCCACATGACCTTGCAAAACCTGCTTTTACTGATGTCTAGAAGATAAGGATTTTTTCCTTCACTTTGATTAGTAACCATTTAATGAATCACTGCTGGTTGATTTTGACTGTTAGTTTGTGTCTTTGAAAGATTGGTGTCTGCCCAGGAAGGCGGAAACCTCCCTTGGAACAGAAAATACTACCTCCTTCCCTCCAAATTATTATAACTTTCAGGCAAACATATGGGGAAAGGAACAACAGTTCTTTGTTAGTATATATATGTATAAGAAGGCAAAAAACAACGATGGTAACAACAAACAAGGAGCAGAAAACCCAAAAGTCTCTTCCTGCTCTTAACACCATTTCTCCCCGGTGCAGTTCCAGGCATGGCCAGCAGGGGCGCTGCTGGCTCCTGGCCAGGCAGGGCCCTGCCATGATTCCCCCGCGCCTGCAGGGGGCGCTGTGGCAGGAGCTCGGAGGCCAGGCAGTAATGGCCGCCAGGACGGCAGGGGCGGGCACACCCCGGGGTGACAAAACAAAGGTAGCAGGAAACTGCAGCTGTAGCAGGAACTGTGGAGGTTGGACAGTGCCCTGGTTTAGGGCAAATTTGGGAGAAAACTCCTGAGTAGGGGTCCCTCTGGAGAGCAAACCCAAGCAGCCCCTCCCCCAACTGGTCCAGGAAAGAACCTCCTCGGAGAAAAGTGGAAAAAACTATTTCTTTAACAAACAAAGTGTCCACAAGCATAAAGAATGAATAATATGAAACAATAAAACCTTTTGTTGTTCTGAAGTGAGATGGTAAATTCAGAAAGTCCTTGCTGTGGGTAGCTTAGTTCGCTCAGTCTCTTATCAGTCCCTCTGGAGGTCCAGGCCCTGGCGGGCCGCAGGTGTGAGCTCTCGGTGCTCATCTGGGTTTTTCAGTCCAGAGCAGGTTTAAGCAGTCCCAGGGAAAAGAAAAAAAACAAACAAACTCTGCACTTCTTCTTTCTGCTTCACTCTCAAAACCAATCTTAAAGGTAAAGAACTCAATATACAGCAGAAACAGAACAGACAACTGGGGATACAAGCATCATAAAGTCACTCTAGGACAGGCAGACATGGGGTGTTGGGTTAAAGTGTAGTAAAAAAGCCAGAGGCAGAAAACACTGGGGCTGGGCAGTGGCAGCCAGGTTTCTGCAAACTTTTTGGGAAGACGCATCCTCCGGAAAGGGGAAGGGGCACAGGATTCTGGGTTTTTCCCCTGAGTCATCCAACTAGATAGTAAGGGTCCGTTCCAGTGAGGTAGGGTGTTAATAACATCCCAGTTCTTATGAGCAAAAGCCTCAGTCCTGATAGGAGGAAACACTAACAGTCTGGACTCCTCTGTGGCAGCAGCTTGGCTGTTCCCCTCTGATCCCGAGAGAGAGCTCAGAGCTGAGCCCAGCCCCTCACCGCCTGGACAAAATGTCAAAGTATCTCTGCCCTTCCCAAGAGAAAAGCTCCCAGCTTCACCCCACCTTGGCCACTTCTTTTGTCTCTCTTCAGTAGTGGTCGTTATTATCTCTTAGGCAACAGATGGGAGTAAATTCCCTGAGACAAAAAGAAAATTTGCAACGTCCAACAAGTTCTTTTTAAACTGAGACTATGTCTTAATTCTGAGCACAACCTATGGTGATCAGAGCAAAATCTCCAGGTTATTTCCTAGGGCTTGTACTTAACAGGAGCACCTTTGGTGTATATTTTAAAACCGTTTCTTGGATAAAAATCACCGTGAGATGGGTTTCTGCTGTAATTACTTCATTCCACAGGAGATGGTCCTTTGACACTAAATCCATCCTTTGCTCTAACTTACAGCATTGAAGATCATGTCCTTGCCAACATCTCCTAAAGCAGAAGAGCATTTTTGGATATGCATAGTAAATATAATCCACATTATTTTTTAGTAGTGGCTGAAATATTTTTTTCTTTTCCTTTTCTCTCCTTTTAGAAAGGTGACATTTAAAAAAGCTTGATGTTTGCCGTATCTCAGCAAAAATGCTGTTGGTTTCTGGACCCCTGGGGTTGTTCCCATGGTTTGTGTTGTCTTGTTGGCCTTGGGTCATTCATCAGTGTGGGTGGATGAGGGGAGTGCCTGTGCACTGCAAGGCTTCTGTGACCCGCCAAGGGAGTCTTTTTTGGAAATCTGCTGAGTCCTGTCGTCGCTGGAAGTAGTGTTTTCTGCCTCAGTGTGGTTTGAGAAGCGCCTCTTGGCTTCGCTCTGCCGTCATCCGCATTCAGAATAAATTCACGCGCTGCTCAAGAGAACTGTTGTACATCGATGTCTCCTTTTCTTTCTCATCATCTAACAAATAAATAACAACTCGAGCACTGAATAATGCTGCTTTCAGAAGAAGCCTTCATGCATCTTCCTTCTCTGTGGGGAAAATGCTTGTTGAATGTTCTAATGAATGAGTTTATTTTGGTGCTGTGGAAGAGATGTGGGTGGTGGCTGCTGAGGGGATTGTGCTGGTGTGAATGGCTGTCTTGTGAAGCCTGTTGAGACAGCAGCACTGACGTCTGTGTGTCCCGACAGCAAGTGCACTACGGGCAGTGTTTGTGGAAGTGCTTACACTGCCCTGCCGGATTGCCCCGGCTGGATGCACAAGCAGTTGGAAGGAGCTGGAGACAGATGGCCTAAGTAAAGAGAGAGATGAGCAGCATGCTCATACCCCAGGATGGGTTTTCAGACCCCAATTTGGACATAAGGTTCTGGTTGGTGCTGCTTGCATCAGGACAAGAAATGAGATTTTGTTTATCTTTGCAGCATGCTGAGGTTTCTCATTATTTTACAATGCAGCCACAAATAAATAATATTTAAGGCAGTTGTGCTCTACGTGTGCCACACCAACCTCAAATCTGCATATGGAAGCCTAAAGGGTAGCATGGTTTAGTGGTGGGCTTGGCAGTGCTGGGTTCATGGTTGGACTCAGTGAGCTAAGATGTCTTTTTCAGCCTTAGTAATTCTGTAGTTTCCTCTTTCCTTGTTTTTCTGTGGCATGACCAGTTGTGCAGCCTGCAGAGGAGGGCTTGGTTGCTCCATGGTGTGGACTTGCTGCCTGTGGACCTGGGCTGGAATGAAGCCCAGGGATCTCTTGCGGGTTCACACCATTTCATGCCTGGCGTGCAGCAGGTCTCGCGCTTGCATTACCTTGTGTAGCTGCCAATCAGTTACAGATTTCTGCCCAGATTTCTCCTCTGTAAAATCACACAGAATCACAGAATCACTAGGTTGGAGAGACCTCTAAGATTATTGTGTCAAACACATGTCCTAACACCTCAACTGGACTATCGCACCAAGTGCAACATCCAGTCTTTTTTAAAATGCGTCCAGGGATGGTGATTCCACCACCTCCCTGGGAAGATGATTTCAGTATTTTATTATTCTTTCCATGAAAAACTTTTTCCTAATATCCAACTTATATTTCCCTTGGCACAGCTTGAGACTGTGTCCTCTCATTCTGTCAGCTGCTGCCTGGTGAAAAGAGACAAACCCCCACCTGACTACAGCCACCTTTCAGGAGATTGTAGAGAGTGGTAAGTCACCTCTGAGTCTCCTTTTCTCCAGGCTGAACAACCCCAGCTCCCTCAGCCATTCCTCACAGGAGTTGTGTTCCAAGCCCCTCACCAGCCTCGGTGCCTCCTCTGGACACGCTCAAGCATCTCAATGTCCTTCCTGAACTGAGGGGCCAGAACTGGACGCAGCACTCAGTGTCCATCCTGAACTGGGGTCAGAGCTGGACACAGCAATGTCCATTCTAAACTGAGGGACCAGAGCTGGACACAGCACTCAAAGTGAGGCCTCACCAGTGCCAAGTACAGGGGAAGAATGACCTCCCTTCTCCTGCTGGCCACACTATTCCTGGTCCAGGCCAGGTGCCATTGGCCTTCTTGGCCACCTGGGCACACTGCTGGCTCATGTTCAGCTGCTGTCACCAGCACTCCCAGGTCCCTTTCTGCCTGGGCACTGTCCAGCCACACCATCTTCAGCCTGTAACCTTGCAGGGGTTTTTTGTGGCCAAAATGCAGGACTTGGCACTTGGATTAAACTTCATCCTATTGGACTCTACCCATCCATCCAGCTATTCCAGATCTCTCTGCAGAGCCCTCCCACCTTCCAACAGGTGGACACATATTCCCAGCTTAGTGTTGTCTGCAAGTTTTCTAATGAGACTCAATACCCTCATCCATGTCATCAGTAAAAATATTGACCAGAGTTGGCCCTGGCACAGACCCCTGAGGAACACCACTGGGGCTGCCAGCTGGATGCAGCACCGTTCCCCACCACCCTCTGGGCCCAGCCATCCAGCCAGCTCTGAACCCAGCAGAGAGTGCTCCTGTCCAAGCCACAGGCTGCCAGCTTTGCCAGGAGTGTGCTGTGCAGACAGTGTCAAGGGCCTTGTTGAAGTCCAAATAGACAACATCCACAGCCTTCCCTGCATCCACCAGTCCAGTCACCTGGTCATGAAAGGAGACCAGGCTGGTCAGACACAACCTACCCCTCCTGAACCCATGCTGGCTGGGTCTGATACCCTGGCCATCCTGTAAGTGCTGCATGATCACACTCAGTATAAACTGTTCCATTACCATACTGGGCATTGAGGTCAGACTGACTGGTCTATAATTACCAGGATCCTCCTTTGCACCCCTTTTGTGAGTGGGTGTCACATTGGCCAGCTTACAGTCATCCAGAACCTCACCAGTGAGCCAGGACTGTTGGTAAATGATGGAGAGCAGCTTCACAACTCAGCTGCCAGCTCCCTTGTCACCCTGGGAGTGATCCCATCTGATCCCATAGATTTATGAATATCCAAGTGGCTCAGCAGTTCTCTGACTGCCTTCTCCTGGATTACATGGGGGCCATTCTGCTCCCTGACACCATCTACCAGTCCATGAGGGCAGTTGTCCTGAGGACAAGCTGTCTTCCCACTAAAGACTGAGACAAAGAAGGCATTAAGCACCTCTGCCTTCTCATCTGTGGTTACTAGGTTTCCTCCCTCATCTAATAAGGAACAAAGGTTGGTCGTACCCTTCCTTTTACTATTAGTAAAAGCATTTTTTATTATGCTTTACAAAAGTTTCCAATTTAGGTTCCAACTGAGTTCAAATCACCAGGCATTGATGAAGGATTACTGAGGGATTTTAATTTAGCACAGATAATTGGATTAAACTGGAATTTGCTTCCTGATAGTTTTAGATTAGCCAATACAAATAGTTGGAGCTTGATTTTGCACAAGCACAACAGGCCACAGTGCCACGTGGAGCTGATCAGGCCTGCCAGCCACAGTTGATCCATCTGTTGGCTTCCTGATTTGTGTGTGTACATGATGGGTGGTTAGAGATGACAACCTGTTGCAGCAGCTTATAAAATTGAGACAAATTATATATTCAGATTAAATATATTTTTTATATAATATTAAAGCAGATAAACTAATTAAACCAATTGAAGCCCTGTCAACATATGATTGCAGATTTGTGATGTCAAAACTCATTATGTGATTCACTTAAGAAGTCTCATGTTTTTAAAAAGCATAACCCAGAATGTGCAGTCATTCACCCAATCAGGTGAGGGCTTTCAACCTTGGAAGAGTTATCTTAGGTTGTGTTCTAACCCCAAAGAAGAGTTGCCGTGAGCAGACCTGCCCCACTGACCCTCCAGCAGGGCTCCATCTGTACTCAGCTGAGTATTTTCTGACTCAAATAAGGTCAAATAAATCCTCACTGGGTGGGGTCTGACTTTCTGCCCCAGCATAATCATCACACAGAGATCCTGGGGGACTGGTCTGCATTCCGTGTCTGAAGCCAGCCATGGCATGCCTGAGGGGCAGTCTCAGGTCACATCCCTGCCAGAGCACATGGACCTGCCACACAACTGTGTTGTTCCTTGAAATGTACAACCTGTAGGTGCTTGTTCAATCCATGCTAATCACCAATCATACTCTATCAGTCTCTTGTTCGAGTTCTGTGATACTTTCACGTCTGTAGGTTTCAGCCACAAAGGAGAAGCTCCATGTGTGTTTCTGGCATTAAGGACATTGTCAAAAACCTGGTGATGGAGGGGCTGCAAGGAGAGCAGGTGAAATGCTGGGTGCAAAGTACTCAACCTACTATGCCTTGGGATGTCAGAAGCAGGAGGGCATTTCTCTGCTGTGGGAGCACAACCATCACCCCCAGACTGTACCAAACAGGAGCAGACAGACTTGTTTTACAGCCCAGGAGACACAGTGCATTCATTAGTGGTCTATTCATGGCTATCTCATCTCTTTGCTGGAATCTTTCTTCTTCTAAAACTTAGCTTAAATCTCCGTGAAGGAAGATACTTTTTGTAGTACCAGCAGCCTGCTAATTTTTTCCAAGTAGCTTCAAAGCAGTGTCTTAAACAGTCTTATTTGCAGTCAGCATTTGTCCTGGGGATGAATTTTACAATGGGTGCTTTGTAAAACTGTTTAGCATGTGGAAGATCTTAGTTTTTTTATCTCTTTCTTATGCACCGCTTCATTAGATTTTTTTTTTTTTCTTTTATCATTTCTGTTTAAGGGTTTGTGAGCTGATCCCTTTATTTTTGGAAGAGAATACCAAATAAACAGTGATTAGCATGAAATATGACTCATAGCTTCCTAAAGGATATGCTTTAGAACTGGTAAACAGTTGTAATTGCTGTTAGATGAAAGTAGCAAATTGAATACATTCTCGTAATAATTATAAAGAGATAGATAGACTATTCTTTCTCCCAAATCTAATTGGGATTAGTATAGTGTTCCATTTTCCTAGTAGAGGATGATCTGTGTGAAAGTTAAATGTAGTTATAAATGTATTTATTCATAAAAGCTGAGTTCAAGTAAGTGGAAGAAAGCTGCTTCTACACAGAGGCCAGAGAAGTAACTATAGTGTGGCTTTTTTCTGAGGAGAAAGAATTGCATATAATATTCTATGGCCTGGAGATCATCTCACCTGGCGTGGTGTTACATATTTGCTGGGATTGGTGCCAAATTACTAAGGATTTGTTTGCAGGAGACCCTAAGCATGAGCCTTTGAAAAATCCTGAAATCGCTTCTATTTCTGCCGGTCACATCTGAGAAAGGTTAGAGGTAGGGTGTTTTTGCAGTATCACTAATTTAAATCAGAAATTGTAAAAGAAATAATACTGAGTAATTCATTACAGTAGACTCTATACTTCTCTTGATGCAGCTGCATACTGTTTTACACATTGTTTCCTCTGAATCCAGTTAAATCTTAGGAGGAACCTAGGATATCTGTATGCTCTGGGCATTCAGCAGCAGCTCTGTGCAGTGTGTGGATGTCTGCCAAAGAGATCTACCAAGGAGAGGTGTCAGGTCTGTTCTCACTTTTCCTTTGGCTAGGACTGGCTTATGGCTTTTCAGACATGAGTCTCTGCTGGAGCTGTCAGGTGTGCCTTCACTGGCCTGTGCACTAAGCCCCAGGATGCTCCAGAGGGATGGCCTTCAGCATCCCAGCCCTGACGGGCTTGTTGAGTGGTGTTCACCTGAAGTGACAGCCAAGAGGAGGAGGAGGAGGGTCTCTGCCAGCATATTGTCCCCCCTGTGCCAGTGTGATGTCCTGCCACACATGTGTTCCAGCAAGCCTGGAGGTAGGCAGGAAGGGGCATGGGAGTGTTCGCAGGGAGTTTTTCCTGCCCTTTACCATTGTTAAGTGACTAAAATTGCTTTCCAGCTGCAGGTGGATTTGGGTTCCCTGAGGTTCCAGCAGTAAATGGCTGTGTCAGAGCCATGCAGGCAGCACTGATCAATGCTGGGTGTTTCATCAAACAGCACAGGTGGGGAATGGACAGTACAGAGGGGGTTCTTCCCTCAGATGCACCGTTTGGGATGTCACCCATGGGGAGAAATGGCACATGTGCCTGTGGATTGCTGCCTTTTCCTAGTGCTAGCACCACCAGTTTATTGCTTTGCCGTGCAAGCAGCGGCCAGAGGCTCTGCAGTCTGCTTCTTAACAAGGAAATTATTTTAAAAGAGCCTGTTTTGTAGCTAGACTTAGTACCCTTGGATGCTGTCCAAAACTCCGCAGCAATAACACAGCAAATACAACTGTTTTAAAATACATTAAATATGCAGGTTGGCTCATGGTAGCTAAGCCCTTGTAGACAAAGAATAGGTGAAAAACACTAACTTGCATTGTGTGCATATATGGAGTGGTTAATCATTTGCAAATAAACATCTACGTGGGGAAAAAATAATAAAACAAACCATCAAATTGCAATGTTACAGGAATGTGTTCTTGGCAAGAGCTCTTTCGCTTCTAAACTGAAATTCTTACTCAAATCTGAGCTGTAAAATATAGGAAAGGAAAAAGAAATGATAAGCCTGTTTTATTTAAACAAAAGCAATGCATTAGCTAGAGGCTAGAGGCATATTTTGAAGTGAAGCTCAGGCTGAAACTAGCACAGGAATCCTAATTAGCGTGTTTTCCTAACAATAGCATCGTCTCTCCAAATGAAAAGGGGCGTACAGCTGAGTAATTTTTAGCTGAGTGATGGTTTGGTTTTGAGGCACAGTCTGATGAATATGCACTTAGAGCATTCCCAAAAGTCTGTCCTGATGCGATTCTTTCAGATTTCACCTTCTTAAGTGCATGTATGAACACTGATTCACCTGAGTGTTCAAAAATAACAAAACAACAGCCGTCAGGCTTTGATAGCGGGCAGATGATTCCGGTTTTTGGAGGTTATTTGTATCAAGGTACATATTAAAAAAGAAAAAAAAAGACCTCATAGCTATTAGTAATTTTTGTATGTGGCTCTTAATAGAGATTTTAGTGTATGTTTTCCTAAAAATACTACCACCAACCTCCAGAGAACCAGCTCTCTAGCCCAGCTCAGTTAGATGGACTTGGGCTGAATGCAGCCTTTTCAACTAATTTAAGTAAACAGCATGCAGATTTGCTGTACCATTTTTACAGTACTGAGGTGAGGTAGTGCTTTTTAATTAAACAGTGATTTGAGGGGAAATGGGTATTTCTAGGCCAGCTCAAACCACATAAATGTGAATGTCTTGTGCAGATGTAGGAATGTGTTATTTTCAGTTTCTACTATGCATTATGTTGACATTTGTAGCTTTATATACATTTGCTGAGAGCTTATGGGTCAGGATCAGAAGTTGGGTCAGCAAGGGGATGCAAGCAGTAGGCAGAGGTTGAAAGAGAGGAGGTGGATGAAGCTGGATTTAATAGCTGGAGTCTTCCAGCTGCACTTGAAACTGCAGTCTGAACTCATTAGGGGGATTAGGACCACCTCAGTGCCAGCTGGGCTGTAATCTTCTGCAGCATCCTTGTAGCCAAACTCAGGAGATGGGTGGACTGCAAGATGGGGCGGAACTGGCTGGAGTGTCATATGCAAAGAGAGTTGTTAAAGGTTCTGTTTCAGGTGGGATTCCTTTGTGGTGGATAGAGGGACCAGTGCTGTTTAGCAGCTCCATGGTTATAGAGGTGATGGATGGAGGCAGGATATGATCTTTTGTACTGGAGATCCAGTTGCTTTAATTACTTTCTCAGCCTATCTAACAGGTGCAGAGAGGATATTTTCTAGTTTGTATTTGTTTGTTTGAGATTGAGAAGTTGCTTAGGAGCTGGGAAAAAAGAGAAATTTGGAAATGATGGTGATATATATTCCTCTCAGACCCTTCTTACATCCTTGTAGTAATAAAAATGAGCAGCAGACCTGACCCAGGTCTGTGACCCAGGTGGAGCAGGGTTCCGTCTTCAATATGGAAGTATGTACATTGAATTCTGCAGCAGTCACAGTGAGCACATGATCAACTCCTGTATTGAACTGCAGCTGATTCCAGTAGGAAATGCACCCCTGTCTGCATTTAGAAATGCTGAGCTAAATTTTGTAAATCTGGTCTGTTGCAACTTGAGATAAACCTGCCAGCTTTGCTCTACCTACATTTATATACCTTTCATAGAGGCAGTTTGAAATGCAGGTATGTCATTGAAGAGACTGACAAAGCCCAAAGGGCAGTCTTCAGATTCAACCGATTAAAGGGTTCAGGATCTGTCCACTGTATTAACAGTTTTCCCAACAGAAGCCATTGTCTCTGTGGGTTCTGTGGGGTGATGTAGGCTGGGTTATACTGTTATTTTATTTTGGTTTATACCTGTCGTCACACTGTGGCAGGAGCATGGTTATCTGATAATCACGAATAATATCTCTTCGTCTTGTTCCAAGGCCAGTTTTCTGGGGCAAGAAGATTGCTGGTGGTAGGGCTAGGGCTTGTGAAAGGTGCCTGGCAGTGTATGCTACCTTAAAGAGCATGGGGTGGAGGGAAGGCTGTGCTCCCCAGGAGGATGGGGACAAACACAGCATTTTATAGGGGAGTGAGGAGTGAACAGCTCATTCTCAGCAATGAATCTTGAAGTGAAGCCGAAGTACCCGGCAGATGCCTCTGTGTTTGGTGTGGTATTGAGGTATTTAACAACCAAACAATAAAATGTAATGTTTGAAGGGAGCAGCAGTGGATTGATTTTTATTCCTTCAGAATGTTTTCTTGGCTGCTGTTCCAAGATGCTGGAGTTGTGTGGGTTCTTCAGGACTGTCTGGTCTGAATGAGCTTTGCTTACAGGAATGATGACAGGAGAAGGAATTCAGGAAAGGTAGGTTTTAAATGAAGGTGCCTTGATGAAGCTTATACAAGTGCTGTATTATGACCTGAGCTTCTAACATTTGTTCAAGGCCTCAGAGAAATTTGTGAAAGGTCCTTTCATGTTTTAGTTGAAGTCTGACTTCTCTATCAATATGTTTCAATGTGGGCAGATAATCACTGAGGGAGAAGGGAGGAAGAATAGGTTCATTGCCTAACTGGTGATATTTGCAAAATAGGAACCTCATTTTGTATGTTCAGCTTTGGCCTGGGCTTGTCTTCTGCTTTTCTGACACAGCTTTTCTGTGTCCAGAAAGAGCCTCCAGCAGTGCTTTCATGTTAAAATTTCTGGTTTAGACAAAAACCAGTTCTCTTGCTTGGAAGTCAGGGTTTTGCTCCCTCTGGGGAAGCCTGTTATCTGGTTACAAGCTAGTACATGATGGAGGCATGCTGGAGAGTGGTAGTACGCTAAATGCTGCAGCTGTAATTGAACCACACCAAGCATCACCTGCTTTTAAGTTATTAATGAGTTTGAACTATTTATAAGCAAGGAACAGTGTGAAAAGAGAGGGTTTGTTTGTCTCTGGAAGAAAGTCCTATTAAGGTCTAGGAGCATGCATTTATGTTGTATATTCTGATAATGCAAAATCTAGAAGGGGTGGCACCATGGGTCTGGCACTCAAGTGTCTGGGTAAGGCATCTGGCACCAGAGGAACCCAGCATCCATCATCATCTGAGCATCCTTGGCTTCCTCCTTGCTCCTCCGGAGGACACACTGCCTTTAACCATTTCATGGAATGTTAAAATGGCTCCAGTGAGTTGCCACACTTGGGTGATTGGATTGAGGTGTCCATTACTGCCAGAAACACTTCTCTGCTCAGCTGACTCCACTGCTGCTGAGTGGCCCTGACTTAGAGCGACTTGGGGAGCATCTCCAGAGTGGCATGGGGCAGGTCATGATGCTTTGTACCTCACAGTCTGGAGGAATTGGCAAGGAGGCATTTTGTCCTCTCCATTTGAAGAACTTGCTGCAAACTGCCTGATGACATTTGGTCAAGTGAAAAAGTCATTGGTAATAGTATAGGTGGGTTTTGGTTTCCAGACAAGAAAATAAGAGGATAAAAAACAATGGTACGGATCAGACTTCAGGGGGAAATAGACTGCTGCTAGAGTTCTCAGAAGTGGTTTGATCTCAAAGAAAAACAGATCTTCACTTCATCATTTTAAACCAATTTCATGCTTCAGCAGTTCTACCCACTCCTGTCATCTCAGCACCATGGGTTGCAAATGGGACCCATACAACTTGCAGGAGCTGAAGTATTGCTGTGACACCCTTCCTGCAGTCAGCCCTGTTGATTATGTGGAGCTAGAAAGGCCAAAAAAAGTTTCTTTTGATGTCCATAAAATTGAGACCTTAAATTGGGCTGTTTAAAAGATTGCAACATCTTATAAATCATGTATTGGAGCAAAAATAGCGACTGCTTGTCTGACTTCAGGGATTTAACTGTGAGGCTGTGACCTCTAGAGGCTAAGAATAAGCAAACAGCTTTCCATCACTCCCTGCTCCACCAGAGATGTGTTCCTGTGGTGACACATTTTTGTAGCATCTCATGAACTCTTGTTCCACGTGGTGATTCCTCTAACTTTGGAAATGTAATTATAGTGTACCATAAATTTTTTACTTTTGGCAAGTTTATTAGAGATGGCCGGATTGTTTGCAGAGATCGTTTTTATAGCTGTTCTTAAACTAATACTTCAAATTGGTAATGGACATCTAGACTTAGTAATACTTGTGCCTAAAGTGCTGCATGGATTTTTTTTTTTGCAAGTGCATGTTTAAGTGCATGTTACATTAGATTTAACTTTAAGTAAGCTCTGCTGCTGCACTGGGGCCACTTCTGGGCTGTAATAGGCAGCCACAATTTGTTGTCGTTGGCATTGCACACCAGGGAAGCAGGGAATAACTGCTCTAGCTGAAAGCACTGTGTCCAGTGTGGCTTAGTTTACAAGCTCAGATGGAGTCACAGATGGTGCTGCTGATATGGCCATGGGTCTTATTGCAAGCAGTGAGTTCTGGGGATGGAGCCTTGTACACTCTAAATAACCAGCAAATGATCTTGATTCCTGTCTGTAGTGTTTGCAGCATAACATTGTGGGTTTTCTTTGGTATATAGTTTAATGTCTGAAGCTTTCAGTTGCCTTCTGTCTGTTTTCAAGGTTTTAATGGGACAGTCCCCGTGCTTGCCCAGCAGTAAACAGATCCCATTGCTACATGGGATCAGATCCACAGTGGTTCAGAGGAATGTGCAGACAGACCATAACCTAGACCAGGAAGATAACTTACTTGCAAGGTCTGAAACCACAGTATTTGTTCCAAAGAATATTGGATTTTGTGGCAAGCCCAGAGATCCTGGTGATGCCCGGAGGTGGCAGATCCCGCTCTCAGACCTGTGGGCATCCTTGCCTCCTCTCTGCCTGCAGCATTGAGTTCTGCTATAACCTTACATGCTGGATATGTTGGAAGGAAGAATAAAGTTTTTTGGGTTTTTTTGGTTTTTAGTTTTGGTGGTTTTTTTTTTTTTGCTATTCAATAAAGGTACGTTGTAATTTCAAGGTTGTATTTGCTCCTAGCTGACCTCATTGCTGCCATCACTTGAGGTGCTGCAGACTGAGCTGGATGCCTGTGAATATACCCTGAGGCTCCTCTTTCAGTCCACTCTCTTTGCAAGGGGGAAAGTGGTAGAAAAAGGGAATATCTGCATTTAAGAGTGGGGGCTCCAGTTTTAGTTGCTCTTTTGATGAATTCAGTGTATGCAGCCCCTTCTCCTTTCCTGGTTGTGATGAAGAAGGACTTCCTCCTCTTCAACGCTGTCTGAGGATCATAGGCAACCCAGTGTTCAGGAGATTGTTCCTGTGGGGTGACATGGTGCAAGGGGCATTACTTTGATGACAGTGCATACATTTTTCTTGAAACAAAGACTTTCCTTGCATAAGCAGTGCTGTGCTTGCCTTGTTGCTTTATGAGACCCATGTTCTAGCAGGTGGCTGTGCTCTGTAATTTGGTAATTGTCTAAATGCAGTCATGTTGATTTGGGGATCATTTTTCTTCTGTTCTCTTGATTTATGCTTGTGAACCTTTCTACTGTCTGGGTTTTTTTCTTGGTTTTGGTTTAGTTTTTTGGTTTTTTGGGGCGGGGGTGTTTTTGTGCGTGGGGTTTTTTTGTGGTTTTTGTGTTGGGTTTTTTTGTGTTTTTGTTTTGTTTTGTTTTGTTTGGGTTTGTTTGTTTGTTTGTTTTTTTGGTTTGGTTTTTGTGGGTTTTTTTGTTTGTTTGTTTTTTGGTGGTTTTGGGGTTTTTTTGGGTTTTTTTTTTTGGGGGGGGTTTTTTTTTGTTTTTTTTTTTTTTGGTTAATGATATTATCCTTTTGTTCACAGTCTAATTTAAGGCTTAAATTGTTCAATGTGCCATGACAGAAGTTTTAAAGAATGTCACAGAAGGTCACTGTTTTCTTGACTCCTTTAGTCCAGATACAGAGCAGGATCTTCCACCTCCCTCTGCAGTCATGCTGGCCCCAGCACACCTGGAGTGAAGGTCTCCTCCCTGGTGGGCAGGTGAGCAGTGTCTTTGAAAGCAGCAGTCTCCCTTGCAGAGAGTCACACAGATCTCACAGGGGATCTTAGAATAAATGGGAATTATGGACTAAATAGGCTTGTAAGAATTAGAAAACCAAAATGAATATCCAGATAGCTTTGTGATATGGTGTTGCCATAGAAACAGAGTTTGTGCAGCACCTCATCATCAGAATTGTGCCAGTACTGTCTCCTACTTCACCCAGTTGTAGAGCTGTTTTAAGCAGCTGAGAGCCCTTGGCTTGAAGTATCATGGGGGTTTTCCAAGTAAATTAGCAAAGATAACACCCAGCTGGCCTGAAGTCAGCATGGAGCACAGGGGAACCCCTGGGTACTTTTGCTTTGGGGGAGCACGGGTGCCATGTGGCAAGGGCTGGGACACCCCTGGTGCTGCTGGTCCACCCTCAGCTGTACCAGCTCACCAGGTGGTACTTAGTGATGGCTCCTTTGGTACTTAGTGATGTGGGCTTAGTGATGGCTCCTTTGGTCTGTGGGACTGCTGTCTGCAAGGAACACAGTCTCCTCCTTCCTCACACTAAGCTCAGAGCCTGTGGCTTGAAGTATTAATGGCTATGGTCATAATCAGTATATGTGAATGATGCTGGGTATTTTCTCTGTGCAAATGGACCTGTGGAGAGATGCCTCATTTTGTTTTACAGAACGTTCTAAACCATGGTTTTCCCACACCCACCCTTTCTTCCCTGCCTCCACTCAGGCTTGGGGTGAGTGATGGATGAAGGAAGCAGCATGCATCCGTGACAAAATGGGGTATAAGCATTCTGTGAAACGTGCTCCAAGTGCAATATTCTGCCTCCCAAAATAAACTGCAAAGCAAACCCATTCAGGGGCAGGCAGCGAGAGCAAACATCTGACGAAAATACAAAAGCTGCCTGGAGAGTCCCCAGGGCTGTGCTCTGTGGAGGGGCTCAGGGCACCACAGGAGTAGTGCTGTGTACCCAGGGGGTCTTTTTCTTAACGAAAAACACAGCAACCCCCCTTGTGCTACAGAGACTTAATTAAACAACAGCATGTGGTTCTTGTGCTTCTTGGTGATAACCAAGCGCCAGATGATGGGATGTAGCAGAGCTTTCCTCATGTAAGTACTAGTACTGTGCTGTGAAAATGAGATTGGCATTGAACACAGTCCTCCCGATTAATACTGGTAGTCGAGTGCTCTGGGTTCTTATGTATGAAATTGAACATCGTACGTCTGATGTAAAATACTTGCAGGACAGGTAATTAATAACATTAGAAACTAATTAACTGGAAGACCCATGTATCTGATGATGATTACGTGAGCAGACTTGCTTTGAAAATCACTCTGGATGTTGTGGAGGGGACGGGGGCTTCTATTCTCTCACAGCCTCTGACTCTCTCAGGTGTGGAGAGGACAAGCCCAAGCAAGGGCTTGGTGCTGTTCTAGGCTTGTTGCTACCTTTCATCTTCCTCACCTGGGAACATAGGATTGAGCAAGTTAGCAAACAAGTTCATACTTCCTTGTTTTCCAGTCCCAGTGACAAGGATCCAGTGGGAGCTGGTGGCTGACACCTGGGAGGAGGATGTAGCAAGGCTAGGAGTGGGTCTGTGTTAATGAGATGGTGCCTGCCCTGGCCCTTTGCTCCCCTGTGCCCAGGTCACACCGAGTGACGTCTGCCAGGGCCACAGAGAGGCAATGCTGCGCTTCCAGCCTAATTAGCAGCAAAACATCCTCCAGCACAGGAATGCTTTGGCTTCTCCCACACTGCTGCTTCCATCCAGCAGTAGGAGCACAAGGGTGGATGGGTCTTCAGTGGGAAAGGGCTCAGCAATGCCTTGTGGTCCCCATAATCCATTCCTGGAGAGCTGCTGCCTTTTTTCTTCACTGGATTTGGCACTGGTCAGCTCAGGATGGATTTTGGGTGGAAAAAGCCCCAGAGGTTAGCAGCTCTGTGCTCTTGCTGTGCTGTGCTCCAGGCCCCTTTTTAGCTGGCAACATCATCTTCATGGATGTGGGATTTTGGAGATGCTGTGGAGGATGGTAGGGATCTGCAGGGGGGAGTGCAACATGGCCAGTCCTTAGGATTTGGGCACCCTGCTGCAGAGGGGTAAGGAGTTGTTCCCTACCATCCACAGCTGCAGGTCCTGTGAGTGAAACAAAGATGTTTCAGGTGTAGATGCAAAACCCCTCTCAATATAAAAGCATTTGGAAAACCTGATGGAAAAGGGCCAAAGACCTCAAACCAGCAAGGCCATGGGGAAAAGTTAAACGGGGGAAAATGTGAGCATGAGCTGTGTCTGCTTTTTCCTGGTTTGCAATGTTCTCCCAGCCATGCGGGATACCGCAGGCTGCTCCCTGCACTACCAGTGCAAAGTGGCAGCTTGAAAGTGTCAAGAGGGAGTGAGACACTTTGGAGCTTTTTGTTGCCCTTCTGACAGGTAATAAACAGGGCTTTTTTCTCATTATTACTAAATCAAAACTCTATCGATTCCTTCTGTGAAAATCCTGTGTGACATAAAATGTTTTATTTATGCTTTTAACCTGGGCTTGCTGCAAAAGTGCTGGTTTTGTAAATAAATGAAATTAAATTCATTGCCAAGACAGAGGCTCTAAAAACAGTCCAGCTCTCCCTGGTGTCTCCTGGTCGATGGGAGGCTCAGTCATGCTGGCTGATTCCAGCAGAGTTATGGGGCTGCTTGTGAGCTGCCTTGGGCACAGCTGGTGTCGAAACAGGATCTAGCTCTGTGGGCAGTGTCAGGACCAAAAGCACTGTCATGTCTTTGTCTGTGCTTTGTCACTGCACTTTCTCCAGAAGCTCAGAAGCTACCAAAGTGCTAAAACACCTTTCCCTTCCAGAGAGTATTCCCTGTCTGCTCCAGAAGGAGGAAGCAAAATGCAAAAAGTTTTGAAAATAAAATGCTACTCAGCAACACATCTTTGCCCACTTTGCAGCTGTGTTCTGCAAAGGACATGCCGTAAGAAGGAAGGCAAGTCACTGATGCTGCTGCTTATGGGCTGCCAGGGGAAATGACCCTACTATGGGTTTGGTGAGCAGGAATGTCCAGAGTTATTAGGACTGGTTCAGACCCTGCAGCTGACCCTGGGGGTGGTGATCATGCAGGGCACTGGAAGTGAAGGCAGTGTGGCATTGCTTGTCAGCACAGCATTAATTGTAGTTGTTTAATGTGGTGGTTAATATGGTTTGTTCAAATGTCTACAATAGCAATTAGCCCTGTCAGGATGTCTAGTGATAGGGTTATGAGTACTTTCTTTCTGCCAAGGAGTACTACTCAGCATCTCCAGGCTCCTGTTCCCAGATATTGCAGTGCTCCTGCACCTCATCTCAGAAATAATGCAAGGTGAGGTGACCTGCTGGCACAGGGCTGCTGCTGGGCTGCCATCCAGTCAGAACCCAAATTGTCACTGAGCTGTCTCCAGCTCACCTCCTGAAGTATGTGGTGTTCTTCTAGCAGGGACCTGCATGGCTTGAACCGCACTGCTTTATCTAATGCTTTGGTTGAATCTCTCTTAACAGGAATGAGTTTTGAACCAGAGAAGTGGCCCATGGTTAAAACCCACTGTGATGTGCCAGATGTCCTTAGCTGCTACAAAACCATCACTGATAAGTTATCTGGGATCATGTCCCTTGATTAAGACCCTGGGATAGGAGACAAAATACATCCCCTGGTGCTGAAAGAGAAAGCTATTGATTTTTCTTCCACTGGGTGAGATTGGTTTCTGGGTTTTGATGGATGACAGGTTGAAGTGTAACATAATACCCAAGCTGTGGGAGTTAGGTGCTCTCTGGGACCAGTGCTATCAGGACTGTCAGACTGCTCCACAGTGTATTGCTCCACAGTGCTGCCCTGCTCTGGCGAGAGGAGAGGGAGGCATCCAACAGCAGCTTTGCAATTGAGTGTTTAATTATCAGAATACTTAAATGTGAGCATCAGATTAAAAAGCACGGAAGTACTCAGAGGGCTGAGAAGTACTGTGGAGGGGAAAATAGGAGGGGAAAAATGCACTAGGTTTAAGGAAATAGGTTGTAGAGTTTCAACAGCTTTCTCTGGGGGTTTGCTTGCCCCTCCATCCAAGGCCTGATAGAGGGAAGCTCTGCTTCCTGCAGGAAATACTGGCCTATCCCACCCCCCTGCTCAGGTGTGCTCCAGGAGTCCACTCATGGCATCTTCTGCTCTTCACCCTCCAAGTTCCAGAAATACATAAGGAACATTAGGAACATGGTGCTCTCTGTGAGTTGGAGGCAGCTACACAAGCAATTTAGGGAGAAAGGAGTTGTTCCTGGTACCTCAGAGGCTCTGGGCTGTAGCCCAGTGCTAAGCAGCCTCAGGACTGCACTCCACTCTTCACGTGGGCTTAGGACATGGAGCCCTGGGGGGCCCAGGGAAGAGGTTCTGCGTAGGCGAGTCCCTGCAGAGGTATTTTGGATGGGGCTTCTACCACATGGCTGCTGAACATATACACTTGGGGAGGTTTCTGGAGGAAAAAGAATCAGAGAATTGGTTCCAAGCCAGGTGAATTCTGGTGAGAACAGTTTCCCACAGTTCTTCATCATTTAAAAACAGTTCCTTTAGACAAAGTTGCTTCTAAGACTTCCTGATTTTTATCAGGAAAGCAAGCTGACTTTTTCCTGTTTTTAAAACTAAGACTAGAAGAAGAAAAACAGCTTCTGGCAGTAAGTGCTTGTCATCAGAAAGCAAAACGTAGAGGTGCAAGAGGGGAAGCTGCAGTAGGTGTGTGCCAGGCACCCTGGTGCTTCCAGGAGCCCCTGCCTCAAAGAGCAGGGATGCTGCATCACTGGCATCCAACCCAGGTAAAGGGTTGCTACCTCCTCACCTCCAAGAAAACCTGTTCTTTGAGAGGGGAAAAGCTGTAGACAAACACATCAGGGAAGACACCAGTGTTGAGAAATGCTGTCTGTTGACTGGGAGTTTACAGAGCAGGATCAGCTGTAAGTTGGTTGCTGCTTCATGCCTGGAGGCAGGCAGCTTCAAAGTGAATTGTACAAGTATTGCACATCCATGCCGCAAGGGTGGCTGCTGGAAGGAGCCTTCTTTCACCCCCTCCCTGGCAGCCTTCAGGCAAGAGCAGAGCTGGCTGCAGAAGAAGTACTAGTTCAGCCCTGGGGCAGCAATGCTGTGGCCAGTAACAACAGCTTGGCTGGACATGGTTGAGTGGAAATGCTGAAGCATAAGAGAGCAGGGGAAAACATTGCACTGAAGATGCATTCTCACTGTGGTGTCAGGCTGTGTCTTCCCTGGGGGGGTTCCCTGGCCTTCCCTCTCCATTCCCTCACGTGTACTCACACGTGTACCCAGCCACCAATGTTGTGTGTTTTCTGTTATTCCAAGGCTTCTCCTTGGACACCCCTGTCTGCCCTGGGCTGAGGATGGAGAAGGGCTGCTGGCAGTGATCAGGAGTCTGCTGTGGCAGTGATGAAGGTCAGCCCCAGGCCAGGGGCACCTGGGTCAGGGAGCAGTGCCAGGGGAGTCTGCACCCTGCTCAGCACCGAGGTCCTGTGGCAGTTCCCACTGCTCTGAACGCTGAAGCCCTCTCTGCTGAGGAGCTCTTCACAGGCTTTACGCTTCCACAGGGATGCAGAACCTGGCAAGGCCTAACTTGACAGGATCTGCCCTTGCCTCTCTTCTGCCTATTAAAGGTTTCACTTTTTTTCCCAGCACTGGTCTTTTGCTAGAGAAGTCTGCTGTACAAAATCTCAGTGTTTCCCCCATGGTGGGAGAAGCCTCCAGAGGGCATCTGGAGTAGAGGGTCTCGGTGGTCCTTTGCCTTGGGTTGTTCCTAAAATATTTATGGCACCAAAGGGTGGGGCTGTCCTGCAGAACCAAGAGCAACAGGCATCAGAGGGAATAGCACTGCAGCAAGACTGCATCCCCTGTGTGCCATGATAAGCTGTCTTGATTTCTTTGTGAATTATTTAAAATGCAGGAATTGCAAACAGAAGTCTGGCTGGTTTTGTTGTGTGCACAGGCTAGATTAGAGCAGGAAGCTTCATTACAATTAGCTTAGAAGTCTTCAAAGACTTGGATGTATTTTTTCCTTCATTGATAAGCAATATTGATTTCAGCAGTGGTTCCCTGCTGTGCCTGGCCACAAGAGTGTGGTGCTCCTGTGGATACAGAATTGTCCATTAGCACAAAATTGTGCACTTAGTGTTGAGCAAACTAGGTTTTTTTCCCGCAAGCTGTCAATTCACTTGTGGGAGAAAGGGTTCAGAAGATATTTAGGGGGGACATGTGCCCCTCATTCTGGCTCAGAGTGCTGCTCATCTCAGTGCAGAAAAAAGCAAGTTATCTCAAACCTACCCTATTCCTGTAGAGAGCTCTTCCCATGTTAAAGGAAGTGTTTTCCTGCTGTCTTTGTGCTGAAAATGATGCTTTAGGTAAGATGCTGCCTCCATTGAAATCTTTTCTGCTTTTAAAAGCATAACATTTTATCACATATTGTGGAGCTGCAGGGAAAAAAAAAACCAACCAAAAACCAAACACCCCCCCAAAAAAACACAAATAAAAAAAAACAACCACACCCTCCCCCCCAAAACAAACAAACAAAAAAACCACCAACAAAAAAACAAACAAAAAACCAAAACAAAACAAAAAACAAACAAACAAACAAAACCACAGAAAACAAAAACAAGCTTTCCTCCTTTTTACTGGCCGACTAAATGCAGGATTTTGCTGGTTTTTGAAAAGGGATCCTGCTACCAAGAAGAGCATCCAGGTGCCAGTGACAGAAGAGAGAATGATGGTCTTAAAAGGAGAGATAGGAGAAAGAAATGCTTCTCTGGCCCACACAGGCTCTTGACATAATTAAGGCAGGCAGCTGACAACGCTCGGCTCGTGGTGTGGAGTAAACCAGACTGATGAAAAGCCATGGTTATAAACACTGCCATTGTGCAGATTCATGTGAAGATTTATCCTACTCAACTATTCCTCCTATATCCCATCAGTGGCATTCACCCAGGTTTGGGTATGCAGCCAGACAGTGTGTGAGGCTGGGGTCTGTGTGCCTAGAGAATGCACAGCTCCTCCCATGGTTCACATACAGTGTTACTGCCTTTTTTTGCCTGCTTGTACTTCTTACGTTTTTCAGAATGAAAGTAACAAGACAAAGGTTTAAAAAAAATCAGTGCTTAACTTCCTTTGCTGCAGAACGCACTTCCCTTTGTTGTGATTCAGAAGTTACCCAGAAAAATATCGCTAAAACAGGGTGTACCTGGTAATACCAGGCCACAAATACTCACTCATTCACATCTGGATGCTGGAGTGTTGACTCCACTGTGTAGAGCTGTGGGAGGTGCTCCCAGTGGATTCCTATGAGTTGAGATCTACCCAGAGTTGGGACTGTTGGGAGCATGTTGGAGCTGCCTGCTGATCAGCTGTTAATGGGCTCAGCCAAGTTGAAATTCAGCCTCTTATTTGAGCTCTTGGACTATTCTCAAAGAAATTTTAATTCTATGAGGATTTAAGCTCCAATTGGATCACGATTTGCATGACTAATAATGTGTGCACAATGCTCCATGTAGCAGCAACCATGACCTGAGCTCACACACAGCAGCTTCTCCCTGTGAAATGTTCGACTGTAACATTAAAATCACAGAAATGAGGAGCAGCAACTTCTTTTGTATCTTGAATTCTTTGGATGCACTTGAATCACACTGAATTTTTGGGTTGTTTTTTTTTTCCATTTTTCATTTCCAGAGTGACAAAGACCCAAATGTGTTATAGCTGGAAAGCCAGATGCCAAAAGCTGAAACTATAAGAATATACAATACTGTGAGAAAAAACCAATATTTTCTTCTCTCTTCATAAAACCACATGAATATCAATGCTGAATTCTAGAGGCTTGATCTTCTTCTCCTTTACTCATTTAAATCCAAATTAACCCTGTTCAGCTGCTTCAGGCTGACATGAGATGGGCCCTGAATTAGACTGTTTCTGTCCTGAGAGGGTTCTTCCTGAGAGGGTTTGGAAAGGCCACACTTTTGGATGCTCCTATCTGCGTCCAAGTTTCTTTGGCATCAAACTTGCCCTCCTGCCATTCAGAGATCCAGGCTTAGAGTTTTATCGTTGATTTTGGTTAATTAAAATTTGGCTTCAGTAGTGCATGATATGAAGTGAAAAGCACACGCACTTCTCACCGTGGTTGCTAAATATTTCATGTTATCCCTGGATTTTTTCAGTACTTTTGGATTACGTTTGCTGCAGCTGGAGAGGATTAGAGCTCTTTTTCTTCTCTCCCTTCAGCTGACTTGTTCTTTGCAGTCAAGTTGTGAGCAGTTCTGTTTGTTTCTCTGCTGGTAAGTCTCAATGAGAGGTGGTGATTAAACAGAATTATGACGATGATGGAAATGTTGACAGCCAACAGTGAATATTGATGGCAAAGATCTCTAGCAGGTGTTTTGTACCTCTAGAGTGTACTAAATCAAAGGAAATAATTAAGAGCAGTTAATTTAAAGGTGAGTTGGGTGTAGCCAAGAAATATTGGAATCCTTGCACCTTTTGGTGCTGTTCAGATTGGCTGGAAAGAAGGAGGTTTGGGGAATGGATGTGCATCCTCTGCAGGTGCAGGTCAGGTTGCAGGTCACAGTTTCACCTTTAGAGAGTTTTGTCTTCTGTTTCTGGCTAGTGTGTTTTGAGGCCAATGCTTCAAAGTCTAGTTTCTCTTTTATTCACAAATGCTGATGTGTTTAAATGAATGGTGCACTGCAGTTGCTATAAATAAGCAAGTGTCAATATGAGGCTTTAGCAGATGAAAGCTCATTGATGGGAGCCAGCCCTGATAATGGCTCTGCAGGTTCTGTCAGAAGTCTGCAGGACAAAGCAGAGGAATCAGGCTTAAGATCTCTTGCAGGAACTTTCTGATCTTGGCGGTGGTGCTTGCTCTGTGCAGCATGGGAAATAGCGAAACAATGGGAAAACCATTTATTGTTATTCTTGTGGAAAGATGGAGAGGGACTGGCGGAGATGGCTATGATAAACTGTTATTTTATGGGAACATTTTTCTGTCTTAACCTCTCTCCTGCAGCTCCAGGAGCCTGTAGCCTTTGTTGATCCAAATCAGCTCTTTGAGCTATCTGCTGGGCATCCCATGCCTGCAATCATTTCTCTGGTTTTATTTGTAAAAGTAAAATATCAGCAAGCTATTCCAACCTCGTGCCCACATCTCTCGCCTGGGGCTCTTGAGGGTGTATGTATGACACACCTTGTGCAGAAGATAAATGTTCCAATAGCAGATGCTGCATGTCAAGATCTCTGGACATGGCAGGGAAGGTTTGAGTTTAATAAAATCCATACAGCCTTTTGCCTTACTGTGACCCTGCTGAAACTGAGGAGGTTTGGCATGAGAGTGTAGAATGGTGTTGCTGCAGAGAGACCCACATGAGGATGCTCTCCACAGGAAATCTCTTTTGCGGGCCCCCAGTGCTTCCTCCTTGTGCATCAGGATTCAGGATGATGCTGTATCTCAGCATCATTTCAGAATAAGGTCTTTCTTGCATGTGGATGCTGCAGCCTCTCTCTGACAATTGGCTCAAACAATGCATCAGCCAGTGGAATTGAGGTGGCATCACTTGGTCCTGTGCTTTGGGGCAGCAGGTTTGGGCAGGGAAGGGACCAACATGGACAAAGCTAGGGGCCAGCTTCCAACCAAACATCCAGAGGCATATCTTAGTGTTTATTTTGTTCAGTTTATTTGCTGAAAGCTCAAAAGAAATGCACCCAAAAGAATTACTCAAGAAGAGACTTCCTCCTTTGCAGACAACCCAACCCTTCTGTTGGGTTTCAGCTGACTCCAGGCTGGCTCTGTGTGGAGAGGCATGCAGGGCCACTGGTCTGTCCCAATGCCTGTGGAGGCACCAAAGGCTGCTGCCATAGATACGGGAACAAGTAGCTTGTTCAAAGCATTGGCTGCAATTTGAAGGCTGTTTCCTGCAAGGACAGTGAATTTCCTTCTACATCAGTGCAGCATCAGTTGACAAGGATGTGTTTTATTTTTATGTCAGTCACCAAGCCAGATAGGCGTGGTGGTGATGGTGCTTGGTACTTGGGTGTTCCAGCTGGGATGCAGGCTCTCTCATCCTCTGGTATTTCTAGGGGTATCTTCCTCTGTAAAATGGCTGTTGGCATAGAGATGAATTTTCTTAATGAGGAAACCTTCCCCAGGCCAGGTTCTGTTCCTGGCTACTACACCAGAGTAACTTGGCTTCAAATTATGGAGAGTTTGCCTTCTTTTTGGGGCTTTGTAACTTGGCTGTCTGGCACAGTCTGTGGGTGGGTATAATGAGCCACTGGTCACTGCTTGTTCAGTACTGCCCTGGAGTCATGCAGGGAACAAGCAGCTTGCCTGTTTTGCTCCTTTTTTTGCCTGTTTTTCTCTGCAGTGACTGTTCTTGTTCCCAGCTTTTACTGGGTCACAGTTGTACATTGTGCTTTGCTGTTCCTTATGCTTATTTCCCCCCTGGATTTTATTTTTAATGGCACCAGGGCTATGATGATGGCTGTTTTCTTTCTCCCTGCTGTAATAATTGGTACTTCAGGAGAACTGAAACAGGCAGCTCTGCCTTCCTGCTGGATGGCTTAATGCATTTTAATTTAATTAATTACATTGTCCATTTTGGTAACATCATGGATGAGGCACAGGAAGTCAAGGCCTGGAGTGGCACAGGCTAGCATAGCCTTTCAGTGCTTTATAAAGGCTTTTGTTAGAGGTGTGTGTTGTTGTTTTCCCTCAGTGGTGGCTCCATTAATGCTGTAGCTCTGCAGTGGGGCCAAGGCAGGTGATCCCGCTCTGGACATTTGGATTTGTGCTCTCAATATCCTTTTTTCCAGCCTCTTGAATGGAAAACGATCCTGCAGTGGTGTTCTGCTCTGCTTTCACAAGATGAAACTTGAGCTTGCATCTCCAGCAACGCTTTGCTGAATGCTGGGATCCTGTGTGTCTTACGCTTCACCTTCTGCATCCCATCTCCAAAAAGTGCTCAAAGGGAAGCCCCAGAAGTCTGGAAACCAGAACTGTGGTTAACATTCCAGCAAGGCACCTGTTCAGCCTCTCCACTTAAAGTACTCATGGCTGGAATCTCTAAAATTGCTGCCCAGAGTGGGGAAAACAGATGGACAAACAGAAACCCTTACTTTTGCAGATCTGGTCTTCCATCATTTGGCAAGAGAGAAGCTGGCTGCAGTATGAAATGTTGCAGCAAGCAGTGCTGTGATAGTTCATCCATCAAAATACTTGTCCCGTTAATGACTACAGCTACTTTTCTTGTTGGTGATTCCACAAAGGAGAGAGTGGCTAGTTGTCCTGGAATCAGTTAGGAATCATCACCTTCCCAGACTGGGACAGCAATGTCAGGGTAGAACCAAGGATGCTCTCCACATTAAACTCTGCTAAACTGAGATAAAGATCAGGTGCAAGACTTGCTGGCTTACAGATACTGCAAGATGTCTTCAGAGAGTGGGTGAAGCCAAGCAAAGGCCAAGGAAAAATGGTTGCACTTCCCAGAGTGATGGCTTATAGGGCTGTGGTGGGACACAACAGTAATGGGTGTTTTCTAGGAGAGCTGGTGGATGCAAGGCTGGAAAAACTTAGCTGGCAAATTAAACTGCTTGCAGCACAGGGGAGGGCAGGACCTTTGTTTTGCAGGGGTTGCTCTTGTGCAGGTCAGGGAGAGCTCCTGAGCTTCCTGTGCACTTGGAGATGGGGAGGGAGAGAGGACCCCAGCCTGCTGAAGAAAATTCAATGGAGAGTACAGCGCATGGCTCACTTAGTTTATTAAAGCTTTGAGATAAAGGATCAAACTCCAATTTAACTTTAAAATGGGATTCTCAAGAACTGTTGGGGTTGGACTTATCAAGTGATGCTGCATAATTCATTGCTGATTTTTATCACATCCTTTAAACATAAAAAAAAAGCTATCAGAGGGTCAGGCCAGGGAAAGTTAGCTGTCGACAGCAACCTTCTCCTTGACTTGCCCTCTCTCACATGAACCGTGCTTGCTGACTGCATCCAGCAGGCAAGGCAGAGCCAGCAGAGCTGCAGGAGGGCAGAGGGGTGCGGGGGGAGCTTTTGTGGTGCAGCTTGAGCAGTGAGATGATGGGAGGTTTGAAAATTATGGTATGCTCAATCTCAGCCTTTTGTCCTGCAGAGCAGAGATCTGGGGTGCTGTGGTGTTGTCCAGAGGGGTATAAAATACAGCCAGCATTAGCACATTATGGCAAAAACACAACCCTTGGTGCTGGCCGCCTGCTGCTTCCCATGGGGGTTGTAACTGATGGAGCCTTCTTGCAAGGAAACTTCATAAAATATACATTTTATTGCTTTGCTTTCAGGGCCTTGGTACTTTGGGAGTTAGCACTTCTCCTCAGACCCAGTGACGCTCAGGCTGTGTTTTTTCTCACAGTGAAATGGCTTTCAGAGACAGTCAATAATTCTTCAATCCAGACTTCTGAAGTGTTACCAACGTGGTTCACAATAATGGTTTCTTTGTTTTTCTTAAACTTTGCTTGTCCTTGGGAAATCCACACAGAAAGTTGTTTTGTGTGTCTTGGAGCATCCCATAAACTAAGCTGGTGTGTGTCTGCATGTTGTGCTGATGCTGTTGGTTGTTTTTGGAGGTTAGGACAGAAGGAGGGCAACGGAGGAAAATATTTGATTGCAGTATTAAGTGTTTGTTCCTGACTCATTTAATAGAAGTTAATTTTGATTTACCATGATTTAACTTAAAAAAAAAATAGCTGCACTTGAGGTGTTAAAAATAGTATTTCTAATTGCAATAGCATCTGGCAAAAATCCTGGTTTTATAAGTAAAGTCAGACTTACTCCTGCGCCATAGGTGAGGTTGAGTCATGGAGGTAACAGGTTTTTAGTTGAGATGAAAGTAATACATTCTTTGTGTCTGCCCAGTCCTCTCAGTGCATGCTGAGGCCTGAGGTCACGTGCCGTGGGTGATACAGAGCGTTCAGAGCTCTGGGTAAAGGCTTGGGACTTGTGAAAATAACTCAATAATCTGAACAGCCATCTGTACCACGATACCAGATGATTTAATGACCAGACTTTTTGCACTTGGATTTTAATGCTGTACGAGGTTCAGTGTGTTTTCTCCTCTTGGATGAGCCCTGGTGTGTGGCAAGAAGCCTCAATGAGCCTGTATTTGATTTGCATGGGTGTTTTTTGTTTTCTCTGCAGTCTTCTAAAAAAAAAAAAAAAGAAATTAAAATCCTTCTTTTCACAGTCCTCAGTGGTATTCCCAGAAGTTTTCCTCCATCCTGTTCCTAGGAATTTACCAGGAGAGCCCTCAAAGCAGCCCTTTCCCCCAATTGCAATTGCATCCATTTGCTGAGTGCTGTGCTCTGTCCCTTCTCAGTCAGAGGTGTTGGGACCCCAACCAGCAGCAGCAAGGCTTAAAATGGAATGGTTTGGGTTGGAAAGGACCTTAAAGATAATTTCAACCTCCCTGCCATGGGCAGGGACACCTTCCACTATCCCAGGTTGCTCAGAGTCCTGTCCAACCTGGCCTGGAACACTTCCAGGGATGGGACAGCCACAGCTTCTTTGGGCAACCTGTGCCAGGGCCTCACTCTCAGAAGGAAGAATTTCTAATTCCTTCCTAATCTTTTATGGTAATCTTTTATGGGCTGTGATGCACAAAACCCTGACCACTGGGTTTCCTTATACTCTCTGGGCCACTCCAGATGCTGAGTCTCTCCAGCTGTGACAGCATGGAGCAAAGCTGTGATGCTGCTCCAGAAGGAGCCTCCCTGCCCAATGCTTCTGGCTGCTCTCTTCACCAGACCCACAGCACGGGCCAGGGGCTCACTCCTCAGCCTTCAGGTTCTTCCCACTCTCATTTGAGCCCCTCTAAATCCACAGAGTACTTCCTGGGAAGGAAATCTCCACCGGTATTTATGAAACTTTGTTTTCATAAACTGCTGGTTGTTCAATAGGGCATAAAACAGCCAGTATGAGACAGTTATTTACTCTACAAAATCATTCTGCTCCCTAGCTCCAATTTTACACAGCACTTGCTGCATTTCATTTAGTTCTCTAAGAAATGTGACACAGTAGATTAACTATTGATAGCAAAATACGAAGTTCCCTGTACGACTGTCACTTAACCTTCCTTCATCCTCTCCCTTTTAACCCCAGATGATCAAGTAGTGCCAAATACCATTGCTCCTGTGATGAAATAGGTGCTGAAATACCTCAGTGGAAAGAAATTTTAGAAGGATGTTTTAGACATTTCTGCTGTTTTCTGTCTCCTTAAAGCTAGTATCAAACTACTGATGTCTGAAATTACTGTGAAGTATGTTGTTTAGCCTAGGTAGTAGCATCTCCCTTGGTGACTAGTCAGCATACAGCACCTTCAGCACAGAGAATTATTGCCATTGTCAACATAAATTACCATGTATTAAGTAAATAATGCATAATTAATGTCATGGCAAATAATTTATTGTGCAGCTGATCACGAAATACTTTTTTTAAAAAAGAAAGTAAATACATTAAGGAAACCTGTCAGAAGACTTGACTTCTTGTTATAACTAATTTATTTTAGCTCAGAAAACCATCAGTAAGAAGAACAAAATAACTTGAGCAAATCCCTGTTTGTTTTTGCAGAGGGTGAAAGTTCCCCACTTGTCCCCCAGCATCAGTGTTTGCTCCATGGTCTGTGCTCAGGATGATGCAAAGCAGGTGGTGTGGGAGCTGGTGGCAACCTGGGCTCACTGGACAGTGTGGAGGCACTTTGTCCCACTGGCCACTACGTTGTCCCACCATCCACATCAGGGTGCCCTGGGGACCATGTCATTAAAAAAGATACCCAAAAGTGAGTGCTAGGGTGGAATGTAGACCTCCTTGAGCTTTTCAAATTGCCACAAAGGTGGCTAGGGTACTGTGGTTAAATACCTTCCTGCAGAGAAAATCACTTTATTAAAGAGCTCTTCAACCAACTGCAGGATCCATAGCAAAGGCAGAGGCCAAAAGCTGAATAACCTGGGCCTGATTTCTTTGCATGGCTGTGCTTTAACTCTCAGTACAAAAAGTGCAGCAAAACAAAGAGAATAAATACTGGTACAGCCTCAGAGCTGCCAGGGTGCTCCTGATTTTTCTGCAGAGTTTTGTCTTTGTGCTTTGAAATGGATAAAACTCAATTTTATGCAGTGGGTTCCGAGAGGGGTGGTGTTGGCAGAGCCCCTGATTCAGCAGATGCTTGCAGAGGTGGAAACAAAACAGTGGCAAGGAAGGATGAGCACTGGGCACCAGGAGGAGGAGTCATGAATTGTGTGTTTCGTAAAGGGCTAGAACAGCTCCCTCACCAAGGTGCTGCTGTGCATGGGAAGCTGCAGGTAACAAGAGCATTGCAGCCTTGCAAGGGGTCATGTACAAGGGTGAGCTTTTGACATTCTAAATTGTTTTCAGACATGGTTCGTGCCGAGTTGGTGTCAGAGGGGAAGGCTGATCTCAGGTGGCAGTGGATGGAAATGAATCTGCCTGCTTGCACAGCCCCTCTACCTCCCTAGCTGAATAAAGTTTTGCAACTTTTAAAGAACACTCCTGTGGAAGTCTCAGAATTGTGAAGGTGTGATTTCACTCCAGTGCCCTCACTGCCAGTTCTAGTAATTTCAGTGGAGGAAGCATCTGAGAACAAACAAGTTACCACTCAGTCTCAGTGGAGCACTTGACTTGTAAAACATTTTTTACCAAGAGTGATGCAAAGTAAATCAAGAAATGGGCCAATCTTCCTGTGCCAGCTGACTTCTGAAGTGGTATTGAAATAAAAGCTCTATACTTGTAAGCTGAGCAAAATCGCTAGCAATTATTGCAACACAATGATTTTGGTTTCTTTCCAGTGCTTTTTTTAGGGGATCGAACAATGTTTTTTAGAAAAGGATGCATTCACAGTGAGCAAGCAAAACCTGGGATTAATAACTCCTTGTTGCTCATGGGAGAAGCTTTCCTAGGCCTTTTGGCTTGGGAACAGGAGGAACACAGCCCGTTCTATGTAAAGCTGCCTCTGTACATGATTTGACCCCGTGCTGGAAAATGGATGCTCCCTACAGAGCAGGAAAGTTTCCTCTGAAATTTTGAGGCCACCTGTCTTGACATCTCTTTGGTGGTGGCTGCTTGTGTGCAGGAGTCATTGCAACTCAGACAAGTTCTATGAGGAGCAACCTTAAATAACTTTTATAAATAAACAAACAGTGGGCAAGGCCTTCAGAGAAGAAAATTTTTCAGAAAATGAGGGTTTTGACCATGGTTGGTTTAACCTAGTTTTCTGGAGGGCTGTAGTCGTGGCTTAGCAGGGGAGTGACTGCACATGTGGGATGTCGGCGTTCGTGTGCCATCCTGCTGCCATCTGTCCCACACAGAACTCACATGGGAGCTCTGAGGTGAGGAGACCCCAGGGTCCCTGAATTATCCTCATCAACTCATTTCTCTCAAGTCTCCAGCTACCAGTTTTAATCCGCTGCAACTGAGCAAACATTGGTGGTGCAAAGGTTGGGAGATGCCAGTGTTTATTTTATGCGCATTTTCGCATCTAATCTGATGTCCTGTCTTGGGCTGTGGCTCACCATCAGCGTCGAGTTAGATGACCCCAGGAAGTATAATCCCAAACCCTTGCACAGTTACCCCAATAGCTGTCTGCAGCTCATGTTGACACAAGCCGGTGTAGAAGCATTTGGGATCACACAAGTGAGTCGGGCACTAGCTGGATGAGAAAATTTGTAACTATTTTCAAGGCAGGAAGATCAAAATTTTGATTTCTGGTTTTTAGGGACCTTGCTTCCTCCTTAAGAGGGCCAAGTATAATTTCAGGTCTGTTTGACCTTTTAGCTTGGAGAAAGGCAACCTTTATACATGATGCATGAGCACAGGTCTTTGAAACGTGGGAGAAATGGTTTGTTCATTGAACATGCAAACGAATTACTTGCTCTGGCCTGGAATTTAAACCGACATTAAGCTCTGAGAACATCTATATTTAATTACATTTAAGGGCCAGAAAACAATATATAACCTTAAACTGGTGTAATTAAAAGTGAAGCCCTTCCTATGGAAGGAGTTTATCATAATAAAACCCTGGCTTTCTGTTCTGTGGAGATGCAAAGAAGTGTTAACTAAAGCAAATCATCTTTAGCACGGATTTCTTGATTGTGTTTTGGGAGTGGCTTTAGGTCTGGATGTAAGCTTCTGCAAGAGGTGGTTTGGAAATGTATAGCAGGATTAGCCTGCCCCTTTTTTTGCCCCCAAAAAAGAAATCACCTTGCATGAGGTTTTTGCCCAGGTAGCATCTCTCCCGTGAGCACCAGTGGCAGGTGGGCAGTGGCTCTCCTGGGGCAGCTCTCCTCTCTTCACCTTCAGCTCTTTCAGAGCAGTGATGCAGAACACTGACCCTGAATGCTTCTCACCAAATGTTTAATGTTTTTCCCATCCTGCTTTTATTAGAGCACATAATCTCAGGCAGGGATGGGCAGTGACTGAGGGAGGAGTAAAATGGTTTTCCATTTTTTTGTCGTTTGAGGAGTTCCCAGGGGATGGAGACTTCTAAAATAAATACATACTTGCGTAATTAATTTTAGCAGCCTTGGCCAAGTTATGTTGCTTCTCTTTTGCATTTTTTGGTTGGCTTTTTGTTTGTTTGTTTGTTTGATTTGTTTTGGTTTTTGTTTTGCAATGCTTTTTGCATTTCTTCTTTTTGCAGCGACATTTTGTCCCCCTCTGCCCCAAAACATTGCCATTCCAGGCAGGAAGTTGGACTCCACCTTGGCAGTTTGCCATCTGCTGTCGGAGGTGGCAACATAAAAAATTATGGATGCAATCTAGTGGTAGCCCTTTGCAAAACCGACCGTAAAATGCTGAACTGTAAAACCCTTTCCTCCTTTCAGAAGCAAGGCCAGGGTTATTAAATACAAAATATTGCACATTAAAACAGCATTAATCAGCTTGACTGGAAGAAAGTATCTCTTAAGAATCTTGCAAACTCCAAATGGACGCTAAGGTTTGTAGCTTTGTCCTTGACCTGCTCTGTTACACTGTGTGCACAGTTTTTCCAGTTGCTCAAGATTTCTGCAAATGCAAACTCCTGACTGAGAAAAACAAACTGGAAAGTGTTCAGGCTTTAAAAAATTAGCTTAGACTACAGTATTCAGTGAGTAACTTTTAATAATTCTTAATCTTCAAATTTTCTTGTAGTATTTTCTCCTGGCCTTGTGGCATACAAAGTTTATGTTTCTGGAGAAACTGATTTTACAGAGGAAAAGTGAGTGTGGGTTCTGTCCTGTGCCCAAACTGAGTGACAACCTGTGCATCTAGAGCTGTTCCAGCCCATGGTTCATTTTAGGGAGATGTGGCATTCTACAGAGGCTGCAAAGATGGCAAGGTAACTGGTCTGTGTCAGAGGAACCTGCCTGTAAATTGGGAATATCGCACCGCTTGCAGTATTAAAGCACCCTGCAGCTGCCTTTGGCTGGTGCTGTTCACGGTGCTTGGGCAGAGAATTGCACATCTGCGTTTCTGGGCTGTGGGTTCTGCATGCTGGCGTTGGCTGCCTGCGGATGCATCAGTGTCTGCCTGGAGTCAGAGGATGTGGGAAGTTGGAAGGGATCTCTGGCCATATTTTCAATCCTTTCCTTGTATAGCAGAGCCAGCTTCACAGTCAAGTCAGGTGGCCTGCAGGAATTGCAAGGTGATTTCTTTTTTTGGGGCAAAAATCCACATGTGGAGCTGGATATCCCGCACTTGGACAAGTGACTTATCATATAACCTGTCATCAGAAAGAAATTATTTAAACCCTCCTGCTTAGAAGAGTCCCTTGCTAAGGCAGGCAGGAAGCACTTTAGGAAAACCAACTGCAGAATGTAAGACTCTTTAATCTTCGTGGAGCTTCAGGCAGAAATGTATTTTACAGGGAAGATGCGCATGGATGAGCGTGAAGTCTGCAATGCAAATCATGGTGGCACTGGAGGGTGTGTGAGGGATGGAAATGGCCAGGCTTTGCTCAGATAATTCATGCTCCGGATCAGGAGAGCTGTTCCTATAAATACAGGGAGCTGAGTGCTTTAAAAACCAGTATATCAGCTGGCGTGGCACAGTTAACATTCGCATAGGCAATAAACACCATTTGCTGAAGATTTGTTCAGCAGTTCTCATCATCAAATCTACTTACTTTAAAAAATGCGATTGGTACCTTGGTGAATACATTGCTGGGGGAATGTGCCTTCATTCTCAAAGAAAGTGGAAGAAATATGGGAGTCGCTGTTATTTATCATTGCAATCCAGCAGTAAAAACAACATTTGGGGGAAAACGTGAGAAATGAGCATTAGCAAAATGTGTGTTTGTGGTTTAACAGCTACTATAAAAGAATAATTCAAAATGTAGTTTGCTAATGGCTTTCAAGTAGAGTCTTTATCCTGCTTTTGATTGCAAATAGTCAGGTTTAAAACAAGGGGATAGCAGAGGTTTAGTCTACTTCATTACTGGTTGGAAAGTACTTCAGCTTGCTTTACGGTACAATATCTTTTTTGTTCAGGGTTTTTTTTTCCTTTCCTTGAATTCTGTGCAGTCACTCTTTCACAGTTTTTCTTATACAGAATCAGCTTTGATTCTGCTGACTTGTCTCAGATCTTTGGAAGAAGAGCCATGATGGTACAATGGGTGTTTTGGGTGGGAGAAGAACTTTGCCTTTCAGTTCTCCCTCCCCCTTTGCTTGCAGGGACCATCAGGCCTGTTCCCTGTCATCAGGTACCTCCCCCTGACTTTCTAGTTCAGACTCATTAAAAACAGCAGTAGTAAAAGAAGAAGTTGCTGTTGAGTCTGGCATTGATTTTTTGATTTTCCCGTTGTTAGTAACTGTGTGCAGTGACCCCTGGGGGGATGCTAAACTAGTGAATTCCCATCAGAAAGATGTCTGTTTTGAGTGCTGAATTATTTAAATTATTTGAATTAAAAAAAAACAAGCCCAAACAAAAAATAGTGTTAATCTCATTCTGAGCTCTTGCTCATAGTCACTTTCTTGTTAGCTGATATGAGCAAACATGTTGATTGAAGATGCCTTGGGCTACACAGTGCCTGGCAGACATTTGAGCAAAATCCTTATACATTTTAAATTTTTTCTTCCCAAATGCTTCAAAATTAGACAGTTCCTGTTATTTTACTTTTCAAGGTTGTAACAACTTGGAGTGAAGTGGAATAACAATTTTGATGGGCTTTTTCCATTTTAAACTGTACAGACTTGAAGTGACACAGGCATGGAAGTAATATTTATGTTGTAGGCACTGGATATAGTGCTGTAATTATGATAGATGGAAGATGTAATTAACATAGATTTTGTCTTCTATGTTTTTGGGTCTGCTGCCATCCCACCTAGGGACGCTGGGGTGCTGCTTGATAGATGCTCTGTCAGATGCCCCACTAAAGGTCTCCTAAGACCTTTCACCTTTTTAAAGACTGCTGAGTAAATAATTTCATGCAAACATATTAAGCTTAGTCCTCAGCATTTAAATTAAAACTTTAGGCATTAGCAAAGCTGAAACCATTAGGTTAAGACTTAAGACCTTCAGATTTTTTTCCCTGATTTGATCCCACAAATCTCTTGTGAGCTTGAAATTCTCTAGAAGCTCACAAGGTCCCATTGATTTTGCAAAGCTAAACTTGTGCTTAAGTGCTTTGCAGGATCACAGCCAAACTTGGATCTTCTTTATTTGCTTATTCCAGGCCTGTGGGGTCATATTTTCAAGCTTTTTGTAGTAATCAGGGAGTAGAAACAATTTGTGTGTTTAACAGCAGTACAGATTCTGATTTCATGTGATTACAGGAGCTCAGGTTGTCTGGTGTGCAATCAAATGTAAAGAGATAGTTCCTTACTGTATTTCTATCTGTTTATCCTGTGTTTCTTATTTTATGTTTGAGATACCAGTCCACATATTTTCCTTAACTTTTAAAGGAAGAGGAAAAAAACCCCAAACCAACAAATAAACACAAGAAAAAGAAATACAAATTCCAGACAGAATTTCTATGTAGCAACCTCCAGTGTGTCTTTTCTTAAGGATGCACTCCAAAGGTGTGCCTTTGTTGTCCTTAAGTAAGGTTCCTCTTACTGCTCAAATGAGAATTGCTTGTTCTCCAACAGCCAAGTCAGTTTTAAGTAACTGCCCTGCAAGTTTCCATCTAGCTGCTGGGCAGGAATGTGAGCCACGAAGGAGCAGTGAAAGCCGCCTGAAATTTGCAGGAATAGATGGAAAGCAGTGTGCTCCATCAGGTCGGAGGAACTCCTCAGCTGTTTAAATGCATGCTCAAGTATTATAAAACTATGTTTTACAGTGTTCTTTTATTACAGTTATGTGAGGCTTGATCACATAAAGTTATATGGGCAACAGACTGGTGCTGGAATGAAGTTCTTATGGCTTTGTTTTGATTTCCACAAGGAAAAAGAATGAATTTGAAATGCACCATGCAGCTGCAGATAGAAGTCTTGGTAAAGGCAGAGCAGACTTCGAATTCTGCTTGCCACAGGGTATAAATTACAGCTGTCTCATTTCTGGACCTTTTTGGGTTTTTTTTGTATTTTCTTGGCTAGAGGACCTGTACCTTCAGGTCAAGCTTTGCAAAGGTTTTCTTGTCTTATCTGCAATGCTGTGGCTGTTGTGTGAGCTTTACCTGAGTGAGAGGTGTAAATTGGAGGCCACTATTATGAAAAATGGTGTAAATCCAATCTCAAATATAACCAAATCCTATAAAGAAAAACTGGTATGATAACACTTGGTTCTTACTGGTATTATGAATGCAATTAAGAGTGCTAAAAATGTGTTGCAAAGACACTATATTGTTGTGCTAATCAGGGTCTTTTTGTTTCTCTCCTAATGCCTTTCACCTGCAATGATTGGAAACACTCAAAATGATTGGATATTTGGCATCTTCGGTTTTCATCTTAACTCTTCTGGAAATTCCTACTCGCAGGTAAGCTCATTGTATTACACAATGCATGCAGATTTGCATCTTTTGTCTAACCTGGCTTTTACATTACATTTTGGAGAGGAAATAGTCAGCAGTTGAAATGGAACAGTCTGTGGTACGTCCCATTCTGTCCCCAGTGATTTAGGTATTTATTAGTGCTGCAAAATACTAGCCAGGGTAAAACTGAATTTGGTGGGCCATGTGAATGTCAAACACAGCATAATACATTCAGGAACCTACCAAATGCAACCTCTTGAAAGTGGTATTTTTTGATGGATCCTCTCTAGGAATTAAGATTTTTCTTGCATTATTCTTCTTCAAGGACCAAAATAAATTTCTAATCCTCCTGCTCCTAAGAAGAGCTCGAAGACAAGAATGTAAATACTGCGAGCTGAAACCAAATACAAATAACCAAGCATGGACGTGTTTGTGTAGCTGAAGGATTCTTGGGTTTTTTCTCAGATTTTGAAGGCTTGATCCTGCACTGTTTCTGGTTGCTGGTTTTGAGTTGCCCTCCTGCACAGGCATTACTCCTGGAAAGCTGCTACTGTTAGCTGGGCAGCATCCATGCTTAGGTGTAGGGCTCCCCTGCTGTTGCTGTGCACCCTCTGCAAGGCACTGGGGTGACCCCAGAGGGGTGTCAGGTGGCCCAGCAGTTCTCATATGCTGGGTCTGGCACATGCATGAGCACCACCAGGCAAGGGGCAGGTTGGCTGGCATGAGATGAATGGGCATCCAGCCCTGCACAGATTTACTCTTTCACCTGCTCACCTCCAGCTCCTTGCAAGCAGAGGACTGTGCAGAGCAGCAGCACCCAGGTGTGGTGGCTGCTTTCTTGGTGCCAGGTCAGGGCGACTCTCCAGCCATGACCTCTTTTCTGATGCCCTGCTGAAGTTGCTCACCCAGCAGAGAGAGTCAGGTCTGAACAAACTGTTTCTGAGTTTAATATCTTACCAACAGGCATAACAAGATCGTTGGCAATTCCTCTCAGGTCTGTCCGATCAGTCTTTTCCATTTCCATGATGCAGCAGGATTTTGCAGCAGGACACAGAATCGCTGTTCTTATTTTGTGGAAGGAGATTTAATTACAGTGCGAGTGAGCCACATCCATCATTTCCAGTTCAGAGCCCATCTAGAGCTTCTCACTGTGTTTTGGGTATGTGGAGTCACAGGGTTGTTTTCACTGCATTTCCCTTGGGTTTGCCAAAATGGTAGCTACTTAGGGCAGAAACAGGCTACCTTCCAAGCTGTTCCCTTGCAGAGTTTATTTTGGATGTCACCATGCACTTTCTCCAGCATTGCAGTGCTTTGTGCTCTTACCTCTATTTTTTTTTTGCAGTTAGTGATGTAAACTTTGGGATTTGGAGCCTTAAATGAAAATGATAACGCTTTGCTGGTTTTATTGAGCTGGAATAACTGGTCTGGGAAACTGGACAGAAATAGCAAGCCTAGTGTGTGCTGGCTGAGAGTAAATGAGCAGGAACTGCTCTAGGGTGGGCAGGTTTGTGTTTGTGTGCAGTCTTCCTTCTTTCTGATGTTTTTAGATTTTGTTTTATGACTACTAGGTGTTTTAAATCAGTCTCCCCAAGTGTGAAGCAAATAGATATCCCTGAAGCGAAAAGCACTGAAGCTTTCATTTCATGTGCCTACTTCATTAGTGGTAGGAGGATCACTTTTTTGGGTAGGTCTGAGCCTTTTTCCTTTCCTGTGAGTTCATGCCACAAAATGGGCACTCTGACAGTCCCCACCGTCTCATGTGCGTCTGTCCCAAACACACCAGGTCCAGGTTTCAGGCAGATTTCGAGTGGGTGGAACTTGACACAGTGGTGTCCTGAGAGCCCAGGATTTGAAGCCTGGTACCATTGAAAAGTGGCTGAGTACCTACCTGAGCTTACGGTGCAGCAAGTTCTCAAGAGACAATTCAAAACCAGTGAGGATGCTTTGTTACCCGCCCTCCCGTTTATTTTTCTAGCAGGTACCTGGAGTTCTTATTCCTGTGACTGTGTTATTTTCCAGTATATTAAATCTTCTATTTTGTGGCATCCCAGGGGCATGGGGCTGCTCCTGGGCTGTGCTTGGCTGTGCTGCCAAGCAGTGAGCTAGCCATTGGCATGACTTTTAAAAATGCAGTGAGGACAATAAGGCAACTATTGCTTTAGCTATCCCTGTTGTACATGTGGTTGCATAAATGCACTAGATTATGATTATCTCTGCCTCATAATTAGCAATTTGCATAACTGCTTGCTGTGAACAAGAAGTCCCATCAGTGTTATGAAGGATTTATTTAGCTGTCTGAATATATTTTTGTTATCCAGTGCAGAAAGAAAACAATCGAAATGGAAGCAGTCCCAAATGCTTGGTGTTATTTCTAACCCGCACGCATAATTAACAGGAGTACTAATTGTTCAGCACCAGAAACTCATTTGTTTCTCTATAGACTGGAAGAACATTAATTCTCAGAGTGCCTCTCTCTTTTTTTCCCCATAGCCAGCGGTATCATAGGCTCTGCAGTCGGTTGTAACCAGATTATATTTGTTGTGTTTGCAGCATAGAGCCTGTGATAGTTTTGTCTTTTCCCAAGGTTCTGTCTAAGCAGTGAAATGTATGTAAATGTATGTAGTCATGGCTGTGTTTCAAGACTCTCAACAGTGGATCCTTGTATCTGCTGTTGTCATAAGGAGTGAGGGCTCACCTGAGGTACCAGTGATACCTTGGCTACCTGCTTGTTGCCAGAGCATCCCTGCCTAGTGAGTGCCAAAAGATGAGGCGTGCTTTGCTATCTGGCTTCCACCTGTTTATCTGCTCCTACGCTCCAGATGATAAAATATACCTTTGGAAAAGAAAAAATGCATATCTGGGTTCAATTTTGGAAACTGGGGTGTGAAGTTGGTTGTGCCCATGTGAAGGACCAGACTGACCCCATGCAAAACGATGGTTTTATTTGCTCTCATCTACACTGGAAATCATGGGAGCTGGGAAATCCACCTCTGAGCAGCATTTCCTTGCAAAGCTATTTAAGTGTAGGTCTTGGGTGAGTTCTGTTTTGTGCCACACGGCCTGAGTTTGATGTAGAGCTAGGTTAGTAAGATGGAGCAAAGGATAGACTGGCACAGAACCTAACTCTAGGAATTATCCAATCTTTGAATGTTTGCTGAATCCTGAGCTGCAGTAGACTTTATTTGGGAATTTTAAAAAACATATGGCTCCTCCTCAGGAAGCTGCTGGATCCTGACAAAAATACAAGTTCTGTTTTTTCTGATCCTGAAATGGGGCAGCACGTGTCACCATGTTCCCTTTTTTGCCCAGCCTTGTGCTGTAGGGTGGCATGGCCACTTTCTCCTTGGTGTTTAGGAAGAGGCACATCTCTCCCTGGGGGCAGCAAACTTGCCCACATCAGAAGGAGGTCTACAGAGCCTGTGGTTGAGTCTGTACAGCAAAGAGTTAGGAAAAAGATGAGCAGCTTAGTAAAGGGATTGGATGGGAAGGTGCTTTTAAGCTTTTGGTGGTAATCCTGAAATGTATGGTCCTCTAAAGGTCTTTTTCTGAAATAAGCTGTAGCTTTTTCTGCATAAATGCTGGAGAAAAGTAACTTACTTGTAGAATATATGTTCTACATGGTAGAAAATGTTTACAGTGTCTTGACAAAGTGTTTCACTGCTGCTGTGACAGCCATGAACCACAGGCCACTGAAATCATGGGGCCCTGAGTATGAGGTTGAAACTGTTCTTAAATGGTGGCCCTACAGTATGGTGGCTAAAAGGGCAAAACAGTGTCTTTAGAGAACTTGCTTGAAATGAGAATATTGTGTAGTCCAAGAGCCAAATGATTTAATATGCAATGAACCCAAAATCTCATTTAAAGAAGTGAATGTGCAGGCTTGCACCAACATAATTTACTTATTTTTATGAGTATCTTCCATGCACTGCTAATAAATATGAGCTATTAACGGGTTTTTAATCTGATTCGCATTTATTACAGGTTGAGTGTGAGGCTATAAATAATTCTTGCTTAGAGGCATGAAGGGTAAAGCTGTGTGAGTGGGTTCCTCAGACCTTCCTGGAGCTGGACTGTGCAAGGCAGTGCCTATTTGCAACTTAATTCATCAGGCTGTGAGGATATTCTTTTGGAGCATTTGTGACACTGTTTCCTCTGAGACAGGGTCTTGCTCTGACTGCAGGGGTTTGAAACAGGTATTTGGGGACACAGTTGGTGCTTCTCTGCTCACTGGGAACTTAGAAGTCAAACTGCTTATGAGAGGGAAGAGAGATCTTGGAGATGCTTATTGGTGATGTTTCCCAGTCTCCCTTACCCTCATCTATGTGTCCCACCTTTCCTCAGCCATCAGGTAACACAACTAATAGAAGTAATAAATGCTCATGTGAGGAGGAGAAGAGTTGAGCATAAATCATTAGAGGGAAAGGGAAGACATCCTAAGGGATTCTTTGCTCCTTTTTAGTTTTTTTCTCCTTTTACGGAGCCATTTTCTCCTAAAAAGTTAGGTCCCCATATGGATCTGTCTCTGGAGGGGATTGCAGATTGAATAAGAACAAGAGGGAAGTTGTTTATTGGAGTTTCCAACTGGGAGATCCTGATTCAAGAAAGGGAATAAATTAGCAACTCTGGTATCCTGTAACAGCAATAGCTATTTTGGCAGGTAAGAAATTTGTGTATGTTTCCTGCTGGAAATCTAGCTTTTATCAAGGAGAAGATATGAAATAGGAATTGCAGAGAGGCTTTATAACCTGATTTCACACCCTCCTTCTCACCATTTGCTTGTTGTGTCCCAAGGGTGTTGTGTCCCAGAAGAGCTCTCACAGCATGTGCTGCACAACCCCCTCTTGCTACCGCAGCCTGGTAGGAGATGCAGCCCAAACCAATTTGTCCACAAAGAAGAAAATGCAGAGAAAAGGCGCTTCTAGGACTGCCTGTTGAGATGTGGCAGCATAGCTTTTCTTTGTGGCTGAAAGTTTTCTGATTGTTTTGTCTCAAATGTTTACCTTCCCAATCTGTGGAAGCTCCCTGAGGAAAGGAAAAGCTTTGTGATAAATAGTTTTGTCAACAGCCCAGTTTTCCTTCAAAAGCGTTCTGATGGAAACTTCTTAGGAATGTGCATCTTTGGTCTTACTTGCCCTTTATTTGCACAAGCAGGTGTGATTTATTTTGCCCTTTGATGTATCATGCAACTCCCATTGAAAGCAACCGTGGTTGTGAATAACTTGTGGGAACAACTCTTTGATGCTTCCCAAGATTTCATTAATGAGTGGGAGCGACCCAAAGTCTCAGGGATTGCTTGATGGAATTACAGCTGGCAGAAATTAATTTACAAGCATCAATCTAAAGTACACAATGACGTGGCATATTCTGGATCTTGTGTAGCTGTGTTAGTTGGTGCATTGTGCTTTTCACACTGATTTCCATTCTATTACATGGCTGATAATAGTTTAATTACAGAGAGGAGAGGTCAGTGCCTGGAAGGGCAGAGAAGGTATGTGTCCACTGAGCTCCATCTGAAGTTTGTATGGCATTTCCATTAAAAGCTGCATGCTTGCTTTACTGGAGAGTATGATAAATATTTTATTCTGAGATGTTTTTGTGTGATCTGTGTAAGGGCATCCAGTACAAGTGCAGGGAGATTCTTCGTAACTTCCTTAAGGCATCACCTTGATACTGCTCAGTGCTATGTTCTTGTGGTTCTTTGTCTTCATGTTCATTGCCCTGCATGAAAATCAGTAAATAAAACATCAGACCTGAACCCCCCAATCTTTCCCCTACACTTGGCACTGGTGAGTCTGCACCTTGAGTGCTGTGTCCAGTTCTGGGCACCTCAGCTTAGGAAAGACATTGAGATGCTTGAACACGTCCAGAGGAGGGCAACAAGGCTGGTGAGGGTCTTGGGACACAAGCCCTATTAGGAATAACTAAGGGAGGTGGGGTTGTTTAGCCTGGAATAAAGGAGGCTTGGGAGAGACCTCATCACTCTCTACAACTCCCTGAAGGGTGATTATAGCCAGGTGGGGGTCGGTCTCTTCTCCCAGGCAACAACTGACAGAGCAAGAGGACACAATCTTAAGCTGCGCCAGGGGAAGTTTAGGTTAGACGTCAGAAAAAAAATCTTCATTGAAAGAGTAATTGGGCAATGGAGTCATCTGCCCGGGCAGGTGGTGGAGTCACCATCCCTGGACGTGTTTAAAAAAAGACCGGACGTGGCACTCAGTGCTGTGGTTTAGTTGATGAGGAGGTATTAGGTCATAGGTTGGAGTTTGGTGATCTCAAAGGTCTTTTCCAGCCTAGTTCATTCTGTGATTCCTGGGGCCTGAGAGGAGGGATTCCCAGCACAGCTGCTGTGACAGCAGCTGACTTCCGTTGGGGGCTGCAGAGATGGATGAAATCCCAGCAGCCTCTGCAGGAAGTGCACAGCAGAGGTCAAGTACAGCATCTGCACAGGATGGGGGGTTCTTTTGGTGCCTGTGCTACTTAAAATTTGGCAGCGTTGTGTGGCTTCAGAATATACACTGAGTGCCTGCAGATGCTGCCTTCCTTGGGCTGTGGCTGCCCAGTCAGGCCTTGGGGTGTTACTGGTAAGAGCAGTGGTGTGGCCATTCAGTGATCAGGGCTGTGGTGAGCAGTGCAAGCACTTGTCTGTCTCAGATGGCACCTAAATGTCCAATTTTTAGTATTCATCCTGCTTCTTGCCTCTGGAGGTGCCTATGACTTGCAGCCTGTATCCCAGGCTAACTTTGCTGCCCAGACATTAATAAAGGAAATGAATTTGTAGTGCCTGCAATGCTGTTGGCTGTAGAGTAAGAGCAGGTCAATACTGCATTAGTTCTGGCTTGATGTGACCTATCTGAAGCCACAGAGTAAATTCAATTTGTGTTTATTTCTGTGCTGGAGTCTGTTCTTCATGGGCTTGACAAGGAATTAATCTTACCTTGCTTTTACTTGTTTTGAAAGGAGTAACAGTGGAAGGATTTAATCCTGGAAAGACTTTGTGCTGGCTTTCAAATATGCCTTGTCTACTGTTTCTGTACAGTTTTGGCTTGATGGTGCTTAGCTAATCCATCTGATGGTAATTCTCACAAAGTCCTTTGCAGTCTGCACTGCCCAACCTCTGATTCCCAGGAAAGGTTTTTACAGCTGAGACAGTGCTGTAAATACTGCAGCTCCTAGCTGGGATGCTTTTTTCCCCCCACATAATTCATGGACCTCAGTAATGTGACTTCCCTAGTGAAAGGGCATTTATAGATTTCACTCTCTAGTGCCTGATCCGTGACCTGCTGGAGTCAGCAAATGTCTTTCTGCTGACCCTATCTGGCTTTGGATCAGGCGATAGGGAGTCTTTTGAGTGAGAGCTATCTGCTCCTTTCTAATGGCAGTATCATATGTCATAGATTTTTCCTGGTTAGAAAAGGATATAAAAGCAGTGATGTTAGAAACCATAATACTTTGTTAATTAGATTGCATTAAGGCACATTAATCAAACTGAAAGGGAATGTTAACTGGATTTTCATGTCTGCTACAGCAGCAATTAGAGCCTTCTGCAAAGATGAGGACCTGTTTGGTGGTGCTTGAGGACAGAGGAGTCAAACCAGGATTTCTTTGCAAGGAGCTGAATGGCACCTGTGTGAATCTGTGGATGTGAGAATTAACTCTGAGATGCAGGATCATGCATTGTGACCCCTTCCAGCACCGGTCCCCAGAGACCTGAGCTCAAACCAGTTGAGGGTTCAGGCTCGTTGAACATCTTGAAACATGGGAGATGCAACAAAATTTTCATGTAAAGAAAGACTGGAGCCTGTCCATCAGCTTTCCTAGTTTTAGAAGCTGTTTCTCCCAAGCCTCTCCTGGCATGGATGGCTTTTTCTCTCTTCCCAGAAAAGCTCACTAGGCAGAAACAGCAAATCCACGCCTGTGAGCATATGAGCACCCTCACAAATGTGCCATCATTACAGGTTTATGAAACGGTGCTGATAGGTTTTAAGTCTACTCTTGTGTAGAGATAAGTATGTTAAAAGATCTGTGGATCTTTTTCTAGGAATCAGTTATAAAAGACCACAGGTGATGATAATGATATGCCTTTCAGGCTGCTTTTTTGTACATCTTTCTGTCTTCTGGGAAGCCTGTTGGCTGCACAGTTGTCACCAATTGCTCAAACACAGCAGTTTTGGGTTGCTGGGAGGTTTTTCTGCAATAAACTATTTTTCATTTCAGTAGCAGATTCTCATTATGCAAAAGGAGAAACAGCCAAGGCAAGTGTTTAAACCTACTTAAGATTTGGACTGCATCATCTGTATAACTAAAAAGCACTGCTTGGGTCATTGTTTTGTTCCAGCTTTGCTGCTACTGCTTTGGCAGATGTTTCAAGATCCTTCCTGATGCTGAACCTGGCACAGGGACTTGACCTTGATGTGTTACAGGTCCTCCTGCTCCCCCAGCAGATGGAGTTGCAGCAAAGGGAAGGGGCTGCAGCTTGCTTTCCCCCAATACAGCCACCCCACAAATAAACAAGCATTAAGCATCCATCCCAATGCACTGGTCTTCAATCTAAAGTGGTTGTTAAATTCCTGATTGTAATTGTGATTTGCATTGCCAAGCAGCACCTTGGGTTTAAATAATCAATGTTTCATTTTCTTGTTCCGTTCATGTGTGCTGGTTTTGTCCCTGAAGGGAGGTTTGGTCGGATTGTTTGGTACCTCCTGCTAAACCATGTCCCCTTGTCTTACCTTTGCAGCTAATTGGTTGGGTTCGATTTTCGATTCACCACTAGCCTTGGGTTGAAAAGAGGCATTCCAGAAAGTCACTTCTTAGAATTTGGTGTTATTTTACTAAAGTAACTTAAAAGTAGACGGATGTATAAGAAAACTAATACATTTCTTGCATTCAGCCTTGGCTGGGAAAGGAAATATTGCTCACAGTTACACTCAGACCTGTTCATAGCTGGTCATCACATCCATTGTACATGATCATACGATTTTTGCACCTTGTTTTCATTCATAAACTGACAGTAGACCAAAAGCTGTCATCTTCTGTCTCTTCTTGTTTTGCTGCTCAACCCCTGAATGGTCTGCTCATTAGCAGACCTACTTGAGTAAGCAACTGGAGAAAATACCCTCATTCCTCTGCAGATGGTTCCTAGGCTGTCCTGATCCTGCTCTGTCCAGTGGACCTGATGGCTGGGGGAGGTGAAGGGTAATCATTCCCATCACCCAAAACTCAGGTCCTGGTCTGCTCAAGGACTGCAGAACAGACAAGGTGAACCCCAAGGCAGGGGCAGTGGGCATAAGGAGAGGTGAGCCCAAGTCTCTCCTTCTTATCTCATGTGCAATTTAAAAATACAGATGTGCACCACTGTCTTGGCAAAGTGTTTTAACACACTTCTGAGAAAGACATGTCCCACCTTTGTTGCTATTTTAGTGTTAAAATAGCAACAAAGCAATATGCTTATCAAGTAAGTATCAAAGCCAGGGTAAATCAGCAATGCAGTGTTGATGGTAATTCATCAAATTAGTGAAATCACTATGTAAGGATTGATTAATTTGGCTACTAATTTGAAGTCTGAGGGGGTGACTCTCCTTCTGAGGCAGGTGGTCTTCTGGGATTTCCAGTAAGTCAATCAAATCTATAATTGCAAGCTGGCTAAATCATATGGAAAATAAATTATCATCTGACACTTCAGCCACTACAGCAGAACCAGCTGCACATGCGGTGCAGGAGGGCTGGGAAGGACTCTCCAATACCTTTTGTTTTGTCACACAGTATTTACTCACTAGCAGGATGAAAAGTCATCAGGGCTGAAAGCAGAGGGCTGCTAAGCTGTGGAGCACATTTGAAGTTGTAGTCTGTCCCTCATCTGTGGTTGCAGTTGGCCTGTCAGTGTGTTCGCACGGATTGTGGATGTGTTTGGTTTAATGAGAGGGAACTAAAAGGCCTGCTGCATTTTTAGATGTGTTTGCATGGCTCAGAGTGCTGGATGCAGGCTCTTTTAATGTTGCTGAGGGAGGTCTTGCAGACTTCAACTGCATGCAACAGTTTGATCACATTGCTTTCAGGTTACAGTGAGAGGTTGCAGAGGGTACTGTAGCTCAATCCACCTCTAAAAGAAACCAGGGGATGAAGGGATTTTCTGGGAGCTGGTGATGTTGGTGGACTCCTCCTCTTTGCTGATTTTGTGATTCCAGCCCTGTTCAGGCACCTCACCTCTGTATGTTATGCTGCAGGTGCTGGCCGGGGCTGGGTTTCTGATGCACCCGACCAGCACAAACCACCAGTCCCTGGAGAGCTGATCTCACCCAAATGGCTGCTGCCAGGAAAGCTCCAGATGAAAAGCTGAGAATTGCTTTCTCTAATGGCTTTTTATCCAGCAAAATGTTTTGTTGCCTTATTTATGACTTCTGTAACACGGCAGCCTGGGATGAAAAGGCTGAAGCCTTCCTTTTATTTTTGCCTGCAAACTCCCTCTCACTCCTGCAGATTTGCAAGTTCTTTAGCAGGATAAAAGTTGTGGCTGAGGCTGGCCTTCCCTTGAGTTGTTTCATTATGCTGTTGACATGAACACTAAATCCTGCTTTCCTTTGCTGCGTGCTGAAGGTCACTGCTGCAGTATGATCATAATGAGCCTCATAAGCCAGTGTCTCATCTTGGCAGAGCTCTCTGTGGATTGCCCAAGAAACCCCAACCATTTATTCTTTAACCTTATCCATCTGCAGATGCCGAAGGCATCATAGGAGCCTGAGTCTTGTAGCTCATCGATGTTAGATGATGCTTTGATCTTATGGGACTTTGGGGCTAGCAGAAGGAATTAGGCAGTGGAATAAAAGTAGGCAGTGTTTCAGGTAGTAAATGCAAGACTCAGCATCAGAGTGCCCATACTGAAAGTAATGGTCCTTGTGCTGTGTATCTTATATAATTTGGCAGGGAGAGGCGGTCATGCAAGCCAATTCTGATTTTTGACTACACACAGGATGAGAGGTGTGTGGAAGAGTCCTTCAGCAGGATGCAGGTCCCAAAGCATAGGGAGAAGTTGGAAATGAGCCATTTAAATAAGTGCACCTGCAGCTTCTCCACCCTCTCTCTGATCATAGTTTTCCAGTTAAACACCTGCACATTTAGAACCCATTAATATAATTATTTCATGCTCCACTGACTACCCTGGCTATTAGAAACATGGAGGGATAGTCTGGGAATACCCAAACAATGTTCTTTTGAGTGGGTCTGTTGTTGCATAGATTGACATCAAGAAGTTATGTTGTCGTTTAGATCGTGTGAGTTCGGTTTAATTAAAAATAGAAAGAGAGGGAAGAAAAATTACACAAATTTTGGAATAAAGCAACTGAGAGGAAATATTTATCAGAGCCTTTATTATAATCTATACAAGATACATAGATCAGAATCTATCTATCTTTGGGTATAAATATGTTTCTTGGGGAAGTGAAAACACCTTGTTTGGTGTGGCATGTCTGATGTGTTCCTATGCACACTGCCACCTGCACCATGGGCTGAGGTCCCTAATGGACATCTGGGTGCCTCTCTGGATGGACACAGGGGTGTTGGCTTTCCATGCATTTTATTGCTTGGTGCATGGCTGCACCATACCCTGAATGTGCAGATGAAGAGCTCAGGGACTCATTAGGGTTAGCAGCTCTGGGCTTTCACTTTTCTGACACAGCTTCTCTTCTCAGCTCCATGTGTCCCCTTTGCTTGTAGAATGAGACTGAGCTGATGAAACGCAGACTGTCCCTCTCATGCTCGCTCCTCTTGCAGGTGTCATGATCTCAGCCTGCAGTTCACTTCTGTTAAACATGATTACTTCTGTGTCAGTCTTGGGTCAGCAGGAAGGGAGTTCATCTCCTCCATTTTTCAGATGTCTGAAAATTATGTGGAATTTAAAGCCTGTTAGAGTGAGGCTACCATTGCAGAAAAGAGGAGAGGAATGGGGAGACTGCCTTGCTGAATAGGGATGTGCTAGGGAGGGAGGGGAGCATCCCACACTCTGGTCCGGGGCAGAAGCTTCTGAAACCTCCTGCCCTACCTGATGATCTGCTCTGGTGTTCTGTTCTTGGTCAGGCTGGTTGTGACATGATGTGCTTACAAAGCTCTGCTTTCTGTGACCCCAAAAGAGTTAACTCTCTCCCCCTTAGCCACCTTCAGGGAGGGTGGGTAGCACCAGCTGCCATTAGAGTGTGGGAATTTTTCTTTGGGTTTGTGAGCTGAAATGAGAATCCGGGGACTTTTATGTATTTAGAGCCATATTTGCTGCTCAGCACAGGGAAGAAGAGATTGCTGTAAGAGGCAAGGGAAGGTGCTCATCTGTGATCCAGACTGTGTGTGACAGCTGATTCAGCCCGGCCCGGGCAGCCGAGCATGCAGCATGCACTGGGTTTGTGTATCCTGCAAGATCCCTGTTACAAATAGTCCTGGGCAAGAGCCGCTTGCTGACGGTGCAAACACCCCTGGGTGGGGGGAAAGGAGGCAGCTGCAGAGCCGGTGCTGTGCGAAAGCCAATTATCCAGACGTGGTTTATCAGCAGGAGGGGCTTCCCAAAGCAAGGGAGCAAGGAAATTTGCAAACTCCGAAAGCTGCCTTGTTCTTAGGTTTTGCTTCATTTTAAAGCTGTATCTGCCTCACTAAGAGATCCAAGTTCCCTCCTGTGTGCTCCTCCTGTCCTAGGCAGGCTCTCCTGTGCCTTTGCTGTCCTTGATGTGGTGAGAGGTGTCTTAAAAACTGCAAAGAGCAGAAGTTCCTCCTCTTCCCTGGCAATCTGTCAGTGTCCTGGTTAGCAGTACACTTGCCCACAGGCATCATTCTATGCTGTGCTTTGCCTGAAGCTCACTCTTCTTAGTGGCCCTGATCAGTGAGCAGAGAACTAAGTCAAAATCTGACTGCAAAATAAGGGCATGGCATTATTCCTCCACTGCTCACCGGAGCCCTCGGAAGTATTTAGTACAGTTTTTACATTTATAGCTAAGGTTGGCTCCACTGTGGATGTATATTCCTGCCAGATTCATGTTCTTTGACACTAACTTGCCCAATTCTTTTATGATGTAGCTAATTTGTCCCATGATTTCATACTGCAGAGCAATACACAAATCTGCATGTTGCAGTCTGTTTAGCACTGAAGTGTTCCCCCTTTGTTTTCCTTTGCATCTGCTACTTTTCATTGTCATCTGGACAAAGTGGAAGTTTTATATTGGGTTAATAATTGCTGGTGCGCTGGTTCTGGAGCAATGCTTACAGTACCTGTAATGCCTTCTGGATGGGAAGGTGGCTACCTGCAGCCACCTCCTGCCAGCATCACACGCTCTTTCAGCCACATGATGCATATCCAGGATTTGAGTTGTGACCAGAAGTGAAATGTTAAGACAGGCAGAGGTGTAAAACCAGCCGAAGTTTGGTCCTGAGTTTTTGCAGGCATCTAGTAGGAATAAAGGGACTGCTTCTATCATATGGTCTTTGGAAGAAGAATGGGCTGACACAAACCAGCAGGCAGTTTTCTGGCCGCATGCTGCTTAATAACACATTCAGTATTGATTAACTGTAATTTTAAGCCTGTTTGGACAATTCAGCCACTTGACTGAGGGGTTGGAACACAGTGGAAGAAATGTTAATAAGTGTAGCTCCCCATTTGATCATGAGTTTAAATTTTAAAATCCTTCTTGTATGAATTGAGTTATTGTATTCCCAGGGAGAAGCCAGTTTGATTTATGACCTTTTGATGTCCCAAATACAATTAGCACTCCATCAGTATGCAGAAACTATCACGGGGTCCAATGACTTGAATGACTTCCAGTTACCCCTCTATCGGCAAGAGGTGTCAGAGCTAATGAAATTCTCTCCAAAAATTATTGATTTATTAGACAACACAATCCTTTGGCTGTCCTTTGCCCAGTGAAATGTCAGGAAAAATGGCACTTCAGATGTCAAAATGTTCCTCCTGTTTCTTGTCCTGGTTCTTTCTCTTCTCTGGGGTCGCTCACATCATACACTGCTCATAGTAACACACCGGGGGCTTTTGAGCACCCAGGAAATGTGACCCAACCCTCTGCCCAGGGTTGTGCCATGCAGATCTGCCTGGCAGAACACGTGCAGTTTCCTGAGCTGAGGTACTCACATGGCCAAAATCCAGGCTGAAAGATAGCAAATACATCTTGGAAGATGTGAGGTAAAGGAGGCAGATATGGTGATTTGCAAAAAACCTGGTCATTCCTGTGTTTGACTTGGCACCAGGGATATTCTTAACAGCTTAGTGACAGCCAGAGCCCCAAAAAATATTTTTGAAAAACTCTTAGTGACAGTATCCTAACCTTATGTAAATAAACCTCTTTCCCGTGCTCCTGCAGTATGTTAAGACACTATTAATGCTCTTTTAAAATGTGTGAGGGAGTTGTAGAAGACAGAGCCATAGAGCTTAGCCAGAATTTAACAGAACTTCACATTTCTGGTTTCCTTTCTTCACGGGATGCACTTTGGGCTGTTTTCCCTTCATTTAATTGCTGTGATGATAGCTGCAATGTTTCCAGATGCTTTTTTAATTTATTTCCTTTCCCAAACAACCGCTGGAATGGCAGGAAATGCTAAAATAGCAGCAGACAACCAGGGTGCTGCACAGCTGAGGCCAGGCTCAGTGACAGCTTGTGCCTGCTCGTGTAGCACGGAAGTCTTTACTCACCCAGTATCCGGAGCAAATGAAATTTGATGAGCCTTCTGCCTTTTCTGAGGGGGAGTTGGGCGCTTGTTTTTTTGCCCTCTTCACATTGCCAGCTCTGTGCACCAATTAATCCATGCTAAAAGGACTTACAATGAGCTTGTTATTCTGTGGGCTTGAGAAGTGGCAGCTCGCCAGATTTGAGCTTGTTTCAGATGTTTAATAGATAGAAAGTTGATCACTTGGCAGCTGAAGTCACACCCTGGAGATTCTCCCAAGGCTGTGAAACACTGTGGGATCCAGCAGTCTGGGAAAGGCCAGGTATTTAGGAGCTAGAATAACTTTTAGCCTAACTAAAAACAAACAACTAGACACCTGCCTGAGCTTCATACTATTTGAACTCTGTCGTGGATTCCCCTCTATTGACGCAGTGCTGTCCTGTTTCATCTTCCCATCAATACAGGCAGTGATAAGCAAATAGAAAGATAATCACTAGCAGATTAGCTGTTGCTTTGGAAGATTATGCTTCAAAGTTATGCAAATTATGCTCTCTTCATTGAATCCAGCATGCACATAGAACTACATTTTCTTGGTTTATTTGCCTTGTTTGTCATAAATAAACACAAGCTGAAAAACATATCTGGAGCCTATAAATATGGACTTGTTTGAGGCAAGATGCTTCTCAGGCAAACTTAGAAGCATCCTTGCCAGCAATTTATGACAACAAGCTGTGTGTGATCCCGGGAGAATATTTTGCCATCAACATCAGATGATACCTTAAAGGACAGAAGGAAATCTTGGCTAAGGGCAGCAGCAACCTAGACACAGGGAGATTTTGTTGTTGTTTTGCAGCTTTGGGATGCCTCTTTTTTACCAAATTAGTACAAAAATAAGGGCGTCCAAAGTATCGATGTGTGGGGACAGGGTTAGGGGTCGTAGTTTGCACAAAGCAGGCTTGCTGCAAATGCTTTCTGTATAAAGGAGGGGCTGTCCAGGAAAGGAATATGGGCAATAAATTGCCTGCAAGTTTGCAGACTGCAGAGTCCCTTGATGATTGCAGATGCTGTGCAAAATAGTTTGTTCCAGTGTTCTGAGGGTTGTGCCAGAAAATCAGCAAGACAGCAGCAAAAGTAATGAAATTCTGTGGTTGAAAGCAGTAGAGGGAGAGTAGCTGGTGCTGGGTGTCATTTTTTCTTCCAGGTTACTGTTTTTGAGTCTTCTGGACTCTATTGTGCTTTGGTGGACCTAGGCAGTTTGAGCATGGGTTAAGTAAGGTTTTTGCTAACTTGGCAGACAGAGGTGCTTTTGGTTCATCGGTTGTTGCAGAGCCTGTAGATAGCCCAGGAAATGGGTGAAATTCGTGAAAATTCAGTGTTCAGATTGCTGCCTTTTCCTAAATCCTTTCACAAGCCCTTGGAGTATCTGATCTGATCCCTGTTCCTTTCTCTTCAGTTTCTCTCTCTGCAGTTTGGCTTGCGGAGACCTTAGATGGTGATGACAAAAAGCCACAAAAGAATGTGAAAGGACATTAGTTTGACAGGAGGGCTTTCACCTGCTTTTACCTTTTGTGATCTGCTGCACAGAGAATAGAGTTTTGGGGAGTTTGAGGTTCCCTCACTAAAACACATTTTATCCTACAGTGCTGTCAGAGAAGCAGAACCCACTTGCAGTTGTCCCTGGTTAAATGAGGGATAAAGCTGAATTCTGATGTTTCAGAGCCCCAAGTAGAGTGTTGGACTCTGATGCTCTGCTGTCCTCCACTGTGGGAAATGGATTTGTAGAGAATTCTCAAAGCCTGAGAGAAGGCTCACATAATGTGCATCTGTACACAAACCTTGAGATAAGAAATTCTGACTTAGAAATGCCATGGAATAGGACAGACATTGTTGAGAGAGAAATGGAACTAGAAACAAGTTTTAAGGGATTGCCTTGCAAATAAGACTAGATACTTTGGAGAAATAGAACTATGAAAGGTGCATTATAGTAGGACCCACGAGGGGTGATTTTAGATGATTGGCTTTAGGGCATTAACAGCATTGTGTGGCAAAAACTGATAGACCAAGAAACGCTTCTGATGTATTGTAATTAGGAAATAGTTTGGCTTCTGATTGTGATGGCATGAATTGTAACATCTGTATTGTCTTACTCTTCACATGAGACTGAAAATGGAATAAAAGTTTTTGAAACGCCTCTCAGTTGCCCCATCTCTGGGTCAGAAAAGGGTATAATCCAACACTCCACCACAGTGGAATTCTCTTCAGTGACCTCATATCTGCTGCAGCAGCATGTGGAGAGGTGCCCAGCTCTGGCTCCTGCATCATTCCACCTTCCAGCACAGGAGAGTGACAAGGTGTGACTGCTGTGGGCTCTTCTCTGGCAGCAGATGAACATGCTGAAGCATAAATGCTCGTCTCACACCTCAGTGTTCAAATCAGCATCACAGCGGAGCCTGGAGAGGTCCAGATGCCCTGCAGGATTAACCAGGATTTAAACGTCTTTGGGTTTTTTCTCCATCCTGGGCATGCAGTAGATTTTGCATTACTTGTTGGAAAAGCCTGCATGTGCCACTCAAATCCCTCTCCTGCCTCTTCAGCCTATTTTGGGATGGGCTATTTTTGGATTGCAGCACAGGTGACATGCCTGGGAAAAGCGGCATCGCTAACGATGGCTGCGGCGCTGCTGGGAGGATGACACCTTGCTGTTCCTCTGAAGTGAAGGGTTTAAATGAGTCACTGCCTTGTGATTTATTGGAAAGTTTTGGTTGTCATGCTGGTTCTCAGCAGTTGACACAGAGAAGGAGAAAAAAGCCCACCCCACAACAAAACCCTGAGAAGAAAACTGGATGGCATTTTTCTATCCGTTGCAGCCTTTGGTATAGGATGGGGTGATTGTTACGCTAGTCCAGATAAAAAATACAATGCAGTTACAACTGTGGATATGTTTGCTTTCAAAAATGCTAATGTTAGGTAAATGAGTCCTTTTTTGGCATATCAAGTGAGATCCAGCACTAGAGCATTTGATTAGTACCTTCAGTGTTCAGCTCAGTTAAATCTCCTGGTCGAGAGCTGTTCCTAAAAACACTTACAATGTCTTCTTATAATGATCTAAAGCCTGTTACTTAGCTGTGATTGGTATGTTTGTGTACAGAGCAGAATTTGCTTTGTTTATTGAGGCTTTTGTTTCCCTAACATACTGCAACTGGATAAATGTCTCAGGTCCCACACCTTGCCCTCGTGGAGGCTGTCCTGTTTATTGGCCATGTCTTGGTGGTTTGTTAAAAGCAGAAATAAAAATGTTTTCAGTTACATTCCCTTAAGTTGTCTCAGGCTAAGTGAGGCTTGCAAATGATGTGCTGGAATTGAATCCCAATTACATTAATAAGGAGAAAGCAGTTGGAAAGTTGCACGTGGGTCTGTGCTGGGGCACTGAAGATGTTGCGTGTCAGCAGCAGGCACAGAGCTGAGGTTTCAAGAGCCCTTGAGCTTGCAGAGCTGCTCCTGTTAGTGCTTGCAGGAAAGTTTGTCCCTTTGCTTTATACTGAGATAAAAAGTCTCATGTTTTCATGAAACTTGAAATAGAATAGAAAAGCAGGAGCTGTCCTGTTACTGCCTTAACATGGTATTGAAGAGCATGTCCTTGTGGTGTAAGGATGGCAACATACTGCAGCAGAAGAAATCTTACAAGAAGAAGGAATATTTGTAAACCTGTGCTTGGTGTGAGTTCAGCACAGCCACCTTCTTGCCATCTCTCCCTCCCTGAAGTCCAGAGCTAGTCCTCTCAAATGAATCCATCAATGTGGCTGGAATTGTTTTGGCTGCAAGACCAAAGCCTGGAGAGCATATGTTTCCCAGAGTAATTCAGAGAACCTATAATGTATAGTGTTCACAACTGGTCTCCAGTTGTGAATTTTTAATTATGCCAGATCATTTTCAGTAAATGGGACTTCAGGCTCAGTTAGGGCTGTCAGATCCAATTTTTCATAAACCTACTATTGAACTCAGCTATGTTGTTTGCAGTAATTGCCAAATCCACAGGAAAGATGAGACTTCCAAAGAAGGAATGTCTGTGGTGTTTCCCATTCTCATAACCTTCTTCAGCAGAGTGAAGGAGCACTAGATGCAAGGGAAAGTAATGTGCTTGAAGAGATGTTTAGACTGTTGAGCAGCATTTTTGACTGAAATAGCAATACTAAGTCTGGTCTTTGTTTATATCAAGGCAGCTCAGCTTGCCAAGTCCAAGAACTTGCATCTTTAAAAAATCAGATTATTTCCCCTAGTGTGAGTGCAGTTTTGTGGGGCACTGGTCTGTTGTGGGGTCTTGGCATGGGATGCCAAGCCTGTGCCTGAGATGTGATTGTCTATGTGGAAGGGCTTGACTGGCAAGCTTGTGAGGAGCTTGCAGTGCTGCTGGGGGGAGCAGTGCTCCTTCCCCTGCTCCTCCTGAGTGCTTGTCCCACCCTGGGGCTGCTCCACTGCTCTGGTAACTTCACTGGAAGTGTACTTGCCCTGTGCCTTTCTATTCTAGTTGTTGTCTCTCTAAAGCAGAGACAAGGAAGATGTCCGGATAGCAAAAAGTTGCCTTTGCTCTATAGATCCATGCAAAATTTGGTTTTGAAAACAAATGGACGTCTCTGTATGCACTGACCTGGAAGAGGCTGGAGATTTCTGTTTACCAGGCTGGAGCTGTGTAGAGGCAGTTTTCTTCCTTTCTGCCTTTGGCTTCTGGAGTACTGCAGAGCCACAAATGCACAGAGCATCTTCTGAAATAAACTCTGAGCCTACAAAATGGTTTATTATCCCTCACAAGCTGCCTGGTACAGGTACCTGTGGGGAGGACCCTCTGCTCACCACAGGGAAGTGGGATGTGTATCCAGACTCCCTGTCAGGGTGCAGAAGTGCATGGAGAGGTTTATTTGGAACAGAAGGCAGCACACAGAAATAGCAAACTGTCTTGGGTCAGCCAGCTCTGCACTGTGCTCAGCTCGGCTGTTTGCAGACAAATTGCACCCAGGCTCTTTGCCATGCTCCTTCAGTGTTTCTCTCATGGATAATGTGAGCCTCTTGGCCACATCTGCCAGAAAAGTGTTTGAAGCAAAGTCCCTAACAGATGTTGAATGGTGCAGTGATGTCCACTGCATTCCTTCCTCAGCCAAAGGCAGCGGGGAGCCAGGCTAGCGGTGCTGTGAACCTGCTCTGAAGAATAGAAGGCCTGTGGGTGTGTGTGAGTGTGATGGGTGTTCTTGGGGACTGGCTGCCCTCGCTGGTCCCAAGAGGTTTGGAGAGGTTATTTTTCACTTCAGTCCCAGAGCAGAACAAAACCTAAGGAGTGAGAGGGAAGGGAATAAAATGAGCTGAAACTAATGTGAGTATGCAATGTGCCTGTCCTTGTCTGCTTCCTGAAGGAGTGGGTGCATGGAAAGAAAGGGGTGGTGGGGCATAGAAGGTGGAGCCTTTTCCTGACAATCCACTTTCTGGTACTGTTTCAGTCTGCTCAGAGACTGCACTGAAATGAGAGCTGGATTATAAACAGCAGCGTCCATATGGATCGCTGTCCCTTCTGCTCTCCGACAATGGCAGCATCGGCTAATGGAACAGGCAGTGTTGGACAGGGGGTGTATTTACCCAGCCACTTACCTGAGCTGCAGCAATGGATTTTAACATCACTTAGCCCTCTGGCAAGTTAATAGCCTGCAATCTCTCCTCATTCTCTTAGTAAAACACTGACCCAGGTGGACTCTGTGCTAACTGGGCAGAGCAAACCTGTTTCTCCCAGCCAAATCCTGGCTCCAGCAGGCACTCTGCTGACTGGCAGCTGTGCTCCTGCACTCTTGTTACTTTGCAGCCCGTTTTCTCACCCATTTCTCCTGTGTGTACTCTTCTGACCCATGTATTTTTGTTGCTGAGCCCTTCTCTGTGTTTGATGCCTTTTCCTTGTGACGGGCAACAGCCAGTTCTCTCTTGTATCTTCTCCCTTGTTTGATCCAAGAAAACCATTAAACAACAATAAAAGTACATCAGCAGTGGCACTCAGCAGAACCGGCTTTTCCTACTCTTCTGACATTTTGCATCTTTGTCCCATTTTTATGCCTGATTTGAGATGACATATCGGCTGCTCTTGGCAGGAGGTCTGTAAGACATCACTGGCACTCTTGGGACGCAGTGAATGCTGCTCTTCAGCAAAGCCATCAAGCAGTACCTCTGCATTCTGCCCCTGCTGCATCTGCCAGCTTTCTGTGCTAAATACCACCGTGTATGTCCATCTCAGCTCAGGCACAGGTGACAGGAGGCACTTCTGTTGTGCCGACAGCAGCTCACAGCAATTTCTGCTCTCCATAACCAGCTGGGTGTTTCCCCCTATATCCCTTCTCAATGCATATTTATCTTCCACCCCAATTTGACAGAGGAGTCTTCAGATAAAGGAACTAATTAAAAAATTATGGGGAGTGTGGTGAGAGGGGAGGGAGGTGGACAGTACATTTGTAAGAGGCTGATTTCTTTAGAAAATGAGGCTAAAAATAAGTTTAATAATGTTTTACTGAACTTTTGCTTCAAAGCAATCTACTGAGTGTGTCTCACTCCTTCCTGCTCTGGGCATCTAACTGCTATCATGTTCTTGGCTGTAATTTTCTCTGTACTTTTAGGGAGGCTGTGAGATCTTTGCTAATCACAGAGGGCGGACAAACCTTCCATTTTAAAGGTCTCATAATAAGCAAAAAAGAGAAGGAAGTCACACAGTAAATGGCACAGAGCTCCAGTGAATCTGCCATGGAAAGATGAGAGCTTGCACTCTGGTAGGCAATGTTTGAAGTGGCACCTCCGAAGTCTCTGGCAGGGTGTTAAGCCACCACTGCTGGTGGCATGAGCCAGTTGACTGATAACAACCAGCTCCTCCACGCCGTGTCTGGTGGGGGGGTGGCACAGCATAACCCAGGGACCCAGGGGCCAACTCTACAAGTGCAATGGTGGTGAAAAGGACATGGCTTTGATTTGCCTTTGTAAAATTAGCCATATGGTGATGCGTGAGTCTCCTGCTTGATGGTAATAAGGATCCAGACAAGCAAGGAGTCAATTGCATTTTTGAGATTTGAACGGCCTGATGTCTGTGTCCTTTACAAAGTGGAGCACAGCTCACAGTGCCCCTGCCATCTGCCATCCAGACTCTTAGGGATGGCATCCTTTCTCACCAGTAACCAAGTGGTGCTGGATGGTTTTTCATAGAGCATCTTGGCAGAGCTGTGCTGAGCACCATCAGCCTGACAGCCAGGCAAGAGAGCACTCTGGTATTAATTAACTCATCCTGCCAAGAGCAGGTATTGATTTGCTCTTACAGGACTTTGATGAGTCTTGATTATGATTCTGTGGAGGTAGGAAGGTTTCCTGCCCTCAGAAGACTAGAGCAGCCATAATTATAAAATAATTGTGCTTGTTTTCTTCTAAAGTAGTATTTTATTATTTGACGAATCTCTTGTTTGTACTGAGTAGACAGTACGGCTTCACAAACGACTTGTTTACTGTCGTGCTTTGATATATAATTCTCCCTTAAAATTTTAGGGGGTGGGTTTTTTTCCCAGATATGCATTCAAATTACTGTAAAAGTAGGTCACATCATATTCGTACAGATGTTCCCCTTCCCCTCTCGCTCCAGCTCCCCACTGGTGTATGGGCTGACAATAAGTTTGTGCTGATGACCCAAGGCAGCACTTTGTGAAAGGTGAACCAATCTCATAAATCTTTCACCGTGATCCTGCTGTGTGTTAAAGGCTTATGTGTAGCTCGGAATATTAATTAAAGACGGTTAAACGGCTTTTTTTTTACACTGTGTCCTTAGTGTCTCCTCCCAGGATGAGAGGCTTGTTCTGCATTTGCCTTGCATGCACAGTCCCCTGAAGTGCTGGCTGGGGTTTGGGGAGTGTTGCTGGTGTGGGAGGGTGCAGGTCAGCCTTGCTGCCGTGCCAGCTCTGATGTTCCCTCTGGGGACATCTATTCTCAGAGGAGAATAGTGGAAGGGGTCTGTCTTCCTGCTCTGCTCCACCAGGGTTGCTGCCACCTGCCATGAAGGTGGGGAGAGGATTTATGTTGGTCTGTGTGAAGAAGGGGAGCAAAAGCAGGGTAGAAGCACAGTAAGGTAAGGCAGAAGCTGGTCTGGCAGCTGCTGCGAGAGCAAAGAGGGTCAGATGTAGCAGGAAGCAGATTTATACCACTGTTTCCTCTGCACTGAATAGGAGTTTTCCCTTGGGAGGTTTTTATGGAGAGGTGCAAAGAGCTGTTAAGTCATTAGTGCAGTTTCCCATTGTGGGAGCATTATTCCTTGTTATCTCCACTTTATAGCTCCTCTTTCTCACCAGTGACTACTGACCCAATAAATATTTGTCCTGACTGTATTATCTGCATCCCAAATGCTTACCTTGTCCTCTGGCAAGCAATTTAAAGACATTACAGCCGCTTTTTCTGTCTGACAGGGAGAGTCTGGCGAGTGCTGGCTGCTAATGCCTGCTTGGGAAACAAATCCTGGCCTTGGGTAAGGGCTGGGCAAATTTTCCCCCACAAAAAACTTTTCCTCCTTCCTTCAGCTTTTAAACCCTCGACTTCGAAGATGTCCTTGAGAAGCAGCTTCTAAAGCTACCTCCCTATTTCACAGCACCAGCTCTTTGCCTTCTTTTTTTTCTGTTCCATTAACTCAGTGTTTTGCAGCCAACACTCCTGTTAATTAGGTGCTAATTTATTATTCCAGCCAGCTGTTATTACTGTGTAACTCACCCCTCCACACAAATGCACCCCAGCCCCAGGCTGTCTCAGGTGTGGGTTTTGGGTGTTCTTCCAGCCATGGCATAACTATTGGCCGGGTGACCAGCAGCCCCAGATTAGCATCCAAGGGAGACACCAAGGCCGCCCTGGCCATAAAGGAGGAAAATGAGATCCCGTGGACACTCTGGGGCTGATTTTCAGTGTTTCCTTCTCCTGCTCAGCATCGTTCCTGTGTGTGAACCCCTACTCCAGCATAGTCCTTTCCAGGCAAACTGTCCCCATGAGCACTGACAGGATCGTCTCCTCAGGGGTTTATGTCTCATGATCAGTTGGTTTTAAAGAGGTGTGATTGCTAATTGGAGCACATGCTGTCCCTCTCCCATCTGGACACCCTCATGTCCATTAAAATCCGACAGCATCTCTGTGAGGGAAAGATGAGTCACGCTCGCAAAACTGGACAGCAGTGTTCTTACTCTATTATTACCATTTTTTCTTTAAATCGTCACAAGAACTCTTTTGATGGAAAATCAAACTAGTAAAAACTCCTGAAAAGAGGAGTAATTATCCAGCTGGCTCTTGCTAGTGCACTTCATAGCTATCAGAAACAATGTTCTCCTAGCTTCCTGCCCTTGCTTCAATTCATTAATTAGTGATATTAATTAGTTGTCTTAATTGCAAGCTGATACTTCTAAAGCAAAAGAGGCTGAATACAAGAATTTGAATACAAGAATTCTCTGTGGATGAGTAAAGGTTTCTTTCTGAATACTGGAGGTGCCCTGGAGAATTGTGGAAATGCCTGCCAGGTAGCAAAGGTGGCTATGTCCACTACTGCTAGCAGGAACATCCTCCAATGTGGAAGTTAAAATACTGATTTTAATGATGTTCTTTGTATGTACAGGGTCACAGGTGCTGTGCACCTGGTGTCTCCCAGCTCAGTGGATGTTGTTCTTGCCTGTGTGTTGAGGACATTCCTGTTTCTCAGCATCCTGGTGTGTTCTTCCCACCTCCCCTCTCTGTCTGTGATGCACTGGGGGTTTTGTCATGCTGTGGTGGCTGGAGGACTCTGCTGGCTCAGCTCTGCAACTGATGTTGCAGAAGGTGGTGAGTCCTCCTGACTGCACATCACTGCCCCGGGGCATGTTTGTCATGGCTCTTTCTAAGCCACAGTAGGTTGAAAGCCTGCATGAGCCCCAGTTTCCTGCTCTAATGCCAAGAACAGATCTGTTGCTGCCCATCCTTGAAGGTCTGCAGTTCAGTTCCAGGTTAGTTGCCAAAACAGCAGCCTCTCTGCAACACAACTGTGTCAAGCCCTCGTGGTCTGGTGGCGTCAGTTGTGTCACTTGAGGATATAGCACAGTGTCATCGAGCCCTGCAACGACTCAGCCTTAGCAACGTGGTTTTGTGTAACCAGATTTGTGTAACCAGATGTGTAACCATTTGTGTAACCAGATGTGCTGAGGCTTTAAGACAGGCTGGCGCTTGCTCTGAAGATGTAAGGGTGTATCATGTAATTTAGGCTTTCAGGTCTTTTACATATGTGACAATTGCTTAAGAGCATCATTTTGGTCAAGGAGAGCAGGGCACTGCCATCAAGGAAGAGAGCTCTGTGGAGATGGGCATGTGAGGAGACAGGTCACAATGTGCTGGCAGAAAAGGCTGAAGCTAACAAAAGATGGTTTGGTAAGAGAATTGGGGTGCTGCAGTCAATAATCCCATTCAGTTTTGTTTGTGCTGTGGTCAGTCAACTCCCCCATGACACTCCAAGCCTGATAGGAGCAGGTAAACAACCATTGCAATTTATTTAGCATAGCTTCCAGGATGTGAGCCGAACAGAGAACCATGGAAGCAGAGAGTTTGGGTACAGGTCCCTGCTGTGCTCCTGCAGGGCAGTGCCAGAGTGAGCAATCCACACAGCCAGTCCTCCTGTCAGAGATATTGGAACTGCTTGGATTTCATTTCAATGATGCTTAGACATCAGGTAGTGTCACTGGAATTTAGGGTCTTTTGTTTGAAGATATGCCAGGTATTGCCAACTCCTGCAAAATACCCAAGCTGTTTTTTGATTTTCCTTTTCCCTCTCCCTCATTTTATATCTAGACATACCACTAAATATTAGTGCAGTATTTTGGGCTGGATAAGCCATCAAGGCAGGACCACATGGTGGCATTGAAGAAATGTCACAGTTGGGAACAGACGGTTGGAGCATGGGCTTGGCTATCTTTTCTTTCCCTGCTTTGGGAAGCTGCCCCATTCCCACCATCACCACGTTTTTTGCTTTTTGTGGCACCATTACTCCTGGGATTTCAGCAACTGGGTTGGCATGGAGGTGCCATTGTTCCAACCCATGGGCAGAGAAACCCACTTTGCTGAAAATATGATGCTGGGCAGCCCTAAGGAGCAATTGTTCTTCAAGCAGTTCTTTTGTCCATATAGATTAACTCCCTTTAGATCAGGCAGTTGTGCAGATTGTATGGGTACAACTTTTGAGGGATCTCTTTGCAAGAGGCTGCCGAGGTGGGACCGTGCCTCTGCAGAATGGAGCTGCCTGTGGTGTGATCCTCTGCTGTGACTGCAGGCATGCTCAGACCCCAGAGCTCACAGTAAATGTTCACCTGACTGCTTTCAGTGCTGATCTACAGGCAGAGGCTCACTACGTGGTTAACACGTAGTGAGCCTCTGCTCACTCTGTTCCCCCTGCTGTGTGCTCTCGAAACTTGAGGTAATTTGGTGATTTGACAGTGTTTCTCCCCCACACCGAATATAAATCAGCATTTGGCACAGTCCTGCAGGACTGCAGCAAGGCTGGCACTGGGGCAGAGGCAGTGGAGCGGGTGCTGTTAATATGCAGCCAAAGTGCTGCTGGCATACTGAAACCTGAATTTCTGCAGTGTGCCAGCCCCAGGAGGAGTCATACTGCAAACAACCCCTATTGTCCTCACCGACCCTTGGCCCATCACCTGGACCAGATTAGGTGTGTGCTCTGCCCCTCCAACTCATCACTTACTTCTGCCTTGGGGGCTAGCTCCATCCATGAGGTGCCCTGATGGCCTGGTGTGGACACAGGAGCCTGAGTGGACACTCAAGCCTCAGCCTCAGTTAATTGCCCACAGTTAATTAACTACGAAAACCATTAATTCTGTAAGGTTCACAATTAATTTCTTAGTTTCTTTTTTCTTGCTGTTTTTGTTAATGAATTCATTCCATGTGCTTGTGGAAGTATCCTGGTGAGGCTTGAAGAGCTGAATTATAGGGGGGAAAAAAGCCTCTTATTTTGCACCAGCATTTAGCTGATGAAATGTAAAGATGCAATGAACTGATTAGTGATTCTGGTAATGTAATTAATGCCTCTGTTCTTTCATACATGCAGAGCTGGAGGTCGAGCTGAGTGCTCAGTGAAAATTTGCCCTGAATGCACAGTTCATTGTGCTCAAAGTTATTGCTCCCTCATTATGATTCCTCCAGTAATTCCAAATTAAAGTTGATATACTTGTAAACGAAAATCAGGGCATGCCTGTGAATTGCAAGGGCTAGAGAATTCTGGTGCAGGATGGGAATGTTAATGCAGTGATCTGCCACAGACTGGGCAGGGAGGGGCTGCAGCAGAGCAAACACCTTGGTGACTGTCACTCCTGCCAGATGTAGAACTGGTGGTGGGGCCTGTCTCAAATCCTTGTCTGCACTTCCCTGGCTGCTACAGGCAACCACCCTCGTGTGGTTCTGCAGTTACATCTTCTTAACATTGCAACCGTCATAAACCATTAACGTAATTCCCAGTCTGAAACCAAGCTCGGATGAGCTCATTTTTCCATGCAACATGATTTTGACATGCCTTACATGAAACTTTTATCTTTTTTTTTTTCTCCCCCATTTTTAATAAACATCACATTATCAAAATATTAGTGACGCTGGATTTGCCACCATTGGTTTACCATAGATAACTGCGTGGAGTGTTCTTCCCGTTCTGATTCAATAGTGCATGACAAGGGAATCCAATTTGTTCAGATTTAGATGACATGCCTCCAATTATGTAATTCCATTAGGAGGTGCCTGCAGCCAAGTCTGTGCTCACAGTCTCAGCAGACATAACTCTAATGGGATGTGTTGCAATATTGCTGTGTGGTAAGCACAACTTTGATAGAGAGCATGACCTGTCTCTCCCAGTCGTGTTTGTGGGAATGGAGAACACGAAAAATGACCCAGCTGTACTTGGGGCTCTAATCTGGCAATAAGTTATGTCACTACAAGAACAAAGCTTTGCAATGAAAGGTGAATTTGCAATGGCTATATATTTTATGTATTCAAAATCAGTCAGTAAATGCAGCACTTTGAATATGATCTTATATTCAATTCCATAAATGGAAGATATATTGGTTGCAGTTCTTTCTCTTGAATACCTCAGATTCCTAGGTACTTGGGAATGTTGGGTATTTATGAGAATATAAAGCAGTCATGAAAACATAAGACTAAATCTTAGCACAGTTACAACTTGCTTTAAATTATTGATCTTTAAAAAGCGTGATAAAAAATTCTGCTATGCAAATTCTGTGGCACTGGAATTGGTGTACATATCCATTACTGTAGAGCTATCTAAAGAGTGGTTTTAAAATAATTGTGTAATGTTGATGCAGAGTTACAGTTTCTGCAGGCAGGAAAAGGCAATTCTAGTGGCAGATCTGTCTCCCCAAGAAGTGGGATGTAACACCACTCATAAATAAAGCTGTTTAGATGAATTTAGCATCACTTGCAAGCCAGAAGATTTCTGCAAAGCCTTTGGGTAACATGGCTCAGGCAGGGTTTGTTGGGGCTCAGCTCTCCAAAAGCTGGAAAGAAGCTACATGGGCCATATGAGGTGTATTTTTGGTATGCCTGTGGAACTGAGGAAATTTAAAGGCATTCAGTAGCCATAAAAAGGTCAAAGCTCTGACAGTGTGACATCTCTTGCTCAGTCTTGCCCTGTGTTTGGGCTGGACCTGCAGACAGGTTTATTCTGCAAAGCAGGGATGTGAGCTGTACCTCTGTTGGCCAGTACTAACTAGGGTTTGGCCAAACAGATAGTATTTAAATATAAAGCTTTTATTAAGAAGAAAAGCTCCCTAATCCTTGCTCTGGGAAAGTATGAGTGATAGCATCTCTACTTTCATAATCTTTTGCAGTTCTCACATGAATATATAAAAGAATTTAATAATGTTCTAGGTTAGAAAATGATCATGCATATGCATACATCTTTAAAATCTGTCTTCTCTGACTTTCTTTCCCCTTACTTATGTCAAGAGAGGAAGCCAGCAAACGATTTCAATGTATGATGCATCCAATATCACCTTTCACATAAACAGAAAAAATATGCTTCCTCTGTTGATGTGATGAGACCAGGATGCATTTAAGTGTCTAGAGAAAGTGTCATTTTGTTTAAAATAATGTGAAGAGGAGCCTAGTCACAGTATGTTGAAATGAGTTATGGGGGTGCTGCTGTTTTAATGACAGGATGGGGGAGATGCAGCTGAAGATGCTGCTGTTGTGCCTGAGCCCTGGCCCAGATTGCCACTGCTGGGAGCACTTTTGCACCTGCTGCTCTTGTCCCCATCCCTGCATGGGTGCTTTGCCAGAAAAGCCCACTCAGGTGGCGTTTAGCTGTGCTTTAATCTGCCCCTCAGTGGATTGCTTAGCCTGCAGATACAGTGGAGTGTGTCAACCTCAGTTCAAAACCCAGTGTAATTTTGTGGGAATGAATTGTTCAGATAAATTTGGTAGAGCACAGTTTCTTAATCTGCTAAATGGGGAAAGACACTGCTGCCTGCAATTTGGGAATAAATTAAATTACTCTAGATTAACCCCTCCAGGGATGGAGCTATAGGAAGAAGCTGCTGCTGCTCAGACAGTCGATTTTCAGGTTTATTTATCGCAGCAATCCAGCTGCCAGTGTGACTGAGAGCAGAGCCTGAGCTGCTGCCATGCACTTCATCATGCTCTGGAGCACCTGTTTGCTGAGTTCAAATGCAGAGGCATCGATCTGCTGCCAACCAGGCTGTGTACCCTGGAGCTGGGGGCACTGGACACTGCTTTGGCTTCTCTCCCTGGGGACAAAATACCCAAGTGTGTTTCCTTGAGTGTTTAGGAGTTCATTGGAAAGTTTTGTTAAAGCAGCTGTGCTCCAAAACAAGCTCAGTCCTTGGATCCCTTCTTGTCTAGGAGCAGCCTGTTTGGTTCCCTTTAGGAAAAGGTTCCCAGGTGGGCTTAGAGGAACACCACAGGTCTTGCCATCTTCACCTTTGGATGCCAGCATGGTACTGGATTAAGTGACAAACCTGCATGCAAGAGGCAGAGCCTATGTTGCAAATGCTTCTGTGACTGAGCATTGCTACCTGTCTGCAAAGCTGGCATTAGCCCCCCCCCCCACCTCCAAAGCTCTGCTCCATTTCAAAGCAAAATGGGAAAAGTCTGGGGTCCAAAAGATCCATGCCTTGGCCTGTGCAGCATTTCCCTTTGTCTGATCCTTGCACGAGTCCCAGGGGTGTTTGCACAAGCTGAATGGTGAGAGCAAGAGCTGGTGGTCCCAACCCTGTGCCAGCACAGGGTATGACAAGGAGGGGTGCCCTTCCTTGGAGACCTGGCTTGAAGCTGATGCTGATGGTGAGAGGAGTTATTGTTCAGTACTGCAAGTGGTGAGAGGAAATGTTCGGTGTATTACTTTCTGGGACACCTTCCCAGAAAATGTTTCCTTGTCATAATTGCAGCACTGATGCCATAAGCCCCGGCAGCAGCTCCCCTTCAGTAGAGATGAATGGAGTGGAATATCAGGAAAGCTTTCAAGGATTCAGTTTGGTCACAGCCAGCTAAATCTAGAGCCTGTTCAATGAGGGCATTGTGTTATCCTCAGCCTGGCCACACACAGCAAAGAGGGACAGCAGAAAACTCGCTTTGCTCGCTGCTTGAATCTGGGGATGCTGATATATCTGTTCCCCAGGAGTCACTGGATTCACACTCTCTCCTTGTGTATTGTCTGAACTGGATAATAAAGCTCCTCAAAGCAAGTACCACATTTGCCATGATGCTGTCAATCCAGCAGATGAGTATTCCCAGGTCCTCCTTGTCCCCATCCATATGTGTGGCTCCTGTGTCTTGAATTATATTTCATGTTTTGTAAGAGGGTGGAAATAGACTTGTAAAACTGCAACTCTAACCTTAGGCATTGAGGGTTTTTTGGCAGGACAGTGGACTAACAATTAATGGAAAAGTTTCTGGCTTTGTTACTCCGTTCTTCCGCGTTATGTGGGACTTGGCACTGGTGGATGCTGAAGGGACATTCATTCCATCCTGTCCCTTCCCCTTGTGGGCACCATCTGAGGGGACTGCTGAGTACATCAGGTGGGTAGAAATCTCAGGACTTACAACTCATATGAGTGGAGTTCACTGAGGAAGAGGATGAGATAAACAAATCAGGTCCTTCATTGGAGATGGAGGTATCAGGATCACCTCTTTGCTTCCTTGAGTGGGGCAGTTCTGCAGTGCTCTCCCACTTCTTATCTGCCATGCTTTTGGGATGATACAGAGTCGTGCTCCAGTTTGTCTCCTCATTGGAAACATTTCCTTGGAGGAGGAGAGCTTGGGTTGAATTTCCCAAAATTTCCCACCCTTCCCAAAGCTGGGCTCTCAGGAGAGTTGTGGTGTTTCAGATGGGTGGGGGAGATGCAGTACAGACAGAACTTAAAGCTGGTGATTGGTGAACTGTAAATATGAGCTGGAAAAGTGGCTGTACTGTAAAATTCAGGACACCATCTGTTTCATTGCTTACTTGCAGTAACATTTGTACTTGATAATTAAAATGTCACACACATTTTTAGCCAGAATAATCCATGGAGGAGTAGAACTGTGTCTTCTGAAAATCTTTCAAGAGATACTCACAGATAGAAATGAAACTGTTTTGAACCATCTCTTGTTACTCATAGAAGAATTTTGCTTCTTAGCTTTTTTTTGTTTGTTTGGGGTTTTTTTTTTTTTTTTTTTTTCTTCTTTCATATTTTGAGGATGAGGTTAGGGGAGTGGGAGCAGTAGCTGATCCTTTTGGAAGGAGCTGTGACCTTAGTGAATAACCCTACATGTCATGTGGTTTATTTTGTTTTAGGTTTATCATACAGGGTTTATCATATCCCTTCTGGCAGGGGTAGTTTATCTTTGGCTTCAGCTGAAATCAGCGTGGTTTTAAGGGTTTCTAAGCTATCCTAAGCAAGGCTTTCCTCCAGCTGAGGGTTCAAAGTGCTGCCTACTTGTTTGGCTGTGGGTGGTGAGGGCTGGGAGCTCAGGGCTCAGGAACTGCAGTGAGAAGCTGCTCAAAGAAAGGTCAGATCTTGACCTTTAGTGATACTTGTGATACCCTCTCTGAGAGAGCCAGAGCAAAAGGCAAAGCAAGTAGCACTGTTCATGGGCATTGGAATTGGGTGCTTTTTGCATAGCATTGCCAGTCCTTCAGCTGGCACAGAGGGGAGCTGGACTCCTCTGCTGGACTCCTCTCGTTGCCCAACTCAGGTTGTTGCCTCTCCATGGTGGCCTCAGTTCAGCTGCCACTTTGACTGGAGTTTGCAGTTTGCAGTGCCCTTCCTTCATGCACTGGTAAGATGGAGAAATTGAATTTGCTTTTTGACTGTCTGCAAGTAGGATTTTGAATGTCTTAATGCTACAATTTGATTAAAAACATAGGGGGCATCTGAAATCCAGAAATCTGCAATGTGTCTGAGCTGATGTCAGTGCTGAATGTGCTGTCACTGACAGCCAGGAAAGCATCTGATGAGGTTTTGCCAGCTCAGTCTCCAGATTCCAGGCACACCACGAGCTTGGATTGTGTGGGTGGTCCCTCTGGGCACATCCCTGGGTTTGTTCAGGGTCGTATGAGAGGCTAAAGTGATATTTTCCATTAACATGGCTTTCTAAGGGCATTGTCCTCACTGATGTAGACTAAGATATACTTTTACTAAATCTTTGGGGTGGAACTAGCAGACATAGGGGAAACAAGATGTTCTGTACATGCTGTAATATTTACTTAGTCTTGCTTGCTTAGCTGTTGTAAAACCCCTCCCAGCTGAGGTTTGACACAACAAATGCATCCATGGAGTTTTACTAGAAATGCACTCTGCTGTTCCATGAAAATTTTAAATCCAGTTATGTCAACTGTGTGTGAATACAAGTTTTAAAATCCTGGTCTGCTGGGAGCCATTTAGAGCTCAGAGTGTTGCGGTGCATCGGAGTGTGCCATCAGTAACAAGTCAGGATTAAAGATGAAGTCTGCGGAGAAACCACAGCCAGTACCTCAGAAACATTTCCCAGACAGCCAGGTGCTTTCAGGGCTGTCTCCCATCCTAAATCAAACATCCCAGCATCCATGCAGACCTTGTACATCAGAGCTCGAGATGTATCCTTGCAGGATGAGACCCTGTGCTTCTGCCAGGAGACTGTATTGTAGTGTGTGAGAGAGGGCTTAAAGTATTCTAATTGTCTGCTATGAAATTGCAGTTTTGTTCCCTGAAGTAAAAAAGTGAGCTTAAATCATTAACACCACAGGTCTCAGTGATGATTACGGAAATGTTTGCAAGTGACTTAATCAGTATAGTTTGTCTGAGTGGCCCATTTTAATATTATTGCACTGATTAAGTTTTCTTAGCTAATATGTGTTTCATTTCCAATTCAATTAAATGAGAATCCCCTTCCATTGCATGATATTACAGTAGTGCCCTAGTGGGGCAGGAGCACACTTGGTATTTTCAATTGATACAGATTCCTTCATTATACAGTCTCATGGTGCTCAATGGAATCAATGAGAGCTGAAATTAAAACTGTAGAAGTTACAGCTGTAAATACACCGTCCATTCCTCTATCCTGCTTTTGGCAGCAGGCTGAGAATTATATTAGTATCAGTTCATTAATTACATTGCAAAGACATTTTCAATAGATGTTTGCTTTTGACAAAATTTTAGAAAGACTGGGAAGGATTTTCCTTGGATTTCTGTATGCACAATAGTTATGATAAGCAAAATATAAGTTGTACTAATGTGCCTTTTTATGTGCTCTATATCCTTCGTTTAGTTTATAGAAGCACTTTTGTGTAACCTATTGTGGGATGTATTAACTGGCGTACAGGAGATTATCTGCAAATGGCTTGTGAAGGAATTACATTCCTTCGTGTGAGCCAAACCGCCTCCTTTTATGTATTATTGAAGAGAATTGATTGAGCTCTGATATAGTTACAAATGATTTTATAAATACCTCTCTGGAGTTAATTTCCCATTGTGGGAGATGCAGAGCTCTTAAGGCTGATGGTATGATCTTTTTCTTGAGAGCTCCAAGGTTTCTCCATTGCTGAGGCAGGGATGTTCAGTAGTAGCTAGTCTCATAGACAGAGGAGTTGGGAGGGGTGTTCACGTGGCGATTATGAGTCTGCAATGAGTGCTGAGGATGTAGGATAGATCACAACTTCTAAATACACACTGATGCGTTCATAAAGACAAGTGTACGTGCCGAGCTGAGACCAGAGCCTTCCGCACCTGCTTCCTCCTGGATCCTGTCAGCCACAGAACTTGCAAATGAAGCACACAGGGCTCAGTGATCTCCTGCTTCCCGTGGAGATCAGTTGGTGGCTGGCAGGACGAGTGTCCACCTGTCCCAGGGGACCTTGGGCAGGTTTGCTGTGGCAGCCCATACCTCATTTCTCTGCTTTTGTGCATCTTCGGGCAGCCACATGTCAGCTGCTGCTCTCTGCTTGCACACGCAGAGCCTGTCTGAAATATTGGTTTTATTAGATTATTAGAAATATCTTCATCTGTTCAGAGAGTATGTGGTTTTGAACATTTAAGACATAGGTAAAATATATATGGATATAAGGATAAAGCTTTTTTTATTGCTAAGTATATGCTTTTTATAAACAAGAAGTTGGATTTTTTTTTTTTTTAGAATATAATAAATATTTTAGCATAGTTATTCTGGCTCTGTAAGTGCAATGAAAATGTTAGCCTTGGCATATCAATCGTGCTTTACAGATGACTGTAATTTCCTGAATGTCAAAACTCCAAATTTCTCTACTAAGCAAACTTTTCAGTGGCAAAATAGATTGCCTCCATAATATATCACTGTGTGCAAGAAAAAAATGAAATCTTTATGTACTGTATTATGAATCAATGAGGCATTAAGATTCTTGGAAGGGTGAGTGGACTCTGGAAAATGAAAAACTGCCACTATTCCATCTCTGTAAACCGCTGCTTATGGAGTGTAGGCTCTGCAAACCTCGGTCTTTGCCACCGCAGAAATATCAGTTACACGTTGGAACTAATTCCTGCAGCGGCATTTAGATGGGGTAAATACTGTTGTAAGGATCTGATTTATAGCAGCATCCTGGGGTTATTCACCAGCTCTGTTGCAGTGGCCTCCTTTTCGCCTCGGGATATCTGTCATGCTTTCTAATGAATCCATAAGAGCTCTGCGATCGCAGCCGTGCTGTACTGCAGCTGGGAGGTGTGTGTGATGCAGCTCCAGGAGCTCCAGGGCACAGGGACAGCTCCTCACACTGGGAGTGGGAAGGTGCTCCTGGCACTCTATGGGTGTCAGAGCTCAATGTTTTCAAAAGATGTCAGGCCTGGAGTTTTCTTAGTGTGTATAAAGAGCAAACTTCAGCTCTGCCTCCTATTTATTAAGGGATGATCACCCTAAGCAAGAAAGGCACTTTCCAAAGCCAAGGCCTTGCATGCTGGCGAGACCTCACAAATCCAGGCTCACCTGTTCTGCAGCTTGTCATCCAGCATGATGGAAGCATGGCACACACTGATCCTCCTGTCACCTTCTCTCTCCTTTCCTTGGGTTTTACCTCCCATGTCCAGCCTGGGGGCTCAGCACCACTGCTGCCCTCTGTCCTGATGCCTCTGTCATATGTAACTAAGTTCATGAGCTGGGAAGCTTTACTGCTCTAGATAGGCTGTGATGGAAGCTGGGTGTTTGCAAAGGGCAGTTCAGTCCTTTATCCAGTGGGTCAGGTGGGTGGGGTGGGTCTGGGCTCCTCTGCCCAGCACTGCCACCCTTTGCCATGCCACACTCCAGGGTGGAGGCAGAGGACTGGGGACTGGCAACAGCAACTGAGTTACTCTTCTGTTTGCTGAGTCTGAAAACAAAAACTTGCTTCTTTTTTTATGCACTACTTAAAAAAAAAAACAACTAAATGGCCACTATTCTTGCTGAATTGGTTGTGAGCAGGAGTATCCTGCAGAGATCTTAATAATACAGGCAATTATGAAATTAATACTACTCTGGCAGATCTGCAGGGCCACTCTCCCCTCCACAGGCAACACCGTGGACAATTATTCTGTGTGTGAGGGTAGCTGGGAGCATGTGCGTGTGTGAGACTGCATATTTTTTACTTATTTAAAGCCTTATTTTCATTATCTTTGTTTGCGTATGCCATGCCTGCACATATATGAATGTGTACCTTGACCTGCTAAATCGCTGCCTTCCTCCGTGCCTGAAATGTTTTTTTCCTGCGTATCTTTTGTATTTGGTAATTTCACGGGCAATGATGGGCTGCTGTAATTGCTGTTCCTGAAAAATCCAGCTCCTTTTTATGGGTTCCTCTGGCACTTCTCTCCTGCTGCCGTTGCTGTGGGTAGGCTGCTGGCTTCCTACCCCCACCATTAGTGTTTCTAGACAAAACATCTCTGTGATTCATTGGGTGCTGATAGAAGTGAAAACATAATGATTACTTAGAGGAAATGTAAATTTGCATTTGCTAACGGCTTTAATTCGCAGTCCTGAAATACTTATCTCCTTTCCTTCCAGGCCCTTTTTCAGAGCTAATGCATTATTTGCTTCTGCCACCTTGAGACCCAGAGTAAAGGAATATAGTCCAGGTAGTCTTGCAGGCTTCTGCAGAGGAAAGGGGTGTTTTTTTCTCCTTCTCTCCCTCCCCATAATCTTTATCCATCACTTCTTCAATGAGGAAGGGATTTGTTCATCTAGATTTTACTGTACTTTGAATTTTGGATGAGGTGGACCTGGAAGTTTAGTTTCATTTAAATGACTGAATAAAGAGAGGTCTCATAGGAACAAGTAGTAGCCAGCCCAGGGTCCAGCTGGGCAGGAGCTGCACCAAGGTCTTTGCGGAAAGAACAGGAGCAATCCCATTCCAATATCCCTGCTCCATGGTCGCTTCCTTGCAAGAGCTATGACAGTGGCAGGGGAGGTCCTGGCATGGCCAGCCAGGCTGCAGATCCAGATCCAGGGCATAGAGGCAACCATGGAATGCTGGGCATGAGGTCTTCTCCCTGCAGCTCATGGGGAACTTGCTCCTCTCCCACTTTGAGAAGGGATTTGTTGCTGCTGTCTGTGGGGCTGGGAGGCCTTGGAGCAGAGCAGCACTCTGGGAAGCCCATGGGCAATGAATACATCTCCACTGCTGCCATTGCTGTCCACATCACTGCTGGGAAGCATCTGGGACCAATCTAGAGTGGATGCAAACATTTGATTCCCAGTGCTGCCTCAGTAAGTTTGCCAGATATTTTGGCCTCATCTCTGTGAGTTATGCTACCGGAGCAGCTCTTGGCAGGTTAGAGGCATTCTCATTTTGGGGGGTGGTTGCAATCAGAGATGGTTGAGGCAGGAAAGCCTCTCACCAGGATGCTCACCCCTGTCCTTCTGATTGTGTCCCTAGGTGACAGAGTTTGTTAAGAATCAGGATGAGTCACACTATTAAATGAACACTTTGCCTCTCTGAGTGATCTCCAAACAGATGCCTGACTCCAACAAATTAGGCAGCAGTGGTGTTTCTTCTGGAGGAACAATTTGTGATATTAACAAATCAAATTCTCAGTGGGCCACTCTTGATGGGAATTAACCTCAGCTTCTGGGAGCAAAGCACTCGGCGCCTGGCATGGCATAATTGAGTTTGACCTGTCAGAGAGATGTGGTGGCCATGATTGATCAGCTGGGAGACCCTCTGCCAGAGATTAAAATCCATCAGCAGCTTTGGAGCCCCTGGGGAGGGTTTCTCTTGGAAGGAGAGCAGAACAAGGAATGTGAGACTCGCACTGTTCACATTCCTGACCTGCCATCATTGTCTGTTACTTTGCTGTCAGATAATCCTGAGCAGGGACATTTTCCGAGTGGTGTGGGGTGAGGGACAAGTGCAGGAGACTGTGCCTGTGACACAGTTTCACTTCATTGCTGGGAGCAATGGAGGAGGAGGAGATGGGATGTCAGATCTGTGTGCGAGACCACAGCGTAGGAGCATGTTCCTGTGGTCAGATGAGCTGAAACAAGTTACCATCTCAAAAAAAAAACAAAACCAAGTAGCTCAGCTTTTACAAGAATGAGTATGTGGTTACTCTTTTATAAGTGAGCTCTCTAGATTTTTATTCAGCAACATGAGCAGTTTGTGCAGAGGGGGGAGGGACATGGATGTCCTTGTGCTGCTTGTTGGCTCTGGTGATTGTGCATTGTTTCTGGTGCTGAAGTGCCAACCCTATGATTATTTTTCTTTTTTCAGTAGCTCCATCCTTAATCCTTTGCATCATATACAGAATCTCTGCTGCGGGGTTTTAGTTTGTTTTATTTGCATTTCTGCTGGATGTGGCACAAATCTCGTCTGTCCCTTTGCCCCCTGCACCTTCAGAATGAACTTTTCTTTCAAAATATCCATCTTCACCTGGAGCAGCACTTGGTTTCACACTGCCCTGTAAATGTACCACAAAGTCCATGAACTGGGAAAAAAGCCCACACAGATTTGGAAACGTAGCAAATCTCCTTGCCTCCCTCATCTCCACTCTAAGAGGTGGAGACACTTGTATAAAATTGCCTCTCATTCACTGCACAAGCCCCGTCTGTGACTCCAGTCGTCCTAGCCAGGCTTGCCATCTGGCTGAGCTTGACCTAGATAAACACGGGTGTGTTTGAGCCAGCTTAAAGCATAGCCTTACTTTTGCATGGTGAATGGGACTGCCCCAGTACTGTCCTTGGAAATCATAGCTCTGCTTCCTCAGCCCTGTGCTAAAGCTGTGTTTTCCTGGGTTAGTTTGCCTCACAGGGAACAGCCTGTGGGGAAGATGTAAATGTTTCTGGGGGCTGCAGTGTTCCCTGTGCAAGGGCTGTAGGCTGCTCACCCTCAGTAACCTACAAAGCCCTTCTTGCTACAGCCTCATTTCTCAGCAGAAATGGGAAAAGGTCACTCAGTTCCTCACCTACTAATCCACTAATGGATGTAATGGTGAGTGGATGTTCAGCTTTCAGCTCCCCTTTCCAGTCCTTTACCTCATAGTTCCATCAAGCCAGGCTCAGGTTTCCAGGCTGAGGCCATGGCAGCTGCCAGCATCTGACCTCCAGCCTCCCTCGACCTCAGCAGGCAATTAAACAGTAGGGCAGTGGGGTTGGGATGAGATGTGCTCTGACTTTGGGAGATTCTGACCTGTTGTGATGCATAATTAGAGTCACCCCCTCCTCACCTCTTTAGTTCTGTACACAATGAGCCCCGTTAGCACCATGGTGTGAGTACCTGGATATCCCTTCCCTGGCAGCCTCTCCAGACTCTGAAGTCTCTGGCTTTACTTAGTGTTGTCATCTCTGGGGTTTCATAGTTCCTTACTTGGATTTCAATTTTTTTTTTTCTTTAATTTTTTTTAATGTTTCAACTATAAGTTTGATGCAAGGATTCTTTAAGAAAACTGATTAGATTGAAAAAAGGAGATCTCATTCTGCCTCTGTGTTTGGCAGAGGTGGGGAAAGGGCTGGCAGGAATGGATTATGGGACTACAGGATTGTCATGCAAAGCAAGCAAATGCAGTGTGGGGAGCAAACAACATTGTGGGAGTGTTCAGTCCCCGCATCCCTCAAGGAATAGCTGTGCTCAGGGAGATACCAGGAGCAAGTCACTGTCACATTCCTGATGCCTTCAGAGTCAACCTACTTTGTCAGTTGCCCTCAAGCTCCCTTTCTTTGCTTCATGGCCACCCAACTTCCTCAGAAAAGCCATGTTTCCGGTGAGTGCAGCTCTCAGTTGGAGGGGTGATTCATGGTAGTTGGAGCTCTACCTGTAAACATGTTGTTTTGGGTTCTGGAGCGCATAAGAGTGGGGCAGGAGTTCAACACCCCTTTAGTAAGACAGTAGAAAGATCAAGCTGCTACGTACAGAGCTAAAAATAGTTGCAGAGCTTTAAGTCTTCTTCAGTTGCAGCAGAATGATGCTCACCGTGCTGATGGCTGAATTCATCTCTGGCACGGCTCTGACTTGAGGATGCATTAAAGCTTTTGTGACTTTCTGAAGCTCAGTTCAGATGAACACAGAGCAGCATGGCTGCTTTCCTGGAGATGCCTTAATTCCTAATTCGGAGGAGAGGTTTGGGGCAAAAGCTGATGTTCTCAAAAGGGTCAGTGCCTCTTTTGGTAGAATTTTAATAGGCAGACCTAAGGAGAGAAATGCTTAAAATTGCTGAGTTTGCCCCAACAACTGATAAAGCATCTCTCTCTAAGACATCTCATTTCTTGAAAGCAGGATTCTTCTGGGAAATAACAAGGTGGAATCAGTAACAGCTGTGAGCCTGTTTCAGCGAGCTGTGCTTAGGCCAAGGAGGATATGGGCCCTGCCTGGGGCATCCCATGAGTATCCCTGCCTGGCATCCTGAGCTCAGGGTGCTGGGGAAGCCCAGACACTTCCATGCAGAGTCCAGTGAGCATCTTTACTCTGCCTCACCCCATCCTGGTCTCCCTTCACTGCAGCATTTCCCTGGCAGGTGCAGATGGACGTCCCTGCCCAGATGAGGCAACCCAGGCTGATCTGTTACAACACAGCCTCTTCCACCAACACACAAGTTTTTATTCATTTTTTTGTTTTTACAACAGCAGCCAAGGGAGGCGCTTTGTCACCGCCTGTGACCAAAGAGCACAAACGGAGAGTGGCTGAAGTGTTTGAATAATAATAAAACACTAACTGTATCGATCTTGGCTCAGGATTTGTTTTCCTTCTTGCATTAACTCCCCATCAATTCCTGTGATGACCTTAGACCATACAGTCTGGTTGGCCTTCACCTTCAGCTGGTAGCACCCCTGTGCCTGCACCCTTTTCCCCTGAGCTGCTCATGGGACAGCTCATACAAGGGGCTCTGGGGTAAGCAGGGCTTTGCTTTTGCCTCCTCAGTTGTCAGAGGTTTGTTGCTGTATGTTAGTTGCTATAGTTAATGTTGAGGTTAGTGCTATATGGTTGAGTCATTATTTTAGTGCAGTGTCCCAGTAAACTAGATCCAAGGCTCAGGAGTCCTGGCAGAAGGTAAAGAAGGGGCTTGGGTTTCTCCCAGGGATGTTCCATTTCCCCATGTTGGGGATCCTGACAAGCTATGCTGCTGCTGCTGCATCAAAGGAGCTTGAGGCACAAGGATAATCAGGGACAGCTCCTGCTTATTGGAGCAGCTGGTTGAGGTGGTGCTCATGGAAAGCCCTTTCTCTTTGCCAGGTTGGGTCCTCCGGTGCTACCAGAGACCTGCTGAGATAAGACAGAGCAAAACTCTTCCCATCTCTGCAAGGGACAGTGTGGGGTTAGCAGCTGCCCCTCACTCTTGAAAGTGAGCTTTATTCTTGCTCCCTCTTACCTTCACTTCTCACAATGAAATCATTGAATGGCACTTCTGTGGGAAAGGGCCTTCCTTGGGATCATGGCGGGGGCTTTGTCTTGCTTTGCCTGTGTGAATCTGTGGCCAAATCCCTCTGAGCAGGTGGGTGGCAGCAGCACCACCCCAGGTGGGCATGAGGACGGGGATGGTGCTGGTTGTGGTGTCCCAGCTCCAAATGTTGAGCGCTGTTGTTTCCAGCCACTGACACTGTACTCAGCTCATTGGTTTTATTTGGCTTTGCACATTTATTGTACTTTCTACTTAATTATTTATAAGTGTGGATGCTCTAAATAGGAAGAGGAATGGTGGCTCTCCAGGTTTTTTTTCCCTGTGCAGCTGGATCCTTTTTGTGCTTGTGATTCACTTTTTAGTCCATTCAAAGACAATTTTCTGTAAAACATTGACATCTAGTGGCTTTTCTGTTAAAGGAAACGACAGGGAACAAAAGTTTGACTTCAAGGTAGCCAGTCACAGTGTTACTTGAGAAAGCAAGTTAATGTCCTTCTCCTCCTCCAAGGACATGGCAAACACACCCCAGGGGCTCAGGGCTCCTTGGCACACACTCCTCGGTGCCTTTTTCCTGGAGGAATGGCCTTCCCTGGCAGGACAACTTGCTTATTGAGCTACTTTAATTCCATGTGCTTAAGCAGATGGCTGGTATCCTGATGGTGTTCCTCCAGCATCAACCAGGTGAGGCCATGCTCATGTTAGTGGAGGTTCAAGGAGCTGTGTCCATCTTCAGGCTGTGATGGTGGACAGCATGGTGTTTGATGGTGGATATTAATGTGCAACCCAGAGTGAACTCTGGGTAAGTTCTGTGGTTGAACTTGCAGTTTTTCCAGTGGTGGCCTGATGGGGTTCCCTGTGGCAGTGTGTCCTCCATGTGTGCTACTCTCCTGTTGCTTCAAACCAAAGCCAGGGCCTCCTTGAAAATTTTTTCTCTTACAAAATGCTGTAATGCATCCTTGTTGGTCACTTATCTCTCCTCTCTCATCACTTCAGTCCTGTATCAGATGAAGGCAGAAGAATAAAACAGGATCTACGTGGCCTTTTTCAAGGTCCTTGTTAGGGTGCAAGTGGTTTGGGACTTCTGGGCACACCCCATTTATCTGGCCTGTGAAAGGAAAGGTCCTCTAGGAAATGCCTTCCTGAGAGGTGTTATGCTGCTTTGGGGCTTGTGCAGCTGAGACCCACAACTGCTCATCAGGGAATGTAGGCAGCTCTTTGCTGTCTGTGGAAACTTGTCAGCGCAGCTCTGTTGTACAAGGAAATTAAGAGCCAGAGCTACCTGTGTCCTGCTTGGGTTGTGGCTTACCTCCTGGGAGATAACTTCAAGTGTTCTCCCAAGGTCTGAGGCGACTATTCACTGGAGCACCAGCAGGAGCCTGTTGCCACATGGACAGCCCAGCCCAGAGGGGAATCTTGGGTTCCCTTGGCCTCTGTAGAGACAACACCTGTTAAAGAAACCGCTCTGTGTGTGTGCAGGTAGATAGAGCCCTTCACTCTCACCCCAAGGATTTGTTCAGCCCTTCTTCACTCTGTGGAGGTGAGCTCGTGGTAGAGCCTCTGCAGCAGGGCTGCTGAAAGCCTCTTAAGTGCATCTCCCTGTTTGTATTGATTTTGAGAGTTAATGTGCTGGAGTCACGTGGGACTAAACGCTCTGTTTTCCTCTCCCCTTGGCAGGAATTTCTACTACATCACCATCCTGCGTGACCCCGTGTCCCGGTACCTGAGCGAATGGCGCCACGTCCAGCGAGGAGCGACATGGAAGGCGTCGCTGCACGTCTGCGACGGCCGGTCCCCGACCACCGAGGAGCTGCCCAGCTGCTACACAGGGGATGACTGGTCGGGCTGCTCCCTGCAGGAGTTCATGGATTGCCCCTACAACCTGGCCAACAACCGCCAGGTCCGCATGCTCTCCGACCTCAGCCTGGTGGGATGCTACAACCTGTCGGTCATGCCCGAGGAGCAGAGAAATAAGGTTCTGCTGGACAGTGCCAAGGAGAACCTGAAGCGGATGGCCTTCTTCGGCCTGACCGAGTTCCAGCGCAAGACTCAGTATCTCTTTGAGAAGACTTTCAACATGAACTTCATCTCGCCGTTCACGCAGTACAATAGCACAAGGGCCTCCAGCGTGGAGATAGACAAGCAGACTCAGCAGCGCATCGAGGCCCTCAATTTTTTAGACATGGAATTGTACGATTATGCAAAAGACCTGTTTTTGCAGCGGTACCAGTACATGCGGCAGAAGGAGCACCAGGAGGCGCGGCGGAAGCGCCAGGAGCAGCGGAAGATCCTGCGGGCGAAGCAGGCGCAGCTGAGGGAGCAGGGGGAGAACAGCTCCAGCACTGACTACACAGGGAACGTGGAGCGGTGGCGGCGATAGTGGGGGGCCCCTGCCGGGCAGCAGAGCCCAACCCAACCTGCAAACCGGAGATGACAAGTGATGCTTCTCGAGGGTCGGAAGCAAAAAGAGGTCAAAATGTTGCCTTTGCAGTTGCCTTTGCAGTAAATGTTGTACTGTACGTGGAACACTTAATCTTAGCGTGTAATTAAATTGTCCTTTTTAGGTTTGTTGGATTATTTATGGAATACAGGAGCCGTCTGGGCTCATCGGAAATGTTTGCTTGGACGTTTATTTAAAAGAAGCGAAAGAAAAGAATCCTTAAATTAGTTATGAGTACAAAACGGGATGCTGGAAAATGTTTATGATGCTCAGCTGAAATCTATCTGGGAAGCAAACTCATTTCCTAATAAGGAGCATTTAGCATACTCTCACAATACAGTATACGAACAAAGCCTTTTTCCTTTGATTTTATCTTAATTTTATTTCAATAATGTGTTTTCAAGGGCACCAACTGCTTATGATATTTACAAGTTAATGAGTGGATGAAGGGAACAATAAAGGTCTAGAAAAATTATCAACTAGTTTTATGTATAATATTGGCTTTTAAAATGAATAGAAGCAATTTCTCTAGTTATATAAATAATTAAAATTTTAAACTTTTTCTACCTAGTGCTGTTTAGAGTTTTAAGCTTGATCTATCTCATATTAAAAAAAAAAATTAAAAAAAGACATACTTTTCTGAACTTAATGCCAACATTATAGACACTGTTTCCAGAACTTTTCAGGGCAGTATAATTTTAACCATTCTGGAAAAGTTACAGCACATTCTCATGTTTGTTTCATAAAACCTTCTCCAAATTATAATCCTGTGACAGTGTCTCATTTAAAGTCTTTCTTACCCATTAGAATACGTAATGCTGAATTTATCATTCCTTAATAATTGGTGGTATAAACTAGATTAAATTATGTTGCCGATATTTGTGTAGTGTCTTTAAAAAGTCATAAAACTCTCTAATCCCAGCAATATTATGAAGAGAATTTCTCAATGGAAGTAGATTTACACTTGAATTAGGATTTACTTCCAGTAAATCTTTGCTACACCAGATAAGAACAGGGCTTTTTTTTTTTTTTCTGTGCTCTTGAGCCCTTCCTAGCGATGACAGATGAGGACTGAAAACAACGGAAGCCAGTTTTTCCATAGCCATAGTTCCAGAGGAGGAGGAGGAGGAGGAGGAGGTGTGGTGCATGGGGTGCAGCAGCTTGCTCCTGAGCAGGCTTTGCTGGGGCTCGGGATGCGGAGCCAGAGCTGGTGCAGGACCACCCGCAGCCCTCCAGCCTCCCCCAGACCCACAGGGAGAGCAAACGGGGCACGTGGTGCCAGGGGCTCCTATAAATCTCTATGCAAAAAAATACAAACCTCTGCAAGGCTTGGGCCAGACATTCAGCAAGTTCAGAACATTTGTCCTACAGTGCTCCTGAGCTTGGCACTGAGCAGAGACGCCCGGGAAGGGCCCTCTGTGGCTCCAGGGACACGATGCTTACAAGACTCACTTGCACTCTTGCCTTTCACCTGTAATACTCTATACACCATGAAGGCAGGGGGGCAGAAAATGAGGCAAAAGACTTTACAGACCTCTTATGGCTCCACGCCTGGAGGTGGTTCCACATCTGATGTTTTGTGGCAGCCCGAGGGCAGCAACCCTGCCAAGGGTACGGGGATAGCAAAGCAGCAACAAACCAATACCCTGCATTAGCAGCTTCGAGAACAGAATAACTTTATGTACAGCAATTTTTTTTTTTTTAATGAGAACTGCAGTTGCCAATATGATGTCTCAGTTGTATTTTGGTCTTCACGGGGGAAAATAATTCGCTCTTGAAACTGAAAGGCACTGCTGTAAACAGGACTTAACTGTGGGTGAGCTGGAGGCCTGGTGCAGGAGGTGCATCTTGTTTTTATGCTGTGGTGTGCATGGTTTACAGAGACTAGTTGCATTTTCTTTGTGTATACTGTTTATTGTGTATAGGGGATATACAAATATAAGAATACCATTTTGTCATAACCATATCGAATTCTACTGATTTCCACGGTAGATGCTGTCTTATTGTGTAGATTTACAGGCCAATCCACTGACTTTGATTGTGTCATTTAACAATAGAACTGATAAATAAAATTTAACTACAGACTTCTGATTTTCATGTGATTATTTCTTTTTCTGGCAACGTGTTGAGAGCTGCGCAGTTGAGAATGGATGGTAATTCTGACATGAGTGAAATAGCAGTTGACAGCAAGTGTGTGAATTTGAAGTTACAGCTTTTCTGAACTGTATTTAAACTACAGCTTTCAAGGGCAAAGCCACTTAGGGCTTTTGTCTGGTTCAGGAGTTACTGCAGAGGTTTCGACTTCTTTTCTGAGCAGCCCTCAGAAGAACAAGCTGTGGTTTCTGGTGATTTTAAATATGATTGTTAGTGGTGTGCAGCATTAAGGAATTCTTTCTCTGTGTGTACATATATATGTGTGCGTGTGTATGCATATGATGTATTTTTTATCCTTTATGAGATATACACCCTCTATGTTGATTCTAGAGGATGCTGCCTAGCCACTGGCTTCCAGTGCATCCCACTGTGTCCCTTCTGGGGACACAAAAAAAAATTGACAGGGACACCTTCCACTCTTCCAGGTTGCTCCAAACCCTGTCCAGCCTGGCCCTGGACACTTCCAGGCATCCACCACTTCTCAGAGCAACCTATGCCAGGGCCTCACCACTCCCATAGTGAGGAATTTCTTCCTAGAATCTTATGTGTATCTTCTGTCTTTCGGTTTAAAGCCATTCCTCCTTGTCCTGTCACTCTGTGCCCTTGATGCCCTTGTCAAGACTCCCTTTTCAGCTCTCTTGGAGCCCCTTTAGGCACTGGAAGTGGCTCTGTCTCCCCAGAGCTTTCTCCAGGCTGGATACCCCCCACTCTCTCAGCCTATCTCCAGAGTGGAGGTTCTCTGACCATCTTCTTGGCCAGAGATGCCACAAAAGATACTTATTGACAGTTTGAATGGAGGCATTTTTTTCTTGGTGGCTATAAAAGATCCACAGGTTTGCCAGGCTTGCAGCAGGACAGTTGACATGAAGGTGCCCACAGGAGACTCTGCCTTGACCTACTGGAATTCCCATGTGAGGACAGACAGAGCTGCCCTTCTCCTGTGAGTACCTGCAGGGGCATCTTACCTCTGTGAGGCTTTTTGAGCCGTGGGGAGCAGGGAGTGAAGGGATCTGCCAGCAGATCTACATTTGACTGGCTTTGTAGACATGTCTGTTAGTGCACTGAGGGAGCTGCTGCAGGAGCTGCTAATGGGATAGAGGTCATGCGAGATGCCTCCCTGCAGCTAAAAAAGCACCCAGCATGAAGTCTGGCGTAAAACCAATTGGGGTTGCCTTTTGAGGGGAGTAATTTGACAGCTGAGAAAACTCTTACAGCAGGAGAGGAAGGATGGAGGAGTGGGGGATGTGTTTGGACAGACAAACCTCAGAAGCTAAGGAGCTGCAGCAGTGAGTGGAGTAGCTCTCAAACCCTCTGGCAGGTTTTGAAAAGCCTGGAGACATGTTAAGAAAACTCTTTGGAGCACCAGGATGCCTCTTAAGTTTCCAGGGATGGAGAGGGATGTCAGCACCTCCAGCACTGCCAGCATCCACCTGGGCCAGTCGGTGTGGAGCTCAGGGCTGTTGGGGAGATGGAGACGTGTAGTGCTAAAATTAATATTAAATTAATATTAAAGACAAAGTCTTTGCTCCTTTTGCCCTCCAAAAAATTGTGAAGTTGGTAACTGTGAGACCTGTGTGGCCTTGCAGAGGGCCGTATTTGGGTCTTACAGTTTGGGATTAAAGCCTTCCTGTTGCATACCATACTTCCAGGTATGGTATGCAACAGCCTTTGCATACCATACCTGGTATGCAAAGGCTGTTGGAAGTGAACTGCTCAGCTGATTTTTAAGGAACACCTTTGCATCCTCTTTATATGGCAAATGATCCATTTTAGTGTGCTGTAATATGTTTGCTTCCAATGATGTAATTTTTGAGTAAAAATGAACTAACAGACTTTTTGTGTAGTTTTTAAAGCTCACACATTATCCAAAATACCAGAGCCATGGGTAACACCTGACAGATACCAGTGCAACTGCTGTTTCAGCTGTTTCTGCTCATGAGATTAGTGAGGAGAGGAGAAGAAAGCCTGATACATCTCCCCTCTCAAATTTGAGCCAGAAGTATCAGTTAATTGAGGAAACCTGCCAAACTAATGCAAATCTCTAGCTGCAGCCCTGAGCTGCCAGGCTGGCCCAGTACTCCCAGAGAGGCACAGAGAGCAGCTCTGGGTGGAAAGGTCATCCTTATGGAGACATCTTCTGCAGGAAAAATATTTTCCCAGGAGGGGATAAATTTAAATCTTTCACTCACTAAAAATATCCCTGTCTCCAAAGCATTTGGGTGGAGCTGGGGATGGTTTGTTTCTTGCTGGACCCCACTGAGGTGGCAGTGCCTGGGAGGGGGGAAGAGGAAAATCCTTCACAGGTGGGAATGGGGGTGCTGGGGTGGGGATGTGGGATCTCCTGCCTCCAGAGTGGATGGAGCACTGCCAAACCAAGCAGTGACCCGAGTGAGGGTGGGCTCCAGGCTCCGGAGGCAGCTGGCACCGTGTCCTTCCTGCCCCGCTGGCAGCTGCAGCTCCAGGCAGGAGCAGCCTGCACAAACCTTCCTGAGCAAATAGCACAGCGTCTGAACTCTTACCTATGAAATTCAATTCTGGGCTTCCTAAAGCAATCTCCCTGTTCCACCAGCCTCATCAGGGAAGAGTGTAATTTCATTTAATCCATTTCTTGAGTTCAGAGTGAACGGTGTTGCCATCATGCTAATATCACTGCTCTGCCATCTCCAGAGACGGGCTGACGAGTTTGGGCCTGAAATCGAATTTGGCTGTGAGCTTCCAGAGGATCTATCAGCCAAATTACCCGTGGTCTCTACCCAGCAGCTCTGTCATGCAGTTTAGCTCTGTGAGGATACATTAGGCCAGGCAGGAGAGAGGTTACATCGCTTTTTGTTCAGGGAGCAATGAAATGCTGAAACAATATATATGCAAAGCAATCAAAATAGTTACAGTGAGGGCTGAGTGTTCATTTCCAGGACAATACAACCACTGCCTTTTGGTATCCTCAGCTGTTTTAATCTATGTATTCCCTCATATGACTGCAAGTAAGCTTTTCATTTGATAGGATGTGCACAAGCAGTTGGGGACAGAAACCTCTATATAGGCTAGAGAGATTAATGTCAAATATATGTATTTTCTGATGGGCATTCATGGTCAGAGGGATGCAAATGGGGTCTGGCACAGCACTCACTTGAGCCCTCATTCTGATAATTGTCTCAGCTCCATGGTATCAGTTGGTGGCCAATGGCACAACACTTGTTTTGCCACCGAATGGCAAATTTTCTGATACATGAAGTTTGGGAATTATGAGAATTATAGTGGGAAACGGATGAGTTCAGGGGATATTTAGACCTTTAGGAAAGGTGAGCTTTTGAAACAGCTCTGTGTTTTGGGAGTCTCAGCTCACACTTCGTTTTCCCTCTTTGAAACTACATTCTTTTAAATACTCTCTTTAGATTTTAAAGGCAATCTGTAATGAGCTCAGATGATCTACAAGCTGACTTAAACCTTTGATTTCAGGTTAAATGGTTTAGCCTGGCTTGGAATAGAAATACTGTGACCTGTTTCTTTCAAAACATCCTACAAAAATAAAATGCTGGGTTTTGGGTGGGCTGTGCCTGTAATCCCTTTTGCCATCATTGCTTGGTAGTTGATACAGCAACAGCTCTGTAATGTTATTAATATTAGGTGGAGCACACAGAAAGTGTTCTTTTGTGCCACATAAGCAGGTGATTGGGGGGGTTATGCCTCGTGGGAGATGTGTGCTCCACAGGGGGAGACTGGGAATTTCCCCTCCGGGCATGGCAAGCTGGGGAGCGTATTAATAGACATCATTACATTAGAATAATTGCTGTGGAATCAGCAAGCGCGTACATAATCTTTAATGCCTGGGAAATCTCACACAGTTTCAAAATAATTAAAAGTGGGATTAATCTAGATGCCAGACAACGCCTGCCTAATTACTAATGAATAAAGCTGTCTGAATGGCTGCAGCACCCTCAGCAGCATCAGTCTTTGAAGTCAATCCCCTCCTAATGGGCGACAGGGCAGGAGCCCGGCCCAGTCCTTGTCCCTGTCCCCGCCGGCTGTGACCGTCTGGAGGTCGGTGAGAGACACCCACCGGGATGTCCTGGGGAGATGCTGCTGGGGCAGGATACACGGGGCAGGGGGCCCAGCCCTCCTGGAGCATCCGTGGTTGTGCAGGTGCGCTCTGCCGTGTGGCTGAGCCTGCCCCGGGTCGGCCCCACGGCAGGGATTTGGGGACAGAGAGGGGTGCAGAAAGTGATTATCCGGCTGGGCGAGAAGCCGCAGCTGGGCAGGGACCCTCAGCACCAGCTCGCATCCCACTCATCAGCTCGGCAAAACCCCCCCTGTCAAAACCCCAGGCTGGCTGTGGCTGGTGCTTGCTCAGGGCTCAGCCTGGGCCGGGAGTTCTCACCCGGCAGCAGCTTCACCGCTTTATGAGGCTGTAAATGCACAAAGAGCCCAAGTTCTCCTGCAGGGAAGGTGCTGTGCTGCACATCCCAGCCGGGCCCCCGTGATCCTGGGAACACGCCGGCACAGCTGGGCACAGCTGGGCACAGCTGGACACGCCGGCTGCGTGTCCGGCTCTGCTGGGCAGCAGCCGCAGCACCCAGATCGACCCCGGGTGCCACTGCCTGGTGCCCAGTGTGCCCCGTGGCTGTGCTCCCCAAAGGTGTTTGCAGCCATAGACTCACAGCCATTTACTGGCATTTTGGTGTTCTCTGAGGAACTGCCACACCTGGAGTGTCTCCTGCTGCTGGACTGAAGGCCAAGGTGAGGAAATCCCCTTTCCTCGGTTCCCAGTGCTGGGGGTTGGTGGTGATGTGGGATAACCTCTGCTGCTGCTGGGAAGTGCATTTACTGCTGCTGCCTTTGTCCTTTTTGTTCAATCCTTTGAGGTTTGTTTTTTATTGGGTTTTTTTTTGGTTGGTTGGTTGGTTTGTTTTGTGTGTTTTGGGTTTGTTTGTTTTTTTTTTTTTTTTTTTTTTTTTTTTTTTTTTTGTGTTTCATTTTTTCTGTTGTTTGTTTTTTGGTTTGTTGTGGGTTTGGGGGGTTTTTTTGAGTTTTTGGTTTGGTTTGGTTTTTTTTGTTTTGGTTTTTGTTTTGTTTTGTTTTTTTGTGGTTTGTGTTTTTGGGGTTTTTTGTTTGTCTGTCTGGGTTTTTTTGGTTTTGTTTTTGTTTTTATGGGCATGTGTTTCTTTTTATTCAGTAGACAATCACAGGGTTGGCCCCTCAGATCAGAGGGGCTGGTTGCTGGGGTGGACAGATAAATGCAATGAGCAGGTCTGGGTGTATAGCTTAATTTATATATATAAAAGTTATGGGTGCTTCCTGGGAGTAATGAATTGTGAATAAGAAATGGTGATACGCTGAATTTTTAAAACACAGAAAAATACATTCTTACAGTACAAATGTATGGGAGTAGTGAGGAGGGAATCACAGAACTGATTCCCTCAGGTCCTGTGCTCCAGTGTCTGAGTTTGCACATGGAGGACTCACACCTGGAGGTGGCCTGGGTGGTGCCAGGTACCACCACTGCTGGCAGGCAGCTAAGCCAAGAGGTGACACATGGGCACCTATTGCCAAGAGGAATGGTGGAGAGCTCTTCCCTTTGCCAAAGAGCCTGGAATGTGACCATCATTCTGGAAATCACTGAAGATTTGTGAACTGTGAGTGAGGAGTTTCCCTCCTCAGTGAGAAAGGATTGGAACCTCAAATCTGGGGCTGCTCAGGGAGGGTGAGTGGGGGCACAGAGAAGGACAGGCAGTGTCCATGGTGAGTCCTTGTCACAGCCCTGTGCCCCTCTGCCCTGCCATACCGTGGGTACCACCCAGCACATCCATACATGGACTGCTCATGGATCCCGCAGCCCAGCCCTGCCAGATCCTGCCCAGGGAGCTCACATGCACCAGGCTCTGCCAAAATATTGCTGCCTGCTGGGGCTCATTTGATGTGCCAGGGAGGCACTGCCAGCACCACACCAGGCAGAGGGGGAACAACTGGCAGCAGCAGCTTTCCCAAACAGTCCCTTCCATCTTGTCCTCAAGTTCGATCGTGGAGGGAACACGAATTGTAATTAAGGACATCCCGCCTTCCTCCCGTGCCCTTCAGAGCACATTCTGCAGCACATTCAGCCTGGCCCTCCGTGCCTGTGGTGTGTGGGTGGCTCTGCAGGGTCGCTGTACTGCTGCTGACTCACACACGGAGCCACCTCCCCCCCATCACCAGCTGGTCACGCCATTGCAATGCTTGCTGCCTTTATTTTTTTTTCTTTCTTTCTTTTTCTTTTTTTTTTTTCTTTTAGTAATTCGCTTTTTATGGCCTTGCTGAGAAAATGCTGCATCGGCGTCGGGTGTGTGCAAAGTGCTGCCTGCAGAATTCTAAGTCCCTTCCAGGGCCTTTCAGGTTGTCGCTGCCAGTCTGGAAGGAGTCGTGCTGGCTCTTTGTCAAACATCGCATCAATTTTAAAATTACTCTGATGGCTCTTTAAGGCAGTGCACTTTTTGTGGCCTTCTGCGTTTGTCATAGCTGATGTCTCTCTTGCCCGTGGAAGGGCAGAGGGGTGGCATTATCTGGTTTGGCTGCATTGATTTTCTGGGAGTGGTAGGTCAGATTTCAGATGGGGAGAGAAGATCTGAGCTGAAATGTCCGACTCTCCAATTTTTCCCAGTGGTGCTCAGCTCCTGAGCAGGATGGAACTCACAGAACATACTGTCTCAGCAGAGATTTTCCTCCCAAGACACCTGAGTGGTGGATAAGACTGAACAGTGTTTGGGCTGGAGATTTATAAGGGACAGACCATGAGCTGTGATTAAGGGAGAGTGGGGTCCACATACTCCTGCCTCCTTCTTTGCTGAATCTGGCAGCCGATGCCCGAAATCCTCACCCCTCTAACCTCTCTGCTTTTCTGTTGCTTCTGCACAAAAGTGAAGGCCAAACCAAAGGTTGCAGAGGCAATGCTAGAAATTAAGATGTGGAGGTGAGTCATTCTTCACCTTCTGCAGGCTGCAGAACAGCCTTTCCATGAGGGTAAATACAATCTCTGTACACTCAGCTGTTAATACTGTACGTGAAGTACATTGTTTTCCAGATTACTGAATCATTGCTGTCAGTAGAACAAGCAGCCCAAACAGGCTGCCAAGGCAGGAGATGAAAGAAATCATTAATTTCATGTTTCTGGTTCATGAACAAATTTCTGAGCAAGGGTGATTAACTGCTGGGAAAAGCCACTGAGGGGAGCAGAGGATCCTCCAGTTCCTGCTCTCTCCAGGTGAAGGCTGGCTGCTGCTCTGTGAGGGACACTCTGTGCAGGTGCAACCAGTTGAGTTGTGGAGGGAGCCCACTAAGTGCAGAGGCCAAGTGGAGAAAATCTGACCATCTCAGCCACCCTTCACACTTGTGGCATGCTCTTAGAAAGGGTCCTGCTGCTGTGTGGGTTCTGAATATTCACGTGTCAGTTCATTCTGTCCCCTCAAAGAAATATCTCAGCTGGCACCAGCCTCTGGGGCAGGGGTGCTGTTCTTTGTGGGGATGGTGCAATAGCTGCAGGCTTCTGTCCCCTGCAGGATGCTGTGCAGGGGCCATTCTGTGCAGCCCTACAGCCTTTCCTGGAAGGGAAACCCAGGCATGGAGAGGTGCAGCACTTTGCTTTTCGGGGAGGGAGGGAGGCTGCCCTGAGGGTGACAGCATGGCAAAGCTGCCTTCCATCAGTCAGCTGCATAACAGAACTCTCCTGCTTTGCAACCTCTTGGTCATTTTATATATTGCTTGTGTGCAGCAAGTCATGATAGAGGCCAGTGGTCCTCATCTGATCCTGGCACTGCTCATCTTCCTCACAGACCCATGCATCCCCTGCAGTTGCATGCAGCACCATAGCTCTGGTCCTGGCAAATTGTTCTGATCAGTTCTCAGGGCTGATAATAATTGAGCAGGATGGACCTTGGATTTGCTTGACCAAAGTGTTGGGGTGTGGCTTATTTCTTTTTCTTGGTCTGATGGTCAGCCTGGCTCCTCAGGGGAGGGCTCAGCATCCAGGGGAGCAAAGAAGATGCAGTCGGGATAGGAGGCACAGAGCACATCTCAAGGTTGACTTTCTTGTGAGACGTCAGAGAAGAGCCCATTTCTGAGGCCCCCAAAGCCAAGGATGCTTCTTGCCGTAGGCTGTTGTGTGAGGAAGACTTTGTTGCTGGTCATGGGATTCAGTATTAGGTGTTCCCACCTCCCAAACAGCAGAGATGCCTGGACATCACAGCCCAGCCTGATCTTGGCCCTGATCCAGTGCCAGGATCTCTGCCCTCAGGGCTAAGTTCTCCCCTCCCTGCACCCATCTGAGGTCCAGGGGGAAAAAAGGCATTTATTGAAAGGATTTCTACGTGCTGGCCAAATTCTGCTTGATATTCAGAAGTGGAAGAAAGTAGGAGCCCCAATACTTACATCCATACTGATTTAGGCTTTAATTTAGGCAATATAGTGCAATCTTTCTCTGGACTTCAATAGCTTTTCTATTATTTTGCTCCACAGCTACTTGGAAATGTGAGCTCCTTTACTACGTGACTACTTAGACCAATAAAGGAGCTGTTTACTTAAGACATCAGTTTGCAGGCAGCCTCCTGTGAGCCTGCTGGTGGAGGCTGCCTTTGTCCGTGGCTGTGAGTATGAATATGCATAATTAATACATGTTATTTGCTGGACATTTATTCCTGAGTGTCCCAGCTCTCCTTGACCGAGAAATTCTGTCTCTCTGAGATCTAATGAAAGGGTTAGACTTTTTAATTTATTTTCTTAGATTAGTCTCAGAAAATAACCCTATTATTCTAATAGGTAGATCAGTCCCTGAGGAAGACATGAATAAATGAAAAGGCAATAGGTGAAAAATAGGCCAGAGCTGCTATTACAGAAGAGTGTTTCTGACCTTTTTTTAATTTTTAGTTCAGAAACACAGGAAATCAGACTGTGAGCACACAAAATTCAGCCAGCTGCTCCTGCAGCCCCGGTAGCTGTTTTTCTGTGCAAGAGTGGCAGAATTTCTGCTAGAGCAAACATCTGGAACCACATTTCAAGTGCCCGTTTTATTAAATCTATTTTGGGTTGCGTTTTAGGAGTGCGCGGAATTCTTTGTCTGTGCTCATTCCCATTTCGGATTGTACACACTAGAGGGAGCCATGGAAAAAACAATCCCCAGCCTGCTGCCAGACTCCAGCCTTTCTCCCCAAAGCCCCGGGCGCTGCCTGCTCCTGACCTCTCCCCTGGGGAAATCGGTGTCTTTGAGGAGCAAACCCTTAAAAAAACAAAACAAAACAAAACAAAACAAAACAACAAAAAAAAAAAAAAAAAAACACCTGTAGGAGCAATTTTTTGAAAGTAAAGTGCATGTTGGTCAAAATTTTAGATGGGAAAAAGGTGTTTATTTCAATACATCTAAATGTCCCAGGTGAGGTGATGTTGGTCCTTTTGGATGTTGCCCTGGATTCCTCTTCCCCTGAAACATTGTGTATACCTCCAGGAGGTGCTTTTACACAGTATCCCACTCTCAGGAAGACAGCGGTTGTTGAAGGTATCCTGGAGTCAATTAAAATGTTTCAGGAGACAGGAAATTATTTTTGCAACTCTGTTTCATCTGAGCTTCCATCTGTTTGTCTTGCTTCCCAGACCTTTGTGTGCCCATCACCCACAAATTCGCCCAATCTCTTCTTAAAGTCCCCTGTGCTCCCAATACTGCTTCCCAGAGAGGAGAGGGAGTCCTTGGGGCTGGGGGAGAGGGAGCTCCTCTGCTTTCCCTCTGCCCGAGCCCTCTTTCTGTTGGGAAACAGGGAGAGAGAGCTCCCAGCTCACCAGCAAAGCCGCAGATGCTGACAGCCTCCTGAGCCCCCATTTTCCTCAGCTAAATGATGCTTGTTTATAAGGTATGATTTAGGATAGCAGGCATTCATTTTTGCCTCCTTTGGGAGATGATATTGGGAGCTGGTGATGCAACCCCTGTGTGCTGGTGGACCCTTGAAGAGGTTAGTGCAGTGTGCAAGGCCAGGACAAGCCATGCAGCCCCTCCAAGTCCCGTATTTTCACAAAGACTATTTCCCTGTCCTCTTTGAGGAAAAGAGTGGGGCTGTTAGTGGAACAAGGCTGGAACCAGAGTGGGGATAAGAGAGTTCAGCCCATGCTGTTGTTCATGGTGGTCACAGTGCTGCACATGTGAAGCCCAAATGATAACAGGCTCAGGCTGTTTGCTTTGCTGCCTTACAGCACAACAGCAGCTTTGTTGGAGCTTTGATGAGCTGTCTCTGCTGCAGCTCGGGTACGGGCTGCTTTTCTGTCTGCAAGGAAACATCATCTCTGTTAAGGCAGAAATGTTTCCCTCTGAATGACAAGAAAAGAAAAGCCAAGCAGTGGTCTTGTCAAGTGCTGTTCCACTGATAAAACAGAAAATAGGACAAAAGTTTTCTACCATCAAACAGGGTTATTCTCAGCCAAGAGCAGACATCTCCCATTTATTTATATCCTCTTGCTCCTGTGCTCTTTTTGTACTCCCATCTGTATAAAATTTCAAAGGGGCTTTAGGCTTGAGGCTGCAAGTCCCCAAAAGACCTGCCACTGAGGTAAATAAATCCAGCAACAGGCTGGGAGAGAGTAACAGTCACCAGCTAACTAACTGGGAAGGCTCTCCAGGATTGCAGCCAAACCCTGGCACAGAGGTGCATGCACAGCTTGGTGGCTGGGATACACACACTGTCACATTTGAGGGTCAGCTGTGGTGGTGCAAGGAGTGACAATCCCTCCTGGCCTCTCCTGCTCTCCCACAGTGATTAGTGCACCTTTTCTAAGTCATGGAAAAAGAAATGTTAGCTGAGTAATGCTTAAACAAAGCCTCTGTGTGTTTGGAGACAGTGGGGAGTGTGCTGACTGGGCTGCCCAGCACACTTAGAGCAGCTTTTAGCCTCTGATGAAGCCTGTCACACACTTCTGCTTGGAGCAGTGACCCTGGAGGAAGAAATGAGAACCAGTTTGGGAAAGGGTGATGTCTCCATAGATCATCATATCCTGAGTCCACCAATGACCCAGGGAGGTTGGAGATATTATTCCAAAGTGTTCTGCAATGCACACCAGTGTGTCTCTCAGTGCTGTGATCTGCAGGGGAAGTCTCCAGGGGGGATGGTGCTGGTTGTGTTTGGAGACGATGCCAAAATTCAGAGGGACACACCAGGGACAGTGTGTGCTTGGGTTCCCCTGCATGCTGGACATTGTCAGGAAACATTTTTTCTGCTTCTTAGATGTGTCTTGGGCTCTCTAAAGGCACAGCTGGGTGCTGAGGGGCAGAGTTGTGTCCTGTGTGTTTTTCCCCACCATTATACTGGGTTTTATTTAGAAAAAAAGGCAGCAAGGCTGGCAGAAGCCATTCTTTGTGATATGTTGCAGCAACTGAAAGGAGAAAACTCTGATTTTTATGGCTTTCAAGGAAAGGCTTCCTATTTAGCCCAGGAATAGCAGCTGTTCTCCCAGTTTACAACACACAAACAGACGGCATTGTTTTCTGATTTGCCTTTTTTATTACAGCAGATATTGGATAGATGGATAGATAGCTAGAAAAAAAAAAAACACAAAAAACCCAACACAACAACAACAACAACAACAACCCACAAAACCAAAACCAACCAAACAAAAACAAAAACAAAACCCAACCAAAAAAACAAACAAACAAACAAACAAAAAAAACACACCCCCAAAAAAAAACAACAAAAAAAACCACCAGGGGAAGACCAGCCCAGCTGGTTCACTTTATGGCATTTGGGAACTGTAGGAGCCCAGCACATGCTCTTCCAGGCAAACACCACCCAGGTACACCCATGATCAGTGTTGCTATCTCGGGCTGCATGGGAAAAGGGTCCCTTGGGGTGGGTTGGGCAGTGAAGAGGTAGTCCCAGGGGACTTTCTTGTATATGGGATGTATACAAAAGCTGTGAGATGCCCCGTGAGCCAGGCAAGAGCCAGCCTGTAAGGGTGGCTCTGCAGCCTGTTGGGAGCACTGCAGTCAAAAGGGACTCTTCTGCCTCAATTCATCAAACACAACTGCATCAATGTGAGGGAGCAGAGCACTGGGTGGGCGGGGGCCATTTTAACAATGCGGTGATGTCTTCCTGTTTATTTATTTATTTATTTATTTATTTTATTTCATTTCTTTATTTAACCAAGATCGCACCTGCAAATGGCTGAACTGATTTCTGTAACTAAGGCTCCTCTGTGTCAGGTGCTCAGAGGGTATTGCTGCCTCGGCTGATCTTTCTGCAGGCAGCACTGGATGATATTTTTTTTTTTTTTTTTTTTTTTTTTTTTTTTTTTTTTTTTTTTTTTTGAGCTTCCTCAAGCTCATCTACCCTCCCGGCTGCTCTCACGGTGTAGCAAAGCAAAGGGGCTTCTGCCAAGGCTTGTCGGGCAGGCCACTCGGCAGGGCTCTCTGCCTTCGGGTGACTCGAGCGCTTGTTAATTGGCAGCAGGTTCTTAGCCCTCGCTGGAGGCAGAGGCTGTGCCAACACGCTGCTTCCTCCAGCGCATCGCTCCGGTGATTACAGCTTGACTCAGCCTTGCCGTGCTGCTGTTCTTCCCTCCTGAGCCTCTCCTGGGAGCCGGAGGTTTTGGCAGGCGCCTCCTCGGTGTAAGGTGTCTCTGGGGACCCGGGTTCACTTACCGGGACTGTCTCACATGTGCCCAAACTGGCTGCAGGCTCCAGCCATCGAGGGAGAGGAGCGGGTGCCAGCAGCCAGTGAGTCAGTGCACTCCGTGGTATTTGCTAGGCTTGGGTGGGGTTCCTCAGAAATGCCAGTTCACTTCCAAAGGAGCATAAATCACTGCATTTAAACAAGCTTCAGTTCCGCAGATCCCTGTTTAGCAGCCAGGATGGGGCTTACAGTTAATTAAAAAAAAACAAAAAAGAAGAGGGCATGTGAAAGCAAGACCCAAATGTCTCTAATAATTATCCTAAGAGCAAAAACTTTCACTCTTCTTTTGGATGATGACAAACGCTGGGGAGCAGCCGCCCCCGGAAACTCGGGCCCCTCCTGCCTCCCTCCCTTTGAAGCTTGGTTTCCTTCCCCTCGGCGGTGCAGCGACGTGACTGGGGACAGTGTGTTCATCACATGCTGGCACTCGGGCTCTCTGCGGGGCCGAGCCCGGCTGCTCCTACAGCGGCCCGTGTCCTCCCTGCAGAGCAGTTCCTCCGCGGCTGCTTGGGAGAGGGACAAACGCGGCGGCTGCAGCCATTTGCTGGCTTTGGAGAAGGAATCCCTCCTTCCCCATCCTGCCTGGCTCTGCACACCCCTGCACGGGTGATCTGTGTGGGCCAGGAGGGACAGGAACACTCCCTTGCTGGAGGAAGGGACCAAGCATTTTTTTCTGTAGGTAATCCACCGTAAGAGTCAGAAAAGAAAAACTCCCAAACCTTTAAGTTTAAAACAACTGGACCTCTCTTATCTGCTCCCACAAACTGAGAGCATCTTTTCCTGCCCTCTTGTTGCTGATCCAAGTCAATTGATTTGAAAGGCTGGATATCTGGGGTCTGGGGCCTCGTTTGCTGCACGGTCCTGATGCTCACGGCCACCCACAGCCAATTGCCTCCTTTGTGAGTCTTGTTCTCCCTCCCGTGTTTCTACCTTTGACGTTAGGTTCTTTCTCTTGCAAGTCCAAAGAACAAAGCTGTCCTCCCCACGCACTCAGGCACTCCTTCTTTCCCTAACTGAGCTCTGCAGTGCAGAGTTATTAATAAGAAATCACAACGTCATGTACAGCCCGCACCTTCAAATCTATCAATGTCACCACCACACAAGATTGTATGTTTTTTCCACCTTTTAGTGCTTCTTTGCTGCAGAGGTTGTTTAAAAGGAGGAGGAAGGCTGAGAAACCCCTCCCTACCTGCCAGAAGAAGTGAGTGATGATTTCAGTTAGGGGTGTGGAAGTTTGACGTCGTCATTCGTGGTTATTAAAAACTGTTATTTGTGAATAGTCAGCTGCTAAAAATAAAAGAATTCTAATACTCTACCATGGTTTATCTTGTTGAAGGTGTCAAAATGATCCTGGTTTCTCAACTTCTTATGTAAAATGTCACTTTCTAAGTGGTGCTCATGGCATGTGTCTCTGCTTATTCCTTGGTAACATATTTAAGGTTAATACTCAGCAGTGGCCATTAAAATCAGCTTCTGCTTGAGCAGGGTTAGGTTTTGAAGACGTATTTTCCACATTTCCCATAGTTAGTAGAATCCATACAGAAATGCAGGAATACAATTGCAGGACCCCGTCCCAGCAAATGCTGGGTTTCACTGCCATCAGGGTGAGTGATGTGCAAAGCAGCTTTGGACCCTCTGCCCTGGCACATTGAGGAATTCAGGACAAAACCTTTCTAAGGAAATGTTGCAGCAAAAGAATACAACACAGCAGCAGGTAGATTTTATGGTGGGGATCTTTCTGTGTTTTCCCCTTGCAGCATAGGTGGGACCTCTAATGAGTAACCACACCACGCTCCCCATAGCAGTGTTTGACTCATTCCATTGATTGTCTTGTAGCAAGAAAAGGAATTAGCTTGTGGCTTTCTTAGTACCTCAGAGGATTCACAATACTGCCGGAATGTGGAACAGGGGGAGGTGTCACAACATCAGCCTCAAGCACCAAGTTCCTCCAGCATGGGCTGCAGGGACCATGGGCCTCATGGCCCCCACAAAGGAGTCTGCAGGTGGATGTGAGGGTGACACTGACCCAGAGAACCACTGCAGCCTTCACCAGCCCACTGGGCACAAACACTTCTGAAATAGTCTCTTTCTGTATGCACGAGCATTGCCACTGGGGTGCAGCTCTGCAACCTTGTTTCTGCTCAGCACTGGGATTCCTACACCCGCGGGCAGCCTGTGAGTACATTAGTGGGGCTTCTGCAGAGGACAAGCAGGGCTCTTGCCATTGCTGGCTCCCAGGGAGGTGGCACGGGACCCAAATGGGTTTGTTGAGAGCAAGCCAAAGCTGGAATTAGAGTGAGACAGTTTGTGTCCGTGGGGAGAGTAACAGTAGCCCCAGACCAATTCACTGTGTAGGCAAACAGCAGCCAGGAGGGCTTGGTGGAGCCAAGGGAACAGGGTGATGGAGAGAGGGCTGCACTGGGACTGGAAGCCCCATCCAGTCCTCCTTGTTCTCTGGTGTGTGAGGCTGCCTGGGAGTCTCATCATTTGCAGCTTTAAAATCTTGTGGACTTCAGGGAAGAACGTGGAAACTGCTGTGGGCTAGGACAGCTGTAAAAATCCCTCACTGCCTTGTGCCAGCTTGTGTGAGCAGCCATTTACTTCCCAGCTAGAGAGCTGCACAGTGAGTGAGGGGGAAGGAAATCCCACTCTAGAACTGCATTGGTGTAGGGTATCAGGGATATTTCTTCCTCTGTTGTTCCAACTACCTTACTCCACATGCTACTTTCTGCTGTCTTATTTAGCAATAAGAGCAAAATGTCACTTGCTTTTGCAACCTGACAATGTGTATGTGCCATGGGGCATAATGTGGGAAGGACACTGAGTATACCTGCTCCTTCTGCTATCCATGGGCTGTTCACAAAACCACATTAATATCCCTTCCCTCCAGACACCTGCCAGAGACATGAACCTCTCCTGCTTTGTAATTCCTGCCCAGGAGGTTTGGGACACAGAGGAGAAGCCATAGACTAAGAGGCCCCAGTCTGGTCCTTGCTGGGTTCTTCCCCTTCCCTGGGGCAGTCCCAAGCAGAGAAGCTCAGGATATTCCTGTTCCTCCTCTCTGGTTCACCCAGCTGGTCCTCTGACTGCTCACAGAATTGAGTGCACAACCTAGCTGAGTACCCAGCACTGAATGCAGCCCCTCTGAATCCACCAGCTAAGACATCTGCTCAAGTGTGGCAACTTTGTGCAAATTCCAGCCCAAGCTTCCCAAGCATAGAGAGAGCCCGGTGCCTCGAATGGATGGGGAGAGCAGATCACACGCTTGTGCAGTGTGCAAGCAGCTGGAGATGTAAAAGCACCACCTCTACAGAGAGGAACCTGCCCTGTGCCAAATATGGGATCTGGTGTGAGTCAAAATGAGGGACACCAGGAAATAATAGACTTCACATGAAGGAGAGCAATAATTGGCAGCTGTAAATCACCTTTCATCTACAGATCACAGACGCGTCTCAAGCACTAATTAGCAGAGCCTTGCAGCATCCCTGCCCCATAACTAGCGCGGGGCAATGGTTATTCCATCTGCTGGCACACAGCCACATGTCCTTGCAGGCACCAGCAAGAGGGAACTGGCTTGCAAGGTTGGTCCTGTTCCACTTCTCACAGCCGGGCTGGAGGTTCTCGGGCACCCTGCCAAGGCGCTGCTGCGTGTCCCAAGCCAGGGCAGGTTTGGTGTCTGCTTCCACAGCAGGTAAGTGAAGATGGGCCAGGGGGAGAAGAGCACACTTGGGATCCAACCCATTTCTGCTTTGGGTTCTATCTTGTATTTTCTGTGTGGAAGTCACTGCTTAATTCGAAGAAATCTTGAGTGAGCCAGGTAAGCTCCTCCAGGGACAAAAGTTCTCCTTAACAGCATTTTAAGTATGGCAGGGAAGTTCGCAAAGTTTCGCAAAGTTTCCATAAATACACGTGTTTGTATATATTTAAATATGCATATTTACCAAACATTTTCAAATATCTAGAGTTCTTTAACCTTGGTCGTTATCTCTATAATGTTGGGAAGACACACCCAAAGCACTTGTTAACTCAGGCATGGGGCAGAGCAGACAGGTTTGCATGGGTCTGTGTGTGGAGTGGTTCATATTTCTTGAAAAGTCCACGGAAGCCTGGCCAGCCCCAGCCTGAAACTCCTGCTTCTCTGAGTTGAGTCATCTTTCCTAGAAAAAATGGAATATGCTTTTCTTGGAAGAATTTAAATGTGAGAAAGTGACATCCTCAGGAAATTTCCCAGTTAGCTGTAGGTGAACCAGACCCATCTTCCCTCCCCCCAGGCTGACTACCTAAGGCACACCAGCAGCACTCTGCGCCTGAAGGACACAGCCTGAGTCTCTGGGTTGCAAAACCTGTGTATTTTGAGTTTGCAGTGAGCAAAATGAAGCAGAAGTTACTGGGCTTCATGTGGGAATTGAAATATAAGACTGTGAAATATGGGAGAGAGGAATCAGACTGGTTAGTCTCTCTCTGCATCTGAAATGTCTATGAACGTTGTTGAAATATTGCGTGTGATCATTTTGCATGGCTGAAAATAGCTCTGCAAGGTGCCTGGTGGCAATGCAAGCCAGCCCTTGGCACCACACTGCTCCCAGCATCGCTTTATTGTCACACTAGGAGCTTTGCTGTACAAAGAAAGCACAACTGGAGTCTTCTGCTTTGTCCGTGCTACAAGGAGGTAAATTAAAGGCTGGAGAGATTTTAATTTGCTCCAGGACACAAAGAACATCAGGGCAGAAGTGAGACCTGCAAGCCCTAGCTGACAGTCCCTCGCCTTGACTTCTGAACGATGTGGGATTCATTCCCTTCGTTAAAAATAACCTTGTTTATAACCTCTGTTTCATGATTCAGCTTTTCTGCAGTCATCAACTGATCGCCATCAAAGCAGGGCAGCATCAGATTTCAGGAGGAAGATGCAGTAGTCTGTTGCAGCTCAGACTTGCTCCTTGCAAAGGGCAGTTTGATGGAGGAAATGAGGGATACCTTGTCAAAGGGCTGCTCTTTTTGGAGAGGAGTTCTCCTCTCTGAGATCTCTGTGCCAAATCCTAAGCTGCCTGGAGCTCCTGTTGTGCAAATCCCCCACCCATGGCTTCTGCCCTGCCAGAAACACCAGTGCCTCATCACCATGAATGTGGCCCCGTGGAGGCCCAAAGCTACAGACAAATGTGGTTTTCCTGGTTCCTCTCCTCCTTCTTGCCTGTAGGTCAGAGCATCAGACGCACACTGCTCTACGTATGGCAACCTGGGGCCCTACCAGTGGCACAGCTACCAGTTCTACGCTTGAAGCAAGACTCATTGCCAAGAAAAATCTCCTAGAAAGTCCCACACACCCACTTTTATTCCTCGCACTGTGGTGTGACGTGTCCCGCAGGCAGCACAGCTCCCCAGGCTTCTAATGACCATGTTGTGAGGGTTTGCTAACTGCTGCACTATGCTGTCCGCAAAAATCAGGCTACGCAGCTGCAGTCCTCATCCCCTTTAGCAGACTGGGAAGCAGAAGGACAAAATGGAAAGGATCATCCCTTTCCAAAACCGCCTGGTGATTTTTAGCTAGCTCTGGATTAAGTTACTGTGTTCAGGTGAGTCAGCAACTGCTGGCCCAAGTGGTGTGCCCATGGACGCACAAATAATCTGTAGCAAACACCCAAGCAGAAGCCAAACCCTTGGTGGAAATTTGTGTTCATCCCTCATTTTTTTAGGAGCTAATCCTTTGTCCTTGCAGGAAGAGGAATTTTCCATAAATGTGGTATTTTATTTTTTTTTTTTTTACACCTCATTGTGTGTTTAATGTTTAACAGTGGGATCATTATGGTTTTATTAGCAGCGTGTAACGCTTTGTCATCTTCAACTGACTTCGCAAACATTAACTAATTGATCTCAACTATGAATCAGTGGTGGTAACTAGGAAGGGAGGCAAAGTGGTCTGCTGGTGGTCACTGGGGAAGTGGCTGTCAGAACAGGGCACAGAAACCCGGGCTCATGCTTTGCTGCTCAGACCACGAACACAACAGTTTTATTAGTGTTGTTTCCATTAGTGCTGCTGTCAGGGAGGGCTACTCTGCCTGCAATAAACGATCTTCAGCTGCTTTTCTCTGCCTTGGGTTGGGTTCATGCTTGACAAAATGTCACCAACCCCCCCAAAAATGCTAAATTAAGAAAGAAAAAAAAAAAAAAAGGTGACTGACTTTGTTTTCCTCAGCTATCCAGTGGTTGCTGGTTGTTTTCCGCTCCCCCTAACAAAACACGTAATTCAATTATCTATGTTTGTGGGAATTAGATGATAAAGCCAGAAAGGAGCAGGGCTGCTTGCAGCCGCAGCCCGAGAGGGTTTTAAGGGCCACATCGGCAGAGACTGACTTGAAGCATCCTGAAGCCGGCTGCCAGGAAATTAGCTCCTCGTTTGCAGTATGCAGAACATGTACGGCGGCTTCATGATTTACTCGCTCATCTGCTTCACATTGCGCCTACTCTCCCTCGCGACTGTCCTGGCGTACGCAATCTTCTGTTGCAAAACAGGAGTGAAAATGAGCACTGCAGCGTGGAAGAGCTGTGCCACTACCCAGGTAAGGGTGGCCAAGCCTGGCAGGGACACAGCCCCTCGGGGCGGGCAGGGTGGAGTGACAACAGCTGGAGACTGGTGGTGGCTTTGAGGACAAATGAGATGTGTTTGGGGTGATGTGATGACTGCTTGGGGACAGCAGGGGTATGACCCCTCAGTGAGGGGCTGCAATGATGGCTTTGGACATAAAGATAGTGCAGTGGAGGAGGTGATGGTGACTTTGGGGACAGTGGGAACAGAGCAGGAAGGTGTAATAGTGGCCTAGGGAACAGCAGGGGTACGGTGGGGATATGTAAGAGTGGCTTTAGGGACAGAGGGTACAGAGTGAGAAGGTATGATGGTGACTTTGGGTACAGCAGGGACAGAGTGGGGGCATGTGATGGTGGCTTTGGGGACAGAGAAGACAGAGCAGAAGGTGTAATGGTGGCTTTGGCAATAGAGGACACAGTGGGAGATATATGATGGTGACTTTGGGACAGCAGGGACACAAGGGGGGGTGTGAGATGGTGGCTTTGTGCTCAGTGGGGCTTCAGCCCCTCTGCAGGTGGATGTGACGGTGGTTTGAGGACAGTAGGGATTCAACCCCTCATCAGGTGACTGTGATAGTGGCTTTGGGGACTGAGGGTACAGACTGCAAAGGTATCATGGTGGCTTTGTGGACAGAGGGACTACAGCCCCTTAGAAGGTGGATGCGGTGGTGGTTTTGGGGGCAGTGGGGACAGAACAAGAAGGTGTGATGGTAGTTTTGGAGACAGCAGGGACACAGTGGGGACGTGTGATAGTGACTTTGGGAACAGTGTGGATACAGTGTGAGTGTATGATGGTGGCTTGGGGACAGAGGGGACACAGCAGGAATACGTGATGGTGATTTGGGGACACTAAGGGATGCAGCCCCTTAGTGGGGGTCGTCACAGTGGTTTTGGGCTCAGCGGGGCCCCAGCAAGGCGGTGTGATGGTGAATTCAGTGACAGAGGAGACATGCCAGGGACATGAGATGGTGGCTTTGGGGACGGAGTGGACAAGCCAGGGACGTGTGATGACAGTTGTGGGAGGAGGGGACGCGGCAGGGAGGAACGGCGGTGGCTTGGTGACAGAGGCGATGCAGCCCCTCAGCAGGTGGCGGTGGCTTTGGGGGCAGGTGGGCTCGGCGCGGGAGCGCGGTGTCCCTGCGCACAGCGGCGGGCAGAGGTGCGGGTGCCGGGAGGAGCCCGGGCATCCCGGCCGGCGGCGGGAGCAGCGGCCCCGGGGCGCGTCTCGCGGGTCGCGGCGGGGCGGGGGTCGCGGGGCGGTTGCCATGGCAGCAGCCGGGCGGCGCGCGCGGCCGGCGGGGCGCGGCGCGGCCCCGGAGCGTACCATGTGCGCCCGGCGGCGGGAGGCGGCGGCGGAGGGGCCACGACGGCGGCGGCTGCTGCTGCTGCCCTGCTGCTATAGCTCCGCCACGGCGGGCCCGGCGACCAGGAGCCGCTGCATCAATGTAACGGCGGGGAACGGGGGCGGAGGGGACGGGGAGGATGAGGGGGGACGCCGAGTGGCATTTCCACGCCGCGCGTGGCCGCGGGGAGAGGGGGGTGAGGGGGGCGGAGGGCGGGCGGGAGGCGTTAAAATGGCGGCGCGCAGGCGGCCCCCGCGCTAAACCGGCCCCCGTGGCTCGCCCCGCGCCGCCGCGCGTGGCACGGAGCGGCCGCCGCTGCCTGCGAGCGCCGTCGCCGCTGTGAGGTAAGGCCGGGGCGGCCGCGGGACGATCGGTGCCCCCCCCGAGCTGCGGGCACCCGGGGACGGGGGGCGCGCTCCGGGGAGGGGGCGCGGCGGCGGCTGGTTCCGGTCCATGTCCCGGTCCCGCGGGCGGCTGTCCCGGGAGCGCAGGCGGGCTGGCCGCGGGTGCTGGCGCGGCTCCGCATCTCTCCTTTGTCTGGCGGCGGTGGCGGGCCCGGGCTCCGCTCCGGCGGGCGGCTGGCGCGGTTGGAGCGTGGCGGGGGCGGCGTTCCGTTCTTTAATAGGAAAAAAAAAAAAAATCACAAAACCCACACCAGAACTAATTTTTGCAGCCGAAAGTGTTGCAAGCGCTGCCGTAGCCTGGTAGCGTGGCAAACCCCTGCTCAGAGCAGCGGGAAGAGGAGTTTTACTTCTGGAAAAGCAGCCCAAACTCTCCGGAGGTCTCCGACCGCCGCAGCGGCGAGAGAGGGGCCTGAGGGGAGGGGGGGATTTTTTCCTTTTTTTTTTTTTTTTTTTTTTTTTTTTTTTTTTTTTTTTTTTGACTCTTATGAAGACATGCGCATTTGTTCATTCTTGCCACCGCACTGGAGTCTGCCTAGAAACAAAGAACACAGCCTGGCGAAGTTGATGCTGGCTCCCAAAGTGTCTGGCTTCCCCCCCCCCCCCCCCCCCCAGCTTTCGTATTTTCCTTCATTTACTAGTGGCATCGGTAAAAGCCTCGAGATGTTTCCTTCAATTATTCCCATGTGCCTCCTGATGGAAACACACCAGCCCCCCGCCGCCTCTCCCCTTCGCCCCCCTCGCCCCCACCAGGCCAGGTTACGCATTTTGGAAAGTGCAGCCATGATAGGCACAGCAACTTCTCTCTCCCATTTTGCCCCGGCCCCGCGGTGTGACAGCTCGCAGGAGGTGTGCCTTCTCGCCGGGAGCCACCCCCTTGCTGAATCATCGCCGAGCCATGGCCGGACAGCTCGTCCGCTCGGGCAGCGGAGCATTCCCGGGCCGAGCATGAGGCGGCGGCGAGGCTGACGCGAGGCAGAGACCTGTTAACATTCGGCTCAGGCGCGGGCGAGCGGCTGCGGGGAGAAAACCTTCCCGTTTCACGGCAGCGGGAGCCGCCGAGGCAGTTTTGACCTCAAAAAAGCAAGACGTGTGCTGCTGTAAGGAGCATCCCCTGCCTTTGAGGTAGTGAAAGTCCGACTGACTGGTCCTCCAGCTTTTGCCTCTGAAAACTCCCCTCCTGCTCAGATAGACTCCGTGTGCGATCAGCACCGGGCTCAGGGAGCGACGTGCGAATTCGTGGTGTTGTGGCTCTTAGCAATAATCCTATATTGCGTTTGCATAGAGAAGTTTGTGAACAGTAGTGTCGTGTCTGTGCTATTTGCCTAAAACTAGTTTCCATTCTCTACCGATGGAAAACTAGTTTCCATTCTCTACCACAAGGAAATAATGGCTTAATCTGTATGAGGCTTGGGGTGCGAGTGTGTCAGATGCTGAGGTGTTGCTAGGTATCCCTGCCTCCATTCAAAGGCTGCCAAAAAGTAAGAGAGTGAGAGGTGGGATGAGCAATTTTCAGCTGGGGTGTATCAGGCAAGACTAAATTGCAGCAGTTGTTGGACATGTAACATGATCCTGTAATTAGAGTGAGGTTATAGTCTATACCATGTTGAAACTATTGAATGTCTGAGTTGGAGCAGTCTGAATTAAGCTAGTTATTCTGGGATTATACAGAAGCTGAAGTAATACAGTTAAAGTTTCCACAGAGCAGCTTCCATGGAGTTGCAGAGATGTTTTCCCCCTTTGATCCTCCTTGTGGGTGTTTTGCTGTTGAGGTAGTGTATGGAGGCTGCAATGGTGCTGCTCTTCAGGTTGGAGAAATGCCTTACATGGCACAGTCCTGCTCCTTGGAGCTTAATTTATTAATGAACATCCAAATCATGCATCTTGGTCCTGGGAGGGGAAAAAAATCCTGAAGGGAGGACTTGGGGGCTCAGCTTCGTGCAGAAGTGAAGGACTTAAAGGACTCTATAATCTTAAAACTTCCCTGCCCCCATTACTCTCCAAACCCCAGGAAAGGTGAGTTGTTAGCAAGTCTGGTCTAGAGCCTGGTCTGGTGGAGAGCCTTCAGGCTGTGGTCTTTTCAGTGCTCCTGCCAGTGGGGCAGGACCTTCCTGGGGTGGCTTCAGGCGGCTCTGTTTGCTGTAGGGTTGTAGTGGTGTGGAGCTGCACAGGCAGATCTGGGAGGCTGTGCAGAGGTACGGTGTGTGGGCACCAGCTCTGCTCGCGGGGGATAATTTCCCTTGGTGTGTGTGCTTATATATATAGACATGGTACACGTTTAAATGAAGTAATTTTAAAGTAGAGATGGCCCAGAAAAGTTTTGAGAACTATTTTGGTGTTCTGAGTGTTTATCTTTCAAAGACAATGGACTGTGCTGAAGCTTCTCGGTATTATGAGATGTGCTGATAGCAGGAGAAGAAGCAGTGTACTTCGGGCTCAGCTGGCCTTCCTAGGAGCAGCTGAGTGCACCTGGTTCATCCTGTTTACAGCTCTGTGGCTGCTGCAGAGCTGGTGCTGCCTTATGGGCCTTTTGGGATATGTTGGCAGGGGCCCAAAGCAGACCTGGTGGTCAGCAAGGCAATTAGCCCCACGGTGCTGTAAACTGTCATGCTCAGCCTCCTGCAGCATCTGGCCAGGTCAGCAGAATTCAGGGTGCCACGTCTTTCCTCTTGTGTGAGGGGATGAGGGACCCACATGGAGAAAGAGGGAGTGGATCTAGACCTGTCATTCCTCCCTCCCAGTGCTGGACCATGTGCTGCAGGAAGGTTACTGACAGTGGGGATGCTGGGCAGTTGTCCCTCTGAGATGCTGAATCCACACAGGATTTTCTAGTGGTTTTGGTGCCCAGTTCCACATCACAAGCAATGGGGGCCTTCTCTGCCCTCTTATTCCCTGTTAGAAAATGGCTGGCATAAGCCTTAAATATTATTCTTAGACTTTTACAGACCTAGAAATTTTCTCCTGGGCTTGTCCCATCTTGGCAAGAGGAATATGTGGAGCTTAGAATTTTGCAGTTATGATACCATCAGATGTGAAGTTTTGAGAGGCTGTTCTGCATGTTTAAGGGAATCTCAAAGTGTAACTTAAAAACTTGTGACTGCAAAGAGAGAGGCTGGCTTTCTTACTTTTTGCAGCATAACTTGCAAATCAGTTTTGAAGCTGGTGCTGTGGTTGAAGTGTGCTGCTTCTGGCCTTTTCCTCCTGACTCTTTCATCCTTATGATTTAAGAGTATTCTTGCTGAATACCAAGTAAAAAAAGGATGCTTATTTTAGCCGTCACTCAGCTTCTCAATGTGGCCACAGAAATGGTTGTGTTGGCAGAAGGACTTGGGGGCCCAGGCAGGAACAGGCTTTATAACTTCGTTTCTAATGTCTGGATTTTCCTAAAGGCACAAATCAAACCATGGCTGGCCTAGTCACCAGTGCTGTAGCTCAGTTAGGAGCCTGAAAACAAATGAAGATTTTCTTTTGGCTAATTCAGGCACGGGTGAAGATGATGAATCTACAGTTGGGATTTAGTGACTGATGCCCACAGTAGGACACCCCTTCTGTGCTGGTAGTGACAACTTGTCTTCGTCAGCAGAGTGAACCACATGACTCAGATGTGTTGGGAAAGAGTATGGAGCATTCATTGGACAGGCTTATTGGACTATGAACGTACTAGAATTCACGTGTGGAAACTGAGTACTAGAAACACGAGGCTGCTCATTGAGAGGGAGACTGAGCACTGGAAAGTACAGTTTGCTTTGATCTTGATATCCAAAGGTAGTCATAGGAGTGATGGCTCTCTTGGTGTGCTTTGAGAAGAATGCAAACATCCAACCAAAGAACTGCCACGTCAGACAGACATGGCATCTTGCATTTCCATTGCCCAAGTCCAGCCTCCCAGCAGCCATCAGGGAAAATGTGAGAAAAATCTTTTGCAAAATGCTGGAAAATCTTGGTTGGGGAGCGACTGCAGCCTGGAAGCAGGGAAGAGAGGATGTCTTTATTGCACAGTGTGTGTTTGCTCTTAAAATCCCTTAAAAGCTCTGAAGCTCAAGCTTGCTTGATTTGCTGTGTTTGCCATATGTAACATTTCAGTGAGAAGTTTCAATTCAGTGTGGCTCAGTTGATGCAGGAGTTCCTTTTTAGGTGATAGGAATCTGCTTACCCATGTGTAACATACTGATTTGCCTTTTAGACTGTTTTTTGGAGGGGGGAGTTGTGAACTTCTTTTCAATTGGTGTAGTCCAGACCTCTGGGCAGTGCATGCACTCATCTCTAGGGCAATGTTCAGGTTCTTAATTTGTCATATGATTGAAGCATAGCCTTGTCTCTTTTGCTGAAATTCAGTCTTTAGGATGGAGCATTTATAATAAAACATTTTGTAATTCTCTGTTCACCTCTAATGCCACACCGCAGGTTCCCCAGACCTAGTGTCTGCTGCTGAAATGGAATTCCTTGTTGTGCCCCCTGAGTATAGAAATTGTATAAATTGATCCTTTTAGTTCGATTTCTCTAGATTTCCATGTGTGCAAATTTCTGCGCCTAGGTAGATGAATTTGTGCTTGTGATGCTCTTGCAGTTGGCCACCTCTTTCCTGTTAAGATGTGCGGTGTGTGTTGTTCTTTTAAAAGGTGTGTATCCTCCCCTTTTTCCATGCCATCTTCCAGGAAGGATTGTCTACCCAGAGCGATGTTATCATCTCCCATTTTAAATGGTGTCAGCAGATATTTGTTTTCCCCCTTTTCTCATTCTGATGTTAAGTATTCACCATGGGAATGAGTCGTCTTGTATTATTCACATGGAGCAAATCTGTGGCTTGGCCCAAAAATTATAAGGCCCTGCTGAGTGAGGATGAGGGCCTTGGGAGCCCAAGTGAAGGTGCCAGGATCTGTTTGCCTGGGTTTTTCTTTTGTAAAAGCACGTAGGCCGATAGCAAGCTGAAAAAGCAGTGGCCTTCTGAGCCGGGTATTTTATGTCTGAGGGCTTCTGAATGCATAAAATCAGGGAGAATGTGTCTGTGTAATCCGATCTGCTCTTGAAAGCCTTGTGGAGGGCTGCATGCTGCAGACATAAGCTGTGTCAATAAGAACTCTATTCACCCTCGGAAAACAGCCTCGTGATCGAGCTTGATTGGCAGGCTTCCTAAGGGAGGGCCTTTTTTTGAGAAAGAGCTCTGATTTTTTGGCGGTACTTCTGACTGCCTTTTCGGACTCCCACTTATTGTTCTTTCCTCAGCGTGATAAACTTGGATATTTTTGCTGGGAGCTTGCTGGGGCAGAGGGAGGATTTCATATAGCACTGTAACAGGAGTGTGGGGTGAGTTTTCTTCCTTGCAGTGCAGCTCCTCTGCCAAAGCTGTATTTGTGAGCGTGAAGGTGAGGGATTTAAAAGAATATGAGGTAGGACTGGATGTTGCTGTGTGCAGGAGAGTGTACCATACTTGTGTGCGTGCTCAGGGTACTGTCTTGCAGAACAGTGGCACAAAACACCCATCCTTGTGAAAGTCTTGGATAGTAATGTACAAAATGTGTGATTGTGCATGCTTATGTACTTTTTTCCCCCTTGGTTCTGCAGATATCTGTGTTATCCAGAGGTGTTGTTGGATGAAATTCTGCTTTTGGTAATGCTGCCATAAATCTGCCGTGATGGCAGTGTTGTACTAATGGCTGTAATTTGCTGGTTGCTATTATATATATATATTAAAAAAATTTTAAAAAATCACGCAAGGTAAAAATCTAATTCTGCTTTATGAAGTATTCTACACCTGGCATGTAATCTTTTAAAATCTTGTAGGAAAAATCTGCTTGAGCTGATAAAAATGGTACTTATGAGATTTGCTGAAAGCAGAATTTTAGTCAGAATACCAGGTTCTGAGCTGCTGTTCAATGTGTAGCGTTTGTGTAAATGACATTTTCTGCTGCATTACATGTGTGATATTCAGCGTTTGCTCTGCTGAGGTCTTAAAGCCATTCTCTTTGGCACTGAGTTACTGGCTTTAGCAAAAGAGATAATGGACTTTCAGTTTTGCATGTTTCATTTTTTTTTCCCAAGTCCTTTGGTCTATCTGTCACTTTTTTTAAAGCTTCATGTCCTTCGTCAAGTGATGGTTTGAAAATTAGCTCACGTGTATGTCTTTCTGGGTTATTCCTGTAGCTGCAAATGAAAGCCTTAAAACATAATTAGGATGTAATATGCAGGAGCTCAAAAAAAAAAAAAAGCGCAAAGTTATTATTTAAGAGAAAGCAATTATGTTTTGAGCCAATTGAGGCTTGACTTAATTTCTCAGGGTTTGCTGGTGATGATATAGTAAAACCAAAATTAACTCCTGAAATATGCCTGTCCTGAGTCAGGAATTTGGCTAGTGAAAATGTAGAGAGCCACTGAAAGAAGGGGAATCTCTTTGTAAGGGAGCCTATACCTGTACAGTTTGCAAAGGGATGCAGCATTTGGGGTGATTCCTGCATTTCCATTTTTCTGGCTCCTCCCAGCTGTATCCCCTTCAGTAAAGGCCTGATCTTGCCTACAAAGCTTTAATAAAAAACTGTCTGTTTTAGGTGGGATTGGACCCTGAGCAAACAGTGTGCAGACCATGGTGGCCATGGACAGGGTGAGGGTGGGCAGGAAACACTGGCTGATGCTCTGCTTAGTATGGGGAGGCCGCAGCTGGGTGATTTGTTTTTACTTCCTGTTCCCAATCTGTTTGAGTCAAAAGTAGCGGTGTTTTTCCATATTAAGATGTTTGTCTTCATTCTGCTAGGCAGCAATAAATTTCACACTGTGCACAATGTGTTTTTTTATATTTCAGAGACACTTCATTGCTGCCTTTGACTTTTAATTTGGATGGTGCAACCTTTATTAGTGCTTTCTTTGTTGCACGACCTGCTTTTCAAGGAAAACAGAAAGCTTTTTCTTTTTTTTCTCCTTCTGTTTTGGAAAGAGCCTTTGAAATATCTCACAAGTCTGTAGCTGAGCAGAGGGAGCTTGCTCACAGGTCTGTCTGTCATGCCTGACTCCTCAGCAGGCTCACAGGGAGATGGGGACACCTCAGCCTGCTTCTCTGCTGCTGGAGTTAATTGGGATACTGGCACTTAATTCATTAGTGCTTGTGAAGCATTTGGTAATGTTTTGATGGAAGGTTCTGGGACTGTGTGGTGGTGAGGTGTGGTTGTGCAATGCAGGGCTGTGATGCTGGGAGGAGCCTGTGTGGGTTGATGGACCAGTTGTTAAAGTGGTCCTAAAGGCTGGAATGGTGAGCTGTAAAACACCCCATGTCACTGATGGGAAATCCTGCCCAGTAAAGGATGGGATCTGAGCCATGGCTGACTGCCGGGCTGCTGCTGGGAGTTGTTCTCCAGAGCACCAGGTTAGTCCACAGCATGCAAAATGTTACTGCAGGCCATAGGGTGCAAAACTGATGGAGAAGAGAGATGCAGGCTCTTTGGGCTCTTGCCTGGTTGGGCAGCAGAGGTGTTTGGGTTTCTCTCCCCAAAATCTGTTCAAAACCTTTAAGTTGCTGGTCACTCTTCTTAAGTTGCTCAGTTGTATAATCTCCTACTCTGCAGCTAGCAAGTCAGGATGGCCCACTAGGTATTAGTGGGCTCCTTTCAAATATAGTCTGAACATTTTTATATAAATAGTAATAAGCAGTGCTGGCCCAGGGGGCTTGTATTACATTCACATACATTTCAGTGAAGTTATTTTTGAAGCACAAAAAAGAAGCACGAAGCCATCCACAGGGTTACAGGTGGTTTATCCTCCTTTTTCTTAAGCCTCCAGATGCCGAATTGTATCTGACTGAGGAGGTCTGTGAGTGCAGAGGTGAAGCCTCCATACCCTTAGATGTGCTGCTCAGATTTTGGCAGTGGCATCTCCACCTTGCATTTGCACTTGACTCCTGGATCCACAAGCATATGCCTGCATTCTGTGTACTCTGCTTGTTCCTCAGACCAGGTCCATCACTGACGAATTTGGCTCGACTAATTATTCAGTGAAGCACTTGGTGTGACAGCCTTGGTGCCCTTCGTTAAGCAGAGCCTCAGTAACGAGCTAATGCTGGCAGTGTCCCAAGTGCCTAGGCGTGGTCTGGCTAATGAAGCAGCACCTTTCACATGGTGCTTGAGGAAGCTGCACTTCAGGTCATGTAAATAAGGAAACCAGAGTGGGCTGCTCTCCTACAGGATGAACAGTGAGCTCCTTCCCTACTGCATCTCTGCAGTGAACTGACACCTCCCCTGCTGCCTCTGGGTGCAACCAGCCTCTCCCCTGTTCTCAGAAATTCAGGCAGGTTATCCCCACTCCTCCCCATGCCTGCACTGCATGCTCCCTTGGACCAGTCTGCCCAGGGCACCTCTCTTGCGTGGCTCTCTCACAGGATTGACCATCTTCATCATGATTTTGATGGTCTGCAGAGCAGTGGACTAAGTAGCTGTGATCCATATTTCTTCTGAGACTGTAGAGAGGAATATGGCTTGTAGGGCAGATTCTGCATGAGGTTTTATGAACCTTGCTGAAGGGAGAGCCCTGCTGGTTTGGGGACTTTCCAGCTCTGGTGACTGTGTTGTAATATGACTCATTCAGTAGCTGACGCTCAAGTACCAAGGTTGGAATGAGGATGCTGCTGCCAAATGCCGAATTCATTCTGTGCCTTGTGTTAGGTAGAAGGTTATCCTTCTAAAAAGACCTTGAGATTTATTAATAAGGTACAGGGAAGCTTCTCGTCTGTTTAATAACAGATTTCTTTATTTTCTGTACAATACCACCCATCTTGTTTTGCTAGAGATACCTGGATTTCTAGATTCAGCCCAGGTGTAGAGAGACTGTCGTAGATGCCCCTACTTGGGTGGTGCCACAATTTCGCATGCCAGCTTATATGATACAGTTTTCCCCTAGGTCTTGAAACATCTTGTGGGGAATGTTGGGAATGTGTATTTGGGACAAGACGGGGAAACCTTTTGACAATGGGGCATTGCCAAGGCCAAGCCATTGGCTGCTTGAGCTCCCAGGCTGTGCCAAGTGCTCTTGGCTTCATGGGTGCCACTAAGCCTGCTCCTTCATGCATTTCATATGTTTTTTGGCACTGAAAGGTGTGTCCTCTTTCCTCACTGTTGCTGTCCTCTTTCCTCTGCTTTGTCAATCTTATGAACACTTGTCCTGGGTGTGGGAGAGGGTAGGAATGATGCCTGGGCCAGTGCAGCCTGTGCTTGGGTCAGCTGGAAAAGGTGGTGAAAGCAGAGCTGGAGGATGCCCAGTGCTGCAGGGAAGCATTTGCATGGGTGAGGCTGAGTCAGTCTCTGGTGGCCTTTTGCAAGGTGCTGGAGTTTCTTGGTTCAGTAACACACTCTCATAATTATGTACTGATTTAATTAGAAAAATGCTTAGAGCATCCATTGCATAAGGCCGTGAGCTAAGGCAGGTGCCTGTTAGCAGGAGTAATTGCCTTTGTGAAACGAAAGGACCGGACAGTTGAGTTGGACTGATCCCATGTAGCGGCAATTCACCACACACTGCATTTCAGACAACTGAATTCTGGTTTTGTAGGTGTGGGGATGTGTTGGCTTGACTTTGCAAGGTAGGGACCAGGAGAGCAAGTGGGGAATGCCACAGTCTGGCCAGGCATGCCAGATTTGGGACTGACTGGCAGTGATTTGCAGGATTTTTGACATGACGTTCCCTTTCTCCCAGTAAAATGTAGATTCAAACACTTACGAGATTTTTTTAGTGCAACCATTCGTGATGTTGAGCAGCAAACACGTGACTGGTGACTTGCTTGTCTAATGGCTTTCTCTTAAGCATCCTCAGATATTTCTCTGTTGTGATGAGTAGGGAGAGGGATTTTACAGTTGAACTGAAACCTGAATTTCAAAAGGAATTTTTTCTCATGAAAATAAATCTGTGTTTAGCTTTGCTGCTGTTACTGTGCTCCTTCAGCAAATATTCAGTTTGCTGATGCTGGCTGTAAAACCATAAAATTTTTAGTGGGGTTGGTGCAGAGTAGTGTCTTCAGTTTGAATCTGAACATTAGTGAGGAGCAACTTGAATTTAAAATCAAGTTTTGGTCACCAGCAACAGACACTTTTTTGTTGGTCCCTTGTGCCTGTGACATGTGCTGGTGGTGTGGTGTGTTCCACACTGGTGAGTGTCAGCTCCCTCTCCCTGGCAGAGCCCAGGGCTGAACACCACTTGTTCCGTCTGCAGGAGTGACATTGCTATAGCACAAGTGAGATTCTCCCCTTGCCTGTTGATAGGCAAAGAGCCCATTAGGATTGCAGAAACTTCTTCAGAAATTTATGCAGCAATTGTACAATTGTAAGCATCCTATCTTCCTTTTTTTTTTTTTTTTTTTTTTTTTTTTTTTTTTTTTAGGTTAAACTAACGCTACAAATACTTTTTTAAATAAGGCTCCTATTTACTTAAAGGGGGAGAAGTGATTATTGTCCAAATATAACTTGTGATAGGCAGAAAGTGAGGCTGACTACAAATGGGAGTGATTCTGGGAGGAAGGTAAAAAACCTTAATATTCTGAATGATAGAAGAATGAATTTAAATTCATTTAATGTCAGTAATCTTTGTATTATTAACCATAATCTGCTTTTGAGAAGCATATAGGCTTCTTTTTTTCTCCCAGCTCTCTGTAGAACTGCATTAATAAGAACAGAGTGTTTCTTCTGACCTCTGCCTTTAGACTGTCAGTTCCCAAGGGCACACATTTTTCTTCTGTGTTTTTGGACAGCATCTGCAGGTAGTGAAAGCTGCCACAAATAAGTAACAAATCTGGGAGTGCGTTACCGTAGTCCCAGATCATTTAGCAAGGGGTTAATCCTGCATGATGCTTACAGGAGAGTGAAACAAGGGTTGCAATCTGATATCCTTTCCTGGGTGGTTTTAGGAGGTGTATTGCCAAAGAGATTCTGAGCAGGGTGATCTTAGGAGGAAACTGAAGGAGTGTGAGAGGGTGCAAGCTGCTGTAGTTTTGGATGCACAACTTTCTGGATGGTTTACCAGAGGGGAGTTACAAATGCAATGGTATCAATGAATTTGATGCAGTATTGTTAGCTGGATTGTGGAGGTGAGGAGGCAAGGCTGGCTTTAGGATGGTTGTTTGGAGCTTTCAGTATGGGGAATAGAGTGCTGTGGCACATCAGACATCTTTGGGTGGGAGGTTATCTTGATCAACCTCATGCATTTTCCTCTTCTGAGGGAAAGAGCTGGTGCACATGAGCTTGGGTTTCTGTAGCAATGTGATGTTGCTCATCCTGGAGATCCAGGCAAAATGAGAGAGAGAATTAAAGCATGAGATCTGCTTATGACCTGAATCTCCTAATCACAGCCCCGTAAGTGAAGGTCTTTGGCTGGGTTGAGTAGAGGGCATTTTCACCCAAGAAAATGTACATCTGCCCTCTACATCGCAGAATTGGAGCTCACTTCTGATGAAATACAGTTGTAAGAACCTTAAACCTTGCCTTAAACCAGACCTGCTATTCGTGACATTGCTTCCCCTGTGTCAGGCACACAGTGCAGGCATGGTGAAGTGAGGTGTGTGCTACCTGAGCTCCCTGTCCTCAGGACACCTACCCTGGGTGCCAGGAGGTGTATCCTAGTGAGTCTGTGCCTTTTGGAACCTGTCCTTCATTTGATGGCTTGGATTAAACCCTTAATTGTATTTAAGTGTTGTCATGCTACTTACTTACTGGGAAGTAACATTGAGGCAGTTCGTGCAACAGTGTGGCCACTTTCACTGACTCTGTAATTTCCTTTTGACTGGCTGTTTCTCCTAGGGTATCCCACTAATGCAAAGCCTGTGGTAATCCCGTGCTTTGCAGCATGGTGTTTAGTTTATTCCAGGTTGTAAGACTGCAGCCAGTGATGTAAGACTTGCTGGTTTTTTTCTTGTATGTAGCTGAACTGAAAAATTAATAAAAAAAAAAAAAAAAAAAAAAAAAAAAGAATTTATTCTGTTTTGAGTGGCGTCAGCAAAGAAAAATAAAAGAAAAAATTTTCAGCACATTTTTGGCATGGAGGTGAAGGGAAGAGCATATTTTTATGGAAAGATATGTAATTCGTTTATTTATTAGATGAGAGGTAGAGATGTTTCAGCTGAGGGATGGAGGAAAATAGAAAAGTAAAAACAAGGAGGGAGGAAGTCTAATGCTCTTTGCCTTTTGTAAAGAAATGCTTTTTTCTTTTGAAGCAGTCTGGAAATTCAGGTTAGTCACTGTAAAGCTGAATAAATGATTTCTCTGAAAAACACTGCCTAGATTGCACATATAGCAGGTAGAAAGATTAAAATATTTCACAAAAAGACTTTAAAAGCACCTTTGGCTCAAATCCATGGTACTGTAAACTGAGTGAGAACCTCTGATTTTTCTGTTACCTGAGGATCTGGCTTTTGGTTTTAATCTCTTTTTTTCTCCCTCCCCTCCTCCTTCCATGATATGAAAGGTGTGTTTGTATGGAGGATTTCTTACAGCACATATTCAAGGACTGTCTCAGAGTTTAGACAATTTGATCCAAAGGCTCTTCCTAGCCTTGGAGTTTTGCTTTTACAGCTGTGAATTAGGAGACTCTTGGTTCAGCATCATGTCAGGTACAGATAATTGGGGTTTTAAACATCGCCCACAAACACTTAACAAAGCACTGTGTAAATGTTTTTGAGAGCTAACAAAAACCTGTGTTGTTGCCTGAAGGTTGAGTCCACAGCTAGCTACCTTCTTGGAATAAGCAGATAACAAATAAGCTACTAATACCTTATTTGTGGTTTGATATTCCCACTGCTGCTACTGATGTGTGACTGGGGTCGAGGTTTTTGGGTCACAAGGTGGAGTGCAGGAGCTAGATCCTGCTCAGTGTTGATACCCTGTTTGTATGGTGTGTTTGGGCAAGATAGGGCAAGCTGTTGTCCATCCATCTCTAGCCTGTGCCTCCTGCATATTGGCCACATGGGGTGGGGACAGCAGGGACCAGGCCATGTGTGGCAAAATAAAGGAGCCAGCTTGCTCTTTTTCTGTACCATTGCAGCAGGTCACTGAGCTGTGCCTGATAAGGTGCTGTCTGGAGATGATGTGGTATCTGGTTGAAGTTCTTTGTGTTCAGTTAGTGTCCTGACTTGTGTTTCTGACAAAGGATGAATAAGTCCTCAAGGCTGGGTTGGATAGGGCTTTGAGCAACCTGTTGTAGTGGGAGGTATTCCTGCCTATGACAGAGGCATTGGAAAGAAGTGATTTTTAAGGTTGGTTTCATCTCCATTCTAACCTTCAGATATACGGGACTTGGCTATGGTTTCAGTGTGAGGCCAGAGCTGCCTCTGAGGAAACTTTGGGGACTGTTGATTTAAGGTTCATGTCCTTTTGGGTGAGCTCTAGGGTAAAGATTCAGATTTCAGAGAGTACTGTGTGTTTTGTTTGCTTTTTGGCTTTTGAACATGTGTGGTTTTTAAGAACAATCAGTTTTGAGGGAGCCTCGTGTCAATAATGTTGGTATTTGGGTAGGGTGATCAAAAGAGTCTCTGCAGGCTGAAGGGGAGACTGAGCACAGAAAGGCCCATGTTGGAGTCACTGTGTATTCACTGTGCCCTTAAGGTATAGGATTAAGCTTGCAGAAAAGGAACGAGGTCAGGTCTAGACCAAGAAGTAGACTCTGGAATCCAGCCAAGAGTGTAAGGTTTTTCTTGTAACAGCATCCTAGATGTGGCAGTTGTGTTGACTTAGCCGAAATGAGGCTGACATCTGTAGGTCAGGCCTGATTAGAAGGGAAGGAGGGTGGAGAGTAGTTCTGCAGAGTAAAGAGGATTTAGAGATAACAGTGGGGGGAGATGTGTAGCCCTTACTTGCAGAATTTGGGCTGGCCTTGGGAATCTCGCCAGCCTGGGAACCTCATGGTCCCTGAGTTCTCTGTGAGCCCCAGGACACTGCGACTGCTGCTCCAATTCATGGGTGTCTTCTGACTGATCCTTTCCCACCGAGTCTGACTTAAGCTTTCTTCTTCTGCTGTTCAAGGGTCGCCTCCCACACAAACCTTTGGCTTGGTGTAAAACCCTACTGTGGTGGCAACACCCACCCTCACTTTGTTGGGTTGGAGGGTTAAGTGTCTGGGTCTCCTGCTTGGTGCAGATGAAAGGTGTTGTACTGCTGAGCTGTGCTGTATGCTGGAGCATTATGTGCTGGAAGCTGCTTCAGAAAATGTTTCTGTGCTCCTTTTGACCTCCATTGTGTCTTCCTGCCCAACTTCAGTTGTGCTTGTGGCTGAGGATGTTGGAGGCTGTATCTTTTTTGAGAGAGAAGGAAAGAGGAGGGTGATGGCACTTCAGAAGCACTAACCCCATACTTTGGTAGAACAGCATTTTGTGCCCAGAATTGTGCTTTACAGTTATTAGCTGCTGCTTACACATTAAGTATGTTGCTCTCAGAAGTGCTCTGACACCATGGATCTCTGTCCTTTGGGATGGGTGAGGTGACACTGCAAACAGTAGTATGAAGGAATATGCCACCTTCAGGGTCAGGAATGTAATTTATCTGTACTTCTTGCCTGGAAACCTTCAGGAGCTGGTCTGCTGTTCTGATTTTTTCCCACAATGATTCCTTTCAGCTTTTCAGAAAAAATGGCTGATTTGATTAGATGAATATTTTTGTGGTATAAATCAGAAAGGAAGAGGGTGCTTAGCTTCTTCCTGAAGCAGTAGTTTTAGTTTCCAAATGAAAAACTTTCTTAGCATGATAAAAATAGAGAATTACTTTATGGAGAAAGTACTTGCTTCCCTCCTGGCACTGCTGGGCAGCCTTCAGCCGAGAGGAAGTGGGGAAATTACCCTCAGCTCCCTTGGACCACAACCAGTCCTAGTGGTTTTCTAGTGAAGTAACTAGAGTTACACCAGAGCTGTGCTTTAGCTCTTCAAAGTTAAGGGATAAATGACTCCACATGAAAATTGAATTTTAAATCCTGCCAGGCATGATGTCCCTCCCTGTAGGACCTGCATCATGAAGCGCAGGCCGTGTTGAATGGTGAGATTCATCACGTGTGGGTGCTCAGTCCAGCTGAGCAGCATGGATAGGTATGATCACCACTCATGTCAGTCAGTTAATAACGTTTGTATTTGGAGAAATAACTGCGTAAGCAGTAGTGGCTTCGCATAGAATTCTGGGCCTCTCTATCAGGGGACAGGCAACTATTTGATGATTTTGTAGAAAATTAAGTATCTTGGCCTTTATTCTCATTCCTAAATTCATTTTCAGCTGTAACAAGAGCTAGGATTTAAGCCTGGGTTTCCCAAAGTAAAATGCAGTTAATTAGCCTACTCCATCATTCTAGCCTTCTCTTCTAACAAAGGCAGTATACTAACAAAGACAGCTCTTGCTCACAAGTGATGCTCACCTTTTGTGTGGCAGAGTGTGCTTGTTCAGAGCCTGGAGTCCTTGTTTGCATCCCTTTTCAGCAGTGCTTCTTAACCCCTCTGTGCAGCCCCATTGTAGTGCTGCCTGTCTCCAGTTGAGAGGCTGCTGGCACCAGGAAGTGTTCAAGTTTGAACGATGGTTTGTGTTGCTGGTAATGGCTGTGGAGTTTTACCAAGGTCAGAGACTGCTGCAGGGTAAAGGGGAAGAGGGTTTATACCCGGAGGAGCTTGTAGCCCTCAGGGTGATGTGACATTAGTGTTATTTGCTGTAAATTTTGTATGGGGTTCAAGCAATGTTGGGGGGCAAAGTGAGACAGTTAAAACATCTTGATTTCTAAGCAGGAAGAAGGATGTATGAGCTGTTGTCTGGGGTCCTGGCTTGCTATTCCCACCAGACCAGATCTCCTCACTGGCTAGAAGCTTGTTTGCATCAGACACTGGTAAGCTGGAGCTCGGCACCAAATGCTGCTCTGGTGGATCAGGTGTGATCCAGCAATAAAGCAGCAAGAAAGATGTGTTACTGGGGGGACTCTGCTGCACTGCTCCTGGCAGATCAGGGGATGTGTTAGACAGTTTTGTTTGCCATTTCCCCACTGATTTGGGTTCAGAGGCTGGGGTGAGGCAGGGTGCTTCCTGAGCAGGGCAGGCTGTTGCCAAGTTTTTCTGACTGGCCACGGCCCTCAGATTACTTAATTCTGTTCTTCTGCAAAGGAGTTGCTTGGGTGAAATGTCAAGAACTTTGAGTTTTGCAGTATCATGATATTGTACAGTTTCAAAAAAGTATTTTTCTTCCTTGTGTGAATATCTAAATTTGACTGTTGTACCTGCAATGTTACAGGATTTAGTAAACTGGGGAGAGGGACAGTCCTTAGTCTAGGTATAACTATTGGCTGTGGTCTGTAAAAATGTGTCTGTAGTTTAAAAAACATAGGGAATTATTTTCAGATCCTGTCATCTATTTAAACCCAGGCTCTTCAGTACTTGGCTGCTTCCTGAAGACTGTACTCACTGATATTGTAATCCAGAGTCTGTGTGTGCAGGCCGTGCCATGTGGTTGAATGCAATCCTTGCACAAAAAATCATCTGTATGTAGATACTAGAATGTGAACAGTGATGTCTGTGTGAGTGGATAGTAGGTCATGACCCCCTGAAAATAGAAACATATTGATGTTGTTAACAAAAGCTGTGGAGCATGTTTTCCTTGAAAATTGTTATTCAATGTTGTTCTTGCTGTCTTTTGAATTAAACATACTGTAAGAGTTGGTTTGCTGGAATTTTGACTGTTCTGAAGCACTGGATATTGGGTAGTCATTATTAACAGGCAGAGAAGGTAGCATGACCTACTGAACAGACAGCAAGATACATAGACACTAGCAGCAGGGAAATCTAAGACAATGCATGGAAAAATATGTACAAGGTAAAACTTGCGCAGCCAGCCCTTATGCAGCAAATAAAACAAGGTCTTACTGACCTTGGCAGCTGTACAGGGCAGTCTTTGCATAAGAATGACTTGTGCTTAATATGCTAGAGAAATTATTCAGGGACAAATATTCCTGTTTCCTGCAGTACTGAGGACAATGTCATCTTCCATCTCCAGTCGCAACACAAATACAAATACATTGCAGACAGGGTACAAGGAGGACCTGACCCTCCTCAAGCACAGCCAGTTCTGCTTCCCATGGCCTAGAGAAAGAAATTGGGTACTGTCCTCTTTGCAAGGCTGGATCCAGTGCGTTATAGCAGCCACCTTTGAGACTGGCAGTGGCTGGATAGAAAGGCAGCATGATGGGTGTCTTCCTTAATTAGTCTGTGCAGTTTGTGTCCACTAATAAGAGATCTGCTAGACTCAGAGATCAGAGGGGCACTTTGCTCTTCCTGTTGTGCTGTGTGGAGGCAAACAGGAGGACTAGACCTGCAGGCTGGTTAAATGCCTGGAGGTACTGAGCCAGTCAGGCACTTCCTGTGGCCCAGCGCTTGCATCCAGCTCTTGGACAGGCCAAGCCCAGCTCACCCACTGTTTGGAGTGAGCAGGAATTACAATGGAGCCTGTACTTGGTGGCTCCCTGCTTCAGAGCCCCGTTTCCCTCCAGCCAAGATGGGAGTGGGACAGATGGATGTTGAGCTGGCTGGAGTCTCTGCTCCCCACATCCTGGGGCCAGGCCAGTCCCCATGCCACCACCATGGCCAGGTCTGCACATGCACATCTCCTCTGGTGGTGTTGCTTACTAAACCTTGCTGCTTACTCACTACTGCTGTTTCTTATGACTTTTTCCCTTCTCTTCCCCTGGATAGATCAGCCCTGTAAACATCCATGTTCAAGAGGAAAGCTGTCTTGAGTGTTTGGCAGAGCAGGGTCTCCAAGGCCTCTCTATCAGGAGAGGGCCAGAAACAGTGTTTGTTGATATTGATCATGGGAAATGCAATTAATGCAGGTATAAAGTGTTAAATGTTAAATTAAAATGTGAGATTTAAAGGCAGTCAATAGATCAATTCTGAGGCTGGGATGAAATTCTCAGACTTTCAAACAATAATCAGATTTCCGATAAAATCTCACTGTGTGTAATTAGAGGGGTTGAAATACTAAATCAGATATTAAGGGAGTGATATTTAGATTATGTTGAAAGAGCAAAGATCCAGACAAAAAGAGCCCTCCTGTCTGCAGGCAGAGCTCAGGCTAAGCAGAAATAGTGTGGAGCTCAGGGGATGTGCTGATCTAGCAATTAAAACTGCCAAGAGAGGAGAATGATGGGAAAACTGCACAAATCTACAATGCTGAACATCTGCCTGGATGGAAACAAGACCATTTGGACCTCATAGCTCTCTTGTAGTCTGATAACACTTCTAAGACCTTGGTCTGTCCACATGCACAGATGTCTACATCTGATGTGGTCTTGTTGAGCCTTCCAGAGGAGTGAGGACAGTGTGTTAAAAACAACCCCAGCAGGAAGTACTGCCATAAAAAAACACTTCCCAAAAGTTCAAAATGCTAATTATCAACGGCCACCACATTTCAGTGGTATTCCAGCTAGTCAATAAGAGCAAAGGCATGCAGCTGATAGTTTGTTAAGGGTAACAATTTAAGGAGGGGGGCAAAGTTAGGCTCAGTGTCCTAGGGCACATGGCATTTCCAGAACATTTCATTGGAATTTATACTTTGCTCTATAATCCATAAAAAAGTAAGCAAAAAAGAGTCCAGAGTAGCCAACTCCCTAGTTGAACTGGCCTATGAGTAATGATACCAAATAAGTTCTGCTTTAGGAGCAGCATCAGGCTTTGCTCTTCCAGTCATCTTAATTTTCTGATGCTGGGAGCTGTGCAGGAGGCTGCAGGAGACATCCATTCCCTGAGTATGTATATTTGCTTTCATCCCTAAAGGGATTATTCAGAATATGGGACAGATATAGTATTTACTGTGAGCACTGCACCTGTCAAGGTAACATTACTATGGAATGGAGGGTAAAAACCACTTCTCTGCTAGATAAAATGGATAAACTGGCTCATTAGCTCTGGGCACTTACTTGCTAACCTTATCCTGTACCTGTGATGTGATTATCTGTGAAGATGTAGCTGTAAGTCTCTCCAGAGCCTTGAAAGGTGCATGTTTTAAGTGTATCTTCTCATTTTGTTTTATAATTGTGGTGCAGCCTCTGCTGTGTAGTTCCAGAGGTTGAGATGCTGGTGAGGTCTATGATTGTGATGTAACCCCACCCAGCTGGTCATCAGTGCCTTCGAAGTGCTGTGTGGTTGTTACTGCTTAACTGCAAGCCCTGCCTTAGCCATGGCTTGAGCCAGGCTCGTGCTCATCTTGCTCCTTGCAGAGCAGAGGGTGAAGAGTGAATAGGGCGGTTTCAGCAGTGAAAAACTCTTTTGAGCTTTTAAATAAACGTCTCTAAAATTTCCACCCTGGGGTGGCTGGGCTGAGGTAACCTGATCTTTGGAAAAGTGCCTTTGTGCTGTAGTTTACAGAAGGGTTTCTTGATTAACAAAGCTTGAATGCGGGTTAGGTAAACTGTAACCATTGTATTCAAGGTCACTATTAATTTTTTTAATTGCAAGCTTTCTCCCAAACTTGGGGTTGGAAATGAGACTTGCCATGTCAAGCTCTCAGAAAGGGTTGGAAATTGTGGCATTTCATCCTGCAATGACTCTATTTCACTCTGCCCCCTTCCCTTTATCTACCAGGAAAATAAGCTTTAACAGTAAACCACTGTACATACATTGTAAGTTCTTTGCTGATACTAGAAGCCCCAAAAAGCATGTGTCTCTGGGAAGAGTCTGTGGCGTATCATGAAACCAGCCAGGGGAAGGGCAGGGACATAAGGGCATGACTGTGGCTATGGATTACAGGAGGTCTTTCCCTTCACATGAGTCATAGTGGAACTCTGAAGGTTCTTGCCAAAAGGTGTTGTGGGCACATAAAGCTTTCAAAAGTGCTGTGGAGACTGGGCAAGCATTAAGCAAGGAGTTGGATGCGGGATAGTGAACAGTGGCATGCTTAGGGAGTCGTCAGAAGGAGTGGGAGGCTGGAGCACCAGGGTGGGAGATTGTGCACGTCTGCTGTGCTGGGCATTTTTGGAGGCTGCTGGATTGTTTTTATCAGCTGTAGCCCAGCTGGAAGGAGAGTCATTCCTCCAAACTCCTGCTGCTCTGCCTTATTTGCCCACACCTGCCTGTGGACGGGAGCAGAGGGAGGACCCACAAACAGTGCACCACTCTGAAACATGATGTTTGAGGGCTTGCATGCTGCGGGGGAAGTCCAGCCTCTCATAACCCTGTCAAGGAGCATTTTCTTGCCCTCTCTGAGCCATTCCTGGGGTTCTGATTCCAATCTTCTGGGTTGTTTCCACCTATATATGCAGCACAAATAGGAAACCTGCAGCACTTGACAGCACAGGAACGTCCTGCACACTTTCCCCCTAAAGAGTTTTCCCTTAGTCCTTTCCTAGACAGACTATCAGGAGGCAGAACAGAGATTCTCGTTTCTGATCTTCTCAGATGCCTCAATGTTCCCTAATACTCCCTGGGGTTAATGCTGTCCTTGCACGTTTTTAAGGTGAAACTCCTTGCAGTCTCATTACTAGCAGAATTGGCTGCTCCTGCACTTGAGCTCTGGTGATCCTGGCAGAGCACCGTCTGCGTGGTTCGTGTGGTGAGTCCCAGTTCTGTTTTGTGACCTGAATGCATGGAACAGCTTGTTCTCTGCTGTCTCTTAACCCTTGGAAAGACACTTCCTCTTGTGCTCCTTCGTTCTGCACTGGCACTGCTCGGCAGGGTCAGCTCTCCACTTCGGGTTTTGGGGGCAGAGCCTGTGAAGGAGTTAATTGCTGAGTGATGATGGTTCTCTCCAGCTGAAGGTCTGCTCCCAGGAGCTATTTAAGCCTCTGTTTCTTGTATCTCTGTGCCAATCAGATTAGCTGATGCCAGGAAACAGACCACAGCCTTCTTTCTCCTGAATGCACCCTTTTTCCTCCTTACCTGTTTATCCCAGTCAAGCCCCTTTCCGCTCTGCCTCAGTTCTTTAATTTAGCTTTGTTCCTTCCTTTTCATTTTCACAGCCTTACTCTGGCCCATCTTCTCTCCCTGAGGCTGCCTGGGTTTTGACATCCAGCCCTAACAACAGTCAATTCTGTTTCCTGTTGTAGTCATGACTGCTCCATTTGCAGAGCCATGTGCCCCTCTGCACTTCTGCACTGAGCTTTTCTTGCTCTTGATTCCCTCCATGTTTACCCTGTTGTAACTTGGATTCCCTTTAAATTGAAGTAGAGAGATCCACAGATCAGTGGAACTGCTGAAAGGGCTCATCTTCCCAGGAAAGAAAGGGGAACGAACAGGTTGGGGAGGGGTGTGTTGCTGAAAGCTGCCCCATAGTCATTCCCCAAGGCTGTTGCCATCCTGCTGCCTGTGCACTCTGCTCTTCTCCCAGCTGGACCCCTCCATTTATTCACTGATTTTGGCAAGGGATTCGTTGTTGCTAAAAAGAAAAGCTCTAAACCCCCTCAGGCGCACAGGACCAAGCTTTCCAGCCTGGCCCTCTGTGCCAAAACAGGCCCATCCCCTGCCTCTTGTGAGGCCCCACCTTTATCCTTCTTCTAAAAATAAAATGCAATGACATTCCTTCCTAGTTACTCTGTTCTCTTGTTCTGACCTCATTAGACTTTCCCAATAGAAAATTTCATTGAACTCCTCTATTAGTGGTGAAAACAAACAAGACCATTGGACTTCCTCTGGAAAAAATGCATCTATATAACAGGGAATTGCAGGGAGCCAAATTTCCACTGCTGAGTTTGTGCTGTACACATATGTTCTCTCGTATGCGTTTAGTAAACAAAGTTGTCTTCACACTAAGAAGAATTTAAAACAATTTATCCTTTATATCTGATTTTCCTCCCTTGTTGGAAAAAGATTGCTTCTGTAATATTATAAGGAGCAAAGTACTGTTAGCTTGGGTTGCAAGAAAAGCCTCTTTTTTTCAGACCCCCTGAGCTAAATATATTTTGAGGCTTATGTATGTGCATGTACATAGGAATGATAGCCAGGTGATGGATTGCTAAGCCACATCATAAATTCAGTTTGTTGGACACCTCTGATTACCTCCTCTGCACTCTGCCTGTAATCATTCTCCTTCAAACATCCTTCTAATGTTCTTAACAGCAGCCAATTAAAAAAAAGACTTCACTTGCCATCTATCCCCTCTTCCCTCTGCTATCACCCAAGCTCCTTCTCTTTGCGGGGAGGGACAGAAGAGCATTAATGGATAGTGGTTCAGTGTGTGTGCTCCAGGTTAAAGAAATTTATCCCTACTTGGGGTTTTTTTGCCTCCTTCTTTAAAATTCCACTTGGACAGACACCCACCCAGGCAGGGGTGGGTGCTTGTGTGTTTGCATGTGGCTGCGGATTGGTGGCAGGAAAGGTGGGGCACATGGAAGACACTGTTCATCTGTACAACTGCCCACCTTCTTGGGCTCCTGGTTTTGATTCAGAGGTTTCATGCTGATTTAGATGCATTCTGAAGAAAAGCATGCCCACAGGCATTAAGGGGGAAATTGAAAATAATTCAAGTCACTAAGACTTCCATGGGGGAGAGAAGTTACAGGTTGTGGTGTTAGAAATGCAGGGGGATAATGAGATAATTGAAGATCTGAGGATTTCAGTTGATTTCAATGACTCAGGCATTTCAAGGAAAACAGTATATTCAGTCCCTGAAAAGTTGATTCATCCACCTGACAGTGAGGTGAAGAGTAATGAGTTACAGATTTTGGGGTGCATGGAAGGCAGGAGAGGCCAACACACTAACTCTGAATGGCTTGGGAAGTGCCTCAAGGATGATTTTGACTTACTCTTGCCTTTTTTAGGGCTTAGCTGTGCTGGCTTCTCTCTTCATGCACCCCCTTGTTTCCCATAGGGGCACTGGACAGAGAGTAGAGTGGGTGGTGCTTGGTGTCAAAGTACGCTGCCTTAACTAGCCCTTACACCTTCAGGTGCCTTTTGGTTTGGCTGCTCCCCTGTAAGTATGACAGCAGTGCCTCCCTTGCATGCTAGGAGGGTGTTTACTGCTGCACAAGCAGGATTGGAATTGTTGGACGTGCCTTTCATCCTGCTGGATTAATGGGGCAGGTCTCTGTGTGTGTGCATGCTTTCTGCTCTCTCTCCTCTATCCTACTTCATATTGTAATGGCTGTGGGGTCTGAAGGTCTGAAACAGATCTGTTAATCTAGTGCTTGTGCAGCCTTTACCGCAGCAGTTTCTTAATGCCTGATTGCAGTTCCTGTGTTTTATCTGCCAGACATCACTTAGCGATGGGAAAGGAACAACCCCCGTTTGCAGAGGGATTAAGTGACTTGTCACTTGTAGCACCTGTGGCTGCAGCAGTGTTTGAGACCCTGTTTCCAGGGTCCCAATCCTGACAGGTCTAGAGCATCTCTCCCATCAAAATTATGAGTACCTGTGAAACAGTAATGCCTTTGGGGTTTGGGACTAGGCTGCTCTGGATTTTCACTGGCATATGAAAGTGGAAAATGTGCTCTCGGTTGCCACTATGTTTGGTTTTCCTGCTTTCCTACATGTTCTAACTTCATTTTAATTGTGAAAGAAAGTATTATAAATACATTGGATGCTTTTATTACCAGTCTTTCAGTCTCCTCCTGTCATTGCATATTTGATTTGCAACCTGAGGATGCTGTTAGAGGTTTGAGTTGAGACATAAGTCAAGGCTTTACTTTTCTCGAGTCCTGAATTGTTTGATAAATGTATTTTGAGTACCTTTGTGCACTGTATTCCCTTCCATGTAGCCTATAAATGATAGGTGTTTTCCCTATTGTGCATGAGTCCTCATTTTTAACTCATCATGTAACTCAGATGGACTCAAATGTAGGAGCACAAAGACTTTGGAGGCCTGCCCTGTGTGAAGGGGAAAATTACTGTCTGGCCCAGAGCAGTGGCTTTGTGATGACTGCATTGTGTTCTGGTGTGCTGTGTTTGTACCAAACTGATTTGCTGCCAAGTTACTTATGGCTTATCCAAGCGCTCAGTACAAAGAATGTTAAAAGAAAAACTTTTTTTGTTTTCTCTGAATTCTTCCAGCTGAGAAAGAATTCAAACCACAGCCCAAGTGCTGTATCCTCTTTCTGCAGGGCTGTGGTGACCAGGTAGGGCAGTTGGCACTGGAGTGTCTTCAGCTGTAGTGTGTGTGTAGGAGCATGTATGTGCTTATAGAAGGTATAATACAGGACCTGCAGGGAAAGTGCCTTTTTGTTGGAGAAAAACCTGTCTCATTGAGTAGAAGGCTGTGTGATGGAGAAGTCTGGAGTGGGAATTTTCCAGGTACAAGTATGTGTGCCTGGTTAGAGGCACCTATGAAGCAGCAGACCTGGTTTGGTCTCCCCTATGTACAGGAACACAACTGGTATCTCCTGATAGTCTCTGCAGCGCAGTGGCTGAGTTGGCTGAGCTGGACTCTTGTTTCTGTATTTCTCCTGCCTGACAGAGTATATTGCCTGTCTTGAGGGCTAGGATCATGCATGGAGCTTATGAGATACCTATGGGTTGTCCTTGTCAGCAGAATACCAGGAAGGGCTGCTGGGTAACAGCATTCCCTCCCCTTAGCTGTCCCAAACACATGTGGACACTTATCTGATTGACAAGGACCTTGGGAGTTTCTTGAACACTGAGTAGGATAATCAGATAGATTGTGGGATACATCTTCTTGATCCTATTTCTTACCATTACTTGGTGGGGAACAAGCCTTAATGAGCCTTGGCCTTTCCTGTCTCCTCTGTAAATTTTTTTGACTCAATTCAGCCCTCTTTGTGTGAGACAGCTCTCTTTGTGCTTGGATATGGAAGCATCCACCTCTGAAGCTGGCTGTGCTTTGAGACAGGGTTTGGATTAGCTGACCTCCAGAAATCCCAGCCAACAATTTTTTTTTCCCTTTTATTTTGTGTTTGCAGGTGGTGTAACTGTGGTCCTAACCCCTCCCAAGCCATGCTGACACTGGAGAGGATTTTAACCCTGTTTCACAGCAAGTGTGGTAGCTGCTTTTGCACTGTAGAGGAAATGCTCCTTTCAGGTCAGCCACCCTGCTGTAAGGTGGCTCCCTGGCCCTCGGCACTGGGAAGTTGCCTCATGTAGGAGGCCAGAATGGATTTGTCAGGCAGATCCGAATAGAAGGGAGCATCCTTCTCCATGTGTCTCTTACTGGGAATGGCCTTAGTCAAGTAAAACTCCTACTTGGCTGCCTGATCAGCAGAGCATCCTCCAGATCCCACAGGGGTGGGATGGCAGTTGGTCACTATCAGTCCTAGTAGAGAGCTGGAGTAGGAAAGGGGTCCTGACCTCTGACTGGTTCCACATAAGCTGATGGCAGAAAATCAAAAACCAAAAAGAAAAGAAACGTGCATTTGTGCCTATTCTAACGACAAATCTATTTAGTGAAAGAGGGGAAAGCTCCCTTTGAAGCACCGCAATGCATGCTGCCCTGGAACATCCTATGGAAAGGTATTTATTCTGTCAAGGCACGTGTGTGAGTCCAGCACAGCAGCTTCTCTGAACAAACACAAACAAATAAACAAAAAAGTTCCTTAAACTGCAATGTTTTTGTAGGGCATTTTTGGCTTAGAAATCCCCAGCAAATAGTGAGAAATAACTCCCAGCCGTTTGCCTGTGGAACCATTTTGAGGAACTAATCCTGTAGGAGTGAAGGGGAGAGGAGTTCCCTGAACTTTGGTGGACAAGAAGTGCTGAAGGTTCAGGAAGAAGGAAAACAGACTGAAGATTTCAGGTGGCTCAGGGAATAGGAATACTGTAGTGCATGTTGAAGAATGGTAGATTTCAAAAACAAAAGGATTTTTTTCAGTATTTCCTTAAATTCAGTGTTAATTTTTCCTGTGATTGTTTCCTTCAGGGTGTAAGTGTGGAGAATTGCATGTACACAAGGGAGGATAAAATTCCCTGTATTTATACATTCTTTTTCTCTGCAGTAAAGGGCTTCCTTCCCTCATGCTACTTTATTTTGCATCTTTCCTTTCCCCCCCACCCCTGCTTTGTTTTTTTGCACATGCCCACCTCTGTATGTAAGAGGGATGCTGAGGCTGTGTCAGGGCAGCTAAAAGCAGTGGGAAGTGCTCAGAGGCCAGTGATGCATGATCCATTTTCCCAAGGACAGTGGCACTGCTGGCCCTGCAGAGCCCTCTCCCAGGATGTCATAAATCCAAGAGTTTAGCAAGGCTGGTGAACCTCTGAAGAGATGGAATGCAGTATGTACAGCCTTCCTCACTGAGGGGGCAGGAGGATGTTCCTTGTGCTGCTCTGTCCAGAGAGGTCACGACCAGTAAAAGCCACTCTTCAAAGTTACTCTAAGCCAGCAGAGTGAGAGATTGTAGGGAAAGAAGGACACGTGTTAGTGGTTCCTTCAACACAGATTTGTGTGGTACCTGCATGCCCAAACATCTACCCTGTTACTTTTGTAGTGGGTTTATGCTCTGAAAATGAGGCTTTTCAATTGCAGCAGCATTGGGAGTTTGTTTTACTTGCATGGGTTTATTATTTATTTCTGGGTTCTGCCATCCGTTTTTGTTCTGAACAGACGGCACTCGGAGCCGAGTTGACTTTCGGCACGTGGTGTGACCCCTGGTGTTTCCTGGCCCCCAACATCTGTGATTAGACCTTGAACAGCAACTTTTCATGTATGCCCATAGTAGGGGAAACTTGCTCTTTTTCTGAGTAACTGGTAAAAGAACAAAAGGAGATTTATTTTCTTTTAACTGTAAAGTTCTACCTTAAATTAAGTAAACTGTTCCCTGAGGGAGAAGGTGTCCAGGTACAGAATGTTCACAAAGGAAATATTCAAAGTGTCTACTGTGTCCCTGAAGTGTTTGTTTTAAAGTATGAGGGCCAGAGTAAAAAATAGAATATTATTTTCTAACTTGAAAGCAAAAATACCTCTTGCAGGTGACAGAAAATAAATTGACCTTCTTTGGTCTTGATACTGCAGACCATTAAGCGCACAAGTGCCAGGATGGCTCTGGTCCCAGTGCACAGCCTGGGAGCGCGGGGGGTGGGAGCCGGCCTGTGTCCCAGGCAGCCCTGCTGTGTGCAAACTGTCAATGTTCCACCAGCAAAGGAATCGTGTCTGTGGGAATCTAAGCACTGCTGTGTTTTATGTGAGGTAGGGTAAGAGCATTGTCGTCGGTGCTTCAGTGACAGAGGATCCGCACCTGGGCTTTATGGGGGTTGTTTCTGTGGTTTCTTCTGCTGTCGTGAAGCAGCACTTTGGAATCAGTCCCAAGTAAAGCCTTGTGATCCAATGGGGACAGCACCTAACTTGCCATGGGCTTTTCTGAGGACCAAAATGAACTTCCCTAGTGTCAGCCAACTGAACTAATGTCACTGTGTTCCTGGCTTGGTAGATCTTAGATAAAGGTGTTTTAACTTTGTTTCTCCTCCTTACTGACTTGGAAAGCTGTCCACAAATGTGCATTATATTAACTCATGCAACACTGCCAATAAATGTAACAATAGAACACTTTTCAGTAAAACCTTGCCTTTGACTATAACTTTTTGGTTCCTTTGATAAGCAAGGATATAGTTTCTTGTGTTCTTTACTACTTGCTGTGAAAGTGGAAGAAAAAGGAAGGCTGTTAGATGGGTGGTGGTATTCTCCACAGTGTTTTCTTTGTGTGGTGGTGGGCATACCAAGCTCTTCCATACTGTTTAAGGTGCAAAAAAAAAGCCCAAGTTACAGCATCATCTCAAAGGTGCAAGGGCTGATGAGTGAGTGGGGCATTTTTACCGCCAGCTGAATTCAGTGCTTTGAGGAAAACCCATAGAAAACGTCTTTTTTTGGGCTCTGACAGTATCTAGACACTCAGTGAACATTAGTAGCAATATTCCAGTTTTATACTGGAATCAGTATAAAATTTGAGATCTTGATTTTGCAAGCACAGGTTCTCTATTGTTGTGCCTCCAGGGTATCCATCCATTGGATGGGTCTGAGCTTTCATTGACCGTAGCTTGCAAAACTAGGTAAAGCACATTGCAGCTTGGCAGTGTAGGGCTGAGCTTGGACTCAGGAGAACCGGTCCTCAGTTCCAGGGTCACATGCTGGTGGTTTGAGTGGAAGAGGAGCATGGACAGCATTGCATAGGATAAAGAATGAGCACGGCTGGAACATAGCCTTGGGAAAACTCCAGTGTGTCCGCCGTATCCCTATTTTTCTTCAGGCAAAGGGAATAGCTGCTGTTCTTACTCACTGGACTGTGAGTTAGGGCAGCAGCACTTCTGTTTCTCAACTGAGCAGTCGTGACCCAGAAATCCTTGAGAAACAGTAAATAAGGAACCCACCTTGGCACTTCTACTGAGTTATTTTTTCTTAAAAAGAAAAAAAAAAGAAAAAAAAACTCTTTTAAATAGCATCATTTACACTTGGGAGCTGCTCAAATCCATCCTGTCACATAAATTACCATTTCTGAACTTGGTTGTCAGGAAGTGTCCTCACAAGTTGACATCCATGGGGGCTGTCAGTGGAAGGGATCAGTTTCGTGGCAAGCAGGAGGAATTCAAGCGTCAAGTGAATACACTCGTCCTCATGTTACCTCAAGCGGTCAGGGCATCTTAGGCCTGCCAGAGGCAAGCCCTGGTGTGACCTTTGCTCCTCAGACTGCCCTTGTTCCCCTGCACTTCGGTAGCTGTAAGGCTGAGTCTGACATCTGGAGGAAGCCCCATCCTCCTGCAGCTCAGGCAATTAGAGCCTGGCCCAGCAAGTGGCCCTGGAGCAGAGGCTTCAGGGATATTGTAGTTTATTTACAGGGATAAAGGCCACAGGCTTTTCTCTCTGCTCTGCTGCTTTCTCCAGCTTTGATGGTGATGCCGTTGAACTGAGATTGGCTCATCTGGTAGTGGAGGAGCTCAGCCCTGCAGATGGATCTGGCTTGCTGGGAAGGGTTCAAAAGGCAGCACCTACCCTTTGTTGTATTTCCTGCACACTAACGAAGGCCTTGATTTCTGAAGCTACTTTTTAATTCTTGTAGGTTGTATGTTGGTTTTGGCAAAGATGCTTTTTTTTTTTTTTTTTTTTTTTTTTTTTTTTTTTTTAGTTCCTTCCATTTGAAATATACAGGAGAACAAAGGGAATAAAATGCCAGCCAACCAACACCCACCCCCACCAATAAGGGTAATACAAAGGAATTGTAAGGGTGCATTCTGGTGAGAACAGTTGTTTGCTGCCAGGAGTTGAGACCTGGAGAGCTGAAGCTCTGTATTGTCAGTGGTGGGTTCCTGTCTGAGGTGTGCTGTCCTTGGGCTGTGCGTGGGAGCCTTGCTGCAGCAGTGTGCAGCGCTTGCTGTGATGTCAGCCCTGCATGCATGTGTTTCCAGCCTTCCCCGTGACCACATGGAGAGGGATTTGCAGCAATCCTAATACTGGCAGAACTGTATTTGTTGACTTGCAGAAAAGCCTAACTCGTGCTCCTCTGGGCTGTGATCATGTAAGCTGGAACACGATGACTGCTGCCTGTGCTTGCTGGCCTCCCAGTCCTGGTAAACCTGTGAAGCAGATTCATTTATTTAGGCCCTGATTCAGCAAAGCACTTAAGTACACGCTTCAGATTTTCTTTCCAGAAAGACTGTTGGCATGCTCAGAGTTAAGCATATGCTTAACTGCTCTCCTGAGTGCCCAGCAAACAAGTGATGGGGCAGTGTGTGCTGCTGTGTGCTCTGCCAGGTGCCTCACAGGCTGCAGAATTGCGGTGTGAAAAATATATTTATTAATTTGGCTCCATCCAGTATGGAGGTACTGGAGTACTGGAGCTCTAGTGCCAGGGTCTGAGATGAGTCAGTCCTTCTGCAGGGAGGTGGGTTGTTTCCATGGCACAGAAAATTTCTTGTCTCTTGAATGTTGCACAGAGGCGTGTGCCCTTCTGCAGGTTGTGGGGCAGGGGCAGTTTCCATCAGTGGGTTTGTTTCCTCCCCCACAAGTTGTAAAGAACATGTATTACATGTGTCTGAATGTTTTGATATTGGTAGTTTAATATTTTATAGAATTAAATTTGATTTAGCTTTCATTAACATGATGCCCTTCATTTTGAGGACTGAGCAGTTTATTGCAGCCATCTACCTGTGGGCAGCATGTGCTCCTGAGGTGTATGGCTTGAGAACAAGATCAGCATTTGGTTTGTTACACGGCAATTTCTTGAGGTTGAAGGGCTGGGAAGGGCAGATGTTACTAGACTGTTTGGATATCTTGGTGTTTGGTGTAACAGCGTTACATCAGATCCATCATATTCTATCCCCAGCATTAGCAGACCCTCACTTCCCTTGGGAGTCTGAAGCTGTGGAATAGGCACTTAATCCACAAGACGATTGTGTTTCAGTCTGCTCAGAACTTCTGAGAGTGCATTCTTTCTAATCCCCACCCATATCTGACCTGTTCTAGCTTGTTTTGAAGAGCTGCACCCAGGTAGTCCTTAGCTCCCTGCAGAAGGTTTCTGCCCATCTTTTCCTTTCTTTTGCTTTCTGAGCTCATTTGAACAGGGAGCCCACATATCAGTGAATGGGATTCCCATATAAATTTGCCGTTTGCAAAATTGGAATTGATTTAGAGCATCTCTTCTTTACAAAACCCAAAAGACACGAGCATGGTTAGATGTGCCGTTTTCCCCTTCTCTTTGAAGTTTAAAACATGCTTAGCAAATATGACGTCTCTCTGCCCCGCTTGATGTTCAAAAATGCAAAGGTCCTTCCAGAAGCATGGGTTAAACCAAGCTTTGTGCTGATGCCTCAAGCTGGATTGCAGGGCTCTGGGCAGGTTTTGTTATCAACTTGAGTCTAATTAAGCCTGGAAAGTACTTGCAGTGTAGGTTTGACGAGTGTTGTTTTTTCTAAATTGAAATAATTCGGTCTGTGAATCAAACGGCCTCTGTGCCCCACCCCCTGCTGCTGCTGACAGCCTCTTCCCACACTTCTTCCTTAGTAGCATTGTTTCCATTGTTTCCAGCTCCAGTAGGTTTCAGTTACTGATCAGTGTAATTGCAATAACACACCAATAATAAAAGAGGAATTTAAGCTTCCTTTTTTTGTAGTTGAAGGCTCTTCTCCTACGAAAGCTTGAAATCTTAATAGCAGTCACAGAGGCAACATCCCGTGCCTGTCAAATGTTTGCAAAACTGGACGGTCGTACTTCAGGAAGATAAAGGGCTGGATTTTGGGAACCTGGAAACAGCCCAATCCTATCAGGCGGCAATGGTACAGCTAATATTAGAATAGGAGACTCTAGGGACAGCTTAACATTTTAGTGGATGCCAAGGAAGCCTTCAACTGGAATGCATTGAGAGTTGTTTGTTGTATAACACGAGTTGCTGGAGTCAGAGTAATTCGAGTTGCCTTTGGTCTGGTGGAAAACTACAGCTGTGAGCAATGAGTTAATTTTTTCCGTGTGTGTGTGTTTGTGTGTGTGTGGGTTAGGTTTCCCTGTCGGGTTTGCTCTTAGTTTTGTAGGCTCTGAATCCACAGAGGAGCGGCTGCAAAGCAGTCATTTATCTCCATGTGCCATCGCAGGAGCAGCCCTGCGCTGGGGATGGGTTTAATGGAACACCTTGGAAGTGCGGAGCGGTGCAGGGCTGAGCTGGAGTGTTGTACATAAGAAAGCCACCGGCTCTCTTTCTTCCTGAACGTTTTCTACAGAGGAGAGAGGGTGGGTTAGTTAATGTTAATTAAAAAAAATAAAAAAACTGAAGAGCAAACTACTCCCCCGTAGTCTGAGAGGGCTGGTGGGGCGCACCCCCGCCGCTGCCCGGAGTTGGGGCTGTCCCGTCCCCCCCGGCCGCTCCCGGAGGGTCCCGGGGCTGCGGCGTGCGCCGGGCACCCACCGCGGACCTATGAAACGCTCCCTTGTATTGGTCGGCTGCCCGCGGGTGCTGCTGTAACGGCAAGCGCCATTGGCCGGCGCCGCCTTCCATGCGCAGCGCGGCGCGGGCAGTGCCCCCGTGCCCGCAATGGCCGCCGGCGCCGCCCCGCGCCCGCCCGCCGGAGCGGGGCCGCAGGCTCCTGGCTGATTCTATTTCTCTTTTTCCTGCAGGTTGCTGAAAAGTGCCTTTCCTGAAGCCACCGCTGCTTGGATTTCTGTCTAGGGCTGCCTCTCTCTGCCCCTCGCCCCCCTCTCTGTTTAATTCGGCGTTGCTTGCGGTCCGTGCCCTGACGGCGGCTCCTTCAGCCTTGCCCTTTTTTTTTTTTTTTTCTTTTGCTCCCCATTTACACGCAGTTTGCTCAGCCATTTTATTTTTTCCTGCCCCGACTATGTAGCAAATATTTAAAAGAAAGGAAAGAGGAAAAAAAATCATACATCCTTTTGCCTGTTTTGATGCTCGTGAACCATAATTTTTAGAAGCAAGAAATAGAAGGAAAAAAAAAAAACCCGAAGTTTTCTCCCCAAGGACCGAGACCATTCCACAAACTGAAGTGCTGCCAGCAGCATATGCTTTTTGCAAGAATAATTGAAACCATTAACTGGAGAGCACAGAATTCTTTTGAAAGTCTGCCAGTTATTTGCAAGTAACTTTGGCAGTGGCACAAAATATAACACTTGTATTTTAACTTCTACAATTGCACTTTTAGGAGCTGGCCTCTAATTTGATTTTCAGTTGTTCTGATAAGATTTCTATTTTATGATTGGCTTTATGTTTAATTCTTGTTTAAAGAAACACGATTTGACTTAAATGAAAACCTAAGTGCTGATGAATAGGAGTTCTACCAAAGCAACAACTTAGTTATTTCTTCACATTTAACTTGAATTCACTTTTTTACCCTTTTTTTAAAAAAAAAAAAGAAGAAAAAAGAAGATCAGCAGTAAATATTACCCTGAGGAAGGGTGCGATTGCTTGCATTTTAATTTTTGTTTTTTTTAATATGGCTGTAAACGTTTCCCTGGTTCGTGATACAAAATGGCTGACGTTAGAAGTGTGTCGAGAGTTTCAGAGAGGGACTTGTTCTCGGTCTGATGCAGAGTGCAAGTTCGCCCATCCGTCACGGAGTTGCCATGTGGAAAATGGTCGAGTTATTGCCTGCTTTGACTCCCTAAAGGTGAGGACTGTAACGCGTGCATTACCTAAGCTGCCTTGCTTTTCTTTCCCTTCCGAGTGGCTCGGTGTGCAGGGGTGTGGGATGTGCAGAACAGCTGTTTATTGCTCTGCAGGGAGGATGCTGCTCCTGAAATCTAGGCTGAGTTTGACATCGGATACGATTGCCTGGAGTGCCAGGCATTGCCAGGAGAGAGGATTTTATCCAGGGCATTTTTCAGTGATAGCTGAGCTCTGATATTGCTGTCCCTGATGCAGAGAACACAGGCTGTGGGCAGTAAATTAAATGAGAAGAGTAGAGAGAACTGAAACCCAGTTTTGAGTGCCCAGATCACATCAGCTGTGCATTTGTTGCAGGGATCTGAAATGTGCTTTTAATGAGCAGCATTTTAAGATAATGAATCAACTTTATATGTATTTCCTGGAGACAGAGTTGCAAATGCACTTTAAGGTTGTCCTGTAGATGAGGACCAGCCAAAATATTTGGAGAACAACATTTCCAGAAATGGCCATTGGGAAAATGCTTTCGGCTAGGGACACACAAACTCGAATGCTCTGCCAGGCCTGTTGGAGCTGTGGCTGAGCCTTGAGGTTGGTGCTGATCCTTGCAGAGTCGATTTTCGAGGCAGTAAATGGCTGTTGGTTGCTTGTCCCTGCTGGAGTTCCAGGGGTGACTTTCAAAAATACCAAAGACCTGGAGTGTGAGTCAGGGTGAGGAGTGGGGAGACTCACAGGAGGGAGATGTGGGCATCTCTTTCTGGCCTCACTTCACCGTGATTATGGGGAAATGAAGATCCACTTTTTTTTTCTTTACCCCAAATGTATGACTCCTCAAAAGTATTTTACTTTGAGACCATATGGATAACTGTTAGCAAATGAGAATTCTTGACATTGTGTTTAATGTTTTGACCAAAGTAACTTGTTAAAATTTCTAGAAAGAGTCTGGAAAAATTTATAATCTTAAAAGCTTTCACTTGAACTTCAACTGTTGCTTGAAAAGATTTGCATTTATTTTTATGAGCATAATGAGTAACAGAACTGGTAGAATTATATATGCAGAGGTTCAGACCAGGACTGGATCTGGACTAACACTGGTTTACCCATTTTTTTCCTGCTAGTGGCCTCTTCCTATTTTCGTTTCTGTTCTGTTTTTCCAAGAAGCTCAAGTTTTCTGTTGCATTTATTTTTCTCTTTTTAATCTGATTATATGAAATGACTCTTAGTTACACAGTAACTTTCAAATGTTCATTTACATTGTTGGTTTGCTGACAGTAAGAATCAAACTTTTTTTTAATTGAAGGGGGGAAAAAATCTTGTTCTTTATGCCCTTGAAACTTTTGAATTGTAGCCAGTGGCCTTGCAGATACTTCTAATGAAGAGATTAGTATGTTCATATTTTACAGTGTTTATTTGTGAATGGAAAGGAGGGCTGTCATGCTGTGAAAGGTAGTTTTGTGCCCCTTGCTGGTGTTTGCAGCATTGTGAGGTGTCCCTGTGCAGCCACCCAGCTTGGCTGGGTTCTGAACTGTGCAGTCACCTGGTGTGTGACGCTGCCTCATATGTGATGTTGGCAGTACAGTTCCTGCAGCACACCCAGGCTCTCCGTGCCAGCCCCTCTCTGAACAGCTGGGGCTGGGATGATGTGCAGGACCAAGTCCATGGGCAGCTGGGGTTCAAATCCCACCCACTGGTATAGGAAACAGTTCTCCCACTTCAGCAGTGGGGATGAGATTGGTAGCACCATGTTAAGAAAACAAACAAAAAACAGGGGAAGGAGTAGAGTGTGATCTTCCACAACTCAGTGTTTCTTATGTACCTGGCTGTTAAATTATGTTCTTCTTGTAGTTTCCTCTTGACACAGGAGCAAGTGCCCAGTATGTGCTGGTTAAGTGGCCTGAATTTTCCAGCCAGCAGGTTTTTGGACTTAGGAAAGCATCATGGAGAGCTGACAACTCTTGTCTTTGGGAAGTACTTGAGGAGAGCTCCGACTGTGCAGAGCACTTGGCCAAAGGTGAGGGGGCTGTTTCAGCACCCCTCTTTGCAGACAAGAGAGTGGGTCTTGGAGCACTTCTTTCAGATCCATGGATCCAGCAGCTCTCAGTGGACAGAGCCCTGTGTCCCTGTGCCATGGAGGGCTGCAGTCCCCAGTGCTGCAGCCTGAGTGCGTGTGTGTCTAAGGCCATACATTTCCCAGTGGAGATAACACCCCCCTCCCCCTGGGACTAAACCCTCAAACAATGGTCATTCTGTTCCTGGGCCAGAGCTGGGCTTGCAAAGTCCTGTTTGCAGACATCTTGACGGGCTCATGGCTCTAAGGGTGGCTACCCTTACGGGTCACCAGAGGGATGTTATATTCTCAGACCCAACATTCTCAAACCCTTTAAGAGGCTTTTAGTGCCCACCCTTTGGACATCTTTGTACCCAACAGCTGTGGAGCACTGACCCTCTCTCCTGTGGGAGGCTCAATAGCTGCTTAGTACTCTCCTGTCTTTTCATGCCCTGCATTAGCAGAACATCTGTGTTGCTTTATTTGGAGGCAGGATATAGGATGCTTGTGGCTAATAAGTTTTCCCGTTGTCTCGCAGCCACCCAGGGCTTTGTTCAGACGTTGCTTATCTGCATCCATTGTGTGCTGCTGTTTGGGGTTTTTTTTTTTCTCACAGACCTCTTAAGCTTGAACAATGTCTTCATACTGGATAACTGAGCAAACAATGGTCTCACCTCACTGGTCAGGTCATGTGCAGCATCCATACGCTTACTGAATCACTCTTTTCCCCTTTTTCCTCAGTCTCCTATAGCAGTTCCATGCCTGTTGCATTGGAAAAAGCAGTAGGGCTTCCAGAAGCAGTCAGACTGCCTCAGTGCGGGTTGTTAACTCTGTAACTGTGTGTTACCTGTAATCTTGTGCAGAACACACAGGACTCATTGAAGGTAATGGGGGCCCTCAGTGATGCTTAGGTGGGGGTCACCAGAACATACTCTCCAGGAACGTTGTGTGTTGTGCAAGGCTTTGGTTGTAAAATATCTGGTCTTGATTAGGTTGAAAGTATAAGGCTGGATCTTGCTGTCCTGAGCTGTTTCTTTGAAGGGGGAGTTTGCACATTTGTAGGCAGCAGAAGGAACCTTTCTCAAGCAGATTGATACAAAACTTAAAAATAGTTCCTTGCAAGAAGCTGTGATTTGAATCAGATACCAAAAGAGCTCTCACTCTACTCGTGCATCCCTCCTTGTTATTCTGGAAGCAGTGTTCTCTGAATTAATTTGTGTGAATGGCAGAAGAGTTTGCGCTATTCGATCAGGGCAATCCAGAGGCACAAGTGGCTATGCTGGGCCACCCCGCTTCCAGAAGTGACCATGAGGCTGCTGGTCAGTGCTCTTTGGTACCTCCTAGGCAGGTCCTGTGGTACCTCTGAGTACGTTCTGAGCAAAGGAGAGGAATGTCATGTCATCTCTGTAAACTCAGGTGGACTCTGTGTTTGTTCATTGCTTCTCTCCCAGGATCAGTGTGCAGTGTCCCATGCACAGCCAGTGCTTTTTGTGAGGATTGGGACGTGGTTTGCTGGCTCATGGCAATTCCTACAAGGTTTGTTTTGGCACTTTGGTGGGCTGCTTATCAAGTTATTAACTTTCCTATTCATGCTGGATCAGGAGGGTGGGATATGAGCTTGTCTGACTCTTAGTTCCTGGCCAGCAAGTCATTGGTTGTGTTTTCAGTTTCTGATGTTGTCAGGAAGGAATAAAAATCATCAACTTTGGTCACTAATGGAGCAGAGAGCTGAGCGATGGGGTGTTAGGAGATGGTGACATATTATGTAAAAATATGTGAGTGTTGCACATCAGGTGTTTGCACCGGCTTTGATTTATACTGCTCACAGTTTGCATATCTGCACTGAGGACTTGTGGTTTAAAAAAATTCACAAACGCAGCTTTGTGAGGTATGGGCTGGGGTTTTTTGCTGTTGAGGGGTTTTAAAATTTACTTTATGAACATTAATTTGAATTGAAGCTTCAAAGAGCATCTTGAGATGGAAATAATGGGGTGAAAAATTTCAGCAATGAGGATTTTGACTTTGGGAGGTCTAATGTAGAAAACATTGTTAAACTATTGTACATTTCAATGCAGTACTCTATAAAATAAAGGTGGAAAGTTTTCTGTGAACAGGTGTAAAAAGAAGTTAAAAGTATTTTTGTCTAAATTATCTGTTTTCTAAAAGAAATGTTATTCTCTGGTAATAATATTCAAAATCCCACAGCAGTCTAAAAAGTTCTCACTGCTTGGGCAGTGGATGTACTGTATGATCTTGAGACTGATATACCTGAGCTGTTCCTCACAGTTTTCATGCTAATTTGTACCTGGTTTATGCTGACTTGACTAGAATTATTTCTGACTTACTGGTTGGCAATCAAATCTATTTTTTTTAAAATTTAAATAAACTTCAAACTAGGAAACAACTAAAAACACCCACTAAACTTAGCATATGGTTACACTTTTAGAGACGGGGAAGAAAGCAAACAAAGCCATGGTGATATTTTTGGAGACATTCCGACTCCATGTCTCAGCTCAGTGTAATGGAGATGTAAATATTCCACAAGAACAGTGTTGAGCCAAGTCACCTGTGTGACAAGCATCCACTTTTCCTTGGTCGTTAAGCCACTTACCTGTGTGCCAAAGGTAGATTTATAGCAGCTTTCTATCCAGTCTGTATGCTTGTGTGTCTTATGGCATAAGTACTTTCTATAACTACCAAATCCAACAACTTAAAGCGAGGAAAAATGTATTTAGACTCAATTTTATTTATAAAAAATATATATAAATATATAAATATTATATATATAAATATAAAATTTTATTTATAAAAACCGTTAATACTGTACTTTTCTGCCTTTGCTGTTAATTTCTGTATTTCTCTTTGTATTTTTTCTGAAGTAAGTTCGTATTTCAAGGAGAATAAGAGAGCTTGTAGGGAAAAATAATTTAGGCCTGATCCCTTCTCATCTGTGGGTTACAACAAGCTCCATGTTTTCACAGTTTAATTTTATTGGCACCCATGCTGTCTATACTCACTGTAGTGTCTTCAGAAGTTTTTGGCACATCTGTGGGATGGAGAGCACTGATGGAGAAGCTCACCTGGCACTGGCTGTGGCTCAGCATCTCCCAGGCCTACCCCAGTGTCTGGACTGCAGAATCTCTCTGTGGGGTTAAGGCTGGTTACTTGAAGATGTGTGATCTCCCTAGGCATTTTCAGCTTTCCAGGGAAAGGATACACCTTGTTTCTTTAATCTGCCCAGCTGATCTTTCTGTGGAACAGAGGTCTGTGCATAGCATGTTTGATTTGTTTAGTGTTATCCAGTGGTTTCTCGGATGGCCCAGTAATCTTACTTCATTTATCTGTGACTTTCTGACAGCTGAACCATGGCAGATGAGCACTCGTGTTTTTGCAGTCATGGTTTAGAAGGTTACTGCAAGCTGGCCCCTTGCTTCTCTGTTGCAGGCACTGTGGCAGAGTTAGCAGGAGGACAGAGCACCTTAGACACTGAATACAAAGTCCAGCAGCCTTGGTCCTGGCTCTCTGCAGAGCTGCTGGGTGATGAACTTTGTGTAACTAGAAACAGGCTGGTGTTACCTGGTGACTGCACTGCAAGGACAGCAATAGACAGGGAGATGCAGGAAGGTCTTACTCACTGCCAACCGTTTGCAAAGGTGTAAGGCAGAGACCTTGACAGGAATTCTTGTTTGTGCTCTAAAGCAAGGAGATGATCTTTGAAGTGTGTTATGGAGAGCAAAGAAGTTGGCTTTGTCCTTATCTCAGCTAGGTCTTTCTGTAGCTGAGCAGCCTCAGCAGGGAACAATACCCTTACATTTACAAGGACATTTGCTTTGTGAAACATGGTGTTGTGCATGGTAACATGGCAAGAAAGGTGAGATATCTGTGGGTTTCCTGGTGCACAGTTTAGTTTTGGTGCTACCCTGGAGGGATGCTCCCTTCTCAGCTCATTGCTCATACTCCGGAGGGTGGATATTTGGTGACTGGGTATTTGCTGTGCAGTAGATAGAGAGCACCATCTGTGTCCCAGACCTTCTGACCTCACATTTCTCCTGAGGGCTTGCCCACACAGGAGCAGATGCCTTTGCTCTCATGTGTAGTGTCTCTGGGACAGGTTCAAGAGGCTGGCAGAGGTGTAGGCACAGGTTGGCATGTTGGGAGGCACTTCCAGTGCAAGGGGCAGGAACACTATCCTTTTCTGTCTTCTTGCAGCTGATTTATTGATTACAGCTTTTCCTTGGGCCTCAGACTTGTGTGCTCTTCCCCTTGTATGTGTTGGAAAGCAGAGCTGTGCCCACAAACTGGTCCTGAAACCACACTTTGGAGGCTAGCCTCTTCAGGGAGATGGGCCAGGCAAAGTAAGCAGTGGGGTTGTGCTGCCAGCCTTGCCTCTCCTTTCCTCACCAGCCAGCCCTGGCAATGCAAGGCTGCAGCTCATGTTGCCTCATTCTTCTCCCTGTGGCGTGAGCAAACCACCATCCTCAAAGGGTAATGTCAGTAGCTTTTACATTATTAATATTAGCCAAGAGTAACCTTGGGTTTCTAGCCGGGAAGATGATGGTAAAGTGCTGACTGCTGCTCACACTTGCCTAAAAAAGCAGGAGAGAAATTCTTTTGGGATGTTGAATCTAAACCCTTCTGAACTTCTGTGTGTGCTTAAGCAGATACATTTTGGAACCTTTTATGGGCATATTGCAATGTTCCACTGGCCCTGGCATGTCACCTCCTGCTCCTGAGGCTTGCTTTCCCATTTGAAGGGCAAAGCTCTCCAGAACTAGGTTCTGGTTCTGCAAAATACTTAAGCCTGATTTTAAGTGCTGCAGAGTTCCTGGGGGCAGCAAAGAGCTCCTTGTGCTGGAGTGAGCTGTTGCATCAAGTTTGGAGCATGGGAAGTGGTTTTCTCGGCCACTCTCTAAAGGGGGAGAGCTGCCTGCGGTCATTTGCTCTGCCACCTTTGGCTTTTGGGAGTTTCTTTGCACGCACACCTCGAGTTTGCAGTCTTGACAAGCCTGCTGGGATCTGCAAGCACAAACTCCATGCCTATGACCCAGCACAGCAGGGGGATGCTCTGTAAGCACCAGGGTCTTCCTCTGCACAGGGAGGAGGGAGTGAGGTGTTGGGCCCGGATAGCAAATGGCTGTGCTCACGTTTACCCCTGCCTGCTGTGAGTCAGAAGTTGGCCAAGGGAGCACAAGAGGGTGTGTGTGTGTGTACAGTGAGCTCTGGTACACTAAATGGTGCCATGTTGCAAAATGTGGTACTGCCAAATTCTTCTAGAGAAGAAGTTCAAGTATTATGTCTTCCAGCCCTGATGTGTAACGGTAGCTAACACTGGGATTGAAATAGAAGTACCAAACCAACAAGTCTCTATGCCTGGACAGAGTCTGAAGCAAAGAGGATGCTTGGCTGTAATGTCCTGTCTTGCTGCAGTGTCAGTGAAGCTACCTAGGGACTGCTTCTGATTGCATTAAGTCAGCAAAATGAGTTGGGGTAAAAGGTGGTGAAAGATGCCTGGATGAGCATGTGGAGTTGGTGGATTTCTTCAGTGGCATAGCATCAGTTTGATGTAATCCCTTGGCTGACAATAGCTTTCTGCCACTTGATTCACCCGTCTGAAAGAGGGTGCAGTAACATGCTTATATGTAATTGAGCTGTTTGGAAGCTTTAAAACAAATATAAACAAGATGTGCTGGGCTTTTTGGAGAGCCGTCGCCTGACATCTCCCACAGAGCATTTCAATAAGTGGTTAGATTTCCAAGTGAGGAGCTGAGCACTTTGAAATTCTGCCCCTATAAATATTGTTTTGCTGGTATTGAAATAAATGCTTTGAAGACCTTGGGTGAATGTTGCCCCATACAGGCGCAGTTTTACTTCTGGCTTAATTAATACTGTTTTATTGCTGTTCATAGAACAGCAGGAACCCAGGCACTGACCCCCTTCCTTACCCCATATAGTCCTTGTGCCATGTCTGATGACAGTCTTTTGATTAGAGGAAAGGCTGTGGATTTGGAAAACCACCTTTCAGAACCTTGTGATGATGCAAACTGCTTAAAAGTGTTGTAATGTCGATCTCTGTGCCTAATTGCACTGACCTCACAGGAGCAGTAAAAAAAAAGTCTTTGAAAGCTGTGCTGCTGTAGTAGCAAGACTCTGGGTGTTTTAGACAGGTGTCCTAACTGAGTAAGCATTTCAAACCCTGGCTCTTTCCAAAGGTATAGCTGTCAAACTTGCTTAGTTCTGTAGGCTTACCTGCCTGTTAGGAAAGCCCCCTGTTCTGTAATGGCAGTGAAAATACTCAACTTACCCATAGCTAATGTGTTAGGATAGTAAAATCTTTCTGTGCTCCACATGACACAAGGGTAATGCTGATCTCTCAGGAGCCCTCGGTTTTGCATCTGACTCTCTGAACATCTGGTTAGTGTTTGGCCTTGGTTTAGGATTTCAGTGACATGGTTACTTGATGTCCCCACTGTCAGAGGAGTCAAATGCTGGAGTGAGGGATTATTAACCACTTACCTCCTCTGTCTGAAGCCAGCACCTGGGAATGCCTCAGTGCTGTTCTCTGCATGCTTCAGCTTCAAGTGGGAAAGCTGAGACCTGAAAGCTGGAGGTGCCTTTCTGCAACATTTACCTTAAAGCTGTGAGGAAGAAGCATATTCCTGAGAGAGCACAATTGGCTCGCTGGGACATGAGCATGCTCAAATCAAGCAATTCCTCAAGTTTGTAGTGAAATGTTACAGCAGATGGCCTGCTTACAATGCGGGATATTATTAGAACCATGATCAGTGCTAATAAGGTCATTGGTGGTGGGGGAGGAGGTCAGTGTCTGACCTTGTTTGGAAGGTGGCAGCCTGTACTCTGGGAAGAAGTTTTCCTCTTGTAGCAGTGGAGTGTGAATGTTGAAATTAAGCTACTTTGTGTATTAGTGTGGCTGCACAGTGGAGAGAAAGACCCACCATCCAATCCAGCGTAACTGCTGCAGGCATGCTGCTGGCCCCCACGCCTTGCTGAGGTAGGTGCATGCAGCACCGTTAACAAGTGAGGCAAATTCTGCTTAATTCTGGGAAAGGGAACCAGGAGAAATTTATCTGGTACTCCTGCATGATATGGTATCACAATGCATTGCCCAGGTGACTGATGAGTGCTCTCCAAGTTTTTTCTTGCCTCTGACCATACTCTGAATTAACACAGCACAAACTTCAGCTGTTCTCCTACACTGGTGTTAGAAAAGGATCCCAAACAACCACTACAGATAGGAGTGTTGGAATCCAGTTGAGTTGCATGAATGATGTCCATATCTCTGCCCAGCAGTACCCACACCAGGTTCTGATGGGAATTTCAACAAATAGCCTGAAACATGGTGATTTAACTTTGTCTCATTACTTCTTTGTGTTAGAACTCTGACTGCTGTGATCAGCTCTGGGTGCATAGTAAGAGGAGACAACTTTAAACAGAGAGGCATTTGGGAAGGTGTGGAGTAGTATCTGGGGGTTCAAAGGTGGCCAGGGCAGCACCAACACGGTGGAGTTGCAGCCTGAGTGCCTGAGACCGTGGCTGTCATGATGGTGCTTCCCTAAGTCCCTGTTATCCACAGGGGCATGGCTGGTGCTGGGAACAGTCACATGAAGATTAGGTCCTTGAAGAGCCCTGCTTCAACTGAGAGGAGTTTGAATACAAAACCTCAGCGTGTAATCCTAACGGTATTGGCCGATCCCACTGATCTACATTTCTTCCTATTGCTGTCCATTCCTAAAGGATCAGAGCATGGGTAAGGCTTGTGGCCATTATGTGCTCTTGATCCCAAATGGTTGGTTTGTGCAGTATTGTGCTGCATGCTGTGCTTGGGTTCTGCTCCCAACAGTCCCTTCCACGTGATAGCAAGATAGCAGATAGCAAACCCAGGATGAATTTGCCAGGAGAAAGCTAGAGCATCATGGGGTTGGACATTTCATCCCATGCAGTAGCACTTTAATGCTCAGGATTGTAACGAGTTGAAAGCCAGAGTCCATAAGGTGGGCTTGGAAGGTCATCCAGGCATGGCAGAGATAATGATGTTTTAGGTCAGCTGTAGGAAGGAAAACTCTTTCCTCCCTGTGAGGGAATCTTGTTTCATAAACCAGGAGACTTTCAAGACAGGGAGTTGTCTTTGGAGGGAATGTTGCTCCTTGTTGGGGAAGTTGTTAAAAGATGCTCCTGCTTATGCAGAAAGCCTCCCAAATCTTGTCCTGATGGTACAAGACTTACAGCCTTATTCTAATGCCCTGTTTCTTCTTTCTGCTCTGTTTCCTCCTCCCCTCTGGGCCTATTTGTCTCCAAGCCCTAGTGCAGCTCCCCTGTCCTCTTCGTCCCTGTTGTAGTGTCTGCAGGGACTGTACAAGGCAGCCTGAGAAGTCTCTTGCTGTCCTCTCCTGTTGCTTCTGCAGTCATTTTTATTTCTCAGTGCATCTGGTGCCCTTGCAGATGAAGATGTAATCATGGTTACCTCCCTGCAGAGTTTGACTCCCTGCTGTGTCAGTCCTGTTGCCTGTAAAACCTCGGTGATGTGTGGCAGGGTGGGAGCTGGAGCAAGGCGGGCAGGCTGAGTGACTCTGGGGCTTGAAGCTGGAAAGCCATCAGGGTTGATAAAAGCAAGACAGGGATGTCTGAAACCTTCTCTGGGCTGCGAGGGATAACCTCGAGGAAAGGAGGTAGGGGTGACTGAGCTCCCAAAGCCACTTTCCCATAGGACTGGGGAGCTTGAGAATGTGGCAGGGACCCCTGCCAGCTCTGTCAGCATCTGCTGGCTGGCATGTCAAGGCAGATTGCCCTGCACAGCCCATGTCACTCCTGTCACCAGAGCCCACTCAAACTGCTCTGCACCTTCCTTGGGAGAACTGGGGGCAGGGAGGGGGAAGTCACTTGAGGGCTGGGAGGCAAATGGGCAAGATCACTTCAGACTAGTGTTGCAGAGGTGGGACACCATGCAAGGGTGGGACGCAGGGCAGGCTGCTGGGAGGAGGGAGCTCGTGAGGCATCAAGGGCATCACAGCTGCAGCGGCCCAGCACAGAGCAGCTGGAATGCAGTCTGGGTGTTGCTGAGGCTTCCCCTGGCTGCCTGGGTTTTTCCACCAAGTCTGGTGTATTAAGACTGAAAACTCTTCAGGCTGGGGCTGTCTCATTTTCTGTTTGGGTAGTAATTGGAGCAGAACCCTGAGCTGTAGCATTGATGAGTATTTGTATTCCCACAGCCAGAAATCTCCTGCTGCGGCCTGGTGCAATAAAGCACAGGTTGAATTAAGAGGATTTTCATTGTTGTTTTGTGTTTCTCTGCATGGGTTTTTGAAGAGCCCACAGTAATATAAAATCTTTAGAAGTCTTCACTTGGAGTACAGCTCACATTATGTAGGACAAAAACACTACTCAGAACTGCTTTCCCCCCCGCCCCCATTTTGATTGTGTTAATTCTTGGAGAATGATTTTAAGGATTCTTTCAGTGCTTAGCCCAATCAGGGAAAAGCCTTAGCACTTTTCTTACTTTGTCCTTCTTGGCCTGCATCAGAGGCACTTGAAGAAAAAGTTTGTGCAGGGATTTCTGCCGGAGCCCTATCACAAGTCCATCTATCTCGTTTTAAACCAGTTGGAGCATTTTTTCCAGCAGTGTTGGAGTGTTTGCTTACGTAGGCACTGGTCCTGCTGCATTCCAGACTTGCTAATGACCCTGGAGCTTCTTTGCAGCTACTCCTCTCACGTGGCAGAGAGACTGCAGATGTCCTCAAGAAAGGTCACTCTTCCGTGCAGAATCCCTCCTACCCCCATCTATATGGGCCCATCCCACCTAAAAACAAATGAACATTTGCATTGCAGCTGACTCATCCTGATTGCGCCCATTGAGGGCAGTGAAAGGTCTTTTTCTTGCTGCCCTTTTAGGAAGGGATTGTGCTGCATCTGAAGATACCTCTTGTCAGTAGCAAAAGCACAATACATGAGATCAGCTGTATGCTGCCTAAGGAAGTCATGTTGTTTAGGGTTGCTTTCTAACAGAAAATAGCCTTCAAAAGCTAACCCTTGCATTCCTCCCCATCTACAAAAGGTTGAGTGTCTCAGGCAGTCTTGGTGAACAGGACAAGGATAAGCAGCTTAGGGCAGGAGTTTGGAAAGCAGAGGAGCAATACAGGAAGGACAGAAAAACCCCATGGTAATTTGATCAGTTTGCTTTTATGCCTCAAGTCTGAGTAAGCAAGCACATCCACATGGATATGCTTTAGTTGCTTCTGCCTCCCCCAGCTTTTCTCTTGCACTCTCAAAACCTAAATAAATGAATCTGGCAGTTATTAAAAACATGAACTCCAAAGTACCAAGCAAATGAAGGGAAAGCCCTGATCAGTTCCATTCTTGTTGGTCAGCTGGGACAGATGGATGGACAGACACATGTAGGCACATGCAGGACACATTTCTTTCTTAGCTGTTCTGGCACTTACACCAGTGCTGCTCAGAGGAGAATTTAGGTCAGACCAAAAGTTGCATCCTGCAGGAGTAAATGGATACATCCACCTAACTAGGCAAACAACCTTTTCAGTGTCCTGTCCTACGGCTCTCGGCTCTTGTTACACAAAAGGGAACAGATCTCAATGGCTACATGGAATTAGCCTCTCAGCAGCTGAAATCATGGTTTCTGCAAAATGCATTATCAGTTAATACCCATTCCTGACATCATGTGGAGAAAGCAAATCAGTCTTGCTAGATTTTGGTGTATTTGGATTGTACATGGTGTAGAGACTTATAGACCCCAAATTTTGGCTGTGTAGGTCAGCATGGAATGCAGGGTGAGCAGAAAGCCTCCTTGAGCAGTCTGGTTTTTTGCAGCATGTGTTGGTTTACTGTTCCTGGGAAGGCTTTGTAACTTTGTAACTGAGTGTGCTCAGTTGGGGACAAGAGCATGGATCTGCTTTGGCTGGGTGAGGTTGGGAGTGTGAATCTGCACAGACCCTCACGAGACCGTGTAACAGACTGTGGGAACAGGGATCTGTGAGCAGTGTTGTAATTAGAAGAGGCAGAAGATCTGCTCTGTAATAAATCCATTGTATATTAACAGGTTTTCAGATGTTGGCACAGAATTGGGCATTAAAGCTGGTTGCCTGTGTGGCACTTGTGACTAGTGCATGGGACCTGCACCTAAATAATGTCTCACTAATTGCAGTTCTGTCCCAGAATTGTCATTGCCAAACTGTCTTTTTGCCCGTAGAGATTATGTATTATCTTTGTCACTGTAAGCCCATCATGTTTGTGGAAAAAGGTCTGTCCTGTTGCCTCCACAGCTTGCTATGCTTCTTCATAGGCTCAGCTCCTAAGTAACATTTACACTGCCTTAACCTCCCTTTTGCTTGAGATGGTAGCAAGTATTGGTCACATATCTGCTTTCTAGTGCCAGGTACTTTGTAAAGAGCACTTCTGAAGGTGTTTTTTAAGAGAAAAATCCTCTCTCTGACTTAAATGTGCATATGTTACTGTCTATAATAAACAACTCACTAAATAGATCAGTCTGCAAAAGCTGACCAAGGTGGTATATTGGCCTAGGGCAAGGCAGGCTTTTTTTTTTTTCTTTCTTCCTTTCTCCCAGATGGAGGTCTGTGATTCAATGTCACTTGGCCCGAATGTCCTCTTTGGAAGCCAAGGCCCATGTGAGATGTGTGGTCCTTGCCTGCTGTGCCTAGCAGGCTGCAGGAGCTCTCTTGAAGGTGCTTTTTGTATCTGCACCTTTAATCCTTCGATGCACAGCAAGTTCATTATACCATGGGCATGAAATCTGAGGCCTGGCATGGACCAGCTTTGGGGTGTTTGCTATGGAGTTGGTGGCACACAGTCAGCCCTTTTCTGGTAGCTTGGTAGCTTCTCTGCAAAGCCAGAGCAGAAGGGAAACATGCTGCTGTGCACAAAGATGCCTGACACCTGTGGCTTAAACAGGAGCACGATGACAAAGCTTGGTCTTTGGTGAACTGAACCATAGCCCGAGAAAGCAGCTGGGGACATCAGGGGGAGGAGCAGGGCAAGTTGGCTTTGTTTTCTGCCATGGGGCAAATCCTAGCCAAGAGCAGAAAGGTGTCCTGTGCCTTGGAATATCAGACCACTGGCTCTGACAGATGTCAGGGAGCAAATCCTGTGGTGTCAACTGAGGCCATCACCCTCTTGTACTACTGCATCTGCTGTTGCCCTGCGGTCACCTCTTTTGTTGGCTTAAGCTATTGCATAGAGGGACTGTCGTGTCATGTTCTGACATATCTTGATGTTTCCACCTGAAGTGTGGAGAGCTGGAGTGACACAGCCCAGCCACATCCTTCCCTGCTCAGGGAATGGTTGTTATTTTGCCAAGTTCTTAGAAAAACCCAACCAAACCTAGCCACCTCCATATCTTTTTATTTGCAATTTCATTTTGCTTTCTGAAGCACAGTGAGAATGAGGTTTTCTGAGCATGACTTTGCATTCTGCCGGACAGGAGGGAAGGTTTGGGTCAGGCATTTAGTTACCAATCTCTGCTCTTCCCTATTTGCCTTTTCCCTTGTGTAAACTTGAGGTATGAGGCTGCCAGAGGTGGTCACATGTCTGATATTTGTATTCATGAACACAGTAGTTTAACATTTATTCTCCTGGGCTTTAATGTGCTTTGCTTGGTTCTGTCTACGTGTGGCTTGCCTGCTGCAATTGTAATATTCAACAGACACTGTAGGTAGAGGAAGGTCAGAAGCATCAACTTTCCATATGACCTTGACAGATTCAGCTGGTGAAAGTTATAGATTTGGATTATGGGATTTACAATGAAAAGATGGTTTAAGAGACAAGAGAAACTGCACTTGCTGTTTTCAAATGCTGGCCTGGTGTAATAGCAATCAGGAGGGACACAATTGAGGGAGATAGAAGGTAGAAGACATATGTGAAGTTTTAATTTAGTTTGTTTTTCTTTGGGGTTTTGTGGTGGTTTTTAAAATACAGTACTTGTGCAGTATTGTTCCAGAGAGCTGGCATGGGCTTTTTTATAAAAATGTATTATAGAAGAAAAATCAATGATTTGCCAGTGTTCCTATTTTCCAGGTAGAATTGATTTTTTTTTTTTAATTTTTTTTTTCTTAGAAATTGTCCCACATTGAAACCCACAGGAATATTAATGTTGCTGGATGTCACCTACTCCACATCCTACTCTGTACATGCAGTGGTCCCAGAACTAAACATGCTCTTAAACCTGCTCTCTTTACTGGACACTAAGTGTCTTCTTTTGTAATTGTTATTGATCATTTCCTTCAGCAGGTCTGTGTCCAGGCAGGTCTGTAAAGTCTTATTTGTATTGAAGAGAGCCTGGTTTTGATACTGTATTTAAGAAGCCTATTTTATTGTGCTTTTAACATTCCTGAACCTAGGAGAGGAGTGGAATAATACTTGGAAGACATTAAAGATACTCAGTTCAGAACTCTAAATGATGATACTTCTACTCTGTTAAAACCTCATTTCAAATATATGGTGGCAACAGACTGATATGGTTCACAAAATTAGCATAATCAAAATGTATTGGTGGATACAGAAGAAAAGAGCCTGATGAAGTCTTTATTCCTGTCTTTAGTGGCAGGAGATTGCTGTTATTGGAAGTAGTAATCTCTCAGATAAACACGTTTTTCTGCTCTGTGGCTCTACAACTCAAAAAAATATATTTTGACAGTGCCATAATCTTTTAATATGTATTTCTTGGGCTTGGTAAACAGTGTCCATTGCTTGGAGCAAGCTAAGATGTTCCACAAACCAAAAACATTAAAATCAATATACTTTTTTTTATTGAGCATAACAGAGTGTGCCATTGGCCTCAAAGAAGAGAGCTTGGCAGGGGAACAGAGCTGGAAAGAGTTGTCAAGATGTAAAAATATAATGAAGGAGCTACAGGGCTTTTCCCCAACAAAATAACTGCTCTGAGTTTTTAAGAACCTTCAAGTATAACAAACAGCTTGGAATGAAAATCCTGCATGAAAGGCAGGAGGACAGCCATGACCTCTTTGTGCTGTCCTGGGGAAACTCAGTGGAACATTGCTGTATTCAGCAATGTGCAAAACTTCACTCACAGCAGCTCTCAGCTTCCCTAATTGCCAGGTGAATAAGGATTTGGGAATTTAGACTAGTGCCTGTGGCTGCTTAGAGTCTACTGGAATGCAGTGGTTGCATGTCCCCCTGTTCCTAATTAAACTGTATTTTAAAATGTCAGGGTGATAGTACTTGAGCTCATTTCTTTCTGGAGCTGGATTTGCCTGCCGAGGTCAGTGGTTTGAAGTGATTGGCAATGGCTGTGAGTGCCTGTCACCAGTTAAGGTGCTACCAAAAAGGGAGATGAGGACATACAAACTTTGCTTTCTGCTTTGTTTTTGTCTCCTGCTCTGTTTTGAGCTATGTAACAAAAACAAGCTTGACAAGCATTTTCAGGCTGCAGATTGTAAGCGAGTCCTAGATAAGCATGTTTGAGATCTAGCAGAGCACATCTGATCTTGCAAACCCCTGTCCAAGTGCTTTGCACTTTTATACAGACTATTTGAAAGGACTGGCATGTGCAGTAAGGCTTGGCCACGCTGTACATCTGTTTGTTCCCAGCATTTGGACCTGATCACTCTCTTACCCTGGTGTGAGGGAAGCGCTGTGATGTGCTCAGCGTACATTTTTAATGTACTGGTGAAATTGTTCAGCTGCTAAATTGTTTGTGCCATGTGGTGGGAAGTGTGTCCCCTGGTTGGGAAAAGTGCTGCTGTCCCTTACATGCCTTTTGATGATGACCTGTCCAAATCTGCAGTAACGAGATGACCAAAGCCCGTCAGCTTGGCCACATGCCACAGGGTTGGTCATTGTGTGTTGGTGGCAAGGGACAGCTTTCCAGTCCTGTGATGGGAGAGAGCCTTCAATCACAGCACATCCCCCTGAGCCAGTGGCACACAACACAGCCTCTACAGCTTGGTTTGTGTCTGTGGTAGAGATTGGCTTTCACAGACAAAGGCTGGAATGACAAAGAGATGGAAGCGCTATTGGTCTTTAGCAGTGTTTGTTCAGCAGTCTCCTCAGCTGGTTGTAGGCAGGTTTTTTTCTGGACTTGAATACCTTTTGCAGAAATTATGCTTGCTTTTTTTACCTCCTGTGTCCTTCTTTCCATCTTCCCTGCAAAACAAAAATATCCCAGCAGAACAGTCACAATGGGAGGGCAAAGAGCAGCATCAGTGTCTTAGAGCCAGAGATTGTTGTGTTTGCTTTCCATTCCTTGTGCATTTTTCTAACTCCCTGGACACAGAGCTAGACCCTACCTGGACTGAAGTGGTTATGCTTCACTGACCTGTTCTTCTAAAGTTGCAGAGGGATGTAACATTTTCGGTTTTTTAAGCTCAAACATTGGTTGGCTTCCCAAGGCTCTGCCCCACAGTTGTAGGGAGATGAAAACTGGGCAGACTGGGACTGTGCAGAGTGTACCAGCCTCCCTTCAGTGGAGTGAACAGAGTGTCTGCTTGGTGTGCTTCAAGGGTTTTCAAGCTGCCTTGCACTTGCATGTGCCACTGAGCTTTGCTTTGAGCTCTCAGTTCAAAAGGACACAAAACTCTTGTCATAGCTGTGAAATGTCACCTGCTTTCATTTGGAATCATGCAAAACATCAAGGTTCACTCATTTCAGTCAAAATCAAGTGTAGGCTTGCTCAGAAAGGGCTTGACCTAACATTCATTGAAGCCATGAAATTCAGTTGCTGTTTTAGTGACAAGCTGGGACTGTCTTGAGAGTGCTGGGAATGTTGGTAGTCCTGGGAGCTTGTGATAACTATTCTGGTTTTTCCACTGAAGCTGTGTGGAAAGGCAGGTCTGACTCTTGTCTTCTGTGTACCCTCACAAAAGACATGTCTCTGTTCACCTCAGCAGCCCTGGGTCAGAGCTGACATGCTGCTGCTGCAGCTCAGAGCATCGTTCAGAACAGCATAAAATCTGCAAACGATTCTCAAGTGACTGCAGGGGAGCTGAGTTGGGCCAAAAGAACACCTGGGGTGGTTTTAGCAGTTTTCTTCTCATCTGTCTGCGCAGGCTCAGGGAGGTGGCTCTTTATACTCAGAGGTGAGAATTTCAATGTTGGGCAAAACTCATCCTAGAGATACTGTAAAACTGTGTTTTGTGCTTTTTTGTGGGCTGCTTGAATTCTATTTCCAGCAAATTTTGTATTCATGAACTGTACACTTGCCTAGCTAGAACATGCATTTCACAGGGTCTGTATCATCCATAGCTGAATACTACCAGATTAACCTTAACTCTAGCATTTTTATTCACACACATTAAAATTGAAACTTCAGTATGGTAGGAAGTCTGTGTTGCTTCCCTTGCCTTCAAGGCTGATTGCCATCTGGTAATGCTAACTAGAAGATACATTTTGCTTTTTCTTTCCAGCTATGATCTATTCACAGCAGGATCCTCACCATAACAGCAGTCTCTGGGCTCTCTGTAAATGGGTGTTACACTTGCATTTGAAAAATGTCAGCAGCCAGCTGTGCTGTATTTTTTTATTGCTATTACAAGTAACTTGAGACCACCAGCTTCTTTGTACCCAATACTGTAAAAGCAGGGCTGCTAGCATGGGAGGGGAGCAGAGCATGGACTCTCCAGAATCCCAGCATCTGTCCCAAAAGGAGCAGAAAAAGCAGTAGAACTGGAAAGCCTTTGGGATGAGTTATTTTAGAGAGGGAGAATGAAGTGCTGGCATTAGATCTGGGAGTCTTTGACGCAGCACAAATCCAGTTCCAAACAAGACAGGGAACAAAGCATAGGATAAGCTTTTATGTGACTATCCACAACAGCTTGGAAAACTGCGTTCAGTGGCAGTCTGGAAGGATGTGCTTGGCAGGACTGTTCAGTTTAGTTTTGTTCTGGTGCCTTGAATGATGAAATAGAGTATGCTTGTTAGTTGGTAGGGTGCTTTGAGCTGGGAGGGACTACAGACACTCTTTAGAGAACCAGATGTGGAATTGCAGGTAGTCTTGACAGGTTGGAAAAGTAATCCATAAAAAGGCGAGTGAGTTCAATACAAGCAGTATGAAATACAGCGTTGGAGTGAATCAGCTGCCTCATACAGGATGCAGCATAGCTGGGTCTGGAGTAATTCTGGAAAAGGCTTGTTGAGAGTGAATCAAAGAATGTTTCATTGTTAGTAGGAAAGAAAATGCTGTGCAGGAATGTTAAAGCAGCAGTGTCATCTGCAGGATATGTGAAAAAATCTGTGTACCTGCACAGCATTGTTCAGGGGTTAGGTGGAGCAGAGTGTCCCGTGCAGGTACCCACAGCAGCAGGGACTGGGAAGTAGCCTAAGGAAAAGCTTGGAGACTGCTCTGGGAGAGTTGGAAAAGGATGGTTTGCATAAGTCTAAAGATGAGAGTTTTAAAGAAGAGGGGTAGATGTGACCACAGCCTTTAAGTATAGGCTCTTCCTCAAGGAGGAAGGGAATAATTCCTGTTCTGTCCTAAACCAGAAGTTTTAGGTTTCTGTTGCAAGTGGAGCAAAACTGCAGTTGGAAATCAGCTGTAAGGGGACTGATGTCTGGAAGTGTCAGAGTCCTGTGTCTGGGAAATACACAAGTAATGGGTACAAAGAAAATAGCTGATCTGTGTGGGCAATGGGGAGATGGATTCTTCTAGATCTTCTTTTTAGGATGCTTTTAGGGGTCTAAGAGTCTTCCATGAGAACATATTCAAGGAGTGTTTTCTACATAATTGCACTTTAAAACTTCTCTGTGAAAGTGAGCTGCTCCAACACTGGTAGGAGGAAAGCATTTGCTCTTAAGCTGAAGTTACCTGATGTATTGGGTCAATGTTCAAGGGAGGTTGCAAGGTTGTAGTTCTCACTGACTCAATTGGCAGCATAATTTCTGAAATTTCATTAGCCTGTAGAAAAGAGTTGCAGATAAAGGTGTATTTAGGGCTGGCTTTGAACTGCAGTGAGTGACAGCTGGGCTGCATGAACACCTATCTGAGATGTATCTGATCACTAATGATCAGACTGACTTGTCAGCTCCAGCCTCCTTTGTTTTCCACTTGAAAACATGCTATTTCCATGCTATTTGATGTTTGTCAGTGAAAGGCGTTTGATCCAGCAGTGAAATGGACAGCCATCTCCCTTCCTCCAACGCAGCTCTTTACCTGTGTGGAAAGAGGAGCGTGGTGCAGCATTGGAGGTGGCTGTATGAGCCATGCAGTGTGCTGGAGATGGCAGGATGAGCTGCTCAATCCAGCCAGCATTCCATGTGCTCAGCCCTGGAGCAGGTTGCTTAGGGACAAACTGCATTGAGCACAAAGCACTTGTGTAGAGGTGATGCTGTCCTGGAAGGGTAACTTTGAAGCTGCAAGTCCGTATAGGATGGGTGAAGGACTTGGAGCTTGAGCACCAGGTACCAACTCTGCCTCCCAGGACCTCTCTTCTCTTACAGAGCAGGTGGAAGTAGGGGTAGACCTGGAGCAGTGTGTGCTGCTCAGTACATGTTCTTAGTTGAGCCTCATGGACATGGGGATGCAACCCCGAGCTTCCCACTTTTTGCCTCCTGCTGTTGCAGAACAATTCATGCTCTATGGCATGAATTTGCAGATGTCCTGCAAATGTGGGGCAGACACCATAGTGGTTGAGGTTGCATTGTCTATGAGAAAGCCATGCAAGGCTGTGGCAGGAGCAAGGATCCATGGCCAGGAGAAAGCCTTTGTGTGCATGTGGTGAGTGGGATGGAAAGCAGAGCGCGTTTCATGCCTCAGCACTGGAGCGACAGGCACTGAGTAAGCAGGGCCAGCACATCTCTGAATGTGCCTCCCCACGGAGTTCTTCTTGGGGAGGTGGAAATCTGCTGCTTCATGCAGAGAAATGTTATGTAGACAAGCTGTGTTTTGGTGCCTGGTTTTGTGCAAAACATAGAAATCCTTTCCTGCCTGGTCTCTTTTCATTCTTTTTGCTGTCAGTCATTGCATATGTCAGTGTCTGTGGAAAAGACTGCACAGTCAGGGCACCAACCTACTGCAGCCTCCAGTGTGTGAAAAGCCCCATTAGCTTGAAGATTTTCACATGAGAACTGCTCGTGATGGAGAGACATGGTGTGCAGTCATTAAAACCAGAAATGTGTGTCTGGAACCCCTCACTGGTGTCGGGGATTAAAGAGACCGTAACAAACTGCATTACTGGTGCACATGTGAGTATGCGTTGGGGTTTGTGCTGAAAGCCTTGTTTCTGCAGCACAATCCAACTCACTTCAGCAGCCAGGAAGGAGAGAATTTGTGCAACATGCTAAGGGAAGGTTCATCCAGCCTGGTGCAGTACCCAGAATGCTCTTATTTGCATCCCTCTGAGCTAGGATGCAGATGACAAGGTGCAAACTCCACACAGCCAGGTGTAATGCAGGTTTTTCTACTGGATTTCAGTGTGCTGCTGTCAGTGCTGCACTCCAAACAGCTGGCTTTGTTGCAGTGCAAGCTGCTGTCACGTTAGCTGGTGTCAGATGCCAGCCATTTACAGTACATGCCATCACAGCATGACTTAAGTTGGCAACACAGAGTCAATCACATGCCAGCAGCCTACTGTAAGGGTGGGGGAGTGTGTGGGAAGAAATGGGGAGAAGATACTCTTATAAAATCCTTTAATGATTTATTTTTAATATCCATTTTTCAAACCTATGAAAGTGCAATCCATATGCTTTTCCCTCCTGGCTGTAGTTGGCAAAGAAGCAGATGAATATGGTCCTTCAGACTCCTTCCATTTTGCGAGGAGCCAGAAAATACAGCTATATTTAGCATGTTACCAAGGCCAGCAGCAGTCTGTTACTGGATGGTGAATCCCTGGCTGCAGGCTTGTGTGCCACCCGGGACAGGGTGGGAATGCGCCTGTCCTGGAGTCAGTACTCAGGCTAAATTGACAGCAGTAAATTTCAAATTTCCACTTACAGGAGGATGGCTGCACTGGAGCCAGCAGGCTCAATGTGCTGCTTACCAGCACAGATCAGTCTCTGAGCACCAGGCCCCTACCGACATGTGCAGTGGCCATTCCAGGTGCTGCAGTGGTGCTTTTTGGTGCAACACTCAACTTGGAGAATGTCTCATTGGTCTTCTGTGCACAGCCCTGGAACTGTCCTGTGCCCTATGCTGAGCTTTGGATAAGCTAGAGCCACAGCTAGTCCCTTCAGGAAAACTGTGCCTTGTAGCATAAATATGCTCATCTAAAGCTGGGGGCCTAACTCCTGTTGTATTTTCTCTTGTTGTATTCCTAGGCCACACAGGTATAAAATGAAGTTGTCCTCATTTATCCCCAGCCCCGTATCCACACAGCAGATTTGCTACCAGTTCCCTGTTGCTTTCCCTGCTGTGTTGCAGCTGATACTGAATTAAAAATGGCAGTTCCTTTGTCCTTCTGGCAGCTTTTGTAGAACTGAAATTGATCTTGAAGATTGTGGGTGTTTCTGGGAAGTACCAAGAATTGTGGGTGTTGTGGTGGAAGGGCAGAAGAGGGGTTCATGCCTACCAGTGTTGGAATTCAAGGGGTTACTAGTGGTGCCCATCACTATAGAGTGAGACATCTTGAAAGTTGCTGCATAGCAAGATGTCTAAACTGGGAACATTTTGTGTCACTCTGTCACATCACCAATTCCTAAAATTCATTGTCTGAGAGATGAAGAACTTAGTGTGGTGCTGGAGAGGGCAGCTCAACTCAGCTGTGGCTTCCAATATGCCCCAGTGAAACACAGTGGTTGTTGAGGCTGAGGATCAAAATGTTGTCAAGGAGGAGTTAGACCAAAGGCATGAGTGTAGCAGTGATTCATTTAGTCTTTCTGAGCCCTCAAAGGCCTGACTGACAGCATTTCACAGCCTTTGCTCTGCAGCAGCATCTGCACAGCTCTGTTTCTTACAAATGCGTGTCCTTGAAACCAGTAGCACTGTGTGGGCACTGGTTTCAGCTTACAGACTGTCTGCAAGACCAACGCCTCATGCTGTACGGTGGTTTTTTTTATTGGTAGTAAAAATATTCTGTTTGTAGAACCCCCTGTTGGAATTAAATAAACTGCTTTGAGAAAAAGTAGAACAAAGCTTCACACCAAGCTGGGGTTGCTGGTATCAATGATATTCACAATTTCATTTGAAATAGCAAAGTCCTTCTCAAGTTGAAGTCAACTGTGTTAGTATTGTTTACAAAAATATAGGGTTTTTTTTCATCTTCTCCGTTCCTGTGATGTAGAAACATCTACACAGATTAATTCCAAATTTGGTAGAAATAAATATTTCCTCAACCCAGAGCACTTGAGCCAAATTACAGTCAAGAGGAATTTCTAAGGCTGATGTGTAAGCCTGTGGAGGCTTTAGAATCGAGCAGCTGCCTGGCCATGGACAGCCTGTGGTTCTGTGGGGTCTGCTCCCCACGTCTGGTCAGCAGCAGCCCTGCAGGAGCTGTGGAGGTGGGACATACTGCAGGTGTGCTCTGAGGCTGAGCCCTGGACTCTTGCTGGGTCCCAGGTGATGGGAAAGGCCTGGTCCAGTGCAGCGTGAGCAGGATGACCCAAACCTGCCCAGTGCTGTTGAGTATTCTCCTTGCCGATTAATGCATTTATTTCCTTTGTAGTGGCACTGGTGTCTAAGCACCAGCCAACTGCCATTTTATCCTCACTTCACACTTCACACAGATGTGAGAAGGTATCTGGTGATGAAGATTTGTGTCCTCAGGGCCTGTGAGCAGTTAACTCACAGGCCCTGAGTTAACTCAGCAGTTACCTCGCTGGGGATCTGCGGCTGTTGAATTGCTGAGAAGCCAAAACAATAGCATTAAAAAGCCTGTCTCATTTTGCGTTGGGTTGTTGGGAGCCACTGGGCTCTTTTAGGAGCAGGGCAGAGAGTTTCATTCCACCAAGCCGGGCTGCTTAAGTTTGGAAATGTTGTTTTTTTGTTTCATGTCCCACTGATTTTAGCCCATCACTTCTTGCATTTAATTATTTGCCTTTTGTTTAATCCTGATCTCCTTGGAGCAGATAAGAGAGGACCCTGTTCTCATGACACGTCAAACAGCCCCTTACAAGCTACAGTCAAGCTCTGCAGCCCTCCCCCCAGTGATGCTGTTATCCCCACCAGAAAGGGGGGCACAGTAAAGCTTGGAAATCTCAGGCTTCTCTACAGCAACCTGGCATGCTGGGGTTTCAAAACCAGCCCCTGCAGTGGGTCATAGTGTTGACTTTTTGCAGTGGCACTTGGACTGTCCAGTGGTTCCACCTGTATGTTTGCAAAAGCCTTTGCTGGTGGTAGATAATAGCTGTGTCCTTGTGGACCTGTGTGGGGTTACAGCTTGTCTGCACATGATCCTGCTAACAGGGAGAGGTACATGGGCTCATCTGATATGCTCTTTTTGGAAAGCAAATTTACTTACACTGAGACTGAGGACTCTGTGTCCAGCCCTTTATGATTGTGCCTGGGACAGGCTGGGTAATGGATGGTCCTGTGCCTTTCCTTGCTGCAGGAACTGTTATTAATTATCTGTCACGGAACAGCTCTGTGGCCTCCAGGTCTGGCCTTATTTTAGTGGGCTTTGAATACCTCAAAAGAATTGGTTCCTCAAAAAAGTAATTTTTGCATAAAGTTACATTAAGTATTTCATGTTGTCTGTATTCCCCTTGTTTCTCGAGGAGGAGATTAAAAAAGAAAGGGGAGGAGAGAAAAACCTTATTTTTCAAGAACTATTTAATCTTAATGACAACATTTGTTTTAGCTTTCTTATTTAGTGATGTATTGATATTTATCTTCTTATGTCTTGCAAAGACTATTAAGGCAAAGTTTATACATGTTTTTTAGGTGATGATCTCAGTTGATTTGCAGGGATAACGTTAGTGATCTCTTGGTTTTTAGGAGCCGCCAGCATGGCCAGTTCCTCTGTTTATTGCAGGGGAGAAGGAGTCAGTGATGCAACACACATCACCTTTGCAAACAATAGCATGAAGGGGAAAAATTGTTTCAGTTCTTCCTGTGACTGCCAGCTCTCAGCATCTTGGGGTACCTGCATGTTGTGGATCAGAGGTGCTGCCTTACAGAGCTGTCCTCTTAAGAGTTTTATCCAGTGCAGCTGGGGAAGTGGTGGAGACAGTTTTATTTCTTGCTGCCTGGTTGTCAGGGGCCAATTAAGTGGTCTGGTGTTGGTAAGGAGGGGAAAAGCAACCCACGCAAGGGAACAGAGAAATTCTGTTGTTGTTTCTGGAATTATTGCCACTAGCTTCTGCAAGTGTTTGTATTAGACTGGGGCTTTTTGTTACAACAATCATTTTAACATCAGGAAGCCTGACTTTTTGGTTTAGCTTGATAGTATTCAGTCAGTGTTACTGCAGGAGAAGTCATGTTGCTCTTCTCTTCACCTACTATAGAAAAATCACAAAAGAGACACCGTAGCTACCAGGCTGCCTCCGTCTCGATGATTGTGTTGTTCCAGTAACCCAAACAATCCTTAATTAAATTTCTCTGGCTGCCCTGGGTGTTACATTACTGAAATGCTGTTCCATTATGTTTTTTAGGGCCGGTGTACCCGAGAGAACTGCAAATATCTCCACCCTCCCCCACATTTAAAAACACAACTTGAAATAAATGGACGCAACAACCTGATCCAGCAGAAGACGGCCGCAGCCATGTTTGCTCAGCAGATGCAGTTCATGCTACCGGGCGCGCAGCTACAGCCAATTGTGAGTTACAGCCATGGACCCATCGGGTTCACGCTGCTCCCTGTTCCTCCCCTGTTTGTTCATGGAGGCCCCAGCCCTGTGCCTGAGCTGAGGCCGTTGTCTGTGCTGCACAGAACTGGGCAGAATCTTCCAGAGAGGTATCTGATGCTACCTTTGTGTCTCCTTGCAAGCTGTGTCTCTTTTCCTCTGATAACTGAGGAGCTGTGAGATTCAGGGCTCCAAGTGGAAGGGTCTTACCACCAGGTGCTTATTTGACCATTTGATTGATGTACATTCCAGACGTTCTGAGTGGCTCAATTCCAGGTGATCCTGTTTTGGATCCATTTTTTTTGCACTGAGATGATGCTGACTCCCTTGGACTAGATGTGTTGCACTGTTGGACTAAAACTGGGAAAGATGAATCCTACCTAGACTTTAATCCTTTTTAATGTCTGGGAGTGAGACCCATCTCACTGCAGTTGTCCCAGCAGAGAGTTGTGCTAGTGTCACAGCCCTGTCACTTGTTTTTCACAGTAATGCTGATTTAGAGTAAGAGCAGGAAAGATTTGCTTCTCCTCAGGTAGGAAGGGGAGCCTGTGGGAGATAGGTGTTTGCAGAGCAGGTAGTTCAGAGAAGCCTTCACTGCTTGTCCCTGCTTTTACTTGTCAGTTAAAACAGGTTTCAGGCTGGAGAACCCTGTTATGCCAGGGAGAAGATGGCTTTTGTCTCTGGTTGGTGTATCTGGGTGGGGATGACATCTGTCAGCTGAGTTTTAGTCTGTCACAATGTATATTTTAAGAACTGTCAGAGGTCTTGAGGCAGCTCTTCAATGCTGATGTGAATAAGCTGCACTGAGAGTTAATTAGGAGTTCTCATTTTAAAGTTGGGGCTGAGTATCTTTCCTGGGACAGTGTACTTTTAGTGTGCTATATTTGGGTGAGGCTCCTTGTGCTGTGCCACACGGGAGGACTGGCCAAATCCTTTGGACAAACTCTTCTAGCCTGAAGGTGTCAAGTCTGAGCCAGCCTGAACTTGGCCTTTTGGTGTCCCACCTACGAGTGCCTGGCCTCTGCCCATGTGGGACACAGCATCTGTCACCCCAGCTTTGAAAAGCTCAGGTGTTTCTGGTTTATTCTCACCAGAGAACAGTGAAGGATTCCTCCTCCTTGGAAGCTGTTGTGATGTTTGGTGTAAGAGTTTGTGGTGGAGGTTTCCCTGTTTCAGCAGAGAAGGCTGGCCAGTGTCCCTTCATGATGGTGGTCTGCTACCAGACTGGGCCATTTCCTTCTGTGTTTTGGGGCTTTTCTGTGTTTGCCATCATTCTGATCATCCTGTGTCTGCTAGTGGCTCTATCTTGGCCCTAACCTATAAGTTAGGAAAATGCTGTTTATTCTCCCCATTTTGAAGATGAAAAGGTGAGACAGAAGAGAAAGTCCATAGAAAAGGTCTTTAGTTGTGCTGTGCCTTAGGCTATTACCTGCTGTAGTCTTGCACCTCTTATTTGTGGAGCTTGAAAGTATGCCCACATCAGAAGGAAATCCTGAATTCTCACAAAATAGTGGCATTGGTTTCCAAGCCCTGTACCAAAAGCAAACCCTTCCTATTTGAAGTTTTTCTCTGTGGGGAATTCACATTGGATGCTCTTTGGCTGGCTATTCAAAGCATCTTTGGGATTTCCTCTTTGGCAAGTTCCCATCTTCCCACTTTGCAATCTAGCAGGTCCAGTATGCTCCTAAGTTTTACTCCTGCCTTTTAAATTGCTGCTGAGACTGAATGTGTTGTGTCTGATTAGTCCTCTCATTTCAGAGGTAACCTTATCTGATGAGAAGGGCCCCTGGTTTCTAAATTGTGCCATGAGGGAGACAGGGGCAAAGAAGAAAAATAAAAATTTCCTCTGCAGTGACTGCTCCCTTCGTGCTTTCCCACACTTTACTCAGACTAAACAAGCTCTTGGTCTGATTCCTGCTGCCCAACTTGCTCCACACCAATTTCAGGACAAACAAGAGATTGCTCTTTCAACTGCCTTTGATTTCCCAAAGATGCTCAGTGGAAGCTGGCTTTGAGATTTTTTTTTTTCTCTAAATGAGAAGGGTGGGGCTTCCTTCTGGGTACACATGAAATTTGTCAAAGCAGAAAGTATTGTATCTGATGCAGCAGCAGAACAAATCCCATGTGATCAGAAAGCTGATCAACGGGATGCCTGCTTAATTGGGATGCTTGCCAGAGATGAGATTTGAAGCAGCATGCCTTAGTAGCTCCAAACAATAGCTGAATGCTTAGACATTTTAGACATGCACTTTAGACAAAGTGCAGTTCCACCAAAAAAACTACCAAGTTAAAAAAAAATAAAAAAAACACAAAAAAACCCCCCAAAAAACCAACCAAACAAAAAACAAAAAAAACCAAACCAAAAAAAAGAAAAAAAAAAAAAAAACCAACAAACAACAACAAAAAAAACCCCCCACACCCAAAAAACCCCACAAAAACAAACAAACAAAAAAAACCCACCACCAAAAACCCCTACCAAATCCAAACCAAAACAGCACTTGACATAGCAGCTTTTCACCAGGCTTCCTGAAATGGTGTCTGTCTATAAGCTGGGCTCTGGCATGGATAGGAAGAGCTACTTTGGTAAATGTTATGTCTGATTTTTCAGATATGGTCACTTTGCATCCTGTTTGTGCCAGTGCAAGACCATCCAAAGAGTGCTGCACCTTGGGCCTAGTCCCCACCCTCTCCATCCTACTTTATTTGCAGCAGTGTGGGACAGACTTTTGGAGCTGACCGTGGAGGTGCTTCAGTCCAGGGTCCAAGTGGTGTGAGGTAGCAGGGCACTGGTTTGCCTGGTGCTTCCCCATTAGTGCCTGAACAACAAGCTGTTGATGGAGCATGGCAGTGGTGACACACCTGCCACCACTCCTCCCCTGCAGCTGCCTCTGCTGCTGCCTAGGGAAGCTGTTTCCTCTCTTTGTTTTCAAGCTCTTTTTTTTTTCTTCATGTCAAGGTCTTTGTAGACAGGACTGTCATGATAGTTCTGAGTCACCCATGTCCCTGAAGACAGCCCAGACTTTAACCCCGTTGGTCCTCTCCTGGGGCAGCAGCATCCTTCTGCAACTCCTTGCTGCTGATGGAGAGGTTAAAGCAAAGGGTGAGCAACTTGCTTGGCTAGTGATGCTTGAAGCAAGTGCTGGAGCCAATTTCAACAGGTGCTTTGCACAGGCATTTGTTCCATGCAGCAAAAACCTGATTTATATCTCAGCATCTAGTCAAAGGCATGCTAGGAATGAATACACGTACCCTGGCCCACCCAGCAGCTGGTATCTGCCAAGAGACAATGCTGTGGGGTGTTAACACCTGTCTTTTACACTACAGCAGCCCACAAATGAGAGATTCTTTGAGCTAGGAGTGTGTCTTTGCAGTCTGGTTGGGGAAGTGAGCATCTGTGGTGGTAGGTAGCTGGATGCTTTGGCCCACTGGATTCACTCCAGCATGCTCAGCCTTCATGTTGGATGGTGGTTTTGCAGCCAGCCAGCCCCATGCAGTTACATTGAAGGGAAATGCAGATTTCTGGGTTTTCTGACAGCATCAATTATGTTTTTAATATCAAGGTTTTCAATCTTGTCAGTACTCGATCCTTATCTTCAGTTTCTATCACCAGACTGTAAGCTGCCATTGTTTTTTGTGTGCTTTCCATATATAGCTGCTTAGCAGTGACCTGTCTCCCTTCCTTCAGGCTATCAACACTGTATTTACAGTGGGCCTCTCATTTTCAGGCTTTCCCTTTTTTAGGGTCTGAGGTAACTCAGAATCAACACTTTCTGGCGGTTTGTGTTTGACAAAACACCAACCGCTCCTCTGCCTTCCTCTTCACACCCACTCTGTGTTTCTTCTCTAGCTTTAGCTCAATTTCTGCTAGCCAAATCGAATGCAGCTTCTAGATTGTTAACAAAATCAGCTGTTCCAGGTTCTGTTGTCACCAGTGGTGACAAATGTCCCTTCCTGGGACGGTTCTTTCTCTCTGCTCACACCTTCAATCCAACTTCCATGCTTGAGGTCTGCGAGGAGCTCAGAGCTATCAAAGTCCTCGGCAACCCTCCGCCTGAGATGTGTTCTCACAACCCATTTCAGCTTTTAAAATCATTACTATTCTTACAAGCATTTTAATACTCAGTAAACCAGTCTTGTGAGCTGGTACCAGCCTGAACCCTTTGTTGCTACACTGTGACCTGTTTCCCTTTGCACAAGAGTAACTGTTAGTGTCTCTATGCTATGATTTATAAAAGTTAATTTGCAAAGAAACCTGTCTCTGCATTTCCTGAATTAGCAAGAGCTTTAAGGGGGACAGCAGGAGTAAGTGCTGATACTTCCAATCCCTCTGTTTTGCCTAGAGCACACCAGCAATTTAGTCGAGAGTTTGTTTTTTTAGTGTACAGCCATAATATTGCTCTGTCAGGTCTCCTATCCTTCCGTTCCTCTTCCTCCTGCAGCTTTATATCAGGAACATGATGTCATTTGGTCTGGGGTATCCCTTGGGGTCAGCTGTCCTCTGTCCCCTCCCAACTCCTTGTGCTGCCCCCCACAGTCAGCTTGCTGGTTGGGTGGGGTGAGAGGCAGAAAAACCCTTGACCCCCTGCAAGCACTGCTCAGAAACAACAAAAACATCCCTGAATTATCTACACTGTTTCCAGTACAAATCAAAACCACAGCCCTACACTAGCTACTGTGGAGAAAATTAACTGTATCCCAGCCGAAAGCTGCACAGCTGTCACAAGAGGTGGACAGGAGGCATGGGCTGTTTGGAGTAAAAATCACGTTTGGGTTCTGGCTGCTAGGAGGAAATTTGCTCACATTCCCTGAGGACATGGGGGACCTGCACAGACGTAGAGGAAAGAATTGGCTGGCAGCATCCCTATTACTGGTACTGATGCGTGAGCCAGACTGGATTTCCCAATCCAAGACAGGCAGCCGGGTCTGGCAGTGAGCACAGCCCATCTTTTCCCCTCATCAGCCACAATAAATACAGAGCTCCCTGGTGCCAGCTCACAAAGGCGCAGTTCTCAGAGTGCTTTGCGCACTCCAGACTTAAAACCCCAGCTCTTGTAGGTTTAATGTGTTGAGTGAGGTCTGCTTGTTCCCTGGCTGTGCACCCGCTTGTCTGCAAGCATCAGCCCCAGCCTGCGGGCAGGGTGTGGAGCACAACTGTCACTTCCAGTCAGGGAAGCAGGCACATGGTGCAGGCAGGCAGAAGGAGCGCTTGGGAAACCTTGGGAACGCAGCAGCAGATGTCAGGGCATGGAAAGAGGTGAACAAACAGCAGCAGCAGTAAAAACTCTTCCTGCTCCCACAAGCATCACTCTGCAGGTCTCCAGGATTGCAAGTGGATCGTACTACTCAGTTGTTCCTCATGCACATCTTTTCTCTGCTCACTTCAGCTTGGGTTTGAATCCATTAGTCCTTGCTGATTGCTCCCAGTGAGAAGAGGGACTGCTTTTGAGGGAGATGGGGATTGTGTTTCAGGGAGCAGGTTCTGCTTCCACCTTTGTAGGGAACCCCTTTCACTCTTTGGTGAAGAGGCTGGTATATCATCTCTTAGTGAATGTTTCAGGTGAATTCACTCAGTATGAGGTGTTGCAAGTCCCCAGCATTCCCAGTCTGCACAAATCCCTCCTTCAGCAGTGAGAGGGAGGAGTGTCTTCCCTTTGTCTCAGAAGCCAGCAAGGTCCTTTGCCTGGCTGCTGGCTTTGAACCCAAGCAGGAGAATCTTGCTTTAAAGGATCTCCTGGCATTTTGGAGCAATGTTTGTGCCACACCTGCTCAGTCAGAGTACTTCTGCCATATTAGGTGCTGAAAAACATAGGGTGGGTTTGCCCACACAATTGTGCAAGCCACTAGTACTGCAAGGTTTGAGCTACTGTGGGTACAGAAAAGAGATGCTGACAATATGTCAGGCCCTACTATAACCTGTGCAGACTGGCCAGGTGGGAGAAGCCCCTTAAAATAGCATTTATGGTGTAAATGGTGACAGAAGTTCAGCAGATACCACTGTAATTACTTGTACTCACACTAAAGAAAACAGTCTAATGGATGCTGCCTTCTCACTAAAGTGTTCAGGGAGTCACAGCTTTGAAAATCCTAGAGAGGTTTTTTAGCAGCAAAAGGTGTAAAATGTCTGGGAGCCACTGAGAATTGAAAGAGAGAAGGAAATTATTTAGTAAAGGGCTGTGAATTGGGGTATCTCTGGCTTTAGTGGCTGAAGTCTCCCAACAGCTGAAGCACTGCTTGAGTAAGGCTCACAAGAAGGAAAATGGGAAATCTCTCCCAGAAGGAGAATTATTTGGTTCTGCTGCACTTAAAGCGTCTACCACCACTGCCACCACTGATGCAGGAAGCTGTGTCTGCTCACTGAGGAGGAGAAAATGGGATATAGTCTATCCATGATTCCCTTTCCCATTGGCTCAGGAGCTGCTTGCTGTCACTGACATTAGGAAAGGGGCACTGTTGAGCTGAAGCTGGGTTAGGACAGTTGGCTGGAGCTACTGCGAGGTAACTTCTTCCACATCGCAACAAGCAAAGTATGAAAGTACCAGGATGAAGATGCTGTTGAGAAACACACTGTCCATGTGTGGTTTCTTCTTTTAGAAGTTCACAGGACTAGAAGTACCAAAATAAAAGAAAGGAGAGAATGATGTGTATGGCCGAAAAAAATGCCCCAGGCCATTATGTAAGCACACTTGTATTTATTGCCAAGTAGCGGCTGTAGCTCCCAAGGGTGGTATCATAGACACCTGCCAATGAGCAGTTTTAACTGGAGCCCAGAGTTCACAGTGGAGCTGGTGACAGGAGGGAAAATAAAAATGGTTGCCAGTTTCAGTCTGGGAGGTGCTCGAGCCCCTGCTACAGGAGCAGGAGTGCTGCTATGCATGCTCTCATCTTCAGTGGGGGCAAGTGGAGTTTTTCATCAGCTGAAATTGGTTTCATTCCCAAGAATACTTTGGATCTGGTACTTTAAAACCTCACAAACTCCCTGGCTATAGGGGCTATTACCAGACTTTAAACTGAGCATCTGCTTAGATGCCTTGTGCTCACCTGCCTGCCAGCACAGCAGCTCCTTTTCCAGATGAGTGCTGCTGGAGCAGCTCAGGTCAGGGAAGTGCTTCTGGCCTCCAGCACTGAAGCTCTGCTGCACTCAGAGCACCTGCCCAGCACAATGTAGGGACTGAAGTGGTCAAGATCTTTATGGCCTGTTGTTCTGTCCCAAAGAGAACATGACTCCTTGTAGCATAGGTGGGGTCTTGGACCTCACACTAGTCCACCTGAGCCATCTCATCTGGTACACTCTGTCATTGCTATTCTAAACCCAAGGCTCACCTGCTCTTGCCAAAACCACGAGATCTGGTGTGTTGTGACATTTATGAGTTTGCTGTCCTCTTGTTGCCATTCACATGGAGTGTATGCTTAGATCCTTCTGCAAAATGGCTTTTGCCTGGTGTCTATTGACACTCTGAAACCAACCTGAGAGGTACAGGATGCCTAACCAACTGAGTGTACTGCAGCAGAGATACCTCACCTGACTGAATGATGCCTTTGGGCTAACCTGAGGCCCACTGGCCATGCTGACATGGAGCTCAGGGCAGGCTGATGGTCGATGCAGCAGTGCAGCTAATGGGGTTCCCTGCTTCCAGGTCCTGAAGCTGCAGTTTACCTTGGAGTCTCTACAGCATTGCAGTGTCGGCATAAAGAAGCTGAGATGTTTATTTGGGAATGAGAAGTCTGTTTAATTTGGGCCTGCCCTAATTGCTGGCATGAAATCCTTAATTGTGTCATTAAACTATAAAGATCATCAATATGCTTTGATCTGACAAATAAAGATGCCTTGTATTCAGGATGAGTCACAAATCTGTGAGTCAGGAGAAGCAAATGGATCACAAATAAATGGCAATAAATGAATAGATTGGAGAGCACAGCATTTTGATGTGGCTAATCAAATTGTCTAAAAGGATTGGAATGTGATGCAAGGCTGTGATGGGTAATCCAAGACAGAGCTTTTTAACTAATACTTTGTTCTTCCTCTTTCTGTACACAGACAACGTTTCCTGTGACTCCATCACTTGCAACAAGTCCCACAATGGCTTTTAGTCCCTACCTGAGTCATGTTTCTCCTGGGATGGGCTTAGTTCCTGCAGAGCTTCTACCAAATACTCCTGTCCTGGTTTCTGGAAATCCTACTGTTACAGTACCGGGAGGCTCTGCTGGGCAGAAACTGATGCGTACGGATAAACTGGAGGTATTTGGACATATGATACAATACTGCTGACAGGGATGAACAGGACATGTGGTCCCAGCTGTTGCTCACTGCTAAAATGACCTGATGCAGCACAGTACAGAGTTTAACTTGCAGTTTTCCTAGCACAGGGCTGCTGCTCCCTACCAGAGCAGATGCTCTTGCGGGGCCTTTTCCCAAATCCTTGCAAATTTGGGAAAACTCACTCTCCTGGTATCAGGGGGTATTAAAGCAGGTTAGGATTGGTGATGAGTATGTGATCTGCCATGCTTAAAAAAAAACCCCACAAAACAAGTAGATCTGCCCTTAAACTTTGTTGGGTGGGAGATGTTTTGTAGGTAACAGATGTTTCCCTTTTCTAGAGATGGGCTTATTGAGTTTTTAAAGAAAGCTTTAAGCATTGCACTGATGGGAGTGGTGAGTGTGGGATGTTGGAAAGACATCTCTCCCTCCTCAGTTGGTTGGACATGCTGGGACTTATTGGTGGAGGAATTGTAAATGTCTTACAAACCCTAAGCAGAGACTCTGCAGGAGATAAGGGCTGAGGACCTGAATTCAGAAGCCCCTGCAGGTGTAAATTATAGCACGGGAAGATAGCAGAGAAGGGTGTAATTTCAAAACACACTGTTTTGTGTTATGTACTTTATCTTGCCTTGCTGACATCTCACCTTTCCCCACACTCAGTCTGATTGCACATTGGTACATGAGCTACACCACTTGCTGTATTCAACAACTTCACTCAGTTCCTTAGACAAGAAACCTTGCAGACTTTTTGTTAAACCTTTTCTTCTGATGCTTTAGTGGTCATAACTTGTGAGATCCTAGTACAACTAGTAATTTTGGCAACACCTTCAAACACATTGCTGTGTAATCAAATGTGCCGTCACATAATGCCAGGGTCAGGGTTTTACTGTGAAGGGCAGGGAGCACTATTTCTGTGGAAGAGGCATCTCGTGTTTAAGAAAAAGTACTTGTTGCAAATAGCAGTGGCATGTAACATTTAGAACTAAATGTCCTAGCCAAGAGTGTGCTCCATAACAAATACATAATCCAAGTGAGACACAAATGACAGAGTTATTAACATTTAAGCTTTAGAGGCCGTGGAGGAATCCTGAGCTGCAAAGGTTTTGTCAAAATTACATTGATCTTCTGGGGTCACTTACCATTCTGTACAAATTCTGTACTTTACTTGCATTTGGTAATTGGCCTTATTAACCTTTTGTGTTTTTTTCATCCCCTGAAGCAGTTATGAGTAGCACCAGTTGCCCCTGTGTCTGTTGATATATGTGCTACCCTAGATGAGCATCAATTTAGAACATACACATGGTTTAATGTGGCCAACTGAACTGATACTCTGTGTTGAAAATACTGAATGAAAAGTAACTTGATGTTCTGCTCAACAATGTGACTTTCTTTTAAGGTTTGTCGAGAGTTTCAGCGTGGAAATTGCACACGTGGTGAGAATGATTGCCGCTATGCTCACCCTATAGATATTGCAATGATAGACACAAATGAAAATACTGTTACAGTTTGCATGGATTACATCAAAGGTCGATGCTCTAGGGAGAAATGCAAGTACTTTCATCCCCCTGCACACCTGCAAGCCAAAATCAAGGCAGCTCAACACCAGGTGAACCAGACAGCTGCAGCTGCAATGGTAAGTAGAGCTCTTCTCAAGCTGCATTTCCATTGCTAAGAGATTTCACGTGTCATATGTGTCATTTGTGGAGAAGTAGAGAGCTTTGTAAATGGCTGACTACAGAGCTGAGAGCATGTGCAAGATGCCTCCCATCTCTTCATCCTGTCTCTGTGCTCATCACAGCATGAAGCCTTCAGTGGCACAGTACATCTCACCAGGTAGGGACATGGTGCCCAGCCCTGTGATTTGCTGACATGATACTGTGATGTGACATGAATGCAAGTACAGCAGCACTCAACACCTTCCCTGCCTGAGTCACAGGAGTCAGTTCAGCTTCCTCAATACACAGTATATCCTTTTCAGGGAGATCCTGGCCTGTTCTGTGCAAAAAGCAGGTGTTATCAATTGCTTGAGCTTAGCAAACTTGTGTCCAATACCTTTGCCATGACTGAGTGAAATTACAAGACACAAAACAAGGGTCACTTCTTGACCTATTTGATGCTTTGGACCTGGTAGAGATGGTCCCACCTGCATTTTCATTTCATCTACGGTTCTGAACATGAGTCAAGGAGGATTTACCAGGTGACTCCTAGCTGGTATAAATGTTTGCCATTCTGTTTAGTTTGGTTTGATGGGACCTGCTAATTCCAGAGATGGAGAGCTGAGGAGGGAAGAAGAGGCCCAGGGGATCCTACCCATGTGCATAAATTCCTGATGTGGGAGGTAATGAGGGTGGAGGGAAACTCTTCCCTGTGGTGCCCAATGAAAACATAAGAAGCAATGGGCACAAATTGATATTCAGGACATTCCATTTAAACATAAGGAAAAGTTTATTTACCAAAGAAAGGTCTAACACTACAACATCTCCATCCTAGTGGGTACTGAGAAACTGCCTGAATGGAGTCTCATGCAAGCTGCTGTAGTTGACCCTGCTTTGAGCAGGGTGTTGGTCTAGATGATCCCTAGAGGTCCCTTCCATCTCTTCTATAATTCCTTAAAAATTTTAAAATTAATATTAAAAATGCTCTTGCATCCTCTTTGATTTAGAATTAAGGCCACTAAATTTTTTTGAAATATCTTTTTCTTTTTTTAAGATAGTAAAGGAGGTTGCTTTTAATTCACAATGAAATTTAATGCAGAGCCAGGGCAGTTCTAGAAATTAAACAGGTGCCCTTCTTGTAGCATCAATATTACCTGGAATGTAATTTGAACAATTAATTTATATTGCAGTGTTTATTTGTCCTGCAGAGTTTATTTATTAGTTTTATTAGTTTTACTGTTTTTATTGTTGTTGAAATAAGAGTCCAGGTCTGTTGAAAAATAACCTTCTGAAATGAAACTCTTGTATTTTTCACAATTGGAGCTTTACTTTTTCACTAATTATCTAGGACACTGCTACTTAACCAAAGCCAATGCATGTTTTATTCATCCTGCTGGCTTCTCTTAAAAATGTAATTAACCCTATTTGTATGCTGTTAACTAGAACCTTTAAAATATTTATTGATGGCTTGTTGCATCATCCCTGCTACCGAAACAGCCTACATTATTCATTGACTTTTCAAGGTTTGATGCATTTACTGTACCTGTTGAGGTGTAAGACTTCATTAAAGGGAAGAAAGGTGCTCCATTTTCTTGGAGGGAAAAACAGATGCCAGGCTATGGGTCTACATTCTAAAACAGATTTAGAATTACTTCAAATCTAAATTCAGCATTTCTGAGGGACCCAATCCTGCAGTTACTTGGTGTGCACAAGCTTTACTCACTTCTGCTTGGCTGAAGTCAGTGCAGCACTGGATGAACTGGGTAAGGCTCGGTTCCAGTTCAGGACAGCACTTAAGCATGTGCTTGAAGCTCCCTCCTTTTCCAGTGGTCCTTCCCTCTCCGCAAGTGCTGTGCTGGCCTCTGCATGATGTGTAGCTGCAGCATGAGGGCTGAAGCCCAGTGCTAGTCCCTGTGCAGGTGCTAGCCCTTGAGCGCTCCTGCCCTGCTGTGCCAGCCAATCTGATGGAACTCCAAAGCACGTGTCCTGTGATGACATTTCTTTACTTTTAAAACTTACCGAGGCAAAATAACTGACTTGCCACTAGGCCAGGTAATTACCCAGCCACCCCATGTTGTGCATGCCTCGTCTTTTTAATATATTGTATAATGCATTCACTTCTTAATTTTTTTTTCTCTTCGCCTTCCCAAATTGTTGCTCTCTCTCTTGACACACCTCTGCTTGCTGTTTTTGTTACTGTGCTTGATCCCCCTCCCCGGCCCATTGCCATCATGTGCTCGCTGCCTGCTAATTAAGACTCAGACAGCTGTCAGATCACTGAAGCGACCGCTCGAGGCAACCTTTGACCTGGTACTTGGACCTTTCACCTTCTCGCTTTGCACGTAACCATCTTAGTCTGCATGAAAGCCTTCTGCTCTTGGTCTGTGGTGTTAGTGCCTGGGGAGACTGCCCATCCCAGCCAGAAATGTTCAGTGTGCATTCAGACATGCCAATCCTGTGCCCCACACACCATCCGTTAATGTCTGAGCTTTGCCTCCTGAAGCCTGGATGTGTTTTGGAGACAGCACATAATCTTGAGGGGAGGCAGCTCTGGCTTTTGAAGTGTTTTTCCAAACACTGGCAGCTTTGGAGTCACAAGATGCAATGTTTCAGGGAGAATTTGAGAATTTAGCTCATTAGGTCTGCAGTGTGCTCTAAATGCCAGGGGACTGGGTGGTTGCAGGAGAGATCCAGTCACTTTTCTTTGTATTCCCCCTGTCACAGCCTTGCCTGGCAGTGCCATGCTGGTAACTGCCGTGCACAGGAGTGTTCTGTATAATAAGCACAACTGAGATTTAGAGGAAAGAGAGCCAAACAGCATCCTTGGGGATCTGTGCTGGGAACTGAAGCAGATGCAGTGTGGGACTTGGCTCATGCAGTGGGTAAGCTGGGGAGATGACTGTCCCTTCAGCTGGCTCTGTCTGTGGTTCATCTCCCATTCCCCAGTGGGACAGTGTCAGCAAAGGAACCGCTCTGGGTACCTTTTGCTTCTGTCTCAAGCATGGGATCTGCTCTCCAAGCTTCTGCTTGCAAGCTGTCTTCATATATACTGTCTTTGATTGTTTTATGACTCTCAAATAATATGTTCTACTTAGCTTTATGGTGCTCATAGTGAGGCAAAAGCCATCCTCACAGTGCTGTCAGTCCTGGCTCCATAGAAGACAACTCCTTCCTGTTTTCTGAAATAATAAGAGATGCAATACATTTTAAAAGAAAGAGCTCCTGTTGTCCAGCTATAGCAGGGAGAGGGAAGACATAGAGGAGCTGTGAAACCATCAAGCTAATGTTGCTTCTCATTCCCAGAGCTAGGGAGGAGCTCCCCTTCCACCCCTTCCTTAATCTGCACCCTTTCCTCTCCAAAGACTTTGTTTTGGGTGTAAGTACTCAGGAGGCTTCCTTATCAGTGTGTTAGGCAGCAGCAGTAGGAAGCCTTGCTAGGGCCCAGCTTCTGCCAGCAGTGGTGGAATGATGCTGAGAATGATGTTGCAGCCTCTCACTTCCTCTGCTCACGGCTGACACAGACACAGCCCCAAAGCTAGGGCAGGCAGGACCTTGACAGCAGCACAGTGCCTTGCTGCCCTCTCCAAGAGCCACCACTCTGAGGAGACACAGTCTGGCAGAGGATGGGAGAGCCCATAACTACTCCCCCACTGAACAAATCCTACGAGAGAAGCTACTTGCACAAGTCCTCCTGCTCTGACACATCGAAAGGTTTGCAGCTGCTCGTTGGAATATGTCACCTCATCTGAACCTTTCATGAGTGATAAGAGCATGTATGATCTCCAGAGGAAACTGCTCACTTTGCTTCTGCTGCTTGCCAGGGGACAGGTGCTACCTCTGCCCTCTCTCAGATCATTCTGTGTTTGTCACGCCTGGCAGCAGACCCAGCCCCTCTTTGCTGAGTGCAGAAGGGTGAAAGTGTGATCCTGTCCCAGGAGATAGAGATCTGAGGGGAACTTTGAGGTGCAATTAAATTGTTTGTTGCAAAGATTTAATCCAGTTCTTGTCTTGCAAAAAATAATGAGAGGTTTGTTAACCAGCATGTGGGAAATTCTGACTTCGGCATGCAGTGTGTTTTTATCTGTCAGTCTTGCTGAAGAATTGCTTTCCATGCCATGCAGAGAAGTGGTACAAGCCTCTTTGTTCAGATGCTCATTCGAGCAGGAATGTGGCTTTCCCAGCCCAAAAATGGGAGGCTGCCTGGCATTTAATTAGTAGAAATTGTTCATTTGGATCGGTGCAAGACTATCACATAGATACTGAACTGAATTAACCCTTTCACTGGTGCAGATGACCAGATCCTGTTGCAAAGGTTGTGTACCCATGTGTACACACAAACACACATGAGAAAAATAAAGTCAGAAAAAGTTACTGGACAGATCTGCTGTATTTGTGGTCAGAGCTTGTCCAGAGGGAAAGCACAAGCAGCTGGATGATGCAAACTCATCAAGCAAGTTCTTTGCTACAAGGGTTTAAGTTTAATTCCTTTGCTGCAGTGAGGAGACACTGGCTACAGAATTTGGTGGTGAGGAGTCTCTGTTGGCTTTTGTATGTTCTGCTTGCGGGATTCCTTCAGAACCAGGACATGGTACAAGAAAGAAATATTGTAGCCCATGTCAAATGAGACATTCCGTGTCCCTGCCGGATCCTGGTGCAGAAGCTGTGTTAGCCCAGCTTCCTTATGTGCAATTTTAGATGCCCCTTCAAGGCAATATAGATGGACCTTTGAGTGAGTGTGCTCCTGGCCTGAGGCTCTTACCTCAGCACAAAGGCTGGCGAAGGGCTGTAGCCAGATCTTTCTGTCTCCTTGGGCCTCCTACACCTTGGTATGGAAAATAAGATCAGTTGGCAACAGGAGGAGCATGTATCCTGTGTGAACGCTACTCCAGCTGCTGGGGTGGAGAGGTGACCCACAGAGCTAGGTCGAACCAGAAGCAGATGAAGATAGGTTCCTACCTCCCCTGCCCACAGAGCCCATGTGGGAGAGCTGGACTTCAGGTGGCACAGGAGCTGCTGCAGAATGCTTGTTTCTTTAGAACACTCTGGAAATATTGCATTTATTTGTGCTTCTCCACCTGGCTGCTGATGAGGGAGCAACAGTGAAGCTGCCATAGGTCCGTTCTTTCACTTGCTCCCAAGGGGCTGGAGGAGATTAGGAAGAAGGGTGATACTGGGGAGGTGATGGGGTAGTCTGATGTGTCTTAACATTGCTGAGGCCTGCTGGTGTCTGTATGCTCCCTCTGACTGCATTGTTGGGCTTGGGAATTGTACTGTGATGTGTGGGGACAACACAACAAGGTCTCAAAGCCTTCAGCTGTTCTGCTTTTGGCACTACCATTGTGGGGTTTGGGGTGGTGGCAGCCTTTGGCCAAGAAGCAGGGAGTCAAAAGTCCATTATGTGCCTGGCACAGTTGCTTTGCTATAATTAGTACATTCCTCTTCTGAGGCAGATTTTGGAAGTGTCTGAAAAGGATTATTTAGCAATTGAGTACCATAAGGAGCATGAATTTAAGTAGCAAGTTCTTCAGTCACTGTAAAGCTGTACAACTTCTGTGATGTACATGAAACTCCTCCAGACTCTGTAAGCTGCAGATCTGTCCCGTGCCCGGAGGAACATTCAGGTAGTCATCATTAAATAGAGAAGTTGTAGGTAACAGACAGATTTAACACAGGTACCAATGAAAGCTTACGTAGAAATGAAAACTCGTACGTCATCTTAAAATATGGATCTTAAGTAAAAGATTTTGGTGTCTGTGTCTGAGTGTCTTGTCCCATCTTTGGGACTGCTGTCATTTGGTAGCAGCCAGAAGAAATCTGGGAAGATTAAATTCTAATGCTGAGAGTGGATGCCTGCTAGCACAGGCAAAGGATGTGTGCATGTCTGAGGGCAGTTTTGCAAATGCAATTTCTTCTAATTTTCTTTTTTAATATTAAAACCACCTAAAAGCAACCATGTGAGTAGAGATAGGATGGAGTAATGTTTTGCTTAACATTTCTCAGATGAGCAGTCTCCTATAGCAAATTAAAATGAAACCTGTTTCTAGATGGCGACAAACTGTTGCAAGCTTTCACTTACTTCTGTTGTGTGTGGATCTTCATAACGCTTTAAAATCTCTTTACTTGTGTCCTTTCTTCCAAGTGTTGTGTGTTTGTAGCTTTAACCCTTCATTAGCCAAGCCTTCTCCATTACCTGCCATTCATTTGTGACCTATTAAAACAAAAGTAGGAGTGATAACCCTGTTTTTCAGCCATTGCTTTGCTCCATGATACAGACTAACAACTAGTCAGAAATGACCTGATTCTGCATGACTTCCACGTGCGTAAATCTCATTGACGTCAATGGGAGTGTTATGTGCAAAAGGACTGCGGGGCATAATTAAAAAGGACCCTTTTCTATCACAATGTGGAGAAAAAAAAGTGGTTTTTTACTTGGGTACAATGAAAAGCTGTAAATCATTAGAAACATTCCTGTCTCTTAAGAACCTGACATACTACTTTGCTGTTGAGACATGCTTGGATGAATGATGAGTAACTCACTGAGAAAAGTTCCTGAGTTGGGTTAATGCTTTTTACCAAGTCTGATCATGAAACAGGTTTGACGGGCTGGAAGAAGCCTGGTGGTGTGATAGAATGAAAAGAAGGGGTTTGTCAATGGCTTTTTCCACTGTTAATAACGAGTGAGCAGTATTTGACTGATGGAGGCCACCTTCTATAGAGTGGGAGTTGGTCCAAATCTGCTGCTAGTGGGCTGTGCCTCTGGTGTGAGCAGTGGAGAATCAGGCCTGGTCTCAACCATGTTGCTCAGCCTCTCTGCTAACAAGTGGAAATGCATTTTACTGTGAATGTAATGTTATGTGTGTAATTGGCAACAACAACAGCTTTACCATCTGGACACATGGGTTGGCTGCACACTGTGCACGCTTCCACACATGCACACATACATGTAGGCAGGTGTTGAACCAGAGGCAAGCATCCTTTTTTTCCCATGGCATTTGTTGCTTATGCTAATCTACTTGGGTTTTAAATAGTCATCTACTATATTTTTCCTGTTTGTTTTGGGGTTTTTAATGCTTGTTGCCTGCAACTGCTCTTTGTAGCATCCTGTCCAGGTGATCACCTCTCCCATTCCTTTTCCCAGTGCTTTTTTCTCCCTCTATACCCAAGTCAGTCCTGCTGAAAAGCTCATCACCCCTTCCCTTTCTGGACTCTGCCCCTCCTTCTGGTGCATTTGCTAACTGCTTACCTAGTGAAGCTGTTGTTTCACCTACTACTCGTACTGTGACTTAGCTGCTCTTCTCCTTCCTGTCTCGCTAAGTTGATAGAGTTGCAGGTGATTTGCAGCCAAGACCCCCTATTATTTATTGCATGCTTGTAAATCTGGACCCACATCTGGGCCCCTTTATTTACTCCACTTGTCTTTAATGACTCCCTTATCCACAGGCCCTGCCGCCTGGTGCACTTCAACCTTTACCAAAGAGGCCAGCACTTGAAAAAAACAATGGTGCCACCACAGTCTTTAACCCAAGCGTTTTCCACTACCAACAGGCTCTAGCCAACATGCAGTTGCAACAGCCTACATTCATCCCCACAGGTAAGTGTCTCCTTGCTTTCCCATCATCATGGTTGTTTATTTTATGACCTCGGTGTTCAGCTAATGAGCAGTTTTGTAAGAGTCCTTAGCAAAAAAGTATTGGTGTGCAGTTTCATGTTAAAAACAGATGAAAAAGTAGTATCTTTTGTTTGACTTTTTTCCCTTCACCTATTGCAATTTAGAGCTTTTCACAAGTAAAGATCCTTCTTAGCTCTTTTTGTGTGGTTTGGAGTTTTTTTAAGCAGTCAAACTAAGAAAAATGTCTGCATGTTTCTTGAATTCATACTTTCTGTTTTTCCTCCTTATGGTTCAACTGGTTAATCCCAAATTAATTCTTCGACTCTTGTGTAGCTCTCTTTCGGACTCATGTTAAAATGTCTTATAGACCTCTATGCCTGCTCTCTTGAGGCTGTAGGCACCTCCCTGAGCTTGTATCTCACTGACCTACATATTGCAGCAGCTGTGATGTTTATGGAGGGAACGGTTAGTCTTTAGTAAATACAAATTATATAATCCTCTTTAAAGGCATATATTTCCCTCTTCCTTGCCTTTTGACCAGTACAATACCCTAAGCTTTTTAAAAGCAATTTAACTCCCAGCTTTTATTGTACCTTTGAGGTCTCAGAGTTAAATTGAAAGATGCAGTTCAGTAATTCTTATAGGACTGGAAATATTAATGTGGCAGATGTGACTGACTTCTGACTGGCCAATTAACTACAGCCAAATGAAAAATAAAACCTGCTTGGAGTATTATAAGTGGCTGAATTAGGAATATTCCAGAGTTGATAGCTCATATTTTCGTACCATTATTGTCATTCAGAACATCATAGGAAAATTCATGCCCAGTATTTTTAATGTTTAATGCTGTATTTACTTGTCAGATGATATTTACAAAAATACACAGAGTGTTTCTCTGGGCTGACACCTGGAGGTGAACACACAGTGGACCTGCACATTGGCACTGTTGTTCTTTGGGGTCAGGGGAAAAGCTTTAGAGACAATCCTGTCCTGAGAGCAAAGTTTTTCAGGTGGAGTGTGGGTCCAGGGAGCAGGCCCTCAGCCCTCTGCTCATGTGGCCTTTCTGAGAACCCTTGGAAACACTCAGAACTCAGCAGCTAAGCTACCAAGATGTTCTTGCAGGGAAGCAGACTCTTATGCGGAAAGATGGAGTAGTAGCCTCTTGTGCTTGGCAGGGTATTGGAGGGCCTGGGCTGAGCTGACCTTCCCACAGGTCTGACAGATGCCAAGTGAAATACTTCTTCAGGAAACACAGACACCTTGGGGAATACCAAGTCCCCCAGCTGGCTACACACTCCTCTTCCTCAAGGTCGCAGTTGCCAAAGTTGACATAAGGACACGCATTTCTGATGGAGCACCATAAATCAGCTGTACCCAGCACTCGCTGTGCTGTGGTGCCAGTTTATGGCAATGAAATTACGTGCAGGGCTGACGCATAGCAGGGTTGCTTACTGGCACCTGCTCTCGTCTGAAGACATTAATGCTGGGCAGAGCAGCAAATTTCCAGTCAGAGGACGGATCTGTGATGAATTTATGTTACACATCAGACTGCAGATCAGGGCTCGGCCTTGGCAGTGCTCAGGAAGGCAAAGCAGAGAGGTGGCACGTCGCAGCTCTCACTGTGGGGAGGGGAAGGGAGCTGTTGATTTTCTTAGTATCTCCTGTTCAGCTGTTGAGAGATCAGCATCGTGGGTTGCCATGGCAGGGGGGGAGTCAGGCTGTCTCTTGAAAATGGCATCACCATTGCAATTTCTTCAAGTCCAGAAAAATAAATGCCTCTTTCAGCTTAAACTAGAGACTTTGAATCACAGTCCCTGCTTGCAGGAGTAAATTGCTTTTGGAAAGTCAATTTTAACATGAGTGTGGCATTCTTATAAGGGCAATTCGTTTTTTGTTGACATGATCAGAAGGGAATCAGCGTACCCAATACCCAAAAAATCCCAAACAACCCTGATTTCTGGGATCAGTCATATCATTTAATACCAAGGTGGGAGGAGTTTATTCTCTACTACTCAAGAATTAAAGAATTAATTTGGTTTGTTATGATCTCTTAAAACTGAGTTTAAACTATTGATGTACCAATATGCAGAATCTGGTTGCATGTGCTTAAATATTGAATGCTGCAAAGAGAATACCTGCTTTTTAGTTAAAGTGATATCTAACACTGAAGCTTCACTAATGAAATATCCCTTTTGTTCATCTTTCCACGCTTCAATGCATGGTGTGCAGGGTCAGTTCTGTGCATGACACCCACTGCAAGCGTTGGTAGGTTTTTCTACACAAACTTCTCAACTTTTCCTAATCTGAAAGAGACTGCAAGTTAGTATGCATCAGTGAGAACCTGGGTGGCTGAGTGGTGTGACTGTCTATCCACTGTCTTCTTTGAGGCTTAAATGGTTGTATCCCTTTTAATTTCTGTGCAGTGCAGCGTTTCATGTGACTAACAATAAGAGAATCCAAGGTTATGTGTTCCCACCCCTATTTAGTTCCACTTCAAAGACAAGAATCTGTCACTTAAATGCCTTTACAACCCATTTAAATCATCTGACATAAGGAAATAGAAGTGGGAGGATCCTGTTGGCTTATTTTTGTTTTGTATTGAGCAACAGGCGGATTTATGATTGGAGTTTCAGTTGTCCTTTTGAGAACATTTTAGGAGGCTGGGTTAAGAAAGGTGCTAAGGAGGAGCACATCTGGGGTCAGCCCCTCTGTCAGAGCATGGTGTGCTTGTACAGCGAGAGGAGCAGGGTTTGAATCATGGACTGGCTGGAGAGTCATCTCTGTAGGGCAGTGTTAGGTGTGCAGGTACAGGAGATCATAGGGGAGGTACCACTTCAGGTGCACGTGGGATGCAGGGAGGCAGTGAGTACGTGCTCATTAGTGCTGCAGGGATCCACTCTTGTTCAGGCTCAGCATCTGGGTCTTGATGAAACCTCTGCAGGCCTTTGAGAACCCTCCCCTCTGTCTACAGCTGCTGGGCACAGCAGGGTGAGTGGAAGCTGAGCTTTCATCCTCTAGCCAAGGTTATGCAAGACTGACAGCATGGAGGTGTGTGCCTGCTTTAGCCAGAGGGAGAGAGGCAGGAGCCCTAGTGGGGGCAGGGGGTGTGCAAGGCTTTCCAAGAGCAGGTCTGGAAGCTCTGGCATGGATGGCTAAGCACTCTGCTCTTGAACCTGCCTATCCCTATAGTACAGGGAGGACACATCGCTTGCATGATGGGGAGCTGAGTCCCTCAAATACACCTCTGCCTGTAGGAAGCCCCAACCCACACGTTCCAATATCTTGTGGCTGGATCGTGCCCAGCCACAGGCACACGCTCCTTCCCTGCTGGGGCTCGCCATGGCTGCTGGGGTGGAGGGGAAGGCAAGTCTGCTTCCCCACCGCATGTTTGTGGGGATGGCTGGGCCTTCCTGTGGGCTCCTCAGCCCCACAAACCGCCCCCAGGTTTGAGGGATGTCCAGTGTGTGCACCAGGGCATCCCTTCCAGCACTGTGCTCTGTAGGACGTGCAGCTTCAGGAGGCTGCCAAGCTCCCTGCTGCTGTGTTGTCTTTTTGGATGCTCTTCCTGCAAACTGTAGCTGTTCAGATGCATTTGTGTATTTTTCCCTTCTCTGTCCCTTCCCCTCTCCATCCCCCCACCCCCCCACCCTGCAAGAAGGAAGTTTTGCCAAATCCTATAGAATTAGGGTGGAAAGGAAGCATGCTGAATTTTTACAGAGAGAGCTCAGTCTGCCAGCCGCTCGTTTGCCGTGCCTCCAGCTCTGTCCCGTGCCGAAACATTGTCCTTGCTAGAGAGAGGCGAGAAAACCTGGTGAAAGGGCTGTGGCAGCCGCTGCAAAGTGCATCATGTACCTCTGGTTGCTGGCGGGGACGGGGTGGGGAGGGAAGGGGACAAGCTTTCCCAGGCGGGCGGGAGGGTGCGCTTGCCAAAATGTCCCCACCCAAAGGAACGTGCACTGGCTGTGTCTAACTCCCCACGGGTGCGAGCTGACGTGGGCTTTTGCTAGCACACCCATCCTCTCCCCCCTTTGGAAATTTGGCCCTCGGAGTCTAATACATCATTGTTCTGCTTATAAATGTACTAAGTGTTGAGAATGTTTTGGTTTTTTCCTTAATTATAATTGTAATTGGCTTTTCCCCTTCTCTCTTGTTTATTTTTTTCCCAACGCTGTCTTGCTTTGCACTGTGATTGCATGCTGCGCCCCGATGTGTCCTTCATGACGATGTCACATGGCTTGTTGCTGTGATTCCTGCCACGCCCCCAAATCCACCACATGTTGCCATGGTTACATAAAACCAACCAAACAAAATATATATACGCTCCACCCTCCTGTATGTCGCTTCCATGGTTCCCTTCCGAAAGTGCCCATGATGCACGGTGCTACGCCCACCACTGTGTCTGCAGCAACAACTCCTGCCACCAGCGTCCCCTTCGCTGCAACAGCTACCGCCAATCAGGTTTGGCCCTTTCAATGGCTTTCTTTCACGTGTTCAGATCTTGAGGACCGGGCGAGGGCTGGATCCCCTGCGGGGTCGAGCGCCGTCCCGCCCGGCTCGGCGCAGGCTGGGGCGCGCAGAGGCAGCGTGTGCGTGTGTGTGTGTGCGTGTGGCCGGGGATCCGAGAGGGGCCGCTCCTGCCGCCTGCGGGATGGGCACAAGCCCGGCCGGAGCGTAGGGATGGGCGATTGGCAGGGGCGCAGGCTCTCCTCCAAAAACACACCTCCCCCCGGGTCCTCAAAAAACGGGTTGTCAATCTCCCATGCGTACAGTCACGCAAGACCTGCAGCACTTCTGCTTTCAGTCTCAAGCAGAAATACCACCCCGAGAGCATCCTTCCCTGTGGTATTTTGGCATGTCCTCTCTGGGCTGGAAAGTGGAAGTGAAAACACAAAGTGACCTCCCCCCACCATAAAATTGGACTCTAAAAACTACCAAAAAATCCCCAAACAACCAAAAGCCAAAAATCGGGGGTGAGGCTGTGAAGTGTAAATTTTTTTTTACACCAATAGCATGTCACCCATCCCTACAGAAAGGACTCTGGATGTGCAGTATGTGCCATTGTAGCACTGCCGTAAGTGTACAGGATTCCATGCATGTCTGCCGAGCCATAATTCTCTCCAAAACTTTCCTCTGAAGATACTGAGTGTGCTGGCTGTATATGCACAACCTGTCCTAGTGATGCTTCCTGATAATTTGGTGTGACACAGCTTCTCCCAGTTAGACCAGAGACATTTCAAACACTTCTTAAATTTTGTTTTTTTTCCCCAGGACTAATTTTAGCATTTTTATTTGTCATGCTCTCAGGTTTAGAGCTATTGCGAAGAAATTGGGGTGTCATTTTGCTCTGTAGGAGGCTGTTAGCCATGCTGAATGCCAGTAATATCTCTGGGGGCATCCTCTAGTCTTTTGCTGGTGTGAGGTCATAAGGATTTCAGTAGTTTTGCCTGCAATAAGTCCTAGGCAGTGTTTTACTGCTTGCAGTAGGAATTGCCAGTCTTTTTCTGTGCTTTGTTGTTACTTTCAGGTAGAGCAGGTCTTACTCAGACTTGTATTGGTTATGAGAGGAAAGTACAAATTTGTGTGCAGCGTTGCTTTGTGGCTGTGTGAGTCCTGTTTCAGCCAGACAGTTTCAGGGCATTTCTGTTTTACTTGTAGTCAAAATCCCAGTACAATCACCAGGTACTCCACAAGGCATCAGTAGTGGTGCAGCTACATTGTACTTAATGTGTGGCAAAATGAAGACTTGGGAGTGTATCCTGTTTTATAAGACACTGATGTACATATTAACCTGATGCTGAAGACAGAATGAACAGGGCAGTCTCAAGGTGATGTTTTAATGTGTTGTGTTCTTTGTTTTTTTTGCTGTAGATATCCCAGTTATCAGTAGATGAACTGAGTAGCAGCATGTTTGTTTCACAGATGTAGAAGTTCCCGATAGAACAGTAAGTTCCTTTTTGGTATTTCTCTTTATGGTGAACTGATTTGTATGTGGGCACTGCATCCCCTAAACACGGGGCTGGCTCAGGCAGAGGGACAGAGCCCATGGGACCCCACTGGCTTCATGCTCTGCTGACTCAACAGGAATTCAGCAGCTGCAGCACAGACATGAACCAGTCCTGCGGTTTATAATGAGTTTTCTGTGTCTCAAGTACCTGTGTTGCAGTGTTCACAGCCTCCCTGTGCATCCCGCTAGTCCCATGGCTCTGTTTACAGGCTGCTCTTGCTCTGCATGGCTCCCAGCTGCCTGCAGATGCCTCAGGGATTTGCAGTGTTGATGGCAAAGACTGCTCTGGTAATGAGTCAGCTGAAAAGTGTAACTTCTCTTTTGCTGTTAGTGACATATTTCCTTTCCTGGGGTAAGCAGGATTGGGTCAACAGCAGCTGCTGTTCATCTGCAAGGCTGACTTTGTCTGGGCAGAACCCTGCTGGTCAGCTGAAGAGAGGGCCTGGCTCATAGTAGGTTGAAGACCGAAATGAATGTCATAAGCAACATAGTCTTCACCCCACCTGCAGATCCTCGGCTTCCCTAAGATGATCGTTTCCTCTGAGGGCAATGATGGAGGAATTTGTCCTTGGACTTACAGGGTACTACTTCACAGTCATAGTAGCAGTGTCATTTTTCCATTGCTTTTCTTCGTGATGTTTTTAGCTGATGTTCAAGAGCTAAAATCTCAGGTAATTTCAGTTCTTGACTGTGTTTTTTTACTGCAAGAGAGTAAAGAGCAGTTCAGCCAATTCAACAAGAGGTCACCAGATTTTCTCAAGGCAGCCATTTAGTATATGCAGATATGCAACCCATTTCTTCCCTCCATCACATATTACAGGCAAGTTCTTAAATACTGGAAATTAATTTGGCAAGCAATTCTGTAGTGATATCTATTAGCAATCAACAGAAGCTACTTTCTCAGTGGTGGCCCTTATCTCTGCTGACCTTAGTTAAATACCATATGTATACATGACCTGCTAACTGTGGCTGTGGACCCTGTTTATGAGGGGTGACACCAAGCTTATCCACATTAGTGAAAATGTTCAGCTTAGACTGTACTGCTGTTCCAAATGACAGACAGACATGACACCTGACATGTTAACCCATTTCCATAACGTGTAAAACAGCCTGTTCCACCCAATAAGGGATCATTTAATTGGAAGAGCTTCATCTTGAAGTTTTTGAGATTGTTTTTAGCATTTTTTCAGGAGACTTTCCCCCAGTGGGACTTTGGTAACTGAAGCAGTCGCTGCTCTGACAGATGTTTTTCTTTTCCTCTTCCATGACTGAAGTAGTCCTGGTAGCTAGGCTGGTTGGTCTAGGTCCGCAGGAGATAACTTGTTGGATACTTCAGTGGAGGATTTTCAAGAGTCCATCACAAAGAAGCAATTTTCTCCCAGAAGAGGGTCCCCTGAGCACAGGGTTTCGTGTCTGTGTTTTATCTCTGGGCTCAGTTTGCCTTTGGCTTGTGACTCCTTAAGATCAGATTCAATGTCTGAAGGAAACAAGAGCTAACACAGATCAGAAATTCCTTTGGCCTTCTCCTTAGCCGCCCTCTACTTGGCATCTCATCCAAAAATCAAGACTATTATTTGTCCACCTCCCTCTTTCACTATTTCTCCTGTCATTGTGTATGAAGTGCATGGGAAAGAGAGTTGTAAGTGCATATTTAGGAGGATGCCAAGTGTGTTATTGGCAATTTCTCTCTACATCAGAAAATTAATGGAATAAAATGTCTGTCTGCAACGCACTAATGACAACCTCTTGGGCAACACATTGAGAATGTAAATATATGAGAATGACTTTTAAAATATAGGTGTATTAACTTCTCACTATTTCTTTGTTGTTTTTTTCTTTCCCCTGCAGCAGACCATGTTGAAATTCTGAACAGTAAAATTATGGAGCACCAGGACTTCTTGGTGGGAAGCTGCGCATGGCCTTTCTGTATATATTCCCCTCTTCCCTCTATCATTCTCTACCACCTCTACAGTAAGCCTGTTGCAGCCTACATGTTAACCAAAAACTGATCAATGGGAATGTCAAAAAAAAAAAAAAAAAAAAGAAAAAAAAAGCACTATAGAAACAATTAACAAACAGCGCTTTGTTATATGAGATATACAAGTAGGAAATTATAATAGACTTTTATAACACATTACTTTAACACACTTAATCATTTTATGACTACCATCATGATAAGTGCATCTGCACAGTGGACTGTTGGTTTACTGTATACTATCGATGGATAAATGTTTGTCTTGTTTTTAAAGTGTTATCTTACTGTTTTGTTTACATCATAGTCTATTGATTTGTTTTAAAGTGTACATCATTATCAAGTATACTCAATACCATTTTTTCATTATTGTTATGTCTTAAGTTTTCATATACTGTAGGTTTTATGGGGTTTTGTTTGTTTTTTACTAAAAATGTTATTGTGGGAAACAGGAATTATGTGCTTGAAAAACACGACAGAGAATGTTCTGCCCTTTGCTGGATTTTGCTGTTAATGTCAGCTAAAGTTGTTTATGTTGAATGCTCCTTTTATAATTTAAAACTTGCCTTCAGATAGTCTCCAAATTTTTAGTATAAGTGATGCTAAAGGACAGCTATCATTTTAGTCCAGTTCAGAGTTCTTCTTTCAATACAATGAGCTGATTCTGGAAACTTTTGGGAAAAAAAAATGACAAAAGCCCAAGCTCAGTAAGGGGAGGAACCATTTGCTCAGACAGGGGTAAGCATCAAGGGATTTCTGCAGCTCTGTTGTCCATTGAAGTGCATTCTCAGCTGCAAACGGCGCACAATCTCTCTCGCTGTTCTCATGGTGCAGTCAAAACAAACAACAAAAAGATGGTGGTGGAGTGAGACAGCTTCAGTTGGGCAAAAGCTCATTGCATTGGAGAGGAGCAGGTGCCAGCCGTTGGCTGGGGAAGGCCCTGGGCTGTGGCTCAGCCCAGGCTGGGTAGCACCAAGCCCTGGGGCTTGTCTCCACCAAGCATGCTGAAACGTTTTGGCCTGAAATCTTACATGTGTCTCTTGTTGAAATTTTGTCAGCATGCCCCATTTATTTAATCACCATTTTCCATAAGTGGGTGATTTCCACACCCCCCCGCCCTGTGATCTCTGGCCCTGTAAAGCAAACACAGCAGTAGCAAAGCAGCAAAAAGCTCATCATAAGCTTTCTGCTGTAGATAAACATTTTTCTTAATGGAGTTCCTGTTGGTCAGTGGATTTTGGCACCTTCTACTTGATCAAGAGCAATGTTTGCTGCAAAACAAGGGCTAGTTCTCAATACCTCCTTTTCATACGCACGAATAAAACCATTTCAGCCCATGCACCCTGGACAGCCCCGCCTGTCGTTATGCTGCGTTGCTGAACAATCTGGCTGCAGAAATGCATTTTGGTTGAGGATACCTCCAAATTCATCCCTGTCATAGCTCTACAGTATCATTGGCATTATGGAAGAGATGGATTTGCTGCTGTAAATCCACAAACTCCATACAAGGAGAAAGAGAATCAAGCAAGAGGCCAGCTCACAGTATCTGAAGGGGCGACCACCCCGAGCTCAGAGTGGTCCTGTAGAGTGCCAAATTCAGACAACCAAATTTTCTTCTCTTTTCCCAGTTCCTTGGCTTTGGCCTTGGTTAGATTTTCCTTGCCCGCTCCTGCAGTATGAGCACAGACAGTTTGCTAGATGTGTATCTCCATGGGCCACGAGTGGTGGAGGCGCACTTAGGGCGCAGCCTGTGCGCCCCAGGTTCTGACCATCTGCCCGTAGAGACTCACTCAGAGCACGAACCTTTGAGGAGCCCAGCTCAAGAAGGCCTTGATGAATCTTTTTGTTCAATTCAGCAGACTTTGAGCCAAACCCTAATAGAAAGGGGAAGAAAGCATTCCCCCAAGACCTGCTTTTTGGACCCTGAGTTTTGACAGTCGCTTGTGTCCGTGGATGTTCCCCAGCCATCTGTGCTCACAAGCGGCGGGGTGGCCTGAAATCAGTGACTCTCATTTGTATTGGTGACCACATACCTGTTCTTTTCACCACTGTGTTTCTGTTTCCCAAAACCATAACATTGTTAGTGGAAAAAGTGGATTTGAGTACTTCCTGTTTGAAATTATTTGTGTATCAAAAATGGGTTTTGCACAACCTGTGCCAGTGCCTCAACAAAGAACAGAGCTGATCTTCTTAAGCCAGAAAGGATGCATTCAAGCTTGTATGGCTTTATGAGTTCAAGGAGGTTGAAATTTTTTTCAGTGCTAAATGGATTTTTGTATATCTTGAAACTTTGATGTAACCTCCTATTTTATTTATCGACTTAAACATCTGGCATAGATGTGCATAGAATGTAAACCTAGAATACAGCTGTTTTCATGTCACATTTAAAGCACTGAAAAAAAAAAAAAAGGCATTTAAGGATTATTTTTTATTAAAGAGGTCCAATGAGGGATGTTCAGGGTAGTTATATTAGGTGCCACAACAGTTTTTATATTGCTGGCAAATTTAGAGTTAATTTGTAAATGAGTTTAAGGAAAGAAAAGCTTGAAGCACTAAACTTCACCAAATTCAAAACAATCTCGGCAAAAATGCCATTTTGAGGTAGCACTATTTAAACTAGTTGTGCAATGACTTGCTCTAATTTTCTTTGTTCAAGAAAGAAAAGAAAAAAAAATCAGTCGCCAGACTATAAATTTCCTAAATAGACTATTACAAAGTCACCAAGCTAGTTAGTGACTCTAAACAAATGTCATAAAAGCATGAATATCATCCTTTATTTGACAAGAGATGTATGTAAGTTTGTTTAAATCAATATAATTTTAGTGACATTTTTATAAGCTTCCCACTTTCCATGAACCTATATTTTTTATTTATCCAAAGTTATTTCTCTTTGTCCATTTCTCTCAGCCTTATGCAAACAATATGCAAGAAATGCTGAAACTTGGATAAAACGGGTCATGCAGAGGGAAAATGAAAGCTGAGATTGATCATTTTCACGAAAAAAGGTTGTTAGTAGTTTCAATAAAAAGTACTACTACTAAACTGTAACATAAGCAGACAATAAAAGAGGGATTTAAAATAAAATGGATTCATAAAACTATTAAGATTATTTTTGTTAAATACAGTGTTTTTAGTAATTTGGAACATGATTTCACAATCAGCCGTGTTTTTTAGTTGGAAATTTTTAGCCGATGATTTTTGACTGTGTATTTTTGCATCGCAACGTTCTAGAAGCCGTTACCTCTCCCCGGGCAGCGCAGGCCCCGCTCCCGAGCCCTCCGAGGCGCTTCTCCTCCGGGCCGCCCCTCCTCGCTGCCCGCTCCGCGCTCGGGTGCTCCCCAGGGCTGCCACGGCCGGGCCGGGGTCCCGCTGCTCCTCCCGCTGTCCGGCTGCAGCGGGGACCCTGCGGGGCTGCCACCGGAGCCGGGGGCGTGTTGGTGGCACAGGTGGCCGGAGCGAGAGGCGCCTGTGCCGGCGACTTCCCCTGGCCTGGCTCGGGCTGGCGCCGGCGCGGTAGGAGTAGCTCTAGGACACACGCCGGGTACACAACGATTGAGAAACTGGAGTCCTCGTTTTGTTTATCCCTTGTACATTTCACAGACATGAAAATTGAAAAAGGTGAAATTTATGAGGAAAATCTAATTTCCCATTCCTGTTGAATGGATTTAGTTTGATATTGACCTGATTTTACCATGTGCCTGTTGAAGGCCTTAGAGTATATACTGTATGTTAAAGACTGTAATAACTTAAAAAAAAAAAAAAATAGTTGATAGCCTAATCCAAATGTAAATAGAGCTACAACTCATTGTTACTAGGCTACAACGCATTAATTCATGTCATATATTTTCATTTCTCTACCATTAGTTTTTAAGGTTTTCATTATTGCTTTTTTTGATATCTTTAGTAACTAATGAATTTAATTTTGAAGGAGAGTTAGAGAAAGTTTAAAATTTTTAATACATGTATTCAGCCCATTTAGTTATATTCCAAACCAACACTGAAGCATGGTAAGGTATAGAATACAGTCCATAACTAGTTTGTATAGTTTACAGTTTAAGAACAAAATTAACTTTGTATGTAACTCCTACAATGATAGATTCATTGTTAACTAATTATATTAAGTTGTTGTTGCTATGGCAACAAAACTACAACATGGCTACCTTTGTATACATTATTTGTGAAATTTTCACATGTAAATTAAAAGTGATGTGTAACAGTATGAGCTTGTTAAAGGTACAGTTCGATACTGTCAGATAAAGATATGATTGAATATTTTTAAAATCCCAAAGTCCCATGTGAACGCTGAATTTGTGTCTTTAAGGTCACTTTTTCAGTCAAGAAGTTTACAACACATGGATTTAGAGTCAGGTTTTATAGCTTGTAGAAATTGTTGTGTGGCAAGGGTTATTCCACAGTATTTTCACTTCGGAAAAACAGCAGCCTGTATTTACAACGTAGTGACCGGTCTTGCTTTCATTTCACATCCATTCACACAGTGGGAATACAGAATTAATCAGTTTCAGTACTGTAGCTTTGCCTGCAATTTTCTTTTCTCCAGAAATTGAACACTCACACAATTACGTTACGATCAGGGCTAAATAATTAAAGCATATAACTATTTTAATACTAATTTATATTAGCAAAAACTGTACATAAGAAAAAAATATTGTGGAATGACCCCATAACAGTGTTGAAGATACAAATATGCTGCAGTTAAACTGATTCAGTTAGTGTACGAATGTGTGAGACACACCTTTTTTGCACTTATGTACATAGTCCACGAAAGAAATCCTTGGAACTTATTTTGAATATAAAAAGTCTGTAATAATACAGGAAAAGTTTGTAAAAGAGATAGGTATTACTAAGGCTTTGAAAAGGAGGAGTTTTTTGCTATAAAACTTATCTGAAAGCATGATGTTGCTTTGCTGTTGTAAAAGCTTTGTAGTTTGCCATAGCTTATTATACAGCAGACTGATAACAGGTCAGCTCCAACCTGCAGCACAGAGAATGGGAAACGGTGTGGAATTAATTAGTAAGGTCACTAGCAAAGATTCAAATTATGTTTTTTTAATCAGCCTACTTTTTCAAACACACCCCAGGTCATGTTTCTGATAGGTTGTGTTCTCGGTGAATCCTATTAGGACTGGTAGGTCCATGGCAGCACACACACATTTTTCCTAGCACCTAATCCTATTTCTGTCTGGAAGTGTTTATCTGTGGGAGGTGATTGTCGTTGTGGTGAGTGTTTTAAATCCCAGAATGAATTTGAAATGTCACAACTTCTTGGTTGTTTTTTTTTTTTTTTTTATTAACCTTTTGGGGCAAGGTAACAAAATGGAAGGAGCTGGTGAGCCATATATGGTCAGGGATGGGTTGGGATTGTCTGGGACCAGTTCTTTTCTGCTGTGGTGTTTATTTGAGAGGCACATGGTAGTGGCTGCAGGTGCTGCTGGGGCAGGGAGGTGGAGGCTGGTGGTCAGCTGGATGCGCGTGGCTGGGACTAACAAGCCCCTTTGAGTTGCCACCAAAGGAGAGCAAAGCTGTGGCCCCTTAGTGAGCAGCCTCTTGTTCCTGTTTGTGTCGTTGCTGCTGGGGCTCTGCAGTGCTGGGGGATTTTGGAGCAGCTAAAGCACCCATGTTGACCCATTTATTTTTGATTGGAACAAGTTTTGGGTTTTGTTGGATTTTTTTCTTTTTCCCAAAACCCAAGCCCCAGTTGTGCTCCAGATAAGTAGATAGTTTTGCCATGAGTCTGGTCCTGACTTGAGCAGTGAGTCAAGTCCCCTAGAGCAGAACTGGTGGGAAGTGGGATCCAATGTCACTGTTGCCCTTCACTGGATACCCCAGGGTTGGGGGCTGGGCTGTTGCTGCCAAGCCCAAGACCTGTTCCTTGGCTAGCATTCCCAACTCCTGGTGATGTGTGTGCCCAGCCAGCCCACTCTGCACCACAAGGCTGTGCAAGTGGTGGTTTGCTGAATTGGAGTAGCCCCAGGGTCTTTAAAATGAGGAAAAATCAGATGTTGCTTCTCTCTGTGGTGTTATATAATAACCTAGATTTTAATACTAAATAATCAGCTAGTTCAAGCCACCACACGATTACAGCTTCCCTTTGCCATAATCAGTTTCTATAATCAAGCTCTTTCTCATTTCTAGGATTATGAGAGAAAAATATTTTGCACTATGTGAAATGAATCATAGCTGGTCAAACTTTGTCAGGGTATGAGCATGATCGTGACAACACTGCTAAAATCTTTGCTAGTGATCTTTACTGACATCCTCTATCATCAAAAATAACTCTATATGCCTCTCAACGGAGATATTTAAACATGCAAAATAACACAACTGTTAAATAAAATGAAGTTATTTTTCCAAACACACAACAGAGAGAATTACCTGACACCGAATTACAAGGTTCCAGTTCTTTATTACTGTACACAGATGCTATTTGATAGTGGTGGAAGCCAAATGATTTTGTTGCCATGGCTTTTGTATCCTAGCAGATGAGGGGATGATAAGACCATTCTTAGACTGGATTATGGGATTTTTTTTCTGTCCAATTAGCTTTAATTTTTTTTTTTTAGATCATGAAAATGAACAACTCCTCACCCTTTATTACATCACCTGACAACAGATCACTTTTTTTTTTTTAGAAATAGAGAATTGTATTTTAGGCAATCACTAAAATCAGAGAGAGAATGTTCTCCTAAATTGTCGATTTTTAATTTAAATATATAAAAACATTTATACGTACTGTGTAAAGTAGATCTTTGAAGCACATTCTTCTTTTCATAGGCATTTCTGGTAAAACAAAGTAAGGGAAACATTAGATATCAATTTAATGGAATAGTTTAGAAAATATATACAAATGATTACTTAGCCCTGTGGAATTGTAAGAAATTAAAATATCATTGGATCCAGACAGGCGTAGGTTAATGCAGTATTTCAGTTCTGTAACAGGATAGTTCATTCCCTCAACTGCTACCAACAGGGTGTATGCTTTGAATTTATGTTTCTTTTTGCCACATTATATTGCTGTAGTGCTTGTACGTGCTTTAGAAATGTGCATAATGCTACTCATTTTAGTATGTTACTTCTATATTGTTATTGTTTATTTTTTGATCTTTTAATAAAGTGTATAAAATTCTTGGTTATGTTTTTTATGGATCCATATCTACACATTAATAGGAGTTTACTTTAAAAACTTTTCAAGTTCCAGTTTATTAGTACCAAACTTCAAAGATTATGATGTAAAAATAATAACTAATGAATTTGAATCTATGTTATATCTGAAGTGTAGATCAACAGAATAAATTTCTTTCCAGAAAATATCTTCAGTATTTTGAATTCTGTAGCCAGTGCCTCCTTTTTACTGGATGCATTTGGCCTGTCATATTAAAGTTACTAACACAAGACAGACATTTGTATTTTAGAAAAATAAAAAGTAAAACTTTCCAGATGCTGCCTTTTGGTTTCTCTCATGTCTTAGACCTTCAGAGACACATGTGATGGGGTCTGCTTGGCTTGTGTTTTTCCATGCTTCCTTTCTGACCCTGTCTGTGATATGATTAGAGATCAGAGCTGTGCATTTGAAGATACTCATGAAGAATGAATCAACTCCCATTCAAAGGCCTGCAGCTTTTGTAGAACGAAACTTGTGGTGTGTGTGTTAATTTTTCTCTTTCAGCATTCATGTCAGATACCGTTTTGAATGTCCCAGTGCAGTAATACAACAGTGAGCTCCCCTTTGGCAGCAGCCTGGATTGCCCAGCTGTCTTCCAAATGCCCAGCTTATCCCAGGCTGCCCAGCCAGACTCATGCCTCCAACCAGCACAAGCTGGGGTTGCCTCTCACCATGATCTGGAGCCACCCTGGCTGAGCTGGGTCTAGGCTGCTGCAAGAGAAAATTGCTTCTTGGTGAGCTTGTTTGTCCTTTTGGTAACGTTGTGTAGATTTAGACGTAAGAAAAGTGCTCAGCAGTGAGGCCACCGTGGTCACCACCTTCTTACCAATAGCATTGTGTCAGAGGGGCTTTTACCCTGAAACTGGCTTGTGATCACCACTTGCTCCATCAAGGCTTTAAGCTGGAGGCACGGAGCCAGGGCACGTGGCTGTCCCAGCGTCACTCAGCTCGCGGGCAGCGGAGGACAACGCCGGGAGCCCCAAGGATGTGAGTAACTGCCCTTGTGATGTGCGAGTGTCGGTGCAGCCTTGGACACCGGCCTGGTGGCTGAGCTGGGATGGCGCAGCCAGAGGAGTTTGGTACCAGCACAAGGGAGTCCTCTCACAGCAGGGGAGGGATCCTTGGCTGTTTTCCGAAAGGAGTTTAAGAATCTGACCCTTGGGACTTGGGGGAGGGGTTAGGAGTTTATGTTTCGGGCGATGTGGGTGCGGTAGAGCTGCTTGGGGCAGGAGCGGTGGTGAGGAGGCACTGCTGGAGGAAGCACTGCCAGAGGAGGCTGGGCAGACACTGCTCCTCATCCCCAGTAGGACAGGCTGCTGACTTTGGGAACAGACAGACCGAGCCCAAGACAAATTATGTAACTGCTGCTTTTTCATCAGCCTGTTCCCCTGACTTCTCCTTGCAGGTTAATTGACTTTATTTGTGTGTCAAGGCCACTTGGAGCTTTCTTCTGTAAATTACTCCTGCCTCATCTGATGGCACAGTTAAATGTCTGAATTGTTTCTAAGATCAAAAAAAAAAAAATGGAACTGAAACTTGTAGGCAGTTGATGTGGAAGGATGGGATCCTTCCTGAATGGTTGTTCATAATTTTTATTGCTAGTTTAGGTCTGGCTTTCTTTCCCTGCAGGACGGAGACAGGCTTTCAAGTGATGCATTCCTTGAGATGGGGTATGGGCTGGGCCTTGGCTGCTTGAAAAAACCAGCTCTGCTCAGAAGCCTCCCCCATGGAGGAGGTTGTGGGTGGGAGTCCCACACTAGCACCGAAAATGAAAGGTACTCCATCAATAAGAAACTTTAAATTGTGTTTCAAGGCCAAACAGCATCCTTGGGCCAGGGATGTGGGATTTTACCTGGGGCCCATTTGCAGAAGTTACAGGAGGAACTGCTGCGAACTGCTTTATGGACGGAGTTGGATTAAAGGGTCTGACCAAAATTATTCATGATACTGTATTTACAGTATGTGTCATTTTGAAGTCTTACAGCACCTGGCCCATCTGCTTTTTTATTGCGGCTTGTTTGTGCAGGAAAGTCAAGTTTAATACAAAAATCTCTTTTAGCTCTTTGGTTGTTGAAGCTTCAGTGGGAAACATGGGAAAAATTGCTCCACATTCAAATGGTCCAAAGCCGGTTTTTATTCTATCTTATCTTAGTGCTGAATAAATAGATCAATTTGATTTATTCATTATGATAAATAAGAGAATGGAGAAAAGTTTGGCTAATTCCCAATGAGTTGTGGATCTAAAATATGCTCTCCAACACAAGCAGCCCTTGACTCTCCCCAGCAGGGGTCATGGCAGAGTGCAGGGCAGTGTGAGGAACCCCCTGTACCCTCTCACTTGTGCTCTGAGCTCTTACTGCAGACAATGCACTCAGGTGCCATGAGTACATCTCTGAGATGGCACCACATGCCAACAAAGGATCCCTGTGAGGGGGCTGGGAGGCCTCTGAGGTGTCTGCACTGGGAGACAGAAAACGCCACAGCCTGAAGGCCATGGGGATGGGCTTGGAAAAGCAGTCACCCAGCAACCCAGCTCTGACAAGGTCCCAGCAAGGCCCAGCTCAGTTGGAAGATGTTTGCTTTGCCCATCCGTCCTTGTTTTGCCTTTTTCAGGGTGGCTCTGCCAGTCTGTTTAGCAGGTACATGCCCTGGCATCTGCCTCACTGTTCCCACTGCCCTTCCTCTGGACCCTAAAGTGTAAATCCAGCCCCGAGGGGGTGTCACTGTGACACTTCACCACCTGCCTGAGGAAGATCCCTGCTGCCAGGCAGGAGGCCCTGGTACGGTGCTGCTGCACCATTTCTCTCTTCACAGCCACAGTTGGGCTCCACAGAGGTATTTCTGCTTTGCTCCATGGTTTGTGTAAACAATTTGCTCATAAATGTTATCAGAGCCTTCCCAAGGGAGCTGCTGCCTCCCACCCTCGGCAGCCACCCCGTGTTTGAAGGCTGTGTGTGTAATCAATGCAGCTTGTGCTTTAATGCTTCACAGCAACATCATTCAGCACATCTCCATGGCAGTGCTTCTGCTGCAGTTCCTGCATGTCCTGTGCTCCCCATGGCTGTGAGGCCTTTGTGGCCAGGGCCCCACCTGCCCCACAGCCCTGCCAGCCCTCAGTTTTGCCCCCACACCTGCAGCACGGTGGCACCTGAATGTCTGGGGGAGCTTCCGCTGGTGAACAGCTCTTGGTGATCCCATCAAGGGACGCTGGGCGTGTTTTGGACTACATGTGGCTGCACCAAAGCAAAGGCTCCTGTGCTTTGTAAAGCTTCTGGAAAACTCTTATTGAAGAAAACTATGTTTTGCTTTCCCCCACAGAAGCCTGAATCAAAGCCTTCAGCCACTTGCCCTGTGGGGTGAGCCTGCTTGCCATGCTAGCAAGGAGACACAGGATATTCCCATCACTGTTCTTAGAGCCATATGCAGCTGTGCCAAGGCAGAGAAAATAAAAAGGTAAGACTATGTATTCTCTGGGGTGCAGGGTGCTGGTGGCCACCCACACCCTATCATGTTGGGGTGTGCAGGAGCAGCAGGTGCTGGCTCAGCAGCTCCCCTGCCTGAAGCATCCCTTGTGCTTTGAAAGCTGGAAGTCCCCAGTCCTGCTGGCAGCAGGAGGATGGACGATGCACAGGTCACACATCACAATGCTACTTGTGCTATTGCATAAATCAAGGGGATTTTGGTGAGGGTAACGAGGGCAACTTGGGGCTCTGGGCTGGGGAGGGTGAGGCCTTGGAAGATTTTAATTTCCTACACTGAACAGTCCCCCACTGAGGGTGGGGGCTGTGGCCACATTTGGACCATTGGGGTTAGACTGAGGGTCGCCCAAGCTGAGGAGGGAGGTGGGCTGCAGTTCCCCCTCCCAGGCTCTCACCCCTCCGCCAGCTTTGCTCAATTATGGGAAATCCTTTAAGCTTTTGCATTAGTGCTGTATTTAGGTCTGCACTGTATTAGTGCAGTGTAGGGAGAGCAGTGAGATTTCTCACTTAATAAAGAATGTTTTAAAGGCATTTGTCATTGTGGGCCCGCTGCCGGGAGCCAGCTCTCCGGGTAGGCAGGGAGGGTGCTGTGGGAGGTGAGGGAGCTGGGATGGCTCCAGGGCCTGCTATGCTTGGCCCTGGCCAGATCCCATCTCTGCCCCTGTGCTCCCACACTGAACATTGGGACAGAGGGTCCTGGTCTGCCCCCATTACCCACCCAGCCAGGGGGCACATCAGATTGTGCATCCCAGGGCTGCCACTAGTGACCTCCCTGCCCATCTGCATCAGCACAGCTGCTGGCAAAGCCCAACCACTCTCCTGCGAGGCTCCAGGGCTGCTGTGCTGGCGGGAGGCCCATTCTGCTGGCAGTAAATGTGTCATCGGATGGTGATCAGGGATCATGAGTCACGAACGCCCACCGCCAGCCAGCCAGCCTGGCCAGCCCTGGCACAGGGCTGCAGAGCAGGAGCTGGGAGAGATCTGCTACCTCCTCCTCCTCTGCTTCTCCCCACCTGCAGCCTCACCAACCTGCATCTTCCATAGGGCACCAAAAGATGGAGCATCCCTCTGGCGGTGCTTGCCTGGGGCTGAGGTGACAGTCAGCTTCCCTGGACCAGTGTGGGGATGTGATGGACCCCCACCCTGCTCGCAGGTGTCTGACACTGCCACAGCTCTACCTCCAGCTCCTGGACAGCTTGGCAAGGGTGGGGCTGCCCACAGAAATGTGTGTCCTGTGGACTGTAAGTAGCTGAAGCTGGGGCTGGGCCAGCTCAGGGTGTGCTGCTGGGAGCCTGGAGGAGCCTCTGAACTCCCCTTTCAGTGTGGATTTTTCTTTTAATCTTGTAATTGTTGAGGCAACAGTATTAGATCCAGATTTTTAGCCACTGGTGATGGGCTGTGGCAAATGGCCCACACTCTTGTGAAGGGCAAAGCTCAACCCTTGGCTTGTGGGCAAGTGAGGAGCCTTCTCTCTCTGCTCAGCCCCGTGAGTGGCACTTCAGCACTTTGATCCTTGTCCCCAAACTCTAACCCCTGCAGTTGTGTGAGGGCCACAATCTGGAGGAAGCCAGGCTTCTGCATCAGACCATGACTGCTACACGAAGGACAGAAGAGAAATTGTGCTGTGGCTCAAGTGATATCCTGGGCAAGCCCAGTGTAAGTGCATGTGGCAGCCCCCTTGTTGGGGGCTCAGCTGGGAGCCCCAGCAGCCTCTTCCCCTTTTCCTCAGACCTGCTGAGTGAGCAGGAAAAGCAGCATTTTGTGGGATTGTTGTTTTGCTGGACCTGCTGCTGCTCCAGGCCTCAGAACAAAAGCAGCCCCAGTGCCTTTCCCAAAACCACCACGGGGGTCCCCAGGGAGGGCCCCAACCCCAGAGAGAAATCATCAGATAGGGAAAGCTTTTATTTCCTTTCTGTCTTTGCCTTTTCCAGGGTCAGGCTTGATTATTCCTTTCAGCAACACTAAGTGCTAGAGAGGCTCAGCAGCCAGAGATCAATTTTCTCTGCTCTTGGTGCAATGTGTCTCTGCAGGGGGAAGTGGCTTTTTTCCCTCCCTTCCTATTGTGCTGAGACTTGGTGGGTGACACCAGGGGCAGTGGCAGCTGCATTGCCAGAGGGAGGGTGGCAGGGAACGTGTGCCAGCCCTCACCTGGTGCTGTGCTGATGGAGAGTGTCAAAGCCTTTCACTCAGGGCCATTGAGGAGCGAAGATATTGCTGGGGAGGAAATCCCAGCTTGTCTCAGACATCAGTACCGCTCTGAGGCACAGTGCAGGGTGGGACCCTCCACTGTTGCCTCTGCTCTGGCTGTGATGTCCCCTCTCATTGACCACAAAGCACTTGCTAATGGAAGATGACTTTCTTCCTAGGGAACATGCAAAATTAGTCACTTTGCCTATTAGGAATAATATGCAAAGATCTCATGTTTAAGTGATTGGAACATAGTGGCAGCACAAGGTATGAAGACTGAACACAGAGGGATTCAAGATAGTTCTCAATTATACAAACAAGATAAGGAAAAAAATTAAGAGAATTGCAGAATTTTAAGAGGATGGGAAAGAATTTAGCATGGGATTAAATATTATAAAAGATTAGAACAGCAAAAAGGAGATAAGAAAAGCCTGAGGGGTGAGGCAGATGGACCAGAGCAAGGAGAGCTGTCAGCCCACAGACAAGGACTAACCTAGGGATGGCCCTGGCACTGTCCCCACAGCATCCCAAGTCCCGCACTGGAGCTGTCTCCAGGTCTGCTGTGGCACAAGGCAGAAGGAAGAGCATCAACTCCCTGGTACTGGCATGGTTGGGCTTGCACAAGGGCTGCTGACAGTGAGGTGTCCATGGCTGTGGATCAATGAGGCAATGGATCAATGGGGCAGTGTGTCCTTGGTGTGAGTGGTGGCTTGGTGTCACTGTGGGACACAATAAATGAGAGGCAGGGAGTGATAGTTTTCATAGAAGGCTGTGAAGATCTCCTCACAGGGAGGAGACCTCGGTTTATTTCTCCGACTCCTTTTGTGCTTTTTCAGTTGTGTCCACCTTAGAGGTGGGACCTTTGGGAACCATTGGTCAGTTCCAGAGACCACCACACGAAGTCCCTCCTCTGGGAACAGATGTGGGAACACACGGTAGTTTACATTACATGACCTTGTGTGCCAGTTTCGTTCTCTGGGAAAAGAATTCCCTGAAACCAAAACAGGCAGGCACGAAGCATGGCAACAGCTCGGTTCATGCAGGCCTGTTTGTTAGTCCATCTGTGCAGGGATGGGAGGTGGTTGCCTGTCCTGGAGGCTGGGAGGGAGCACCAGCCTGGCAGAGCCACCATTTGCTTCCACCAACCATTGGTTTGATCCTCTCCAGACTGTGCAAATTGGGAAATTCTTTGAAACAACAAAGTGTCACGCTGCAATGCCACATAGCAGCTCTTTGCTTCTTTAAGCAGAAATACAGCTGGGGTTTGGATCACTGTCTTTTATCCACAAAATGCTCAAGCAAGTTTGTAAACTGCAGAACAAAATACTAAAGACTGCAAGTAATTATGGCAGAGACCTCTGGAGTCCTCCCCAGCAAGAGGAGCCCCAGCGAAGCTGCCAATGCGCTCCCACTGCTTCTGATCCTGGCTGGCAAATATTAATTTAGGTTTTTTTCAAGTTGAGAAATTAACTGCTTTGCAACCCCATCTAATTTGAATACTCCAATTAAGCAGTTTTGGTGCTTTTCTCCTCCCAGGACCTTCCCTGGCTAAGCACTTTAACCTCTTGGTTCCCAGGCTCCTGGAGCAGTCAGCCTCTGAGATCTGCTGGTTTGGCTCCCTTGGATGATGATGATGGATGCCACATGTCATCCAGGCTGCAGCTCTCCATGGTGTTATGAAGACCCTTGCTAGTGTCTTGGATTGTCTCCAAGCAGCCAGGTGTTCTTTCCAGGAGAGCTGACACACAGCTTTGTCCCATTGGCCTCCCTTGACAGGGAAGCTGATCAAGTGTCTCATAATGAGCTCGCCGTGTTCCTGCTCTGCAGACACTTTGTTGGCCGTTGCAAAGGCAGCCTGGGGAGAAGCTCTGTCTGGCTCCCACTGCCCATGGCTCTGCCACTGCACTGCTATGGAAAGCCTTTCCCTCTGGCATCAGGTTGATCTCCTCCAGAAGCATCTCATCCAAGGTGTGCATCTGCCCTCGTCAGAGGCACGTGCAGGGTGGCCATCTGAGGACAAGTGCCAGGCACAGGAACTCTCTGCCTGCTGTGTTTGCACATCCTCAGCTGTGGCCAGGGAAAAGAGATGGATGGGAAAGTGAGTGTCATCAGCACGGGGAACAGGCCCATGCCAGGAAGATGGCCTGTGATATTCTGACATGATATTCCATGATTCTAAATCAAGTGGGATGTGCCACCCTGCAGCATTTGGTGACAAAGTGGCATTGCCCACCTAGGAAGTGTATCTCCCACCTGCCTTGAGTGCTGCCAGAACTCAGATATTGTGCATCCCACACCGGCCAGGAGTGATGCTTCAGGAAAGAGCCACCAGTATTGCAGCAAAAATTGTCCCCCGTGTCACCCACACAAGGCACTGCGGCCCTGCCACAAAGACAAGGTGCTCGGCTGTCTCGGTGACACCGCCTGTCCCTGGGCTGGGGACAGGACAAGGCAGTGGGTGTTGTGGTCTCAGGTGACAGCACAACCTGGCAGTGCCCGCCCGGGGACTTAGCACTCTTTAATGAGCTCAGCGCCAGAGCCTGCGTGGAGGAATTAACAACTCGGAATAATACTTGTCACTTCACTGAGAGGACATCACCGAGTGAAAAGCAATTTACTAAAAAAGAGGGAGGAAATAAATGGTTTTGCTTATTAAGATCAACATAATATTAAAGCATTTTCTCAATACCCCATTTGGGTTGAATTTTACATTTTCTGTCTCTTGTTGTCACCAATGGGAGTAAAGCAGGGGGCTTCACTCTAATTAATTGTTGGCTGCTTCATTTGGCCAGCAAATCTCATGAGCAAGTTTACACATTTCTGTAGCATTTGAATTGCAAATACTGCAGGAATATGATTTAAAAAAAGGAAAACGTGAAATTCTAAAAGCAAATGGAAACCTTTCTGTAAGACATCACTTTAAAATTGCTTTATTTTTACAAATCTTAAAAATATATCTTGACAGAGTATTTACCTTCCCTCCTCCTTTCTTTTCATTTTGAGTTTAAAGCAACAGGTTTGGCTTAGTGTTCACTGTTGTCTTCTGGCTTTTTAGCCCTAAGGAGCTGTATTTTCAGTTTTGCTCTACTGTTGGCTAGAAACTTTAAAATATGTATGTGCATGTATTTCTATGAAGAGGCTGTCCCATGAGTTGGTGATTTAACAAAGGCAAATCTGAGGACAGCCCCATCCCCTCAGCTTAGCAGAAATTTGTGGAAGGTGGTACCCAAGGAGAGGGTGTTGTGATGGCAACATGTCAGGTGTGGGGAGGACAGGCCACTTTTGGAGAGCCATGGAGCTGCAGCTCATGAGCCCAACACAGAGCCAGTGAGCAATAGCTGGAGGCGCTTCCCAGGCACTGCAGAAAGGATTACAGCAGCTTGGACTGTGAAGGGCAACGAGGAGAGAGCTCGATGTCTGGAGAAAATAGAAAGAGGAATGACCCGTGAAAGCACATTTCTGTCTTCAGCACCGCTGCCTTGCTCACACGGAGTGGTGACTCATCACCACCCGGAGATCCAGAGATCAGCTTGGATGCTGATCCTGCAGGCAGGAGATGCAGCATCAGAGGGGATAACCAGGAGAGAGGGCTGGTGGGGAGGTGAGGGGCTGCAGGCAGTGAGCGTGGCAGGGTGTAGCAACAGCATCTTCCCCTGAGGTGCTGTTCATCTCCTGGGCCAAGCTCTTCTAAACGGCTGGTGATCTGGTACCACGTCTGCGAGCCAAAGAGAGATGCTTCTCCCAGAAATCCCAATAGCCTCCTTGCTGTATCAATTATATTTCAGTGCAGCCCTACTTCTGCTTCAGAATCGGTAATTGCTTTGGAAAATGTCCTTTATCTTTTTTGAAGCACCATCATGCCTTTTGTTGCTACTAAAGTAATGGCTAAAAGCTGAGGGATGGCAGAAAATCAGAAACTTCTGAGAAAGGTCCTCAGGATTTGCCTGAGTCATCTCTATATTGGCAGGAAAAGCTGGCAAAAAAAAGGAAAAGTATATTTGCAGGTTCTGAAACAGCCCCAGAATTAGGAGTCTGGGCCAGGCAGACACATCCAACCCCTAAGACACATTTCACCTGATGGGGCTGAGATCAAAAGCTGTCATTGCAGTTATGTTACTGATGTGACACAACCTCCTTGAATGAGCTGTTTGTGAGAGCAGCCCCCGGTGCTCCAGTAGCCATTCAAGCCCCGAGGAGCTGGTCCCTACCCTGCAGCTTCCATGCTGAACACCATAAGGCACAATAAGTGGATTAGCAAAACCTCTGGAAGAGGCGAAGAAGAAATGACACTAGGTCTTAAGCTGGTTTTGCATGTATTTACACAAATGATGTCCCCAGCTAGACGGTAGCTGAGGTGAAATCTGGGCTATCCCTGCTGCCCTGGCTCAGCAGCCTGCTGCAGGCTTCCTGGCAGAGGAGAGCCTGATTGTAGCTTGGGCAGACACAGGCAGTCAGAGCTGATCAATGATGGCAGTGGGGACAGCCCACAAGAGGTGATGGCAGCTGTGCAGCATCCACACTGTGGCTGCAGTGGGGAGGCTTTGGCTGCTGGGGGATGCTGCAGTCCCACCCTGGCATCCACAGGATATGTTCCAGACTCCTCACTCCATCCATGGCTTGGAGATGTTCCTTTGTCACCTCTCGGAGTACTGCTGCCAGTCCTGCCTCCCTGTTGGGCACAGCACCAGGCAGGATTCATCTCTCACACTGGTGAGATAGGGATTGCAATTATTCCTGGCCCTTGCCTGTGCCATCTGTCTGTTCCCTGAACATCCCTGCAGGAACTGTATCTTAGCAGGTTAATTTAATAAGAGCTTGCTTTATTGTTGCTGGCTGCAGGCACAGCACAGAGCAGCTGTGTCCATCAGCAGCACAGGGCTGCTCTGGCAGCAGTCGAATCCTGCCTGGATATTCATTTGGGAAGGTTGTTTTGCTGAGAAAGGGCAAACCCTCCTGGGGCAGCACTGAGGGCAGAGGAGCCCTGCTCCTTTCTCCTTGGCAGGAGCTGTGGAGAAAGTGGCAGCAGAGATTAAATCAGGCCTTTGACCCGGGATGTGCCACACCTCACCGGGAGGAGATGGTGATAGTGAGGGAGTGGCAGAGGTGGTATTGGCAGGAGGTGCCCTGCATGGCTGGCTCAGGCCTTGGCCATTTATGGCAGAGCAGCTCTTCCCATCCAGAGTTTCAAAACCTTTTACATCACCAGCTATTTTTGTGGCTCGGGATACGTGGTAGGGCACAAGGCAGTGAAAGAGCTGTGCAAACTGTTTAATGAAGGGAATGACTGGTCTTAAGGATAACAAACAACCTGGTGCACTTTGAGATCAGTCCTTTTTTTCAGCTCTAGGCATCTATGCCCAGGTGTAAAGTGCTGTGAGCTGGGAAATAAATCTTGGCAATCCAAATCAATACTGGAGGAGGGGAAAAAATCCTGTTTCCCAACCCCATGTCCACCTACTTGGGCTTTTCCTCAGCCCAAGAACGAAGCATTGGTGGTTAAAGTCAATTGCAAGAAAATATATTTGGCTTTTCTCCTGATTTGCCCCTTCCTCTCCCTCAGTCATTCCTCCACCCACCACAAACATAATGGACCGGCAGTGCCACAAAGACGTGCACATAAAGAACCTAAGTGACCGTGTAATCTTATTATTGCCACCCTCATCCTCCCTTGCCCCTTTTATCCCTCCCCCCATTTGTCACTGTCGCCGATTGTGTCATGGTTAAAATTAGATGGGAAGCTCCTCTGGGAGTAACTGCGGCTTTCCTTTATCCCAAGCACCCTGAGTACATTAAGGTACTTTGCAACAACTCGTGATTTCTAATGGGGTTAAAGTAGGAGGCAGCCTGTTTTAACGCTCACCTTTTTACATTTTCGAGCTGATTCACCACATGAAGATCTTCCATCCAGGCACGTCTGCCTCCTGCCAGCAATTCACTGACAACACAGTTCTGGAGGCAACGGTGAAGGAAGGAGAGGGCTTTCTACTTACATGTAATAAATAAAAGTGAATCAAAGTTGGTGTAACATAAATAAGATTTGTTCTGGAGGATAAAAGTCCTCACTGACCTTTTCCCATAATGCACATGTTCTCTTTTTGGAAAGGAAGTGAATAAAATAAAGCTGTTTGTGAAAACAGCCACAAGCAGAGTCACCTCCTCAGTAGCTTAAGAGGGTTTTAGCCTTGACCACCTCTCTAAGGCTGCTGGAAGCCCAGGATGGACACAATACGGCAGCTGTGTCTGCCTTGGATTTGCAATCAAACAGGTGATCCTGAGGGGAAAGGGACAAATCCAGCAGCTCACACGTGCCTGCTGAAATTCTGCACACCGCAGGGAACAGCAGAAACAGATGTTATACTGGAGGGCAGCTTCTTCTCCGATGATGGGAATCATCGAGCTGGGTCTGAATTGACTGGGGGGCTGGGGTGGTTATTTTAGAAAGAAAACAGTAGTCGATTCTTTTTAGTTCCTTCCTCTTGACAAGGAGGGAGTTTCCTTGGCGGGCCGGCGGGGATGGCTCTGGTTCCGTGCTGACACCTGCTGTCTGCCAGCCCTGCCGCGGGAGCAGCGTCCCCAGCTGGGCCGCGAAATCCCGGCTCCGGGAGCATTCCCGCGGGAAAGCGCCTGGCAGCCGAGCAGCGAGGCCCGTGGCAGCTGTGGAGGTGCGCAGAAGACGGGACGAGCCTTGCAGGCAGAGCTAACAACCTTTACGGAGTGCTTTGGGTTGGAAAGGACCTCGAAGATGATCTGGTTTCACCCGCGGCCACGGATGGCCTTGGACAGTCCGGGGATTGGGGTTCTCTGCGCGGGGCCTCACCACCCTGACAGTAAAGATCTTCTTCCTAATATCTAATCTAAACCTACACTCTTTCAGCCCGAACGCATTCCCCCTTTCCCGTTACTGCATGTATTTGTAAACAGTCTCTGGCTTTCCTGTAAATTCCCTTCAGGCACTGCAAGGGGCAATTAGGTCCCTTTTTTCTTAGGTCCCCTGAAACTTTCTCATCTCCGGGCTGAACAAGCCCAATTCTCCCAGTCTTTCCTCATATTAGAGGTGCTCCATCCCTCTGATCAACTTGCTGACCCTCTTTGTCACCAGCCCAGCGGGCTTCCAGGGATGAAGAACCGCGGTGCCGGTGTCCCACGCTCAATACCCGCCGGTGTCATAGACCGGGTCCCATCCCCGGCAGGGAGTTCAGAGGAGTTTGTTAAGGCGTTCAAGTTATCGAGTGCGGAGCAGGAGCTCGTGGAAGGACAACGCGCCCCTCACAGAGCCGCCCGTGAAGCGGCGGCGGCCGCGGCCGCCATATTAGGGCCGCCATGTTGGGGAGCCGGGCTGGGACAGTGCCACGGTGCAACCTGCAAATCTGTCCCCCGTCACAGCTCGGCGCCTCGGTGCCACACTCAAATCTGCCCCCCCGGGCGCAGTTCGGGCCGTCCGTGACGCAGCACGCCGGAAGTGAGCGGGAGGCGGCGGGGCGGGGCCGCCTCCGGTGCCTCAGGAAAACCCTTCCGGGTGGGGGTGGCCCTGGCGGGCGGGTCCCGCGGCCGAGGCGGCGATGGCGGGAGCGCGGCGGTGAAGGAGCGCAGCGGGGCTGGGGCCGCGCCGGGCACTGACGGGGGTCTCGCTCCCCCCGGGACGGCGCGGGAGCAGTGGGGCCTCGCCCTTCATCTGAAGCGGGCCGGGGCTATGCGAGGGCCGCGGTGCCGCCTGCCCTAGGCCCGGGCCCGGCGGGGAGCGGCGAGCAGGGCCCGATGCGGGAATACAAGGTGGTGGTGCTGGGCAGCGGGGGGGTGGGGAAGTCCGCCCTGACGGTGCAGTTCGTCACCGGGACCTTCATCGAGAAGTACGACCCCACCATTGAGGACTTCTACCGCAAGGAGATCGAGGTGGACTCGTCCCCCTCGGTGCTGGAGATCCTGGACACGGCGGGCACCGAGCAGTTCGCCTCCATGCGCGACCTCTACATCAAGAACGGGCAGGGATTCATCCTCGTCTACAGCCTGGTCAACCAGCAGTCCTTCCAGGTAACCTCGTCCGGCGTCCCGTCCTCGGATGGAGCCGTCCCTGCCCCGGGGAAGGCGCTGGGCCGAGGAGGAAGTTTTAGGGGTAGCCACGTGTGCGTAGAAGCGCTTTATCTCCGAAGGGCCAAAAGTGTAAATGCCCAGCTTGAAAGCGCGTTTACCAGCCCTGCTTCCTGATGGAAAACTGCTTGCTTTGCAGGTACTTATCAGGGTGCCACCATTGTTAAATCCCACGCAGTGCTGGAGAACAATGACGAGCTCCCAGTTCCCTAGCAGAGATCTCTTGGAAGTCCCCTTTTGTGGAGAAATCACTCGATATTAAAATCGAGACTTCCCCTTCCAACCCCCTCTCCTTTCTAAAAGGCATGTTTCTGTAGTTGCTCTTGAAGAGAGTCTCATTGTTCTGCAGTTGTGACTTGTTAAGTGAGCTGCTGTTTTCCGCTCCCTCCCCCCAAAATATATTCCTGTCCAGCACGAGCTCGATGCTCTCACAGCGTAGGTGGAGTACTGGAGAGGAGAACTAGCTATACACGATGATTTGTGGATCTGGATTTGATTTCTACTATTGAAACTCTCCAAAAAAAGGAAATGTCTCGGCCAGTAACTGGTCTAAGCTGCCTGTAGAAATGGGGCTTTGTTTTTGGGCAGTAAGTGAGTTTAGCAGCACTCCATGAAGTGCAGGGATTTGCAACTCCTGCCTTGGCTTGGGCTGCTGAGCTGGGTGTGTTCCAGCTGCTTGGCAAGACCTTGCACACCCCCACTGTTTGCTTCTGCTGAAGGCTAAACCTTATCTTAGCAGAGGCCTCGAAACAACCCTGTGCAAGCTGAAGACGTGCTTATCTCTGCAAAACAACATTGCGATGCTTCTGCTCTCGTTTTCACTGATTTCTGGGTTCCAGTGAGCCTGCATTATTTGAGGAGTGGATGTACAGTAATCCACCTTGTTAATATTTAATTATTCCCGTCTGTCTGTAGTGTGTTTGCTCTGAAGGCTGGAGGTGTAAACCACTCTGCAGTTCTTTACACACTGGTAACTTCAAACGCTGGGATTGCTTTGTCTCAGAACTATGCAAGAATTTGTAGTACTGATAGTAACTTAAAAGACTCAGGGGGCAGAGGAGGCTGACTCAGACTTTCAAGTGTAAACTCCCCGTGTCGGCTCAGACTTGAATAAATGCATCTCTAGGTAATAAAATCTCTTTACAGTGTCTAATTTGGTTACTTACATGTGATTAAATGTGTTCACAATGAATTATTCTAAGCATTCCAGGACTGAGAAGGCTTTATTTAAATTGATGGATTTCTCAAGCTGTAAACTAAGCACAAACTTCCTAAATGGTTTTGTAATGGCATGCCCCTGCTAGGGTTACAGGTCGTTAGACTTGAGACAACTCCTTCAGAAAGTTGACACCAGCCTTCAGAGCAGCAATACCGTGTCCTGAACGGACTATCTGAGAGCACAGCAGTCACTTTCTCTTTGTATATGCACATAAAATTCTATGAAATGTGCATGCTTTTATATAAAAAAAAGAAGTAACTTAGCGATAGGTAGTAAATTTTCTCTGAATTCCAGATCTGCTGGAATGTGGCTGTGAGTTGAAGAAGTCTTCTGATGTATTTTTAACGTTCATTTGCACGTGAGGGTTATTAAAATGTGTTTCTCTAGTGGTTCTGTAGAAATTCCATGTGATTCCTTGCTTGTACTAACCAGCTGGATTGTTTGACCAGGACATCAAGCCGATGAGGGACCAGATTGTCCGGGTGAAGAGATACGAGAAAGTTCCTCTGATCCTAGTGGGGAATAAAGTGGATCTGGAGTCGGAGAGGGAAGTCTTATCTGCAGAAGGCAGAGCCCTGGCTCAGGAGTGGGGCTGTCCCTTCATGGAGACATCAGCCAAGAGCAAAACAATGGTGGATGAACTGTTTGCTGAGATCGTCAGGCAAATGAACTATGCCTCCCTGCCTGAAAAACAAGATCAATGTTGTACAACTTGCATCGTCCAGTGAGAGAAATTAAGAAAAACCTCAACCATGGCCATACAGAGCAGGTTGGTGGAACAGTCATAACTAACTGAACAGGTGCTTAAACATGGTGTTTCAGTAAGAGATAAAGGGACAGGGAGTCTGCAATGAGGCAGTCTAACCTGGAGGCAGCCATCCTCCAAAAGGGATGGGAGCTTGTGAACATGATTGAGTCAAATGGACTTCTTGTGTTACCTCAGTAGGGTTAGTCAAGGAACGCTGCATTTGCTTGCAGTAATTTTACAATGACACAAAGTGAATGATCTCATCTGCACCTACTTTGACTGTCAGTGCTGTATTTGATGCTATGTTGTTCTGCTTTGTGATGTTGCAGTGGGTTTATTCTTGCAGCTGGTATCTGAATTATTTTCAAGTAGTGGGAGTTACCTTGGAGTTCAATGGGATTATTGTGACAAAGTTTCCCGGTAGTTTTCCTGAGAAGACTTTGACCTTGTTTAAAATAAACAAAGTTCTGTAGCACAGAAACTGACAGTACCCTTCTGCCTTATCAGTGGGATAAGTTTCTCTTGCACGAGAACCACCCTGAGTGCTGAGAAGTGGCTCGAAGCCCACATGTAATAGTCAAGGGCGTGCACAAAGTGCTCTTCATCTTAAATCTCCAGAGCAGAGAAGACTGTAAAATGGCTTCTCAATCCTTGACTCTCCTTTCCCAGTGACTCCTAAGAGGTGTGATGAGAGTGCAGCTCTCTACAAAGCACAGAGGGCCCTCTGTGAAGCTTCCCCTGTGTCAGGTGTTGCTTTGATTTTTATTTTTTTCCTCCAGGACAGCAGCTGCCTTTGGCCTTTGATGTGTGGTCTTTTTCAGCACCCTTTTCACCTGACTGTGAATGGGTCTGTTCCTCCCTGATATGCATTCCCATGAGGTGGTTCTGACCATCCCCACAGTCCTGTTTCCCCTGTAGCTGCTGCAGGTCTCGTTTCAGTGCTGGCTCAAATCCACGTTACTGCAAAGCACTGTTGGTGTGCTCTGGTGCAGCCAGCTGGTCCCTCAGACCTCCAGCTGTCTGTTGGACCTGTCTTCGCAAACAACTCGTCATGATCTCCGAGGGCAAGTGCAGGAGTGAAGGAGGATGTGGAAATTCAGGGGAAGGAGCTGCCCCTCCTGACAGCTGCACTGCTTGAGGCTCAGACTTCCACTGCCATGTTAGTAACTTGCTTAACTCAAAAGGAGCTTTTTGTGTCTGAGTGACAAGAGGGAAAATAGGTTATTACTGGAAGCTTTGGACCATGTATCGTCTTTAATCTTGAGTGCAAGGTCAGAGAGTGAAGCCTCAAAGCTTGTCTTTGAGAGTGTTATCAAGTGCTTTGTAAATAAAAAGTTTTAGGTGCTCATGGCCCTAGCACTGTCATGCTACAGATAATACATGATGTTTTTATCTCCAGTTCTGTGAAATTAGGAAGAGCTGCTGTCACTGTGTAAGAGATGTGTGTAAGTTAGAGATTTGCTTGTTGAAAGGTGAGTGGGCCTTTGGAGCAGAGAAAAATACAATTGAAGTCTTTCATTGTATATTATTCACACCTGCAGAGTTCTAGGAAGAAAAGAACCTAAGAAATTACTGCCTTTTTTTGTTATTTTTAATTGAGTGCTGCATGGGTAGTATCCTGAATTGTGTATAGTAGTGCAATGTTACAGCTATTTCTAAGGCAGCTTCACAAACAAGATTATGTGGACTAGAAGTATCATGCCAAAGGATATGGCAATCCCCTGGGTTACTGATGGTTCATCTTGTACAGGTTACTGTCTTAAACTCTGACAAATTCAGGCCTTTCATCCTTGAAACCTATAATTCTGGAATTGATTGTTTCCAAGGGAGGCTTTGTAACCTGTCTGCTTCTGGATTTAGCACTGAGTAGCACATTCAGTCTTAAAGGTGAAATTGAAGAAGGGCAGGACCACGTTATTCCTTTGAATGATAACTTATGCCTAGATTTGTTTGGTTTCCCAAACATGTTCTTGCTTCAGAAGAAACATCTGTATTCTTATGTCTTTGTAAGCTCTGGAGACAAAGGATCTAAGCTTTTGTGATAGAAATTTCCTCTCCTTCCTTCTGCCTGGCTTAGACAATCAGCCCAAGCCTTTAGCAGCCAACTTGCTTCCTTGCTTCTGGGGAATGCTGTCTCTGCACAGTATAGTCTCATCACCTGTGCCAAACAAAGTCTTTCCTTCCTGATCCATTTCCTATTCAGGCCAGTTCTCACCATGTCTGGAACTTTTATTACTCATTCTGACTTTTCACAGGCCTCATGCTCTGTATATTTCATTTCAGCCTAACATTTTTGGGGTACTTTCCTCTTTCTGGCTTCCACTCTATCCTTGTTCTTTGACTGAGTGGATGTAGGATCTCATTAACTTTATCATAAGCCTTTGCTGCTTGATAATTTCTGTCTGATGTGCTCTGGTAGGAGAGGTGGTGATGGTGTCTTGTGATAGCTGTAATCAGCTTTGTAATCCTGCTTATCTGTGATTCAGGAAACAATTGCTGCTTGTCAGACCTCTGCTTTGGGAGTGACCCCTCCTAGGTAAATTGAAACTAAAGAAGTAGAACCAGCTGTCTGAAAATCTGTGTGTAGGAAGTGGGCTTGAGCTACAGCTGTGTCCTGGGATCATCATCTCTGGGTTCTGTAACCTGGCTGTGTCCAGGAGGAGTCTTGGGTGTGTCAGTTCACAGAGCAGTACGTACAACAGTTTGTGTTCCTGCAGTTCTGGTGCAGAAACCCACGGGAGGGGTGGGGGTGGATTTTTCTGCTGGGCCCAGCTTTGCCCGGGGCTGTTCCAGTGTCAGTTTTAACTCACAGGCACCACTTAACCTCTTTTTGGTGTTGATACCTCGGCCTGTCTGTCAGCTGTGATGTGTAGGTTCTTTCATGACATTTTTGAGAAGCATTTGCTAAACTGCTGTTCCAGTCAGCTGCCTTGGATGAGATGAATGATGGAACATAACTGCATAGTCAGGATAATCCATAGTTCCTTTTAAAAATGTGTGTTGTTCTCACATCCTGTTTCCTACCTCCTCTTTCCTGTTTCTGCAGCGGTCTGTCATGTTGCTCTTGCATTCAGAGAGGAGAGAATTCCAGGACCTGCTTTGTGTTCCTTGCTCCAGTATTTCTCTTGAATTTTCAGTATGACCCTGTTTCGTGTTTTGAATCTTCTTTAAAGTGTGGTACCTGGTACAGCACATGTGCACTAAAGTCTTTTTGATACTAATAGGATTGGTAACACCTTAACATTGGGATGAAAGACTGATTCTGATTAGTGATTTCTGTTCCTTGTGTTCAGGAGTAACTGGTATTAGCAAGGTTGAAGGAAGAGTATTCCTCTCTAGAAATAAAAACTGAAAGTGTACTCTCTTCCGGTCGGTGAGGCTGTGCAACAGACACATTTATTGTACTGTATTGTCTAACTTCCCCTTTTCTCCTGCCTGCTCACAGGAGAGACCAGGGAGTGGCATAAAACACCACAGGCAAATGAAGCCAGATAAGGTATCCTGTAGTGTTAGTTTTAGTAATTAAACACAAGTGGAGAGATGACAAATCTGAATTGGGAGGTCCCTAACCTGCAAATGCAAGGATGCCGAAGGGTGTGTGGAGCAAAATATCTTTACTTCATTTTTCTGTTCTTACTATTTCCAGCAATTCCTTACTGGCCACATTCTTGAATGCTGGGTTTAGATTAAGTTTTTGAGGTGGATCTGACTCTGGTAGGATGAGGAGCTACACTGCAAATGGTTTGCCTCTTCTGTGCTCTGAACAAAGATAAAAACATCTGTTAAGCAGGTCTCATCCATCCCCATTAGAAGCTAAATGTTGGTTCACTCCTTTTGACAGTACAGGGACCCCCCTCTGTCTAAAATTTGTGGACCAGCAACAGTGTGTGGGGTGGGAATGATCTTACCAGACTGGGAGAGAATTGCTGTTAGTTGAAAAACGTACAAACAAGCAAGAAAATCCAGGCTGTTGGCTCCTGTTAAGGCAGGAGTGCTGCTTCTGAATGTTGGGGTTGACCAGTTGTTAGGCAAGAAGGGGAATCCTGGCTATGTCAAAGCACTCTGTCATGACAAACTGTTAGCTGAGAGCAAATCAACAGCTGAAAAGAAGTGGTGCAGTAGGAAACATAAGGTCCTGACTTATTTGGAGAAATAACTTCAAGAATTGAGAAGGCTCCTGAAAAGCCATGGATCAAGCTACGGTAAAAGTACGTGCACATTCATATGACAGGTTTCTACAGACTTTGAGCTTTGCCTGAGACTTTTAGAATATCTCTGCAGATAAATCCTGGGAGCTACAAGCAAGTTACCCGAAATGCAAAAATGTTTTGGTCACGTTAAAAATGTGTTGGTGGGCTTGATTGAGGATGGTGGTGTACATCTCTGTCCCTGCTGAGGCTGTCTGAATGCTAAGGGGCTTTTTTAGGAGTCATTTAAAGGGTCTGAGAACACAGAGGTCAGAAGTGAGTGAGCTGGCTCATCAGCTTGTTCCCAGAGCTTGTGCTAAAGGCCGTTGCTGTATGTTACTGGGTGTTACACATACACCAGGTCCTGCATTGGTGCATCTCTACAAGAGAACTTAAAATTTCCTGGCTTTTTCAGATCTTCAGATGCAATTTCATGTCCCACAGCAGCAGGTGTTACAAAGTGAATAGCAGTGAGTTGTTACCTGCTTGCCTCTTGTATTACCAGAGTTAGTGGAGCATTTGGGAATGCTGCTGTGGAAAACAGTCCTTTGGAGCTCAGGATAGAAAAGTGGCCATTCCAGGCAGGGGGCGGGCGGGGGCTGGATGTGTATTGAATATGGCTTTCATTAGTTTTTCCTTTTTTTTTTTTTTTTTCTTTTCTTTTTTTTCTTTTGCAGATAAATTGCAGATAAAACTCAGAGGAAACTTGCACAGATGCTGCTTTGGAGAACTTTCAGCCCAGGTTGCAGAGCTGAGCCTTGGTAAACCTGTCTCTATTACAGCACATTGCCATACATCTAAGTGCGTAAGGTTGGTGGCCTCCAGGATCCACACACCTTAATCAGAATGCTTAGCATGTTTACCATAAGTTTTAAAATCTGTTCTTTATCTATCAGTCCTTTTATAGCTTTCTAAGTTCATATAATGGCTAATATGCAAGAGTTCATTTTTAATATTTTAATTGATTTCTTTAATGAATTCTGAACTTGTATTTATTAAATACTTAAACTCAGTATTACCTACTCAATGCCTTTTAAAAGAAGAGAGTTTTAATGGAGAATAAATTGAGCCTTAAACAAATGGTTACTTCTGTATATTACCTCGCATCAGTGCTTATTTCTCTTTGCAAGGTTTTCTCCTACAATGTAGTTGGTCATTCTTTGAGACTTTTTGTTTACGTGTGACAGTGTCATGGAAAGATACTGAAGGCACCTCTGTTGTATGGATGTAGTATCCCTTTTCTTGGCAAATGCAGCTGTGACAATGTGTTTGTGGTCCGATTTGACAGCAGGGATTACTTGGAATGGGATGTAAAGTCTCCAGCTGATGTTTCTCGCAGTCTCGGGTTTCTTAATTGAACATGACAATTGTAGCATTGAAAAACGGCAGCACACTTTTCCTTCTACTGAGTTTCTGAACTTGTGTGTTTACAAATTGTTTCTCTATGCCTTTGAAAAGGGATAATGTATCCTTCAAAATAGGCTCTATGCCTACTCTGTCAGCTCAGCTTTGCCTGGCACAGTAAGAGACATCTAGTAGACCTCTGCATATGTAAATCTAATGCAAATAAGATCACTTTACATTTTATAGTTCCTAATATTTGTCTTTCTGAATAATATTTTAAAGCAATATTTGTTAAAGTTTTTCTTGCACTGTCACAAGTTGCTTTTTAGTTTGTTTTTTTTTCCCCAGTAAACAAGTTTAATATTAGAGACAAGTTGGTGTAACAAGGGGAAAAGCACCAGGTTTCAGTGATACTAACTGCAAGCGTGCTTTAAACAGCCATTGCCTTCCTTATTGTTTACCTGATCAACATTTTCTCTGAATACTTGAAAATTTTAACAATAACACAGGTATAAAGAGCAGAATGAAAATGTACAAAGAACAGACAAAATCTTTTTGTTCACCTTTATTAACATGTTGCATACATGAGAGCTTTTTCTAGCAGTGGTTTAAAATGTGTAATTTTTTTTGCAGAAATTTAATAACTGCAGCTCACCTACTGCACCAAAGTTCTAGGTTTTTAGGAGCCCAGCTTTAGTCATTTGAACATGCTTCTAGAAATGTACATTCTTTCCCTGTAATAGCTAAATATCTATGAGAAAAGCTCCAGTAAAAGCAGTGATGGATATTTGAGGTTAAGCAGTTGAAAACTCACAAATTGTATTGTGGATGATGGCATTTAAAACAATAAAAGATCACCGGTACAGTATCTCAATATTAATGTGTTTTATTGGTAATAATGCAGGCTGACTTTACAATATTAGCAGAAATAAAGATTCTATGTCTACATTTAATGTTGAATTTGAATCCTGAAAAGAAGAGGACACCAGGATTTCTGCCTGGTTATTGAAACACCTGATTCTTTTTCTGTGGGGTTACTTGAAATATTTTTTCCTGTTTGTACAAACTTTATAAACAGGCTGAGGCTAATACTTAGGTTTGCACTTTAATATCAGAATTAAACCAAACCTTGTATTCAAAGTAGATTTTTTTAAGTGATGGTTGTTGATCTTTTTTGTAGGTTGTACGGAAGTGATAGGATATGAAAGTAATTCATAAAGATCCTAGTTTTCCTTTGTCTAAGAAGGAAAAGGTTGGTTGGTATTGATCAGTGGTTCATTCCTATGGGTAGTTTTCAAAGCAGTGTTCATTTTCATTGACCTCAGCAAAAAAAGAAAAAAGAAAAAAAAAAACCACAAAAAAAACAAACAAATAAAAAAAACCTTAAACTTGAACTAGCTTAGAGTGACAGGACTGGGAAAATGAGAGATGGTTTCTTCAGCACACTTTGGGGGGAAAAAGGGACCAAAAGTTTATTTAGGCTTCCTCAATAGTTTGCATGTGAAGTTGCTTATTAGAGTAAGAGGCTAATAATAAATGCAAATATGTATTGTCTTTACTATGGCATCTGTTTAGGAGTTGTTCAAATCACTGCAGTAGGGCTCTACAAATAAAAATGTAACCTAACATCTTGTATCTAATGTACTGTATCTTTATCAGTGATAGGTGAAATCTGGAATAACAAGTGCAAAAATGGAACAATTACCTATAATGCTTTGTAAAAAGTTTTTTCCAGTAGAATTCATTCTTGTCATTTTGTAAGACAACCCTACAGTCCACCTGTTTGTAACTTTTTTAATAAAATAGATACCTGTATTACCAAACCAGGGTGAGTAGTCTGTGTTCAGTTTCTTCTGGAGTGGGCTGAACTGACAAGCTGCTGCTGCTTTTTGTTTTGTGGGTTGTTTTTGAGGTCCTGGTTGTTCTAAATGCAGTAACCACATCTGAATTGTCTTGAGTGAGTCCTGGTGTGGGGGAGCAGGGTGTACAGCTGTGCCCCAGCTGGGTGTAAAGCTCACAGTCTCTGTGCTCTGAGGAGAGAGGAGGGGGGGGAGCAAGGGCTGTGCTTCATCTTCCTGTGCAATGCAGGCACTCCCTGAGCTGAGGGCCTATTCAGAGCAGCCTCCTCCCTCACAGGCCAGTGTGGTAGAGCTTTGTTCAAAATAAATCTGTGTTTGTCTTGTGCAAGTCTTTAACATTCTTGTTTTCATGCTGGCTTTATGTGTGTGAAGATGGCTGCAAGTCCTGACATCACCTTGCAGTGTCTGTAGCTGCCCTCCAGCCAGAGCTGCTGACATATTTCCACCACCCTGGTGGAGTGAGCGCTCCTGGAGCTCTGCCACAGGAGAGGCACAAGATTTTTCCAGAAAACCAAAGTGCCTAAAGCTATTTGATAACACTTTTCTTAAATGCTCAGTAAAAGCCCTGAATTTGCCAAGTCAGTGATTGTTATCTGGGCCCTGTAACAAAAAGTGCATCTTCCTCAGGACATACAGTCTTGGCACTGACCTTCAGTACTGCATTTGTAACTAAAGCTGTGCGTTAATGGAAAATGTGATTTCAAGCTGAGAAAAAGTTGATACCTTGGTACCTTCAGTCCTCAGCAATGTGTCAACAGGCAAAAACCACGTAGCCTGCTCACCACCCCTCCTTCAGCTGAAACAGTGTTAGCCTTATCTTGTAGATAGGCTTCTGTGCTGTTTCTTCTTCCTGCTCACACTTCCTTTACTGAAATGGAGAAGTAGTTTCCATCTCAAGAGGAAAATGGTAGAGAAGAGCAGGGTGTGCTTCTAAGTGATTTTGGGTGAAATGTCTGCTTCCCTAACCTAGCTGAGAGGTGAGGGTGAAGCATGCCCTGTTCTCATTGGTGTCACTGAGGGTGGGAGCTGATACTTGGGGATCCATCTGCTTTGAGGTGTTACTATTGGGTTCATTGCTGTGTGACTCTGACTTCTCATGTGGTTTAAAAAAAGTCAAAATGCAGCAATGATACTCCCAATTCCTGATGGCACCCAGTGTAAATGAGGGAGCTGCTTCCTCTTTCCACTTGTAGGTTGGGAAGCAATGTGATTAAAGCTTTTGAGCCCCAGTGACTTACATCTGGTTTGTTTCCAGGTGACAGTGTAATACAGGCTGGGTTGGGGATTTTAAGGAAGGACATAAGATTCTTTCTTAAGACTATTATCTTTCAAAAGTCTTGGTGCTGAGTGTGAACTCAGTTGCTGCTACAGAGACTTGTGTAGCATCCTTTGTTAAATAGGTGTGGCAATGTCATGTTGCTCTGTCTGGGTTTGGGGCTGTTTGTAGTGCTTCGTGGCAGCATTTTCTTTGATCTACCAGGCCTTGCTATACAGGTGCCTGCAGAACTCTCCCAGTGTTCTGCTTCCCCCGTGCAGCCAGAGGACAGGGATGTCCCCCCAGAGCCATCAGAGAGCAGGAGCCAACTGCAGCACAGGCAAGAGGCCCGTCCCCACCCCGCTCCCCCAGCCAGCACGGGTGACACCTAACTGTGTCACTGCCCAGGGTAGCCCTGCAGCCCGGCTGGGTGTGCAGGGCTACATCCCACAGCCCCACAAACCCCACAGCCGGGACAGAGAGACCCTGGCAGGGCGGAGGGTGAACCGCTGGCCACACCTCGTGTGGAGCTGCACGCTGGCATCTGCCCCAGGAGGCTGGGCTGTAATTACAGAGTGAAACTAGGTGGAAGTGTCTAGTCTTAATTAAAATGAGATACGGGCTCCAAAGCAGTAGGTGTTGACCTGTGTGAGTTATCTGTGCTGGAAAGGCAGCAGCCCGGGTCCTTGCTGGGGCTGGCTGAGTCACCGCTCGCTCGCTGGCTGGCTGGAGGAAGCCGAGCATCTCCCGGAGCTGCGGGTAGGCTCTGTCAGGGGATGACGTGGCCCGATGTTCTGCGCTCTGAGAGTGAAATAATGTGGGTTTGGGGTGTTTCACATCGCCACTTGTATCTCTGCCTGGCCAACACTGCAGCGAGGAGCAGAGAAGAAGGGCTGAGCTGTAAATCAGCACAGTGTTCGATTCCCAATGGCATCAGTAGTGTGCTGGTGCTGCTGAGGGCAGCACTGAGCTTCGCTGGTGTGACGGTGCTGACTGCAGGATTGTAAGGGATGAAACTTGTTCTCTGTGGAAACAGTGTATTTAGTATGGAACCAGCTTACTTGCCCCTGGTGCTCTCCTTCGAAGCTGTTTTCTTCAAGTCCCTCCGAATGGAACTAAAATAATTGATAGGAAAGAGTCTCTCATGTTGTAGGAACCTGTAAAATATTCACCCACATGGGAGGCTCTGCTGCTTGTTTGGTTTGTGGCATGTCTGTGCTCCTTGGTGTTCTGCTGGCTCTGTCTGAGTGTGCTGTGACAGCTCTCTTAGCACTACCTTACTTCCTCCTAAGCATATTTCCAGTGATTAGGCTTGTGTGGGATTTGAGACTCCGCCACACTGCCAGTTACTGGGTGACCTCGATTGTTCTTGCCTTGGAAGAAAAATGGTAACTGTAGCACTTCCCTCCTGGGGCCCTATGGGGAAGGGTGTGTTAGAGATGCTGAGGGGCTTAGACTTGCTTGGAATCAGATGCACCAGGGTTGTAGAATAATTTCGAAGTCAGACTTCTTGTAAGTAAATAAAGACGTGGACTAGAACCTAAATAACAAAGTTGAAAACTTCTCAGACTTACGAAAAGGATTCGTATTCCATACATTTTTGAGACTACAATGTAACTTGTTCAGTCTTAAGAGTCATGTGTCTACTAAAAGGTTTAATTGATTCGTGACTGCAACTCAGTAAAGCAAACAGTCAGCTTTCAGGGAAATTTCTGGCTTTTCCAGAAATTGTTTCTTTTTTCCTGCCACTAGGTGGGCTAGTTCATACAGTTTTATGTCCTTAGAAGATCTACCTTAACATTACATTTAAATTATTTGGTCAGCCCAGAAAAGAGAAAATACACTTGTTGTCTGTGACATTCCTGAAGGGCTACTTGTCTTTTTGGGAACTGGCAAGATATAGGTTGATCAGTCATCAGCTTGGGATTCATCCTACTGCTGGGACAAATCTTAGACTCCTTTCCTTCAGATTAATAACAATTGTGTATTCACAAACAGCTTGGCTTCTGTGGGAAAACAAGAAGAATTTAACTGAATTTTCAGAAAGCTGATTTATGCTGGAAAAGAGAGAAAGCTGCTCACAGAGCACATGTAAGTGCTGAGCAAGTTGCAGCTCTGTGGGATGGTGAAGGATTTTCTAAGATGATCTTGGATAAGCACTGCTGGAGGACTGAGTGTGTGAGGTGTGTGCAGCTCCTGCCTCTGTGTGTTGGGCTGTCACGTGGAATCTCTGAAGCCCCTTGCAGTGCTGTGTCTCAGTGACCACAGTCACATTACTGATTCTGTCATTATTTTCCATTTGTTGTTCCAGGAATTAGCACAGCCTTGCCAAATGCTCACAGTCTAATCTCAGTAATGCAGATGTTTTAATAGGTTAGGAGAAAGATTTTAGCTGCAGGGCCTGCCCAGTGTCAGGCTGTGGTTAGAAGTGCTTGGGTGTCCAGCTGCATTCCTTTTCATTCAGCTGTCTGTGAAGAAGTTGTCAGCACAGGATCATCCGAATGGCTCCATCTGGGGGCCCAGTTTAATAATCTTGAAAGGTTTTGTGAATGTATCCTTGAGACCTTGGGACAGTCACAATGTGGGAATATTTCCTGGTTTTGGAAATAGGTGTGTCTTGCAGCTGCCACCACCTGCCAGAAGGCCCTGGAGGAGGAGCCATGAAGTGGGGATCACCTTTGATCACTACAGAAGTAGCAAGCTTCCAACTTCTCTGTTCTCCACTGCCTGGTGTGAAAAGTGGTTTTGACACTCCTTTCCCTCTGCTATGAGCTCTATTCCATTGAATTTGGTTGGCCCTGGTAGGACTGAAGTGTGATAAGGGTCTTTTGAGAAAGAATAAAAGGGAAAAAAAAGAGTGGGGGGTAGAGAGGTTACCTGGGAGGAAAGTGTTAATAAACTCAGAATCAAGATCTATATGGTGGAATGGGTCTGATCCATTGGCCTGGAGGTACCTGGAGAACGTGCCCAGGTGTAATCAAGGCTCACTCAACCAGAGTTATTTGTCTTGAGCCAAGAGGGAAACCACATCTGTCATGAAAATAGGGAGTATTGTTCCTTGGAACTCTCTCCTTTCCACTAGGATTTACCTGGCATTGCAGACTCCATTTGGCAGCTTTCTCAGATGAAGCAGTTGGCTGTAGGATCCTCCCTGATGCTCAGCAAGGGGCAATGACGTGTGTGAAAAAATAAAGGACAGCAAAAAGTAAAGGTACCAGCCCAGTGCTGTGCACTGCTACACAGGTGTGGGGAGGTGCCTCTCCCCAGCTGGAAATCACTGAATACTGTGCAATGCCCACGTCCTGGGAGCCATCAGTGCTCCTTTGATTGAATACATTTAAAAGGCTTTCTCTTGCTGCATAAATTGCTTTCTCATGTCTTTGAAGTGACCTGTTTGAATTAAACATCACAGAGTGCTCTTTATATAGCTGTGCCAGCAACACAGTGCAACTGGCTTATCAAAAATGAGATAAAGTGGTTTGGATATCACCAGAGTCAGGGTGGTATTTAGTTTCTTGTACAGCTTGTGCTGTCACTTGTATTTGCTTACAGCAAGCTGCCTTCTGCAGTCCTGGTAATAGTTTTTACATAACACGTAAAATCTGAAGAAGGAGGAAAAGTCAGCAATGCCCGTGGATGCACGCTGGAATGCGTGATGGCTGGACTGACCTGCTCATCCCTGCACACCGGGTCCTCTGCTGTGTTTGTTGTGGGGCACCACCAACACCACGAGAGGGAGCGTGGAGGCAACGAGTGGCTTGTCCTGGGATGGTCCGGCTCAGAGTGGGGCGGTGCTCCGGCCCTGGGAGTCAAACAGTGTGGCACAGGTGGAAAACAGAACAGAAATGGAAGAAAAAAATTATATTTCAGGGCTTCGGGACTTTAAAGAATGCTTTGTTCTTAGGGTTAGTTTGTCTCAGGTGTCTGGAATTGCAGTTGTGCTTGGAGTAGTGCATAATCGAGGTTATTTATTTCCTACTCTGTTGTTACAGGTAGGTAAAAAGAGCCTCTTATCTTAGCTGCTGAAGCTGAAATTAAAAAAAAAAAAAAAAAAAAATATATATATATATATATAATCACAAGAACAAGATTTGCATCCATTCAGCATGAGATTATACTCTGATTTTGCCTTGGGGGGGACTGGGGCAAACTGGAGAGGAAAATGCTGCTGCATAATGTCACTTTCTGATATCAAAATGCTGCTCAGAGAAGTCTTATCCTGGAAGGTAATGGGTGAACCCCACCTAAACACAAAATAAAAAATGCAATTATTTCCATTTTCCCCAGTATTTAAGTAATACTTATGAATAATGAGTTTCAGCACACTGATGTCAGATTATTTAGCTGATGGTTGGCAAGCAAAATTTGATGAAAATGTAAACGTAGCATTGTTTATTATATTCAATAAATAGTTTTTATTTGAGACAGGAGTTTTTAGAAGGGCAGGACATGGCAAGTCAGGTCTAGCTGTTGAGGTAAGTTCAAGATGTAATGTGGAGTAAATATGTAAAACAATGATCATTGTTAAAGGTTTAAAGGAAGGACCATGTCCCTGGACTGTCCCCAACAGGCATGTCTAAATCAAATGTGGTTTTTCCAGTCTGCTCTGTAAGAGTGAATTAATCACTGCTATTGTGTGGGGTCTGTGTAGTTGCTGTGCTGGGAGAGCAGCCTCGTGCTTTGTCCCAGAAGGATACTCTCCCTGCCCTTGAACACAGGCACAGACCCCTCAGACAAGTCCGGGCTTGTTCCAGGCAGCGCAGGGCCCGGGGTGCAGCGGCGAGATAAATGTAGCAATTTATCTGAATTCTGCCTGACTCCTTCAGAGAGGTTGGACGAATCAGTGGAAGAAGGAAACGGATCTGCTTCAGGAGCCTTGTCCAGAGATTTTATTCCAGTGCAGCAGCACTTCCGAACCGTGTGACTGCCCTGAGCAGAACCCCGACCGTGTGCCTGTCCTGCGTTTTCACCTGGGACAGGGGGATGGGGACGGGCACACAGCCTGCCTGTCAGAGAGGGACAGGGCGGCACCCGAGGGCTAAAGGGCAGCCTAAAGCTCAAACCACCTGGGAGGAGAGGTGTGCCCTCTCTGCCTGGGCCAATTCCTTCAGTGGCCAGCTCCTGCAGAATCTCAGGCTGCTTGGTAAACCCTGTGTATTATAATCATTCCTTCAGGGTTGGCTGGGAAAAACCTACCCTGGGGGAGGGGGAAAACTCCTAAAAGAGGGCTCACCTTGAAAGCCTTAAAGGCACACCGCAACACTGCTCCAGTATTTTTTCTGCCTCACAATTTAAGGGTCTTTCCTAGGACCTAACTCAGATCTTCCCTGCAATTTCCAGCAAAACTCTTCACTTTCTCTTTAGATTGGAAGCATTGCTGATCCATTCTGGAGTGTCTCTGCATCAATCAGGTGACTGCTGTTCCTTTCTTCTCTTTTTAAGCTAAACAAACTCATTTTTTTTCAGGCTTTGTTTTTTTGAAAATGCTTTTAGGGAGTGTATTTTATAAAAAGTTTAAAGCAACTGTGTATAAGATGACACCCCAGCTGAGAGTGAAGCCATTCATCCTGGAGAGGCAGCAGGAATGTGGTAGGTACCCTATTCTGGAAAGAAATGTCCCTGTTTACAGTGTTGTTGCCATGCCTTGGATTCATTAACCAGCTGGGATATCCTGTTGTGAGCCTGGAGCTGTTCAGGAGGACTTAGGCTGTGCCAGAGCCTGCTCTCAGTGATGCAGCCAAGAGCTGGGTTGCTCCCTTGGCCCTGCAGCTGGGGGAGTTGTGGCTGGGTGAGGAGGGAATGTGAATGTTCTCCTTGCAGCTCCAGCTGAAGGAGAGGAGGTGAAATGTGAGTGTATGAAGGGTCACAGCTGACCAGAGTCCACCTGGGCGAGTCCTGTCTGGTGTTTTAAGTGTGCACTTCTGTCTGCTCAGCAATGAGCTGGGTGTGGATTCTTGCCTCTTGGACTGTGGTGTTTAAAATCCCCTGGCAGATCTCTGTTCAATGACTTTATCCATACATCTTCATTTCCTTTCCTCTAAACCAAATTTGAAGATAAACGTGGCAAAGCCCAAGGGACAGCAGTGCACAGAGCTGCAGTGGTGCAGGGGTAGCATGTTATGTCCCTTCTCTGCCAGAGTTTGTTCTCTCACAGCCTGCTCCTCTCTCAGGAGGCAGCGGGGAGGTTTGGGGCATTTCCTTGCCCATCCCCAGCCCCAAACCAGGACAGCAGCTCTGACATTGCTCTCTGCCCAGTGACAGTGGCTCTCCATTCCAGGAGTCTCTGCAGGCTGTAGCTGCAGTGCCCAGCTCTCTGCCCTGTCCTGTGAGCTGCCCTCACGCCAACACCAATGGGGAACAAAGGAGAAACCCCCAAACACTGGTATGAGTATTCTCCTTGGGAAAAGGGACAGCAGGGTTTGGGAGGGAGGAAACTCTTGCTCTGCTCAGTCCACCCCAGCAAACTGCAGGGTATTTGAGAGGCTGAAGAAGACCCTGAGCCAATGTATCCAGCCTAATATGGGGTCAGGTGCACTCAGTGGAAGAAAGTCCTTCCTGGCAAAAGTGGTGCAATGCAGGATGGTGGTACCAAGGTCCATAATATTTAAAATCAAGGGCTGAGCTGGCTGAGCTCAGGAGCCCTGCAGCAGAACTCACTCCACCATGCTGCTGCTCAGGCTCTGCTGTGCTCCGGTGCTGCTGCTTGGGGTCCCCTCCCCACCTGCCACTATGGCTGTGCTTGCCCTTCATGGGTTCTGTGCTTTCCTGCACCATTTTCACCTTATTCCCTGCCCTTGCAGATAAAGAGGACATACATACCAGGCTGGACTTTGGCATTGGCTCAGGCCAGGAGCTGGAATTACTCCTGGTGCTCTCCTTGTGCGCTGCTCTGGCTGGTCCCCAAGTCACCTCCAGAAGAAGGAGATAGGTGGGGGTAAAACAGGTTTCTCATCTGTTCAGACAATGTCCATGCCCCAAGCAAACCTTGCTTGTCCCACGTCTCTTCTTGCTGTCCTTTAGTGTCCTATGCCAAAAAGTTCTTGTTTACGTAGTTTGATCCTGTTTGCTGTTGGTGGCTCCATGCTGTCTCCATGGATAGCTTTATAGGGTGACCAGGGGTCCTGTCTGACCCAAACCAACCTTATTCCTTCATGTCAAGGTAGTGGAATAAAGCCTTTTCTTCCACCCACAACCCGACTGGCTGGTGCCCAGCTCCAAACAGCATCTGTGGAGTCCAGGGTCAGTGCCCCTGGCATGCCAGGAAAGCATGTAGCAGAGAGACTTGGCTTCTTCTGGGCTTTGGGGGCTCATCTATTGCACCCCCATATGTCCCTCCAGCCAGTGCAGTGCCCCCACCGTGCTCCCAGTGCGGAGCCGTGCCCGTGACGTGAGAGCCACTCACAGCAGAGCTGCTCCTCTCCTTGGTGCCTGCCAGCATGTGACAGCACAAACATTTCAAACTGCAGGGGGAAAGTGCACTCAGCCCCCCTGGATGGTTTGTACGTGGTGCTGCCCTCCTCCTGTGACACAAGGAGCTCAGGGCCCAGGGCCATGTGCAGTGCTGGAAACTTGGTCCTTGACGTGGTGCTGGCACAGGGGGCACAGCTGTCCCCTCCTGGCAGTGGAACACGATGGACTCAGCTGCTTTGTGGAGCAGCTTCACGGGGGAAAGCAGGTTGGCTTTGTCTTTCAGGCTCCTTTTTGTCCTGGTTAGCAGAAGACTACATTTTTCCATGGATAAAAAGCTCTATGGTCTTTCTCCCTCCACCAGAGATGACAAGGTGTTATGCTGCCCTGACAGCCTCTGTCTTGACATCCCCAGGAATATTTTTGAAGTGTAAGAGAGGCCATGGCAAATGATCTGGAGTGTACAATGGCAGATTCTACAATGGTAGAAACAGGTAAGGGAGCACCAAACAAAATCTCTGCAGCACTAAACGTGGCTTTTTTGGTTTGCTGAGCCATCTCTCTATCACTCTTGGTCCCACAGGATTGTGTGTGGTTGTGACTTTTTCCAGCAGCAACAATAATGATCCCCTATGCCAGTCCAGTGCCTGCCTTTGGCACTGCACAGTGCATTTATTTCTGGAGGTGGGGGCTCCTGCCCAAAGGCTGCTTTCACCCAGTGAGGGGTGAAAGTGCTCAGTGAAGCAGTCTCTGATGGGCGAGGGGAACCAGAGGGGTCAGACAGAACTCCTCGTGGCCCTGCAGCACCTGGGGCAGAGAAGCAGCACAAGTGTCCCCAGGCACCCACCACACCAAGCAAGGCTGTACACAGCAGCAGCCTGGGCTGAGCCCAAGGGTCTGAGGGGGGTGGCTGGCTCTGGCACTCCAGGGGTGAGCTGTTCTGTGGGGACATGGACTTTTCAGACCTGAAATGGGAACCAGGTTGTCACAAAGATTTGTGAGACTTCACTACGCTGCTCAGCCAGGGTGTGAGCTGCTGGAATTAGGGGCAGGTCCTCCTCTGCCTCTCCAGGAAGGACTCACAACTGGTTCTGGGTCCAGCTGGAAACATTTTCCAGTCTCTGGTGAAGTACATCAGCCCATCCACACATCATTCAGTGGACAGGACATGATCTGCCCACCCCATGGTGCCTGCACAGCTGCCAGCTGGGTGCTCTCCCAGTGCACCTTAACCAGAGCAGGACAAGGGTGACCCTCACTGCTGGGTGACTTTGGCAGGGGAGATGCTCAGCTCTTCTCCCCTGACCCCATAGTACCGAGCGTGGGTTTGCTTTGCCCTCAAATTGCTCACCACCAGCTGTAAGAGCTGAGTGATTATCTCAGCCCCATTACTGCCAATCTCCCCCCCTGTTAATACACCCATAATTCACAAGCAGAAAACATTTTTTATTGCAGTGGTGACATTTAAACCAAAGGAGGTATTGGTTTGTTGTTGCATTTTGTTTTTTTGTTGTTTTTTTTTTTAATCAGTTTTTAGGCAATCAGCTCATTTGCTCCAGCCTCCACATCTGTGACTGCAGCCTTCTCCATCCAGCTGAGAGGGAATTATGTCTGCAAGAGGAGTCAGGGCTCCCTTCTCAGCTCCCGGCTCACACTGCTAGGACTGCCGTGCCTGCTGCACACCCAGCCCCGTGCTCCACGATGCTGCACCTGAAAGTCCAGTTCCTGGATGATTCCCAGAAGATCTTTGTAGTTGATGTAAGTGGGTATCATATTCTTACTGATTTTTTGGTGTTAATTATTAAGTCGTTGTTGCTCTGAAGGATTGCATGGTCTCTGACAGCTTCTGGTTTTTAGCTTAAAAAAAAACCAAAAAAACAACCCAGCAAACAAACAAGTAAACCAATCTCAAATTCAAAATGAAAGTTTATGGTACTAATTGGTAAGTGTTTTTTGGGTTTTTTTTGTATCAACACACTCCTACGCTCCCCCGTTATTGGCATTATTTGTGAAGAAGGAGGAATGGCTTTTACTTACCTGGTGTGATCTTTAGTAAATCAGTTAATATGAAGTGATGGTCTTGACAAGTGTTGAGTTCTCTCATTTGTCTGGCTGCCAGTGTAAACATTTAGCAAGGAAGTAAGTCTGGGAACGGAATAAAAATAGCGTATTTGTCCAAGTTATCCCTGGTGGGAAACATCTGCACACATTTCTTCCTGGGCATTCAATGGAAAAGAAAACTCTGTGGTTTTGTGAATAGCTGAGGAAAAAACCTCTATCTTATTTTCTGCATGGCAGTGTCCCATCACTGGGACATCCCACAACCCATTGAGATTAATAATTCACATTCAACAAATTCTAGCTCTGAACTAGGTTTAAAATGTTAAGTATTAATATCTATGGTGTTAGATTTATGCATATGTGTATAGATAGCTGAAAGTTGGTATGTCTTGACTGTGTGTTAGAAGCTCTTTTTACAGATGTGATTGCACATTTACAGTTGGTTAGGGCTTGGTAATCACAGTAGCTAATTGAATTAGCTAATTCAAGTAGATTTGTTCTAATACTTACCTGCATCTCCTGTGGGAGCAGAGTGTTTAATATAAAATGGGGTGGTTTTTTTAGTTCTGTTGCTTTTCTTATACTGTCCTCTTCTGTGGTTCTCAGGCACAGCCTAGGAACTGCTCTTTCAGATGCCTGGCTCTGTTTCTTTGTGGCAATATTTTGCACAAAACAGGATTTTAAAGCAATTCCATCCTTTGACACAGAATGGATATTGTTTGATTTTGTTTAATTAATTTATCCTAGTTCAGGAGTCATCTTAAAAATGGGACTAGTAATTTTAAAATGCTGTCCCCTCCTCCCCCCTTTGATTAGATCAGGTCACAGTGAGACACAATTCAAAAGATGCTTCTGGTACAGTGTTGCTGCATTTTTTTTTCCATCTCTGTTTTCTTATTTGCTCAAAACACAGCACTATAGCTCTGCACGACATGTTATTGCAGCAAATAGCTTCCATTAGAGGAACTCCTGGTCATTTCCTTTTTTAGCCTGGAATGGCATTGGAAACCCCTTTTAGGCATTTCATGCATTTGCTGCTGTGTGGGTACGATAAATGAGTAGCTGAATTAGTGACTTCTCCAGTATAAAAGGAGTGCTTTGGGCTAAGTTTTGAGCAGATATTTTAAGTAACTCTTCCTAAACCCGTCCTGACTTTGGAAAGCTCTTTTGAATGTGAAGTACGTCAGTATAATAGGAGGGAAAAGGACAAAAGCAAGAAAACACAGAGGGCCTGATTCCCCCCGCACTCACACTCAGTGTAAACATCTCTACCTGCCTCACGTGGGTGTCACAGCTGCTGGCATGTGTGGCAGGGTCTCATTTCCAGGCTGCTTTGCATGAGAACAAGTTCCTCTCCTGGTGCTGGATGCTGACCCAGGAAGCCTTCTGCCTCCACTGCATCCTTGCTGACAGTGACCACCTAGTTCCCAGGATTTCCTTCAGCTGAGCACTGGAGGTGGTTCCTGGGATAACAGGTCTGAGCCCTCAGGGCAGGGGAGGGAAGGAGCTTGGCACATCTCTGAATGTCCCCACTGTGCCCCCCCTGCTGAACACCCCATGGCTGGGCCTGGGATGCTGCTGGGCAAACCAAACCTGCCCAGAAAAACTAGTTGCTGAGGCTGACTGAAGGGCAGAGTCTCCTGTGGTCATGTGTCCCCTGTAAAGCTGGGAATTCCTTGACAGGAGGTGTGTGGGCCTGGTGGCAGAGGAGGGAGGGCACAGGGAGCCTTAGGGCTGGTGGCTTTTGGTGCATGATATTCTGTGCTGGCTGCAGCATGCCTGGTAGGGCAGGCATCTCCCCAGGTGGTGGGAAAAGGTCACACCAAATCCCACCAGCTGTTGCTGACCCCCAAACCACAGACCAGGGTGTAGCAGCCTGTCCTATGGGAATGCTGTGGAAATGGGCTTTGCCATCCCACTGTGGCTGTTGCCAAAATCCCTGTGGGGACATGGGCATGTGCGTGTCCCACGTGCTGTGTGTGTTGCTGTCTACCTCAGGAAGTGCCTCTGGCTTTCTGATGCTGCTCACAGTCCCAGGTGGTTTCACTGAGGAGTTGAAGGGCCAGTGCAGCCTCTCCTTTTCACCTTCTGCTCTGGGGTTTCTGCCTGTAGGTGCTCACCTGGCCCTGCATCATTCTCAGAGGCGCCTGAAGGCTCTTGGACACGGCAAAACCAGCCCTATAGGTCATGCTTCTGCCTTGCACTGTGCTCCTCCAGCACAGACCCCACTTCTCTCACTTGGTGCAGTGCAGGGCTGATGCTGCTGAGCACAGCTCTACCCCAGTGCTTGAGGAAGCACTGCCCTCAGCACCCCAAAATCCAGGACAGGACACCTGCAAGCAACACTCTACAAGAGAAAGGCTCTGCTTCTAAAGCACCCCCTGCAGCAGCAGGGCTGTGTCTCACAGTGAGCAGGTTTTCCTGGGTTTGGGGCTGCTCCTGTCCCTGGGCACTGCTGGGCTTGGAGCAGTGAGTGGCTCCCAGCAGACATATGGTAGGTAATAACCCAGTAAGAAATGCTTGTCTTTCCTGGCTGCCTGACAAAGGCCAAGGCCTTTCATGCTAGAAAATTCTAGCTTGGAAAAAAAAAAATTATAATTTTTTTTAATTACCCTTGTGATCCAGTAATTTTGAGGAGAACTGGGAGGGCTGCAGAATGAATGCTGTTATTATGCTATCACTTTTCTGCAGCCTTTCAGCACAGAGCCAGCAATTTTGTCTCAGAAGAAGCCCTGAAAAGGTGGTTATTAGTGTGCATCACCACCAGCAGCCAGGTCCCTCCCATCCCTGCTGGGGGTGGCCACTGCCACAGGGAGCTGCAGCCTGTCTTCCCCTCCATCACCCAACATGCCATAATTTAGCAGCTGTCTAACCTGGCCTCTCTGCTCCAGCTTACTTTTGCAATGACCCATGGTTCTTTTTGGTCTGCTTTTCGCAAGCTGGTGAAGGTGTATCAGGGTTTTGTTGGGGTGGGTCACTGCCATTTTAATTTCTGGTGCTTTCTGGAGCACTTTCCAGAGTGGGGGGCCTCCTGGGTTGTTCTCCAGGCAGGTCATACAGCATGGCAACGAGTCAAGAAAACACCCTCCAAGTGTTTCTGTTTACTGGGAATAACTACAGCCTGGCCTCCCTTATCAGCATGTAGCGCCACTTAATTCCTATTGCTAAAGCCCAGGGATGACTCAGAGCCCGTGGCACAGGATCTCTGGTCCTGTTGCTGTTAATTACCATGAACCATAATTGTAGCTCATCCCTGGCTGCTGGGGCACACGGGCTCACTGCACAGCTCTGAGGTCTGCTCCCGTTGGCTCTTAATTAAGGCACATTTGCCATGGCTGTCCCTGGTTCGGGCAGGGGCTTGTCCTGGGGATCACTCACTGGTTTTGCCAGGGACACAGCTGCCCAAACAGTGATAGTTGCAAACAGTGAGTCAAAACGTGGTTTATTTTCTCTTGCTCTCCTTTCTGGTTTACGTTCCTTAATAAAGGAGAGAAGTGATGGGAAGGAATCTGATTTCCAAAAGCAGGGAACACGGCATGCAGTTGTCCTGTTGTACGTGCTGAAGCCAACAGCATTTGCTGAGTAAGATGTGGCTGCTGCATGGTCAAGGAAGGGGTGAAGGAAGGGAGCTGGAACTTCTCCCCATCCCTCTGAAACCCCATCACGGTTGCTGTCAGCATTGCCTAACCTGCTGCTTCTGTGCTGTGCTTGTTTCCTAGCAAAAGTCCTGTGGGAAAGGGCTCTTCAACCTCACCTGCAGCCACCTCAACCTTGTGGAGAAGGAGTACTTCGGGCTGGAGTTTCACAGCCAGGCTGGGAACCAGGTGAGTGCAGCTGGCAGCGCGGGCCCCTGGAGCTGCCATCACCTGCATGGCTGGGGGATTGTTAGAGCCTCCCTAAAATTCCAAATGGAAAATTAAATAGAAAATTTTGCCATGATGGCAGGAAAGGCCTGAAAATGGGAGTTAGGAGGGGAGCCACGAGCCCCAGTGATATCTGCAGCTCATGGTGTCTATCCATAGCCATCCATGTGGTGCTGCCCAGCAGGACACTTGTCACAGCAGCCAAGCTGGCCAGCATTTTCATGTTGCATTCTACCATGCTGCTGCTGCTTTTATTTCCCATCTCTTGTGCTGTTTATCCAGCTCTTCATTGCCTTATTTCAGGTCTGGTTGGAACCACTAAAACCCATAACAAAGCAAGTCAAAAGTAAGTATTTCAATAGGTTTCTTATAAATCACTGCCAGTGAGAGTCTAGCACAGACATGTTCATGCAGTGTTGTTGCTTGGGGACAGGATCTCTGGCTCCCAGCACTTACCCAGGCCCATTCTAGAGGGTGAAGCTGGGCAGGATTGTTGGCAGGGACACCTCAGTCCGTGCAAAAACTCGTGGAAATACTGCTGCCTTTGCAATCTGGTATCTGCACCATTTTAGGCTGGAGCTGTTAATAACCTGACAGCTTGGCAGAGGAGCAGGGGTGGCTGAGTGCCTGTGTGGCTGTGCTGGCAGTGTGACAGGCACTGCTCCTGCCTGCCCTCCTTTTCCCTTGGCAGCTCAGAGTGGCCCAGGCACCTGCAGGGTTGCTTCTCTGCCCTGCAGGCCCTGAAACTCCCCAGCCCCACAGAGATGCTGCAGAGCCTGACCTGAATTCAGGCCCATCCTCCTCTGCCATGGCCATGACTGGTGTTAGCACAGTGCTGCTTTCAGCACAGGCCTCTTTCCATCCCCATAATCTTTTCCCCAAGTACACGATGGGTGGGAGGCGACTGAGAGCTTGGGGCCATGACCCCAGTCTTTGCCATGGGGAGGCTGCAGAGCAGTGTTTGCATGAATTTCCCTGAAAGGGGAAAGCCTGATAAGGAGCCTTCCCTTTCTGAGTGTACCACAAATGGAATTGTTGCAGGCACCTATTTCCTTTACCAAGTGCCTTCTGGCCTGTCCCTCTGAGCCATCCCAGGGTGTTCTGTGACAGTTCAGCTTCCATAATTGTCTCCCTCCCTCCACACACTTTGCCTTGGGCTTGGCTGCTTGTTCTCACTCATCCCACAAAAAACCCTTTGCCCAAGCAGCCTCCTATGGAGCTGCATCCCAATTGCTTGGAGGGCTGAGTTTAACACACAGCCCCAGTGATGGCAATTAACCAAGGCTCTGACCACACTTCCTGGCACCATTTCATGGAAACCCCCTCCCAAGAGGGATTTCTGAAATTTAAAGAATTGCTGAGGCATTTTTCTCGTTAGTATCTTTAGATGTCCAAATCTCTGTCTGCATCCATTGGTAATACTGGGGGCCTGGGCAGGCTGGTTTTGGGGGGGCAGGCTGTAGTCCCTGATTTGTAAGGGTCCAGATTAATTCACTCTGTAAGGAGGCAGCATGTGTGAAGAGAGTTGTAAATGTTCTCAATAGACTTGTGAAAGAAAACTTATGAAGATGTTGTGTTTTAAGATCCTAAGGAGGTTCTTTTCAAATTTATGGTGAAATTTTTCCCAGTGGACCCCGGCCACCTGAGAGAAGAACTGACCAGGTACAGTGCTTGTTTTCTTACTTTCTTGCCACATAGTTCTGTGTTTTTGCAGTGTGTTAATTCTTTATCTCCATCCACCCCAGCCTGTCTGTCAGCAGTGGTTATCTTAAGTATCCCAAGCATTACCCTTTACAGAACAAAACCAGAGAATATCTTTTCTTGATCCTCTGTTTTTAAACACAATCCACGTGAAGGATCAGCCCTCTTATGAGGCTGCGATTTGTTTACTGCCAAATACTTCAGCAGTTGGGCACAGGGTCTGACTGCTCAGTCTAGCTCCTGCCTCAAGCAGCGTTCTGAAAGAAAAACTTTAGTTTTATTTTTAAAAATGACATTGTTAGCTTTTACGATTTTAGAGAAAGTATTGCTAACAGGGACTAAGAATAAAACCAAGGCAGTGCTTCTGCAGAACATCAGCCCCACGAGAGGCAAATGCCCTCCAAAACAGAAAGGAATGTTAATTTTGAAATCTACTGATGAGCATTTCAATGACAGGGACGTGCTGGTCATAGTGGTGCCCAGCTGCAGCCTTCTGCAGGGGCTGCACGCTCATCCTGTGACCCTGCCAACGTGCATCTCGTGGGTTGAGATACAGCAACAGGCACGGCCCTCATGGCTCAGCCCAGCACTCAGTTTCCCCCAGGGCTCCTGTCCCCCTCCACAGGTACCTCTTCACCCTCCAGATCAAGAAGGACCTGGCACAGGGGCGGCTGCCCTGCAGTGACAAGAGCGCGGCGCTGCTGGTCTCCCACCTGCTGCAGTGTAAGGACGAGCGAGTGCCAGCAGGGACAGTGCCCCTTCCCTGGAGACGGCCTTTGGCTGTGCAGCCAGGGGTTCCCACTGCACTGACCCCTCACAGTCTGATCCATGCTTTCCCCATGTCTCCAAAGCCGAGCTGGGTGACTTCCATGAGGAGACAGACCAGCAGCACCTGGCCACACACAGGTACCTGCCCAACCAGGAGTACCTGGACAACAAGATCATGCACTACCACCGCAGACACAGGTGAGGGCTGCTCCACACCATGGCCACCCACAAATCCCCTATGGCCGTCTGCTGGCAGGATGTTCCCATCGGCAGGCAGGGCTGGCAGTGAGGTGGGCGTGATGCCAGCATGTGCACCTACGAAATGGCATTTCTCCAGCCCATTTCAGCACCTGCCTTCTCACTCCTGTTGCCTCCTGTGCCTTTGTGTCTCCAGAGGGAAGACACCGGCCGAGTCGGACATTCAGCTGCTGGACGTGGCCAGGAGGCTGGAGATGTACGGGATCCGCCTGCACCCCGCCAGCGACGGCGAGGGGACACAGATCAACCTGGCCGTGACACACATGGGGGTGCTGGTGCTGCGGGTGAGCCCGGGCTCAGGGGTGGCTGCCAGCACCCAGGCGGGGTGGCCTCTCCAGCTGGGGGCAGCCCTTTTCCCCTCAGAGCTCTCCAAACTCTCCCACACCCTACAAGAGGACGTGAGTTCCACAGACCACGGTGGTGAAGGTGGTGCCCTGGGATGTGGCTGTGGGACTCAGCCCCACTGTCCCCCCAAGCACCCCTGAACCTGCCCTGGCTCTGCTGGCCCTCGTCCCACCAGCATGGTGGCTTGTGTGAGCAGCACAGGTTCCACAGCTCTGTCACATCTGCTCACTCTGAGCAATTACACAACGCTGTAATCACGGCCAGGCTGCGCTGTAAATACAGACTTCCTCTCAGCCAGCATGAGGCAGAGCTCTGCTCCCACACCAGCTGATTTCAAGCTGGGAACATCTAGACACAGAAAAACAAAAACAAAAACAAAAAACAAAAAAAAACAATCCCCAAGAAACCCGAACATAAAACCTGGCTGTGGGTCTGCTGTTGGTAATTAGTACTGCCAGACCTGGTTATTTATTCAGAGCCATAAACACCCCTCACGCAGGATTAGAACATCTGTGAGGCCATTAAAATCTGGGCTGTCCCAGAAAGCTGAGAGGGTCCTGCTGCCACAGAGTGGAGTAACACAGTTTTTCCTGGTTCTGCCATGGCATCAGTGTTTTGTGGCTGCACCTAACCTTGTGCAAAATGATAACAGGGTAAAGTGTGCTTGCAGAGCCTATTAAACCAGGTCTAAAGGTGTGGGGGGGAGCTGAGCACTGCTACACTTTCCAGCAAAGGAGGGGAGAATATTATTTCTTTGAGGCCCTGATTCTGCCTTAACTCATGTGATATTTGAGCTGACACAGATAGGACTCCCTGCCTTGACCTCTCTAAGGTTTGTCTGGGGATCCTGGACTTTTGCAAAGAGCTTCAGCAGGCAGAGTTAAGCCCTGAACCTCAATTTCTACTTGTAGAACCAGCTGATGGAGAGTCAAACACCAAATCCCAGCACCCTTTCCCCAGAATCCAGCAGCTCCAAGAGCTGCATTGGAGTCTTTTGCAGTGTCCTGTGAACTCAGGCCTTGGCCCATTGCATTTCTGTATTTACAGGTTGCCCCATCAAGCTGTAATTGTGTTTGTCCTTGCAGGGCAATACAAAGATCAACACCTTCAACTGGTCCAAAATTCGCAAACTGAGTTTCAAGAGGAAGCATTTTCTCATCAAGCTCCATGCAAACATCTCTGTAAGTACCACACCACAGGCAGCTGCTGGGCTCGGGAGCAGACAGCTGTGGATGCAAGGTCAGTCACACAAAGTCCCCAAATTTGAATAAAATCCATTCCTGATGCTCATGATGATGCTCCCTCTTGAGTGCAACACGTGCTACTCCTGTGTCCCCAGCGAGGTGACAGTGCACAGCCTGTATGACCCTTGGGGGATCAGGAGGGCAAATGGCAGAGCTTGTCCCATGCTCCTGACCCTTGCTGTCTTGTCTCTGGCACACAGGCGCTGTGCAAGGACACGCTGGAGTTCACCATGGTGAGCCGGGACACCTGCAAGGCCTTCTGGAAGACATGTGTGGAGTACCATGCCTTCTTCAGGCTCTCTGAAGAGCCCAAGTCAAAGCCTAAAGCCCTGCTGTGCAGCAAAGGCTCCAGCTTCCGCTACAGGTAAATTCCCTGGGGAAACCCAACGTGCTGGGAAGGGCCTGGGGATGGCTCTGAGCCTCCCTTTTGTGTCAGCTTTGTCTGAATCCGAGGGAGTGATAACAGCTACTTCTCCTGGAGAGACCCCTGCCTCGGTCCCCCCCTCACATGGGGGACATGGCCTGCCCAGGGCTGGGGCTGATGGTGCTGCTCTCATTTCTCCCTCCATGCTGCAGTGGCAGGACTCAGCGGCAGCTGCTGGAGCACGGGAGGAAGGCTAAGATGAAGAGCCTGCCCTTCGAGAGGTACCGGGGGCGTGGAGGGGGGGCAGTGCCTGAGGGGACTGGGGAGAGGGGAAGGACCCTCCTGGCATACACTTACCCATGCTCTTGTCCTGCAGGAAGCACTACACATCCCGCTATGATGAGAGGCAGTGCCGCTCCTCCCCGGACCTCCTGACGGATGTGTCAAAGCAGGTAAGCCCCCAGGGCATCAGCAATAGCTCTGTGCCGAGGTCTTGGCATTCCTGCCCCAGCTGGAGGAGCTCAGCTGGAGGCCAAGCTCTGGGTGTTCCCTTCCCACCCCGCTCTGGGTACCCCCCTGCACCCATCCCCTCTGTGCCCTGCCCAGGTGGAGGAGCTGCGCCTGGCCTATGGCAGCCGGGGCTCCTACCATGCCAACGGAGTGCATGGCTCCGAGCCCACCCTGGACAGCCGGCGCCGCAGCTCCACCATGGAGGTGACATTTGCCACTGAGCTGGAGCGCTCCAAGCCTGAAGCATCCCCCACCTTCCTGCCCCACTCCAAAAGCTCCTCTGCCTTCCCCCTGCTCTACGCTGAGCTGGAGATGGAGCGGGCGTGGGAGCCCATCGACCTCTTCGGAGCCAGGAATCCCTTGACGTCCTTTCGGCCCCACCACCAGTTCGCTGGGAACAGCAAAAGCACCTCTGTGGGCAACATGCGGGAAGTGAGCGCCCGGCCGCTGGTGTACACGGACGTGCCCTGTCCCCTGCCCATGGTGGCCCCGGCCGCCCCCATGCTCTTCTATCTGGACAGGGCACTGCCGTCCCCAGGCGCTGCAGTGGCCCCTGGTGAGGACACAGCCAGACCAGCGGCTGCAAGCGGCCCCGTGGCAGCAAAGCCCCCCCGACAGAGCCCGAGCGGGACCCAGGCCTGTCAGTTCCACCGTGAGGCTGCAGGCACGGCCGTGGGCCCGAGCATGGCAGGGGAGAACAGGTCACTGGCTCGCTCCTTTGATTACGGCCTTCAGGAGCAGCCTCCCAGGCGCTCTTGGAGCCAGTCGGACATGAAAACCATCCGCTTCCCCTATGGCTCTGAGTTCAGGCCCCTGGGGCCGTGCCCTGCACTGAGCAGCCGGAAAGGGGGTGTTTTTTGGCACATCCCAGCCCAGCAGGGGCTGGCTCCGGGGCCGCGGCGCTCCGGTGAGCGCTACCTGGGCAGCAGCACCGAGTCCAGCGACTCTGACTCGGAGCTGCTGGCTGCTGACTACTGCTCCCTGTACGGCCGCGTGCTGCGCTCACCCATGGCCCGCGTGCGGCTCTCCTCGGGCAGCCTCCAGCTGGATGAGGAGGATGAGGAGGTGTCCTTTGCCACCAGTGCTGCTGAAGAGAGGATTTCTAGAGGGGCCTCCAAGTATTTCACCTAGGTGCCTGACACTGGCCAGAGGGAGCAGAGGTGGCCGGTGCTTTGACTCCGGGTCAAAGAACGGTGACACTCTTTGTTTGCAGGTCTGTTTACAGCTTATGAAACATTAATGGGGATTGTGTTGTGTGAGTGCTCTTAGCTATAGAGGATGTGTTAATGGACATTGGGGATGTGTTCAGAAGTATTCAACCACATTTGGAAGCTGGTTTGCCTCTGCTACCACACTTTAAGAGGGGGAGGATCATGCTTCAGCCAGGGACCAGGGATCTCCTAAAGCTCTGCTAAGCCTGTATGTCCTGCCCAAGCTGATGCTTGGAGCTCAGCTGCTGGAGTCTTCATTGAGGGGGAGGGAGAAAAAGAGACTTCTCACAGAATAGTTTCAGCTGTTGGTTTTCCCAGCTGCAGGGCAGCACACAGGAGGGAAGAATGTTTCAGGCCCTTTTGGAAAGAGCAAGATCTTCATGGCAGGCTGCTCCTGAAGCTGATGCCATGTGGACTGGACAAAACCCCAGCACAGAGCCTATCTTCTCCACCTGCCTCACCTCCCTCCAGTGCTGCAGGGAGCACCTGGCACTCAAAGGCTCTGTGTGTGGCTGTCTTCTCCCTGGCCAATTTAGAGGATTATCCTTCTCCAGAAATACCTCAGTAGTGCTTGTCAAGCTTTTAGAAGCACCCCAGGGTGAGCACTGGGAAGTGGGTTCATACTCTAACTTTGCTTAGACACATCAGCCATCATCACCTGGCAGCACTGTGACAGCCGCAGTAACTTCAGTGCTCTGCTTAAATCGGAGGGAAAGACACATGTAAGGGGATTCTTTGGGGACCTTTGCTCCCCTAAATCTGTCCTCAGTTAAGCAGCATGGGAAAAAAGACAGCAGGAGCAGGTAGCAAAGGAAGAGGCAGCTTCTTGGAAGTATTTTTATTAAAACTTGCTATTACTCTAAACCTACATGAAGTCTACTCAGAAATCTTGAGAATTATGATACCTCCATAAGATTTTAGGGGGGGATTTGATAATTTTCTTTAAGAGCAACCCTGTTAGTCTTTGTGGGACATAACTGTAAGCAGAGGGACAGCCCAGAAAATCCATGGCAGAGAAGCTACTGCAGCTTCCTAGAAGGATTTCAGAAATATGGAAGCTGGGTCAAAAAAAAAAAAATAGATTAAAATGTAGAAAGAATTGGGCTATGGGTCCTGCTCACTCTGCATGTTGCTGTCCTTTGTTTGAGAAGGTGGACAATAAAAAATACTTGCTCACACTGGAGTTTTGAGTTCCTCCTCCTGCCCTGTGAAATCTGCACCCCTGCACACCTTGCCCTGCGCCTCCCAGCTCAGGAGTTTCCCTCCTCAGTGCTCCAAGGAGCTGATTTCCCTTTCCTGCTCTGCTGCCTGGCTCCCTCTGTGCCTTTGCTATCTGAGCGACTGGGAAGACTTGTGGAGATCCCGGAACGCTGCTGAAAGCAGCCACATTCTTGGTTGGTTGCCCAAAGAAATGCATTAGCCCAACAAGTGAGTACATTGTAAGGTTTGCTTCTGCTCCTAGTTACCCTGTGCTGAAGCTGCGAACTGCGGAGATCCCTCATGCTGCTCTGGCACATGTTCTACTGAAAAAAGGGATAACCTTTCTGGCTAGAGGGTTGTTTCTTTCCCATTCCCAAAGCTTGGAAAGATCAAGAATCATCACTCAGTACAACATTTAAGAGTGGCAGTCTGTGGGCACAGTCTGGTAGAGGGTTAAAAAAGGCAGCAATGTTTCAAACACAGGCTATACACACACAGAGCCCTGGGATACACCCACAATCGCTGTTAGCCCCTCAAAGCATGTGGACACACACCTTGAGCATGTCCCAGAGCAACACAGTCCCACCACGAGACATCATAGTACAAACACCCTGCCCAAATCTTCAGGAACTGCCAGGTCTCATCTTCAAGACTATGGTGGGAAAACAGCATTGAGAGGGAGAAACAAGGACTTGGGAACTATTTTTGGATTTTTCCATGGACTAGGGAGCACTGGGGCACAGCATGGGCACCGTGCCTCAGCACATCCTACACATGGTCAACAATAGCAGAGGAACAAAGCAGCTCGTCAGTAAGTGACACAAATCGACATCCCTGAGCTAAATTCATTGCGCAAACCACTTTCTTGGGACTGACTAAAATTAAGGAACAATGCCAATAAGCAGTGGCTTGTCAAGGAACAATTGAAACAACCCTTGACTAAGTCCTTCCCCTCACTCCCTGCTCAGCTCCGTTCACCCCCGAGATAAGGACATCTATTTAAGCAATTTTGCTTCCCTAGGGAAGAAAACAAGGATGGAGAGAGGACATGGAAAGATTTGGTTTGCTGGTGGTGAAAGACAAACAGCAGAACTTGGAAAATGTAAACTGTTATAGTCCTTAAACAAAGGATAATTGTAAGGGAGAAGGCACTGCAGCACCACAGTGGGAAAACATTAAGCTACTCAGTGCAGTCAGACAGAAGGTTTATACAAATAAAGGTTTAGACAAAACAGATAAAACAGAAATAAGACAAACCAACATACATGCCACTAAAACTTTGCAAAGAGGAAAATAATTTTATTCCAGTGTAAAGTCATAAAACAGTGTGATAAAAATCAGATTTTGTTAACAGTCACTAAACTTTGTGCAAACACATTAAAACCTACACACTCTCCTATCCAGCTGTCAAAATTGCAAGGCAAGAGCAGGTGTGATGACACCACACTGACCGCACAGAAATGAACAGAGGGGTCAGAAAGCAAGGGCTTAAAGAATGGCTACATTGGTAAAGGACTCATCTACCCAAGAACAAAGACATTATTCTGCAATTCAGGCTACTTTGATTACTTCAGCAACAATTCTCAACCTATGGCAGGAAGCTGGCAAACCAAAAGAGGATGAAGATGGTTCCTCCATGAATATTTTGATCTATCTTTCCATTAGCTATCTGCCAGCAACAGAATACTGCTGATTAAGTTACACAGTTCATCAATAACTAACATGTGGGAAAAAGACAGCTCATCTCTGGAACCAGCAATACAGATGTCCCTTCTTAGGAGCTAATTACAGTCTTATGATGCACAGAGACTTCAGGCATATGTAGCACAATAAAAAAAGACAACCTTCTTGAATGGATTGTAATACAAGAGAATGAGTCTGTTTTGTACACATGGGGGGGAGCTTTTCCCATGCTGTTTCACGAGGTAGGTATACATCCCACATATTCCACAAGAAAGAAAAGACACCATAGTTCAGAACTTATTACAGTTTTATCTCAAACATGCCAGGTTCCAATTTGCATGTCATTTGCTGACCCCACCTAACCAGAATTGTTCATAGAGTTGCATAGATTAAAGATCCTGTGTCAACTGTCACCAGTTACAAAACTCGGGAGGAATTCCCATCAGCTCTTTCCTAGAGAAAAAGAACACCTTAAGGGAAGCAACCTGGAAGTAAAAACATGTTTTTCATTTTGAAAAATGTATATGGAGCTCCTTAAAATGAGATTTGTGTTGAGGCTGCCGAGGTGAAAGTCGAGGGAGCTGTGGCACAGGCCTTTGTGTCCCTTCACTGCCCCGCGCCGAGGCCAAAGGCAGTCAGAGCTGTGACCCAGCTGTGACATCGCTGCACTGCCAGACATGTCTGAGCTCACACATCCTGGAGTCTCCTCTCCAGGAAAGGAACCCTGGGACTGCTCCATCCATTCCCTGGGGTGAAGCAGCTGGAAGGTGACCTCTGGACAAGGACGGTGTGGGGCACCCAGAGCTTTGCAGGGAACACCTCCCTCACAACACGAGCCTGTGACAGCACAGCTGCTGAAATCCAGAATAAAATGATGCACAACAGAACAAGCTCATGAAAGTTTACAGAACTTAAATATTTATTTTTAAACCATTTAAAACCCCCCAAAACATTGAAATAAGCTTCATCTATAAACAGATTTACAAGACTAACAACTACAGAAGCTAGAGGAGCACTACAATTTGTTTCTGTGATGCAGTTATTTTGTAAAGCTTCAGATCAACTGTATTTACAACTTTTGCTGCTTTTACATTTATAAAAATATTTATTTAATCCATAACATTATTGTTTTCAAAAACTATTTCCAGACTTTTTCTCAGATATAAATTCTAATTGAATTTCAGTTATATAGCAGATGAAAGTTTTAAACAGAAACATTTTTTTAAAATTAAAACAAGGAGTTAAAAGTAATTTTTTTTTACAGTGTAGGCACCATTGAAAATAATTGTCCTTGGCATATCTAACCACCATCTCTCACAAGTGTCCTTTATATAAAAACGATGTAATGGCAACATTTGACGAAAAATGCAATATTTACTTGCACACCATTACTTTTTCAATATTTGGCAGATATATTTCAGATTCTTTAAAATTACTTTTGTGCAAAAACAAAATGTGCAGGTCTGAACCATAAAATAAACACACCCAGCCTTTATCAAAAATAAATTTACACCAACAATTCCACAACTAAGTACTGAAAAACAATCCCAGTTCAAAACTTCAGCATAATATACATACTGGGTTGAAAATGGGAAAAAACCAAATCAAAACAAAACAACAGAAGAGATTACCCATCTAGCAGTACCATAAATATATAACTGAAAGCAACTTTATAATCTTACCTACTTTTTATGAAAAAAATCACTCCGTACTGCACAGTACTACCTTTTTGTGAAAGAATATCTATAACTCAGTTATTTGCATATTAACTGGTAAATACATATTTAAAATACACTTTCAGAAAATTATAGACAAATTCTGTGATGTGCTGTACTTAATGTATTTCAGAACAAAAATGTGTATAAATATCTTACAGGAGAAACAACACCACCACACAGAACGCTGGTGTTACACCGATACCTGCGTGTGAGGTATGTAACATGTGACGCTCAGCTTCTCTGGCTCCCTTCCACCCAGGCATGTATACTCATAGGAAAAAAAAAAATTAAATTAAGTTAAACTGGACTTCAGGTTTTGTCCATTATTGCCAAAAGCCCCACCCCCTCAACTGTATTGCTCTAAATTTTCCTACCATGATGATATACGATTGAGTTACTACTTCAAAACCTGTTCTAAAAGGTAATACACAGACTGTACATCAGGATAGACCTGTTGCTACATAACACCTGCAAACTATTGCCATATTGCTCTCAAATATATTTAATCATAGAGCTGCCTAAAATACTGTACCAATTTAGAATTAAAATAGATACTGTTGCAGGTTTGTTTTTCAGGGCACGATAACTATATGCTGGTTGAAGCAGGTGCTACAGCAATACCCTTGCCACTACATTACATGTCTTGAATATGCTTGTGAAAAAGCTATTTTTCTCTGAAGCTTGTTAGTGATTTACAAAAGTTTAACTCATGAATATAAAAGACCTGTACAACTCCATGTACAGGAACAAAACAGCATCAAAACATACCGTACTTGCACATTCTATTAACTAAAGTAATGGTTATTTCTAAAAGCATAACTGCACCTCAACATTTATCAGATTAAACAGGTGAAACTACAATATTAAAAGTTGTTCTTTACAAAATAATTTCCTGAAAATATAAAACCATGTGCACTGCCACAAAATAGTTGAGTAGGTTCTTTCAAATCCTCAATCACCATCAATATGTTGCAAAGATCCAAAAGGCACAAGGAGCTCATGAGCTAAGCACTGCCAAGCTTGAAGTAGTTTTGGTGGGTTTCACTGGGTCCATACGAAAGAGCAGTCAATTGTGTGAAGTTTCTTAGGATGAGTCATTAACAGAAAATCTACAGATAAAAAATGCAAGTTAAAAATTTTGTTAATTATATGGTTTCAGCTAGGCAAACAGCACATAAATATTTCTGCATCACTAAACTAGTACGTGTCTTCAACTTAATGGTTCATAGTAAAAAACCCACCAGAAGTGACCTTCTCAAGAAAACATTCCTAAAAGAGCTAAGAAAAAGATTCTCTGTTCTCCCCTATTGCCTGTAAATATGCTTAAGACAAACCTGCAGGCTAAATTAAAGAAGCAAGACATAGGAACTACAGTAAAGCTGCAGCACTTCAAGACCAGACACAGTAATTGTTACTATTAGATTTAGTCTTAAACAGAAGTGTTACTTCTTATATATAACTATATACTTATATATAATTACTTACTTGTAGTTATAACTACAAAGCTAAAGGTTTAAAGCACTGGACATAGCAGATTTTTCTCTTATCACTAAACTACTTACTTCTGAAATTTCTCCATAAGTTTCTTCACCATCTTATCTGTGATCCCTGGACATGTTGCTTCTGCCACATTGATGCTTTTCTCAAGTTCCTCAATTGCTTTCTTTCTGTTAGCATTATTTGTGTCCTGCTGCTTGAGCTGAGGAGCAAACAAAAAATGTTAAAACTCAGAAAAGTTATTAGACATTTGGCTAATACTTTCAAAGAAGATTTTTAGGCCAACACTTACCTCAGCAAACACAGGGGTGATTATCATAGTTAAACAACTCAGGGTTTTAACAAGATCCTGATCCTAGAATTTAACAAATATGGATTACATCAGCATAGTACAACATACACCAGCATACATACAACATACACACTGCCTGTTAACACAGCACATGTGATTTTGGAAGTTGAGTTAAATCTACTCAACATTTAAAGTGTTTAAAATACATTACAAAACCCACAAAGACACAGTACATCAACAAATATTAGGGGGTGTTGAAATAGATACCTGATGACATATCTCAAACTATGTCATTCAGCATCAGAAAAACAGTTCAGTTCCTCCTCACTAGTAAGAGATTGTAAAATTCCCAATCTCTATGAATGGATACTGACCCACAGCACATCTGCGGTGTGTTTTGCATTTGAGGCTGACACGGCATAGGAAATATCACTGACATGCATTATGTCTTGAACTGCAAAAACCCCAGTCAATTCTTATGAAAAGTGAAGTTACTAAGTTTTATCACTATCTTCCTTAAACTGGCTTCAGAACCAGCAGTTAGAAAGAAGAACTCCTCTGTCTGTACGAACCGTCCCATTCTGGAGCTTCTTTGCATCCGGCTTCTTCCGAACCGTAGTAAAGCTCCACTCAGGGTGAGAATTATTCTCTTTGTTGCTGGACTCCCTGAAACAAAAAGGACATCATGTACATAATACAACAGAGCACCAAGCAAGCATAGGTAACCCAAATGCATAACAAGTCTATCAGGATTAGTTCCATATTCCTTAAAATAAGAAGAAAAACATGTATTGAAACATTACCTGAACTTTAAAAGAGGCTGAATAAATTGAAATGTGATCAAAAGCAAACAGAAGATGTTATCTTCCTACAAGGCTTACCTTCTCCCATGGCATCCCATTTAAGAGTTATCTGATAGCCAGAAAAACAAGAGACTTACAGAAAGCACGTTGTTCCACAGGCTTTGTGCAAACTTCTTCAAGCACCTCAACCTTGCTCTGCAATATCTCTAATTGTGATTCAGTGGTTTTGGTACAACCACTAACCTCAGACTAGGAAATAAATAGCACTTAAAACAGAACTGAAATTCAGTTTAAAGAGACAAAGTTTGAAGAGGCAACAAGCACATAGCTTGACTTATGTGTTAATCTTTGGGGTCATACAAGAGGCGTTCTTGGAAGAAGACAATTAAAAAAAACAAACAGACAGGTGTACAGAAATGGTGCTATTACACAGAAAAGCTGCAGCAAACCCACTTTAAGAACATTATCTAAACAGAAAAACACCCCCAAAAAAGACTGTACTGAAAATAAACTTACGAATCTGAACCATCGGAATCACTTTCATCACTACTATGTCCCTCTGCTTTCCATCTCTTAAACCTATCAATCAGTTCTGTCAGATAGGAAGTCTTCTTGGCATTTTTCATAATGAATTTGTGCTTCAGAAGTTCTTTTGCAGTGGGACGCTGTAAGAAATACTTTAAATATTTAATGTTATGCTAACATTTAATGATTTAAAATGCTAATAGGGGAGACTTAGTAAGACAACAGACTTCTAGAGCTAACTTGTATAATATCAGGAAATTAGTGAAACAGGAAGTCAGAAAAGCCAGTAATCCACATTTACAAGCACGCTAAAAATACAATCAAGTCACCCATGGACTCTACAGCTTATCCTTCTACGTTAGAAGGTCACACCCAGGAAAATGAGTAATGAAAACTCTCCAGTGCAGCATTTCCTTGTAAGCTGAATTCAGACAGCAAAAGCTGTGCTGAAGGAAAGGAGTTCAGATGACTCTTTCCTGTGTTAAAGCTTCTCTTCTGACATTATCCTAGTTTAGAGTGCATTTTAGGAATCTGCCTCTGCCACTGTAATTTCTTTCAGCATTCTCCCTCCTCCTTTTGAGTATTTTAAACAAAACAAACTAGGACAGAGATATTAAAAAGCACCACTACAATTTACAGTGGAAAGTACAATCTCTAAGATTATTTCAACCACTGATGATGCACAATGCCAGCAAAATACTTCACAAGCACAGGAGAACAAAAAACAAAATGGAAACATCTACACACACATTTATCTACTCACAAATGTTGGGTCCTTATTCAGACAGGCATCAATGAATTCTTTAAAAGGTTTACTGAAGTCTCCTAATAAAGTGGGAGGATTGTTTTTTGGAATGAGGAACAGAACTCTCATTGGATGCATATCCGAGTTGGGAGGCTCCCCCTTGGCCAGTTCAATTGCAGTGATGCCCAGTGACCATATGTCAGCCTGAGAGAGGGAAAAGGGACTGTTAGTACAAAATTATGGGCTGTCATGACTGCATTCATTCAATAACTGAAATCTTCACATATAATGCATCTATACAATAAAATTAATGCTGGCTTAAGTAGATAATGCAAACATTCCTTTCTAATGCTTCAGGAACACCTGACTCACAAAGAACTGGCTGACTTAATCAGTCTTTAATGACAAACACCTAGATCATCATTTTTGTTGCAGTTGGTGTTGCAACACTGCAAGTTAAATGGACACCTAAATTTACACATTTTTGGAAAAGCTTCAGAAATATTGATCTTTGATTTTTTTCTATATATTAATGGCAAATTGTCACAAATTTCCTATGTCTAATTCAGTTTGTTTAGGTATCCAACCTTGTTTGTCAGCTCACTCTAAAAGCATAAGGCAGAAAGCTGAACCAAATCCAGCAGGGGATCACCTGATTTCTTTTGTAACAGACTGCTTGATGAATTTAGCTGGAGAATTACTGACAACTAGATAAGACTTGAAACACCACTTGAAGCACCAAGTTCACAGTGTCAGTCACAGACAAATAACAAAATACCACTTCTTTTCGCTAAAAGCAAGCATTATAAACAAATTCTGCCTTTGTATCAAAACGAAGTATGATATTTTGATATCATACATAAAATACTAGTATTCTACAATTCTTTTCTGAATTTAATTTTTTCCCAAGTGAAATATATTATTACTTGCATCTTTTTAGATGAGCTAGAATAGCTACTTAGATCACTAAAAATGTTTCTCATTAAAAAAGTGTTTGGCAATAGTTGACTACACTTATCACAGAATCATAAACCATAACTGCCCATAGAGTAGACAAGGATTACAATTTGCATCTCTCCAATATTCCTGCTTTGTTCACAAGACCTGAAATAGCTGTACTTTATAGCAAAGCATTAAACTAACTCACTGTTTATTACTGAAAGACCATAACCAACACTGTGTATTGGAGTAAGATTATTTGAAAGAGATGGGGCTTACAAATCTCTGGCACTACTAAAATGTAAGAATTTCTAATTTATTGTGCAGCCTTTTGGAGTAGAGAGAGAACAGGACAGATTAAAATTCAGTCTGGATACTGAAGTAGTCATCAGTATTAGTCTAGAAACTGAAGTGCATCCTATCCAAATCCTTCATCTCTCCTACCAAAGGCTTGTATCTTCTGTGCTCTCCTGCCAGCCTACTGGCATGGAAAAAAGGGGGAAGACATGGCTCTTGCAACACACTGGGAGATATGGAAGGCAAAAGATTAGGTTGCTGAGGAAATGTCAGTGAAGGGGTGCTAAAGCTGATCTATACATAGGGCAAGAAGAATTATTCCCAGTCTGACTGGCCAACATACATTTGTAAAGCGGGGTAGAGACCTTTTCCAAAATGCCCTAGGGAACACATTACAGTGGGACCACTGAAACCCCAAACAGGAAAATTCCAACTTTTTTATCAGCAAGAACCCTTGTGACAAGTTCCTTCAAGTCTGACTGATCCTGGGAAAGTCTCCTGGAGTGTGAATGTTTTCAGGACACTTCAGATATCTGACAGTTTTTTCTTTATATGCACATCACTAAGTATAGTTTTATGTTTACTATTTGAAAAAAAGCAGTAAGAAAGTATTACTTCACACATACCAAGATTTTGATTCTCTTGATCTTGTTTTAAGGTTTTGTCTACACAGTGTGGGAAGTCCAATGCCAGACTGAAACACGCTGCTGTTTCACCAACCACATACTCTAGGACATCTTGTGGTTTTACACACAGAAGAAGGGACTGTTCCCTCCTTATTGACATTCCTAGCACCAATTCTCAACTTTCACAAAAACATGGAAGAACTCTGCCTTTCTACTGCTAATTCACATAGGGAAACTCTCCTTTGCAATTAGTGATCCATTGAGAGCTCTCATGACAAAGAAAGGCAGAAAGTACCATAATGCTACTAAGCCACAGCTACCAACTTACTTTTTACCTTCTCAAGAACCTGTGCTAACATTTTCAGCATTACAGAGATCCTCAGAAATACCATTTGAGAAATTATACCCAGAGCTATGTATAAAAATGTGAGAAGAAATTAACATTTTGGCCACCATCTTGGCTTTAAATAATCTGCCATGTTCTGGTAACATTTTACTTTGTGAGTACTTTATTACTGTTTGAATTAAATGCTAAACATTGAATTGAAACAAAATCAACCAACTACTCCACATTCACAGAGTTACTCTGAAAGAGACATGACATCACCATTTTACTTGGTAACTTTGCACCTGAGTACAACACCACATAACTACTGTAAAAAAAAACCAATTTAATCCCACTTTTAATTTTATTATTTGAAACCCTGTAATTTCAAATGTACTTTTTTTTTTCTCCCCATACTGATAGAGCTAAAAGCAAAAAAATCAAAAGAAATGCTGTTGGATAACCAGATACAAAAGTATGTTCTACTCTCATACTTACTTTTGAATCATACGCTGACTGCTGAATAACTTCAGGGGCCATCCAAAACGGGGTTCCAACAAAGGTATTTCTCTTAATTTGTGTGTCTGTTAGCTGCCCAGCAACTCCAAAATCAGCAAGCTTAACATCACCTTGTTCTGATAACAAGACATTGGCAGCTGCCAAGGGCAAATAACATAAGAACTAATTAGAATACTGTTTTATGTTTTTTAAAGGCTTTAGCAAAGTAACATTTGAAATGTTGCACACCTTTTATATCCCTGTGAATTTTCTTCTCTGAGTGTAGGTAATCAAGACCTTTCAAGATTTCCTTTAGCATAGTAGCAATCTGGAACTCATCAAATGGACCAGCACGCAACTTCAGAAAAAAGACACGTTAAAATAATTTCAGTCTTGTATCTAATTTCTGCCTTGCTTTGATCAAATGAAATCTTAAACTTGAAACATTTTTTAAAAGTAAAGAACTAACAAAATTAATGAAATATTCAAAGCAACATGTCAATATTCTAATTGAAATTGGTGTCACTGGAATGATCACTCTCACACCTCCTCTCCTGCCAATACACTGAAAATGCTGTTACTCCTCGAACATGCACTGCTGCCTGTGTTCCCCTTAGAATGCAAAGCACAAGAAAAACAACTAACTTTCCACAGTTCTATCTCCCTAGAGGCAGCAAACACAGCAGACAGAATTTTGCCATTTAGATCAAGTAAATTAAGAAAACCAATTTCAAAATAGATTAATCTATTAACTGTGGGTTTTAAATTTAATGATGCAGTTTTTACTTGTCCGAGCCTCTTTGATTCCATGCTTGCTTTTGTATCAATAACATAACATGCTACTATAAAGCTGCTAATGGATTAAGTGTAAACTCTGCACATTAGAAAGCTATGGAAATAAAAGAAATAAAGGCGAGTGATCAAAAAAATATCAACAACACAGCATCGAAACACTGAACACCATGAAATTATGGTGAGGCAAATGAGGCAAAACTTAAATTCTACTCTTCTAAAATTTTATTCTTCTACAAGGTTCAGTGATTTAAACTGGCACTAGTAAAAGCTAATTCCCTGTTTCTGATACTCCACAGAATACAATCAACTCCTCAAAAGTGTCAGAGGACCTCACAGACCCTTTCCCAAAAGGGCCAAGTTCTAGAGCTACAAACTACTACATGCTACACCTTATTACTATGCTTTTGGTGAGTTGATGTGATGTAGTTTCATGAAGAAGTTTAAATAGATTTGTGAAGTCAAGCACATACTTCAGCTCTCACAGACAGGACCCCTGTTAGCAAATACATAATTATTATCATTCTGTAATAGTGAAGAGATGATATTTTCCCTTCAGAATCACATAAAGACTGAGCTACATTATCTTACAGGAAAGGGTGGGTCTGTAGTGTTGCAGTTGAGGCAGAGCTGCACTGAAACCATGGGGAAACCACATCCACACTCAGTGAACTGTGCTTGTGCACTCTCCAGGCTACACCCTCCATGAATGCCACACTATCTGAAGTAAAAAGCACTTTCATTCTTAACTGAAAATACCTGAACATGGAAAACCCAACAAATTTTAATGAAAGTTAAAATTAAACATCTGTGGACACACTCCTCATTTATTCCTGAGATCCAAACCTAAAGGAAACATTTTTTTACTGAAGTGTAATGAATTCTATTGGAGGATGTAGGAAGTGAAGGACAGAGGACCCCAAACCCAAAAACCCACCAAACATACAGCAAGAAATACATTCTCAAACGAAAAAAACCCATTGCTTCATCTGACTGTGTGCAAATGGATGCTTCCTAATGCTTAGAGACAAAGAGTAAAATAGAAAAATTAACATTAATTCAATGTGACAGAACTACCATTCAAATTCACACTTTTTGGAGCACTACAACAGAGCAGTGATGTAGTATCAGCTGCTTCCAGGTACTTATTTTTATAAAGTGATATAAAAACACAATGAAATAAAGTTCACTGATACTTATAAAGCAAAAACCCCATATACTTACAAGATCCAAAGCTGATCCTCCACCCAAGTATTCCATTATGATCCATAGTTTTGTGCCCTGTAAAGGAAGGTGTGAGTTGTCAAAAGTCCGAAAATGCCTTAAAAATGTATATATATTTCAATAGATTACCAGCACACTCTTAGGAAAAGGCACTTAGAGAGTCTTGTTAATCACCTAGTTGTATGCAATTACTTCTTGTAGAATAATCACACAACTCCTGTGAAGTCTAAACTATTAACTAGTAAGTCTGACTTCTACATTTAAAAAAGCAATGAAAAAACCCCATCACTACTAACCAGTTTCTGCTACATAGTATCTAAAAAGATTTCACTTGAAGGAACAGAACTCAAAAGGGAAAAAAGTGATTAGTCAGTGGTTTAAGTTTTAATTACATACAAATAATTATTTGTATAATGGAATAATGGACCTCGAGAATATGTGAGTTTCTGCACTTCCTCTGTGGAGATGTCTCAACCTCTAGAACTGACATATTATTCTAACACTGATTTCTAGGTGCTGACTTTGTCCTTGGTTTGTCACTGCAAAAGGTGGCTGGTTCATAGAAACAAAACTGGAAACTCTTGGTAGCAAATCTACAGATGACTTGCTTGCCAGAGTCCACTCAAAAGACAAAACTCAAATATACATCTCTATGTGGTACTACTCTTGAAAATTCCGTCAATAAACATATTTATTTAAAATAAAATCCAGTTATTAAAAATACTCAACTGAACCACAGCTGGTGAAGTACCACACAGTGTGAAAATTTCCAGCAAATATTTACCAGTGCTAGTTCCTCATTACAGAGCACAAGCTTAGGGCAGGAGTACTCTTTAAAGCCTCTTGCAGTCTCCATTGTATACTTTCCCACCCTATGGCTTGCCCAGGAATGGAAATCTAAAGAAAACTCAGCTAGCAAATAAAGGTGCAATTTCTGAAAGCACCACATCCAATCATCTTAACAAAGTGTGCTTTATTAGATTTATACTGAATTTAAAAACCGCACCATTTATGAGAGTCTATTCCAATATTATGATCTCAGCAGGGAAGGGCTGGCTAATTTTAGCAGTTTTTATAAAGCCCAACTTTGTCAGCTCAGAAAACCTGCAAGAACTTCTGTTCAAGGCAAACATTGTGGTTACCAGACATGTTTGGAGGATTTGACTATAACTTGAAAACAGTACAGGGTGAAAATGAGTAAGTACTGTTTCTCAAACAATGTCACAAAGAAATTGCTACTATCCACTGTAATTGGGTGTGGATATTTTCTAGCCAGGCATGAACAACCTTTTTCCTAGCTATTTTCTGTCACCCAAGTATAAACAGACAGGACAGAACAACCAGTATCTCTAGACTGCCTCCAAGATTTGCTGGACTGAGTGCTGCACAATTCTGATGGAAGTCTCTGGATGTTACTGTAGGATTTCTCCATATTTGAATCTGAAAAGCTGAGAAAAACTTCAGGTTTGTTCTAACTGCGAAAGAAAACAGCAAGCTCAGGTGGCTGTAATAGTTACACGGCTAGATACTGAAAACCTTAGTCAAAATGGCACAAATAAGGAAAACAGTAATGGAATTCCAGTCATTAAGAGATTTATCTCTACTGTATTGTTGAAAAGTCCAGCTGAAGCACTCCATCAAGTGCACTTTCCAAAACTGTGTAAGCAGAACATGCCAGGACTATGGTAACTTTTAATACTTTTAATCTTTTACTTGCCTGAACTGGTAGGGGAGAAATGCATTTTGACAGGCCATTAAACTGAAGGAAAACATTCATTTCAGCTATCTAACCTAATTTATCAAGGGGATCCTCCACATCCAATGGTTTATTTATTGATATGTAGATTGGATTCCAAGTGCAGTAGGGGATGAGGAGACAAATTTAGATCCTGCCCTTCTACAAATATGAAAGATCTACAAATATCTACAAATACCTCCATCAGGACTTAAACTATCTTACAGCCACAAAAGTTGCAATACAGCTGAAGCTTATATGATTCCACACACATTAGTGAAAGCCATGATATAAAAGTAAAACATTTTATTATTGTACACAAATGTGTTTATTAAGGTGCACTCTTTGACAGTATATATGCTTGCACGTCACCCAGCAGTATGTTTAGAAAACACTACTGATCTTGCCAGACACCCAACAAAAATTTAGGAAAAAATTACTTATACCTAAGCTTTAAGGTTAATTCAATGGGAAACTCCATTTGAACTTCAAGATATCCCACATTACCATGATGTGGGGCTCTTGTACTTTTTTGTGTCACAATATCTGAAAAACTGCCATGAACTTCACCACAAGAACCTCAAGAAAACAGACCTTGCCATTTTGTACCAATGATAACATTTTTCAAGACTAAAATACCTGATAAAAGACAAGTAACATTGCATTGCTAGGAAAACTATTAAGATACTGTCCATACTTTTAAAATCACACTTACAAGCTGGATATACAAGCTGTAGCTAATGAACAGCTAGGCTGCACAATGTCACAAGTTAGTAAGTAACTGAAATAGAGACACTCTTCCCTTCTGCCTTTCAGCAGCAGGGGCATGTGGAAGTGCCTGCATGCTGCTGGCAAGCCCCAGGCTCCCTGGGACTGGGCCACTCCATCAGCCACAAGGCTGCCTTTGCATTCTGAAGTGCAAAGAAACTGACAGGATACAGGATATGTAGAGCAGACTTTATCACTTTATCATTGGTACAAAAATAAAATCTCTCATCCGAAATGCTTGCAACTAGAACCCCCACCCGATTACATCTCTTCTTCCATGTTTTAGTTGTAACAACTTTTAGCTATCAACTATCTTGCCGGAGGGAAAGCTCAAAAACTAGAAAATGATGACAAGGACAGTCTGCTTACTCAAAGCTTAGTTAAGTTACACAGAAGACGTTCCATTACAGTTCAATTGGATGAACTGAGGCTTACATGATAAACTTGAAGCCAACACATTGTCTCAGCTGTGATTTCTTCAAAGTAGAAACTATAAAATTTAAAGATTTAAGACAGATCTAGATTACTGAACTAGAGAAATACCAGCAAGTGCTGTAGACAACCCGAATGCCTTTGCACTGAGGATTTGCTTTACTATTTAGTCAGGAAAATACTAAGTCTCTTTGAACAGTGTAAAAAACAAACGTTTCTAATGGCATTTCTACAGCGTGAGAGTGCTACATGTAAGATTAATACACTTCAGTAAACTATTTCTAGTCCATAAAGTAGGATCTGAAATAAAGCACACTGGCTCAACTGTTTTGTATGCCTGTAAATTAAGATGCAATGGAAAAAAAAAAAGTATCTTAAATTCTGAAATACCTTCTATTTACCTTATGCTTGTGCTCCTGTTAACCATCATCTTAAAAAGCATTTCTAGGAATTTTTCAGTGATCTTAATATATAAACTGATGTATCCAGGAATAAACATATGAGACAACTGTGAATGTGAACTTCACATCAGTTATATCCACGGCAAACTGCTTCTGATCTCTGCAGCCTAGGACTTGGCTTTGTAAGAAATAAAATGTCTTATTTCTCAGAATTTAACATCATTATTCTTTAACCCTTAATTATACAGTCATTTGGTACACAACAGAACCCATTTCATTGTACTGAGTGTATAGAAAAATTAAATCCTGAATGAAGTACTACATAGCTTAACAATTAGACTGATGGGAACTCTCAAAGAAATAGCTAATAAAAATTTAACAGCTAGAGCAATTAAGTAAAAAAACCTGAACAAACAAAAGTAGATAGACACAACTCTCAAAATGCCTGCTATTACTAAAATGAAAAGACAGAATAAAAAATTCTTTGCACTGAACAAAGCCAATACCCTCTTTCCCCTGAGGAGTCTCAAGCTGAAAGATCTTGAACTAGCAATCTTAGACTAGTAATCTAGTCCAAGAACAATTTAGACAGAAGACACTACTTTAAAAGTTGCTTTATTTATTTTTAACTACAGAATTAAAGATAGTAATTTATTTTTGGACATTTTTATTAATTTACTTGGGGAATAGCAAGCAGCAGAATTACCTACCATGCTACTCTGGGATGGAAAACATTCCTGTGAACAACTTCTTAGGGTTTTTTTTTCTTTGTGTTAAGAGGAATATCTTAAAGGAATGGGAAAGTAACCAAAATTCCACAAACAACTCCCCAAACTCCATGCACAGAAATTTTCCTTTCCCAAAAACTTTACAAATGTGAAAAGTAAACAAGAGATCAGCATTAATCTTTCAGAATTTATCCATTTAGAACAGAAACGGAAAGAACCCACACAGTGGTGAGGAGAGTACTGCAGGATTAACATGATCCTACATTTGCCAAGAATTGTTTAAAAATAATAATAACTAAAAAACCTAAGCAGAATTTAATCCTTGTATAGCACTAATAGAATAATTAGACTTTACTTTTCATACCTATATTGCTGTAAATAATGAGAAGACTGTTTTCTTTCCCTATTCAATCCATAACTTTTAAAGCCTTTTCCACCCCCACCTGGGAAAACAAAGAACAAACAAAACAAATCCCCGCCCAATCAAAGTTGAATCCCTCCATTTATAGCTGCTGAAATCACAGTTTAGTTCTGAGATTTCACAAAACACTTTTCCAAGCAAAACCACTTCCAAGTAAAAACACTTTCCAAGACTTACTCTGACCTATTTGTACTTCAGGGCAAACAACTCGGCTTTTACAGCACAAAGCTGAAATTATGGATATTGAGGAGAACAGATTTAGGATTTAGCTCATCACAGAAAATAAAGGACTGTGACAAAAGAAAGACAGATCATGTCTGGATCTGCAGTACCATTTGTGCACTGCTCCAGGGGAGCCTTAGTAGTTGAATTCAAAGTTATCTCGAGACAAACTGGCTTGCTCTAATATGCTGTGATGGTGGAAAGTAAATCCTACTTCTCAGACGTTTGTTACTTATTCACAAACAAAACAAAAATCCCACTGACTGAGCCCAATAAAGAGATGCAAAAAAGGGTTATCAATGGCAATTTGTGGGTCTACTTGGGTGTGAAGAACTCACAGTAAATAGCAAAGCCATTTTTCATGGCTATTTCATCTTCTGCTTCCTCAAAGCTGTCTTACATTAGCCAAAATGAGAAGTTAGTATTAGGAGTATACTAAATATACCGGAAATACTGGAAAAATAACTTGCCTACTTAGTATTAAAATACAAAAGATTGAATACTTTTGCAATTTAAATGGAAAAAAAGCACTATCTACAAATTACACTAAATAAATTCTGCAAATAGTTTTATGTATCACTGAAAGATACAGCACAGAGGACACTTATCAGAAATGTCTTTAAAATGCAGAAAATCCCATTGCACCTTAAGAAAGCAGAAATGCTGAGAGGAAGACCAAGCATTAAAAAACCAAAACCAACCAGAAAAACCTCCCAAACTGAAGCAAACAAACCAAAACCAACAAAAAGCCCAAGCACAAGCAAATAATCCCTCCTAGACGCTTAATATACTTTGAACTATCACTAAAACTTTGGCTTACACTAAATGATTTCAGGGATTTCTTTAAGAGTCGCCTAAAAATATGCGCACATTTAAGCATTATTTAAGGTGAAAAGTTTTACTCAACATTTTGGTCCTCTGCAGGTTTTCATTTTTGTTTGTTTGTTAAATTATGCGTTAGATAACATTTCACACAGTGGTTACATAACTCTGCTGATGTCAGCGTTACTTTGTCTCAGGCCTACTAAGCTGCCTAAGTGCCAACACATTTTACATGGTGCTGGGTTTCTTTCCACACCAGGAACTGCTTTTGTTTCTGTAGCTATGAAGGTACATTTCTCTTGCTCAGAAAGGCCAATAAGTTGTGCTAGGGATTGTGGTGGGAGGAGAGAAACCCAAGGTCCAAAGCAATGGTAACTACTTTATTCATTCTGTAGCCATTTTGTGTAAATCCCAGCCACAAAGAGCAAGCAGCAAAAAGAAAAAAGAAGTGAAAAACTCTGTTTAAAGAAAAAATAAAACCTATTAAAAATGCCAGACTGGCATGATAAATCTTTCTTAATTTTAGATGATTTTCCTAGCAAAGATTCTAGCAAATCTTTGTGCAGTATTATACATTACCTTTAAATATGATCCATAGTATTTTGTTACGTAAGGACTATCACACTGACTTAAAACAGTTATCTCTTGCTGTATATCTTCTATTTCATCTTCTGCTTCCTCAAGGTCTATGATTTTTATGGCAACCACTTGTTGTGTCCGATTATCAATTCCTTTGAAGACCTCACCAAAGGAGCCTTTCCCAATGCGTTCCAATTTTGTGAATAGTTCTTCTGGGTCTGCTCTGTGGTTCTAGAAAAAGAAAAAAAACCAGAAGGGAATAAAAGACACATGAGTTGCCTAATTTACTTCCAAGTTATTAGCCTTCATTACCCGCCCCCCCCCCCCCCCCCAAAAAACACATCATCCAGATTTGTCATCACCAGAAGGGTTGCATCAGGTAAATTTATTTCCTACACATTAACTTCTAACTCAGCTATTAGTTACAGAACATATATTATGCAATTCTATCAAAGGTAAGTGAGTCTTACCAGGGATAGAGTCAGGTACAAACCTCATTTCACTTCCTCACTTAACAGCCCTTTACGAAAGAATAGAGCTCTTCTTAACATTAATCCTGTCTGTATAGTAATTCAGAAGACCGGGAATACAATTACTGGCACAGGACCGCCAAAGACATCACCCAGGCAGAAAAGGCTGGGCTTCCCATCTGGCCAAAAGCCTGGGGCAGGCACAGCTCCCTGTCACCTAACACAGTGAAGGGTGATTGCTTTTTCACGAGAGGATGGCACAACTGCCAGAGTTTGAGATCAGGTAAGACCAGGTGTCTTTGGGGCAGTTAAAAGTGCTGACAGAGAGATGAGCCAAAGGGACTGAGATGTGTTCAGCAAAGGAATAAGAAGCTGTCATGGAGCAGTGAACCTGCAGCGCTGATTGGAACTGGCTGGTATCATCACATGTGCCTTACAGAGGAGAGGAGAGCACTGCTGAGGACACTGCTGGTTTGGAATCTTTGCTGTTGGTTTGGAATCTTTGCTGAATAACTACTCTTAAACGTAACTACTCTTAAATAACTATTCTTAAAATCACCAGACTGGTTATTATAAAAATACTTTAAATTTCTTAGCTTTACTCAAGTAGGCAGGTGGACAACAAAAAGGATGCAAATTCTTATTTTCCTGTAAAAATAAAGCATGTCATGTGGCTTGCATATCCAAACACCAGAGCACTGGCTTTTGAAGGACATGGACGACACACTCCATAGTTTAAGAACACAGAACTTCAGACCAGAGCACAAAAATTTACAGAGAAATGTTTTGAAGAGGTCAGACAGACACACTAAAAGAACAGAACAGCCCGTGCTTTGCAGATCAGCAGAATTAAACGCCTTACTGCTATCAGAACTGGGCGACTACACAAATCAGTGCTGGATAAAGAAACATCCCTGCCTGAAAAAAGCCCTCTAACTCAGTAGAAAGGTTTGAAAATTTGGAAGAGATAGATGCTTTGCTCTGCATCTTTCTCACATTCCAAAAGTCAGAACCAGCAAAAGGAGAGGAAGGTTTAGTGAAAGCAGACATATAACGTAAAGCACAGATTACCCTTACACAACCGAATACTCAAGTATCAACATGAAACTCCAGAAAATAACTTTACATTGGTGTTCTTGCAAATTCATAGGAAAATCTTTACTGGGAAAAAAAAATACATTAGTACTTTAAGCTACTCTAGAATGGACACTCCCTTTTTCTTACATCTGGGTCCTTACTGTTGCTTCTTCCCTTTGACCAGAACCAGCATTTATTCTACAATATGGTGAAATGAATCAGGAAACGGATTTAGCTAGGAGTTAACCATATGATTTGCCAGGTTTATTTTCAGCTGAATCAGTTCACTGCTCATATTTACCAAGCTGTTTTTTCTGCTATCACAAGAGGAGAGAACATGAATTAGTACAGCAGATTCTCAGTGATCTGAGCAGGCAAGATTTCTAGATTTTACAAATAGATAAGACACACTGATGTTCCTGAGCAGCACATTACAACAGGAAAGAGGAATTTCTCCTTTGTCTGTAATGAGCTCACTGCTACGCTGCTCCATTAAAAACAATTCCTAGAAATAGGTAAACAAAAAACTTGTATTTTTTTCTGTTGGTAGAGACAGTGAAAGACCTAAAAGATGAACAAATACACAATCAAAGGAAATGAAGGGAAAAAAAAAAAAAAAAAAAAGGACATATTCAGTCTGAAACCTGGGAGAACTAATACTGTTATATTAGGAAAGAAAATGACTGAAGGCTTCAGGTGCTCATAAAGTTTTTAGTTAAAATGGTCTCAGAACACCAGTAAATCTTCAGACTGTCCCAAGACAGACACATTGCCGTACACGACTGCAGCAGCTCCTGCCATGATTTCATTGCTAAGACTAAAAATCATTTTTTAAAAAATCTGAATTTAAAATCTGTTTCCAGGGGTGTTCTAAAAAAATATTGTAGGGACAGGTGTGACAAAAGCAGCAGCGACTGCCACCCAGCCTTTCCCTGCTGCCAGGTAAGATGCCAAACCGTTCTCTAGCCAGGAATGGTTTCTCAACTGCATCAGTTACAATAAGGAATAATTAACTGATAGTTCTCCATTTACAATGAATAGAGACAGACACTTCCAAGAAACAAGTAAGATGACTGGCAAAACTTTCTATTGATGCTTAAATACTCATCTTCACAAAACCTAAGACATACTTGGAATGTGAGATTTCAGGAGTCATTCAATCTATTAGGTATTGTTGATTTAAGATTAAACCTGTTAAATACTTCCAGTCAGATAAAAGAATAGCAATTTAATTAGAGATACTCAGCTAATCCAGCCCTTCACAAATATCTGATCACCTCAAAGGGCAGCACTTGGATTTTGCTAGGGGAGAAACCTTAAGCAGAAAACTCCTCTGAGCTCTTCAGCAGAAAAGCACATCACTGCATCCTATACACCCACTTAACCACAATCAACAGAACAAACCAGGCCTACAAATTCTCTCCCCCAAGCCCCCTCTGATTCAGGTGAATCAGAGCTTTAAAGGCCATTTTATCTTCTAACAACTCCTGATGCCATTGTGCATTACTGCTGGAGTACAGGGAGAGATCAGTCACGGCTGGACTTCCCAATGCTGCAGAACTCCATGTACATCCTTGGGAGGAGGAGGTGGAACAGGGGGGCATCAGAGGAGAACAAACTGTGCGGGACTACTTGAGGAAACAGTCACATCTTTCTATTCTCAGAAAATCATCTCACAGCAAGCAAAGTCAGCTTTACAGCTCCTGTTACTCACCGAGCCTGACAAGGGACTGTAGGACACTCCAGGATAAGGACAAATATTTCTGACCAACTACAGCTAATATTGATATAATGTCTTTTGGAAAGACTTCAAACTTGTAACACTACACAACTTAAAACATGGCCTGAGAACAAAGACTGCATTTTGAAACAGATTTGCCTTTACCTTTCTTAACTTCCTTGCCCTTCAGCCTATTGTTCTACTGGAATGTTTTTCTTTAACTAAAGAAAACAAAACAAAACTTTAAAAGACTGTTCCATAAGCAAATGTATAGAAAAGAACAGAGATATATTTTATATAAATAGAAATGTGTATGTGTGTTTACACATACCAGTAAATTTCTGCAATACAGCTGCCAGCTAAACTTCTAATATGGTAGAAATTAATATTTTTAACACTATTAAGCAAATAGTGAGCAAAACCACCCATTGCTATTTTTTGTTGTTTCATAGGTCTTTCACTGAAATGGAAAAAAGCTTTGAAAGACACCTGCATGAATAACTGGTATTCTTTTTTTTTAAAGTAAATACTGGTTTCCATGGGGAGCCATGTATGTTGGGCAGCAGATGGTAACAACACAATAGACAGTATATGGACTCCATCATCACCTCTCCAAGGATAATACCTGCAAGTGGACAAATCAGACAGAGAATGTCTTGCTCTTTCCCTCCCTAAAGCCCAGTTCCACAGACAAAAGCAGCAAGTACGACAAGCACAGGCATATGCACATGCCAGCCCCAGTCCTGCCAGTGTGACTAAGAGCACCAGCATGAGCGTGACAACACAAGCCCTCTGCACTGCTTCCAAGTACAGCATTTCACCAGCCCAGCACAATCACACAGCCTGAGGCCTTCAGGAAATCTTTCCTCCTCTCTTATTCAACCTTGTGCCATCACTGTACGTGTTTATACACATACGTATGCACACACAGCAAGTCACACAATCTGGCTCCAAAAAGACCTCAGGAGGTCATTCAGTCTTACCACCTGCTCAGAAGCCTCAAATAAAAAACACTATAGCATCATTTTTGCCAGGATACTTTTTTTTTTTAACATAATTTTTCCCAGTTGTTGCATCAAGCAGTCTGCCAGTCTGGCTTATATAACCTCTTTCCTTGGATTCCAATAAACACATGTTTCTGAAGCAATGTCCTGGCTGTCTTCTGCTACAAGACTGACTTGCTGACTCACCTTTTCACCTCTGACCCTTTCATGTACCTGTTCTTCAATATCTGGATTCTTCCTTTAAAACTAACTTAAAACATACTGTATGTATGCATATGTAACTTCCAAAATCATACAGAAATCTAATAACATTGACCAAATTAGAAGAAACAGTACGTCAGGCTGTGTCTGGATCTGTCGGTGCAGGACAGCTCTTTTAGAGAAACAGGGCTTCTGAGAATGTTCATTAATGAATTTCATTCAAAGGTACGGAACATAATTGAATGAAAAAACAAAACTTCAAAGAATCTTGGAATGAGACTGAACTAATGCTTTGATTCTAACAAAATCAAGCACCTAACATCCTCTAGGATTCCTAAAGGAACGGTTTTAACAGTCTTGTGAAATTTAAGTAGCCTGTCAGTGTGAGAACACACATCCTCGTCTTAATAGAATTTCTAAAACCTGACCAAGAAATGCTGTTACACTATGAGGACTTTCAAGAATCTCCCAGATTTACCTGGAGCAGAAGCTCCCTTAGAATTGTAGCACTGCTACAGGGCAGCTCACCCACACTATTCAAATATTAAATAAAGATATAATAATTCATATAATAATTTTATAGAGTTCAAAGGACTCTATAAAAGATTGGTAAGAGAAGACCACAGAGTGTTTACTCATGTTTTTTGAGCACCCACTACTATGGCAGTCTAGCAGGTCCTGGTAGCATTGGAAGCCATCAGAATTACCTGTGTTTAAAAGACTGTAACTTCAAACAATTCCACTTGCAGGCATTTACCTATTCTCAGGTAACAAAGTACCTCTTATTTTTTTCTTCTAATCAGAGCCCCCAAAAATAAGATTAAGAGAGCGTAAGATTGACAAACTTGATAGGCTACAGTACTTCTTAAGAGTAATGTCTTATTCAACAGATACATTCTTCTTCAACTCTTCCCATACACTATCTTCATGTAGTTTCAGGTATTTTATATATCTATATGCACACACTAATTATACACCATGCATATTAATGTAGAAATATTTATTCACATAAATTATATAAATTTTCATATTTTACCTGCATAAGGAAAGTTACAAAAAAAGTGCCATAGGCATGTGTGTGTGTACACACAAAAATTTAAATATTTTGAAGTTAATGAAGGCACAGGTGCAGATCCATTATTACTTACAAAGAAAAAGAAAATGAACCTGCTGACATTCAAGATGAGAGTGGAATCTATAGACAACTTTTTCTCCCTCTTGAACACATACCACTTTTGTTTTCAGCTATTCTGGCAAGTAAATAAACTCTCCTGCTGCCCTGCAGTCCTATTCAAGACTAAGACATCAGGATTTGATTATATTTACTGGAACTGTATGATACATATGTAGAGAAAATTATTTTAACAACAACAAAAAACCCAATTTGATTTTATCAAACTTTTACATTATCTACAAGCTTTTCTACTCAGTGGGTAGTAAAAACTAGAACTGGGTTTTGCTGTCCTTAAATGGGACCTGACCTCTGTTACATCCTTTATGAAACACCTCTTGTATCTGACAAGGCCAAGACTCATTGCCATTTTTAGTGAGAACCTAGGGAACTTCATATAAAAGCAAAAACAGAAAGCAAAAACATATGTGGCTTTGTTCTTGTCAAGTTAGACATAAGGCGAGCTGAAAAATTATATGACTATCAAAACTCTAAAATCAGCATTCAAATCCACCTATTGTCAGATTTTTAAGGAAAGAATTACCTTCATATTCAAACCATCTCTGACCTGTGGCAGACGCGAGCTGTCAGTTGTAGGTTATGCTGAAAATGGAAACCACGTAAGGCACTTCCTCTGTTCTTAGCTTTTCTTTCACACAACATAAAGCGGCTTAGGAAAAAGCATAAATAAGCACAAAAACCCCCTAATATCACACATCCTAAAGATGAGCTCTTTGACACAACGCAATTAAAAAAACTTACACCAATTATTTATAAAGAGTACTCTGCACTGAGAAAAGGAAACAAAGAGAAATTTCCCATGACAGTGAGTTTCTCTATAACTGATACCCTGCACATCCTACAGTTCAAATGGAGTCCCACTTGGGACTATGTATTGATACTATGTATCAATACCTTTTAACTACCTAGTATACTTTTAAATATCCTCAAACCACTGCAATACAGCAGCATCATCTCCAGTCTGTTCACATCTCTGAGGAGCACAGCCTATTAAAAACAGAGAAATTAAAGCAGGGGACACATAAATTACATTATTGAGTCTTTACGACCATTTGAAAAAAGTATGAGTGGCTGAATGTTTTCTAGCAAGAAGCACAGATATCCTGAAATGGAGAAAGAAATCAGTTCAAAAGGTAGAAATCACATCAACAGACTCTGGTGCCCCAGTGTTTCACCTCTGTTCTGCACCTACTAAGAGTTCAACAAACTGATCTTTCACAACAAGTTTCATCTTCTCTGTTGAACAGTGCAGGACAAGTGACTGCTGAATGAATAACTAACCCACCTCAATGAACTAACCTGAATCAGAAGTCAGAACATAAAGGACTATTGCAATCTCATTGCTAAAGAACACCTTATAACCTCTCCATTTTAAGAACTGCTTTGAAAACGTACTCTGCAGAGAGATTTCAAAGGCCACATCTAATAGGAATAAGGAAAAATAACCATTTATGGGCTGCAGCCTACTTTTAGCAGTGTGCCTTTCCTTTTAGCACCAGCCTGCTTATCAGTACACAAACAATTTTTTTAATTCTTGCCACACCCATTTAAAGGAATAACCATGTCAGAACTCTGCCAGCAACAACCTATATCATTACAGCATTTCAACCATTTTCCTAATATTTAAATACAGCTAGGTGGCAACTGTTACGCAAATTTGACAGGCCTTCTCACTCTAGAAGCCATTTTAACATTTCTTCTGTGTAAATTAGGACGTGATACACAAACCTTCCTCCTGTAAATAAGATTAGAATTATGCTACAAGCCACCTAGAACACAAATAACAACAAAATCCAGGTTTTTAACTCGTCAATTCATAAACTAAAAAGTAGTAAAAAGACCTTAAGTACGATACACGTTAGTACTTTTGCTAAATCTCTCCACTGAAGAAGTCATTACTTATTTTCAGGCCAAACAAAACTGAAGTGAGGCACAAACATGCTAGTTGAAAAAGGATGGCTCCAAACCGCAGTGTGGGTGGGTTGAAGAGCAGGCCACAAGTTTAGTTACCACAGATAAGTCTCCAGGCATAGTGACTGCCTGCAATGAACCCTAAGTGGGACCTCATACTTAGACGGTATCACCATTCCTTTAATTTGGGGAGGGACCATTTGGAGAAAGGAAGGCAAAAACCAGCCTACGAGAATCCTGTGTTTCTGTCCTCTCCCCAAGGCTAGAGGACCACAAGCTTGAAAGCTGTACTCTCCTCTTGAACACTGCCCCTTGATTATATCGATGATACTGGACCTGAAGCTACAAAAAGCACACAACGAAAAACCAGAAATACAACTCCAAAACGAGGTACAAAGAAAGAAAACTCTGCTACCAGAACCAACCTGCCCGTTTCAGGAAACTCCTTTTTCAATTAATTTGCAGCTCATTCATAGCATGGCAAAGCATCTCATTACATAAAAGGCAAGGGGAAGGGGGAGGGGAGGAAAAGAAACACCCTGGAGAAAAAAAAAAATCAGATTCTTCTTGCCAACTAGGCTAGAATAAAGCTGTACAGGAATGTAAAAGTGTTCTTGCTACGACCAGCTGCCAGATGATACCTTCCTAGGTGAGAGATCAACAACAAGAACATTTCGCTCCCCTTGTAATAATTCTCTATGTTTTTAACTCATCTACATCAGTAGAAATTCACTCTTTTTTACTCAGTTTTTTACATTTAGGCATGCTACAACACTCATGGTCACTTAAAGCTGTACACTGTTTTTATTATTCTGCATTCAGCTCCCAACACAGAAGCCTCCACTGAAACACAACTTGACATCTAGCAAAGCATAGACACCCTCTGATCCTCACCCAGTCAACATTATTCAGACATTCAAAACATGTAACAGTACTCAGTTGAGAAGAAAGCCTGCAAAAGACGGAAACAGAAGGAAACAGGAAAAAAAACCCCGTTCTCCAGGACTGAACACATGGTTCTTGAATTCTGGTTCATGTGAACAGTGAAGCCACTCTGGGCTCTCAGACTCTCCCTTCCAAGGTCCAAGTGTGAAACCTGCAGATTTCTGCGCATTTCTCATTCCTTTTCCCCCCTTCATTGATGCAGAAGGAATTCATGCAGAACCATGACAGACCTTGTCACAAGGCTTTTTCAGATATGCTGCCTCAATCAAGACCATTCAAATTCAGACTTCAGCAACACAAACTTGGCCACACAGTTCCAAGAACTGCAGTTCTGTGCAATTCTTCCAAGTTTTCCTTATGAAGAAGGAACTAAGTTGAAGCCATGCTCTTTTCTGAGCTATGGACCTAATCAACATAGCCCATCTCTGAAAAAACACATACTTGAAATGGGAAAGAATGCAACCAGCAAACTACTGTTACCTTGTCAGTACCTGTATTAATGGTTTCTCTGACTCAGTTATTTTTGTCAAATCTATTTGGCTAGCAATCCTCTGGCAGAGGAGATTTCTGTGAATATCACCAGGTGGGCACCCTTCTCAGGAGATTTAAGCTTCTCCTTCCAGAGCTAAGGAGTGTGCTCAGTGATCCTCATCTAATCAGCAGAACAGACATGTTCCAGAAGTACTGCAAGAAGTTTAAATTTAAATAACAGATGACAGTTCTTTAAATAGAATAAATACTGGTGAGGCAGTATTAGGAAGGAGTTTTATTTCCAATTATTTTAAGAAAGAAAATGCAGGATTTGGAACAGTGACTCCTGACACGATAGATACCTCACCAACTCTTTACTTCTTCAAAGACAACATACAAGCAGACACTACAACATGACAAAAAATATTTGTAACAGAAGCATTTCAAAATCAACTTTGTACTGTTCATCTCCAACTGCATCTTCCCAAAATCCTGAGAAAATTTCTGAGCCTTTCTGACAATTATTAAATTCAGTCCCTAACAGTCTCTCATAATTTTCCAAATTTTATGACTTCTAAATCTGAAGTCACTAAAGTGAAAAGCGGTATTTTTACTACTGGTTCTGAAGTTCAGCCTTTCACTTTTAGAGATGACTGAAAACTGAGGCTTCTACTCTTGTCTATCTTCATTAATGTATTTCACAGGTCTCATAGGACAAATGCTGTTACAGAAGCACACTCAGTCATATACACACTTCCTGGTGTACCACTGAATTTCTATACATAAACATTTCTCCCCTCAAAATAACTACCTAAATAAAAAATTGCAATATATTAGTGAGCTATTGCTTGCTATACATTCCCCTTTTGGAAAAAAAGGAGAAAAGCAAGACAAAACTTTCATAAGGACTTGTAAAGCTGAGACACTGGAGCTCAAAAACAGCCAGTGCAAATATATTCAATGTTAAAATCAGAATAAAATAACAATTATATACTTTTAAAAGTTAGAACTCTGTTTTCAGATGTAATGCTTTTACCTTTTGGGGGAATATTATTCTCTTCTCAAAACTGACAAGTGTATGATGGTACAGAACAGCACAGAGATTAAGGTGAGTCCGTTTATAGGCTCCCTCCAGCATCAGCTGATTTTTCTCAGAATTCCAAGTCAAAGCACTTAATGTGTCCATAGAACTATAAAATATGCACAGAAAATACTCCTACAGGACTGGACTTTTTCTTTTAACCCTGATAAAAGCATCTGCTGAATTCCAGGTGATTATACCTGCACAGCTCCCATGTACTGAATACTTTTCAGAGTTCTGTCTAGTCTTCTCCTTTGACACCAGTAAGACAGTACAAGGATGACTGAGCCCTGCTTTTCTTGTCACCACAGTAACTTACCGTGAGGCATAGCAGGGAAGAACCAAGATCAGCTAATAAGGCCTGAGCTGATTTAGCAATCTACTATTAGACACAATATAGCTTGTAGGTTCTGCACAACCCGGAAAGGAACAACTGCAGTGTTGAATTCCACAAATATTTTAAAGCAGATCTGCTTCAAGCAGAAAAGAGGCTTGTTCTCCATAAGGCTTAAAATACTGTCTTCCTGCAGTCTACCTGCACTGTGGCTCACAGTACCAATCAAGGAATTGAAACTGCAAAAAACACCACAGTCCACATCAACTTAATCCTAAGACATCAGTTTTCTAGGCACCGTGGAAGTCTCCTGGTGTCCTGCAAGTGCTAGACTTTACAGTTTCCCTTAAGACATGTCTCTAAAGAGTAAAAGTTTAAAGCCTTCCCAAATTCGCTGTAGAAACATCTGGATACAGCTCAGTACCTAGGAGAGGAATAAATTAAAAGAACCTTGAATGGATCTTTCTTCAAAGGTTTAAGTTCCTCTAACATGCACTTTCTAAACATTTAAGTATTTTACAGAAACACACTGGTTGCTCTGAACAGAAGCCATATTCTTTTAACTTCAGTTCATAAGGTTTACTAGAAATCAGACACACTTCCAGACTAGCTTTAGGTACCACATATTTCTAGATGTGCACAAAGTTAAGAGAATTTTCTTTTTCTAGGGCTATGAAAAGGACCCCTTACAAAATTAAACACTACCTCTCATCTTTCTCTACCCTACTCTACATTAACTGATCTGCCCCTGAGCAGCCTGCAGGGAGAGACTCTCCAGCTGCCAGGCTCAGGCCGTTCAGTGAGCAGCACCCTACAGCCACTCTGTTAACTGGCAGCACAGAGAGCAAAGCTCACCTTGACACCCATGCTTTCATTTAATCAAGCAATCCTTCAGTTGTGAATCAGAGTACACTGCCTGACAGGTCACATGCTCTTGACTGCTCCACTTTTAGAGGAAGTTAGGTTCTTTATTGCAAGATAGTCTGAATGCCAAAAAACAGATGGAGAGCAGTTCTAAACAACCTTTCTGGCTGTGCTCTAAACTACTGTCATACAGGATCAGGAGGTATCAACAAAGCCATGAGAAAGGAAACAAAGTGTTTAGATGATAGGACAGCAGAGATGGGACATAAAACCCCAAATCAGGTTCCAAAGACACATATACTAACAAAAAATACAAATGAGAAGAATCAATATTTCCATCAGTTAATAAATTAGTATTTCACATGTTTTGCACGACAAATTAGAATAGGAAAAGGGTATGTTTATATGTTAAAAGTCTACCAGCTAAAAAAGGCATTTATTACTTGAGTGATGCTCCATCAAGTTTACAGATCAGTTTAGAAAATTTAAATGCTGATATATTAGAAATTAGCCTCCCTGTGCATCTTAGAAAGGTTAATTGCTATTCACTTGCAAGTGAACAGTTTCCAACCTCTTCTTTTGTAAAAAGTTTTGGAGCATTGTGTGAGATGCTACCAAGAACCTAAGTTCATCAGAAACACATCAATCTCAATGACTGACATCCTTGAAATGTTCCAATCACTTGAAACAAACAACCCTCTGAACTATGTACTCTGTCTGCTGGGTAATGCCAAAGCACTCAGGGCCAATAAAAAGGGGTCCAACACCTCCTGCACTCCAGCTGTTTTCAGCACCTGGGTTGGCAAAGACACAAAACAACATCTCTCTTGCAAGCTGTTTCTAGAAATTGTCTGTAAGAGTTCAACTGGATTCCTTGAAGACAGTGCTGGTGAACCGGTTTCTCACTGTGAGATCTCAAAGCATTCCCGACTAAGAACTAATTTGAATATTTTTATCCCAAGGAACAAAGTTGCTGTGACATTACTGAATAAAACCTCAAACCTGACAATCAAGCTCACTGCAAACTGTGCTTCCTGTAACCAGGACACCTCAACTCTGCTCACCAGCCTTTCCATCTTCCGTCTCATCCTGGATTCTGTGTAAAATGCTGTAATTTGGGGTATCATGCTCAGCTTCAGGGCACTTGTTTTATACATACACTGAGTACTTTGATTTTACTGAAGGGGCTTAAAAGTTCAGCAGCTGGCTAAGCTAACACTACAACTGCATCAAGTGGAGCCTTTCCAAAGGAGCAAGGAAAATGAATATGTTTAGGAAGTTGCTTGCAGAGGCAGGAATTGTTAGGTATAAAATTTGGCTTTGTTAGGGACACAAGACAGGTTAAACAGAATGTAACCACTACATAAACAAATGGCTCTGTAACTACTCATAAGGGCAACAGATAATACTACCTCTCGGTCTGCCATTGCTGCCAGGGGACTAAAGTCAGATTCCAAGTCCACCAAAATAACTCGGTGTGATTTTCTGTAATTTTCCATGTTTGAGGTTTTTTTTTAAAGGGGACCTGACTCTTCATAAGATGAAAAATCTTAGAAGAGTCAAAAAACTTCTGATATGCTTTGGTGATAAACTGTCTTAAGCCTTGCTTTTGGAGTATGTGAATTACATAACATGTTTATTTCTGGGTTTTTCTTGATACTTTTTGGATAATCAAATGTAAGGGAAAGCATAAGATGACAATAAAGCTGAAAACTTCAAGCTTATGACATTCTCTGACAAATTCAGTTTCCAACTGTTATATTCAATAAACCCTTCCCTCAACAGATTACAGACCAATAGGTTTGACATTACACTTTCCCACAGTGATAGTTTTAACATAACTATTACATCTTGCATCACAGAAGAACCTACTTATTCCTTCTTCAATCACCACACATTTACTTTAACGCTGAGCAGAAGCAGGCACACTTTTACCATCACTTAGCTGATGCTGACTTAACAGTCCAGAAAGGTTATAAAAACCCAAACTAAACAACTCTTCTACCTCAGACCACCATGCAGTTGTTGTGTTGATTTTAGGGTTTTTAAAAACACTCTATATTATGGCTCTTCTAGAAGAATGACGAGCAGATTAACATCACACCAAATTCTATTCCTGTATAGTTTGAGGGTTTCAGAACTTGTGTAATCATCTTCATTAAAAAAAAAAGACAACCAAGGAAAAAACTGTGCTTCAATTCTATGCATTCGGATTTATATAATAGTTCAAAAATGTTTTTAACATGCTAATATATGTTAAGGGCTGAGGGTTACACTAATAACAATACTAGTGGGGATAAGGATGATATTAGGATAAAGTTTGTTGGTATAACAATGGAAAAACAGAACCTTAAATAATTTCAAGGTCCTTTTGTGATGGGAGTTATGGAAAATAGGACAGCAATACATTAAGCACATATAAAAATAGGAAAATGAAAAATTAACAGAAGTTTCCCAAATACAAACACACTAGAAAGCCCAGAGGCTGTAAATAAAGAAGCTCAGATTAAAACCTTTAACTCTTTTATCACAAAATTTCTCTAGAATGTTGTAATGCAACAGTTGCTCTGACACAATGGAACAAGTAGGCTGAGAAGATGTGACTCGCATCCTCTTATGGAAACAAAAAGTCAGTGATCATAATTTACCAGGTTTCAAAAAGCCTAGAAATTATTAGAAACGAGAACGGTTAAATAAACCATAGCACTGTAACTGGCATAAATTAACATAATTACTGTTACCTGACCAAGACATACATTAACTTTCTGTTATGATGGCTCCTGAACTCTCTACTGTATCTCTCACATACACAGAAATGTATCATAAATGTTTCTATATTATTTGAAGTGAAAAAACCTCCGATATTATACAGGTATGAATATCCCATAAGTTAAAAGAATGCTCAAAACACTGACTGGGCGGCCAGTGTCTGACAAGCAAAAATCAACACTGAAATGAGCCGGGTTCTCAACTACTTTACATTGATAAAGATTTCTAGACAAATTTGTATTAGATTATCCAGCAGAGTAATAATGAAAAGTCAGAGGTATTCCACTTTTCCTGCGAAAGTCAGTAATATACCAACTTGTTTGTTTCCTAAGCAGATAACACAAACATACAAAAACGACACAAGGCCTCGTTCCCAGGCGAGGAGAGGTGCAGGTTTCCGACAGACTCTGTTCCCCAGTGCTCTGTCCCCACCAGACCTGGCAGACACTACCTTTCCATGAATCCCAAGGTCCTCCGGGAAGCTGCACTACAGGCCCAGCGCCAGGGTGGTGGGGAAGTCCTGCAGCAGGTCCGCCTGCCAGGGCGCCTGGTATGTCATTTACAGCGCACCCACACACCCTGCGATTAACTTCACTTCGCCTTTAATCAGTTTTAGAGGCTCTTACGTGCTCCTGGATGTAGCGCGGCAACCTCTGAACAAAGGGGGCAGGGAGGGGAATCCCTTCTCCCCCGCCGGGGTGCAGGTATGCGGCCCCCGAAGCCTCCCGTTACCTCGGAGCAGCCCCAGCTTCCCTCCTTGCCTCCCTCGGCGAGGCGGCCGGCCCGGCCTGCCTCCAGCCCGAACTTGGCCTCCCCGCGGCCCCGCTCCGCTTCGCCCACCCGCGGCCCCCCGCGCCCCGGCGGCGGCTCCGCCCGGTGAGGGCCGCAAGCGCCGCTTCCGGAGCCGGGCCCGGGCCCGTCGCCTCCATTTTGGGCCCGGTGTGGAGCTCACCTGCATGCCGGGCACTTGCACCGCCACGGGCGAGTGGGCCATGGCGGGCTGCGGCGGCCGGGCGGGCGCCGCCCGCTGCTCCCCGATCTCGGCCTCTTTCTCCTGGGCGGCGGCGGCGGGGCCTGGAAGGACAAAGCGGCGGGGAGGCGGCGGCTTCAGCGCGGGCCGCGCTCCCTCCTTCCCTCCCCGCCCTGCCCGCCGGCCCCCGCCCGGCTCCTCACCTCGCGGCCGCGGGGCTGCGCTGCGCGAAGGGCGGGCGGGGGTCGCTAGCGCCGCTGTCCCCTGCCCGCCGGGCTCCCCGCAGCGGCCCTGCCCATGCCCCGCTCCCCGGTCCCGGCGCGGGGGCGGCTGCTCGGGGCCCCCCGGGGTGGCGGCTCTCGGCGCGGCCGGGGCTGGCTCAGAGCGCCATGTCGGGCTCCGGCTGCAGGCGGCGGCTGCTGTGCGGCGGCTGCTTCCGTCTCGGCTCCGGCCTCGCGGGGCGGAGCCGCCGCACGGCCCTGGCGTCACGGCACCCGCCTCCTCGGGCGGGCCGGGACCGGGGCACGACGGAGGGAGGGGCCGCGGAGACCCCTCAGCGTGAGCGCAGCCCGTGCTGCGGACTGCGATCGGCTACGCTGTCACAGGATCACTAACAAATAGGTTGGAAAAGACCTCTGAGGTCATCGAGTCCAACACCTCCTTGTCAGCCAGACCATGGCACTGAGTGCCACGTGCAGTCTTTCCTTAAAAACCTTCAGGAACGGTGACTTCACCACCTCCCCGGGCTGCCTGTTCCAATGTCAAATCACCCTTTCTGTGAAGAAATTCTTGCTAATGTTCAACCTAAACCTCCCTTGCCACAGCTAAGTCCTTATTCCCTTGTCCCTGTCGGTGGTTTCGCGGGAGAAGAGCCGGACAGCCGCCTGGCTCCAGGCTCCTGTCGGGGGGCTGTACAGAGCGGTAAGGTCCTCCCCGAGCGTCCTTTCTCCAGCCAAACACCCCCAGCTCCCTCGAGAGCTCCTCATCAGCCTTGTGCTCCAGACCCCTCCCCAGCTCTGTTGCCCTTCTCTAGACTGGTTCTCGCACCTCAGTGTCCTTTCTGAACTGAGGGACCCAGAACTGGATGCAGCACTCCAAGTAGGGCCTCGCCAGTGGCAATGCCGACCCCTCGGGTGCTGTCATGGGGTCCCTGCTGCACAGAAACAGCACTGCTCCCTGGCCCCATTGCCAAGACCCCATCACCCCTGTACCCCTGGCTCCTGCACTCCGGAAACACAGGGTAGTAACAAGATACAAACAACTGAGGGAATATTTGATGGGGTTTACTTGCTTTTGTGACAAAAGTCTTCTTGTCTCGGGGGTGCTCCTGACAGCCTGCTGATGGAAGTGGTGAGGGCAGGTCCAGTTCGTCTTTGGAGGTGCAGCTCCCAGTTCAAGGTGGTTGGCTCTTTCTTGGCTCACCAGGAGGGTTCCCTGCTCCTTGGCCAGCTCTCCCCACCTGCACAGGCTGCTGCAGGGCTGTCCCTGCACGTACCTACCTCTGTCCCTCACCACCACCTGCTTTCCTGGTGAGGTAGGCTGCCCCCAACATTCTACCCGGGCCTGGAGAAGGGAAAATAATAGTGTTTTGAAGAGACTTTTTTCCTATTCATGCATGAGTCACACATTAGTGTGTGTGATTCACATTCCTATACATGTAAGTTTTGCCAGTTACTAAAGCTTAAATTTTGAGCTCGAAACTCAAATCTTTCATGGCACTGGTTTTCCTGGCAGCCCTCTGAGTGAAAGTATAGAAATTACATGGATCCATCACAAATATCCTCATGGGTATCTGAGGGCTTCCCTCAAATTCATAGATTTCTAGGTCTAAAAGCCAAGACAGAGTAAGGTAAGCTGGAGGTGTTGCTGGCCATACCAGAGCTATCCTGCTGAGAGGGTGGGTCCCTTCGGAAAGGATGTGACAGCAGGCAGTCTCCCTCCCTCAGGACTCACAGGAATGTTGCACTCTGGCAAGGAACACAAAACACCTCTGTTTAAGGTAAGGTTGTGTTAAAACAGGCTGAAGACAAGATTTCAAAGTTAGGTAGTCTTTCCATCCTTAACTCACTGTGGTTTGAACCAAAAAACAAACATTAATGTTTGTTAAGGCCAGGCTTGTGGATCATGGTGGAATATTTTTTTTTTTCCAACTTGCCAGTTTGTTAAGCCTTTACTGTTACTAAAATATTTACTTTCTTCTTCACCTTTAGAAAAAATAGCATAACTTTAAAAGGCCTCTGTGTGATAGTTATACGTCTAAGTTACTTATGAGCCTACCTGGAATTCATTTTAATGCGTGGAATGTTAAGGTAAGTATTTTCTGAAAGCTGATACCATATACTTAAATTCAAAAATGTTTTCCAGTAATAAACCTCTGGGAAGAAATGGGTATTTCTACTCACAAAAATGTTTTTTCACTATGTTCAGTGGTTCAGCAAATGAATGAATATTCACTCATGGTACTTCTGAATCCTGCCTGATTCATTCTGCTCAAATATACTCTGCTCACTTCTCCTTCTACATTTTAATAATGTTTAGAACATGAGCCCTGAAAAAATCCTGACAATTGAATTAGGATGATTTTTATTTCATGCTGCTGCTGCTGCATTGCAGACCTGCTGTTCCTCCTCTGGTTCTGAGGCTTTGCTCTTCTCTTTCTATCCATATATTACCTTGATTTTTCTCTCCAGATTCCTGTTAACTGTTTATCTCAACCTTGTCTTGATGTTATACATATTTTCTCCCTGTTTACTTTGTACCAGAGAATACTAATTGCCAATCCATTCTTCCTGTTTTGGGTCCATGTACTGGGACTTTTGGCCTTTTATGCATTTCTGACTAGCATGCAGTTTAATATAACATGAAAGGGATTGTAGCAGACTTATTTAAGATAGTTCTACCTCTGCTCTTGCAGGACAACTGTGAAGCATGTGATAAGGTATTCTCCCCAGCAATTGTATCTGTAGCTGTCTCCTGTGCATGGCAGGTTGACCAAAACAAAAGTGCAGTGACAAAAACACAAAGAAAAACATCCTGTGAAAAGGCAGGTCAGAAAGCCCAGGAATGACACGGTGAGCAAAGCCAGGGAGGAAAATCTGTCAGCGAATCTTAAGTAATCAGCTGGTCATGCAATGACTGAATCATTGAGCCAGGCTGTGAAGTGAGGTAGACTGGCACCATAACATCTAAGAAAAGGGCTGTAATATTGTATTCCTCTCTGTAATTAGCAAATTCTAGTTTGTGCATTAAGAAAGACAGATGGTCAGTTGCTGATATTGCTCTATGAAAGACCTTCCCTGCTCCCTCCCAGCCTGCACTTTAAATACCTGGTGCTGCTGTTTTCCAAGACTTAAAATGTGTCTATAATTCATTTAGGACAGCTCCCAGGGCCTCACAGTAGCAATGTGACCCAAGTCAGACCTTTGACTGTTTCATGTTTTTAACTGCTATTTTTGTGTTGCTGGTGTGAAAATATAATTATTTTTACATGAGAAGACTGCAGGGAGCTATCAAAACCGTGGAGCTTTTAAACAGTGCCTGCAACACGTTGCTTTAGACCTACCACGAAAAGTGGTAGAAATGTGTCTTAAACTTTCAAACATAAACAAATAAAATGAAACTAATTAGAGTGCTAAGCTGGAAAATACTGCATTTTTACAGACTCCACTGACTCCTCACAGTGATGTGCTAGGGGGAGGGAGGGAACAGGTATCTGATTTGGTTCTAGCAGAACTGATGCAAACTCACACACCTCTCTAGAAAATATGCCCGGTTTCTATGTATCAAGATGGATCTGGGTGTTCCAAACCCTTCAGTGCCTTTGCAAAGTTGAGCTGGCTGGTGTTGCACTGACCTGGGCTTGTGGTGACAATCCCATGTGGTGCATTTAGAGGCACCCACAATTCTCCTGCCTGGCACCTTCCTCTCAATACAAACAGCACAGCTAAAGGGTTATCCCATAAAAGTGGAATACAGCATCCCAAACCAGTAACTTTGAATGCCTTTCATGTTTTTAAGTCTGAAACACCTTGCCAAAGACGTTGTGAAAGTTATAAGTTGACTGGAATTGGGGGAAAAAAGAACCACATATTTATTTTATTAATGAAAACATCAGGGATGTGAAAGGAAGAATTAAAATAATTTTGTAACGACATAATTTCTCAGTTCTTTGACATAAATCAGTCTTTGATTCATGGGCATTAGGGAAATAATTTTGTCTTCAAGGCAAAAGGTTGTTATTTAGGACCTTCAGAATTTCCAGCACTGCCACTAGAAGCTGTTGATACTTACATGGGAGACAAATGTAGTCCTTCTCAATGCCTTATTACAACTTTGCCATATTTGTATCCAGTAAATAATTTAAAATTATAGAGCCTTGCAGCTGGACTAGAAACAGTACCATAGTACATTCACTTCTGCTCACCACCTTCATTCCCACGCCCAGAACACATCTTGTCTCCCCTCATTCTCTAGTATTCCCAGTATCCCACCTTCCTTGTAGCCTCTGCAGCTCTGAGTTCCCCCAGAGGAGGCAGCTCAGTTGTTCCGTAGGACACCAGGTGCATGGAGCTCCTCCAGCACAAATGGATTACTCAGATAATTCAGCTGCCAAAGTCTGCCAGGGCCAACTAAGTGTTAAAAAACTGGGATTTTCATGTAATATAGCAAAACCATGCATTTTCTCCAGGAGACAACAATGGCACATGCTTGACAAAAGTATGATGCTCCACGTCCTCCCTCAGAAGCAAAGGGAGCAAAATGGTATTTCTTAGCAGAGCAAAATGATACATCTTCTTGCAATCTTCCTCTTAGAAATGCCTGAACTATTTTTTAATTGACACTTCCTGTATTTTAAGGGAAAATAATCAGGCTGAGGTAAATACCTGGGATGGAAGAGGTGGGTGAAGGATGCTGGTTCACCATCTCCTTCAATGTAAAGACTAAAGATCATTAAATCAAACAAGCAGATGCCAAGTTCAAAACAAACAAAAGAAGGCACTTCTTCACACAGAGTATAATTAAGCTGGTGAACTATTTGCTACAGGCCAAAAGTGACTGGACAGTTTCATGGAATGAAAAGAAAAGAAAAGAAAAGAACAAAAAACCCACCCACACACACAAAAAAACCCCACAAACCAACAAAACTAACACTGGGAAATATTGCATGAAACTAGCACCTCTGGTTGAGGAATTAGGTGAGCTGCAAATCCCCTCAGGTGAGTGCAAGCACTGTCCCTGCTCACTCCATTCTCATTCATTTCCCCATCCCCTTCCACTGTCTTCAGTCAGAGATGAGCTGCTGTAGTGGATGGGCTTTGTTCTTGCATGATTGGCCTGTTCCATGTTTCAGCCTGGAGGGTTAAAATTTGGCCAAAGTACTCAGCTGAGATGGGAGGAACTGCCCTGCAATGGTAGGCAGAACTACTTGCTAACAGTGCCCATGGTACTAGATGAGCCTGTAGCACAGGAATTTTGCATTGACTTAATCTTTAATTTTCCATAATGGGAAAAAAAAAATCAGTGAGTTGTCTTTACGAGGTCTTTATCACTAAGCTGATAGTGTATGTGTATTGTACTAGTCTGGTGAATGGTGAGTCACTATGTTCCTAAGGATTATGATAAATTTAATGGGCTGTTCACAAGTTCAAGGGCAACTTTTCCACCTTCAACAGAAAAGATCCTTGTGTCAGTTAACTTTTTATTTCAATACAATATTTGGCTTAAAGAAGATGATCTTCTGTAGGATAGTTCTGTGTTTCCAAGATTGCAAGATTAGTGAGATGGAGCTACTCTTGTTTCTGACCTCTTTATTACAGATATACTCTATTTACACTACCATCTCTAAAATAAACCACACATCTCTAAATACACAGACATAGAGACACACATATATGTATTTATAGGTAATTGTATCCAATTCAGTAGTTTAGTATCACAGAACATTGTTCTCAAATTATTTTTCTCATGTATTCTTCCCCCTGTTTGCAAATATATTTTGTAATTTTAAATAACTCTTCCCTGCTCTGATTTCCCCCCCAAAGCAGGAAACTAGAATTTCAGCAAAGCTTGCGCTCTTGGAATACCAAAAATAGTTTGCTCACAACAGTGGAAAGGGTGAAGGAAGTGAGAGGCCCTACTAGTGGGCAAACAAAACACCAGCCCCAACAGCACAGTGTCTTTACATAGCTAGTCCAACCTTCTTTTTCCCTATTTTTTTTAGTAAAATGCATACAGTATTTATAGAATTAAAAACATTTCTATATAAGGGAACAGCAAGAAGCTGGTTCTGGTGGAATTCCTACACTAGCAAAACACCCCTTCCTAAGAGGCTGGTAGCCCTGGGCAGAACTCTGGGCAGCATATTTGTGAGGGCACATTGCTCTGCCAGCACCAGGAAAAGGGTAGAGAGAAGGACAGACAAGATGGGTTAAAGAAGAGAGAGGAAAGAGAAAAAAAAGAGGTAATTTTTAAAATACACGAACTGAAAAAAAGGGAGGGAAGGAAAGGGTAAAGGAGAAGGAAAAAAAAATTCAGAAAGAAGTAATTATCTCATCTTGATAATTCTCACATGGAATTACTGTACTAAAGGAAGGGATCTCCTTGCCTTTCCTACCATATCTTCAATATTTTTTGGTGCCCAGTTTCTGTTGCTCTCAAGAAGACGGTCTCTTCACCTCAGTCTCCACCTAAGCTGGTCCACGTGTGCAGCAAGGCAACAATGATCTGATGGAGGCAACTGGGAGGGGAAAAAGAGGACAGTGAAGTGCTAGGGAGCACTAGCTGTGGAGAGACTGCTTTTTCCCAGCCTTGCCAGGCTTCACACACACACACACACTCACACACACACACCCCCACATGTGCACAAACACATGAATGCAGATGTACATACATCTTCAGTCCCTGTCTCCAGAGCTTCAGCCATCCTTCCTGAGAGGCCAGGGCCATCAGCTTGCTTTATGCTGCTCTGCCACTTGCCTCTCAACCTTGCTGCCCTCCTCACTGGCTGCAGCCACAACGCCTGCCTGTTGGGCCCTGACAGAGCGCTTGGCTCCCGGGAAGAAGTATTCACACACGATGGCAGCTCAAGAGAAAAGTTGAAAAGGAATCAAAGCCATCTCTGTTGAAATAAACATCTGCTCTGCGTTCAGTATCATGGCAACAGGGCTCACAAAATGCACGGGCAGCCCTCCAAGGGCTCCTGGCACATCACAGCTATCAGTACCTGCTGAAAACAGGCTGGTGGAGCGGTCACGGCACAGCGGGGAGCACTGAGACGGGGACACTCAGAAGAGAAAACTTTGGTCAAAACTAGAAATAACTTTGTGGTTCCCTTGGAGGAATACAGCTCAGAAATTCATGGCCCCTGCAGTGATGCTGGCAGCTGGGAAGAAACGGTGGCACCACGGTCCCTTCCATGTGGCTGAGACGTGCGCTCATCACCCCAGCCCATAGTTTCTTCCCAGTTGCCCCACTGCAGGCAGAGGAAGAAAGCAGTGGGATGTGGCTGTGGAAAAGCATTTGTCCCTGTAAAACATTCAGGGAGATGTGTATTTGATGACTCTCTGCTTATTTCATTTCACTGAGGAGTAGTCAGAATAAGCAGAAACCTATTGCCTTTGCCTCTACCCACAAGTTCTGCCCAGACAAACTGGGACATTAAATGCAATCCTCTTTTTATCTTTCCATTCCCATATCCCTGCAGAGGCAGCACTGTGACACAACATAGAGCTGAGTTCAAGCGAGGTAGTGACAGTCACAGTGCGTCCAAGTGCTGCATTTGTCATGTATATCCTTTGCTTTTAGTGATGGTGTCTTAGCAGGGGAAAGACCACAGTTCAGGTCATGGAGACTCACCTGGAACCTCTAGTTGGAACTTAGTAATGATGCCAAGAGGTCTTTTAAATGAGTGAACTGTGTGTGGTTCAGCCAGGAATCAATGTGAAGAGACCATCTAATAATACCACTTTACTGAGCTTCTTAGAGCAGAAATACACATGAAATGCAGGAACTTGATACCTTCCTGGGAGAGGGAACAGAGGTATTTTTGTCTCCAGTCCAATTTACCCAAATTCCCCACAGAGCACTAAGTGACAAACAATGGCCTTCAGTGAGAGCTTCCAAAGGAAATTGCTGTTTGCATAAAAGACATACTCAGTTGAGTTGGTTGTTAGAAGGGAGCTTGAACAAGAGAAGAGAATGGAACAAATCTCTTGGAAAAATGTCCAAAAGCCACTGGACTGTGGGAAATGAGACTCAACATCTGTGTCCCAGTTGGGCTGTCACTCACGAACAGCAAGCACGCAGCCTTGTGTGAACTGCTAGATGTCACAGATGGTGGCTCTTGGGTGAAAAAAAAAATCAGGAGATGCTCAAGTCTTCAGCAAGGACAGTAAGGAGGAGGGGGGCAAATTGAGGTTGAGATGAGGAGTTGAGAGCTTTGTCAGTTTTACAGCCAGACAGGGTAAAAGGATGACAGAGAGGAAAAGGAAACACAGGGCTAGCAGATTAAAATCCTGCTAGGTTTTCATCTCTATTTGAATATGTAAATGGAGTGATCTGAAAATTTTCCTGACTTCACAGTTCTTGTTTCCAGGAAATGAACCCTCAAGCAGTGCTGCAAACCAACCCAGCTGCCATCACAGGTGTGACTAGCCAGGGGGCAAATGGGGTGACAATAAGGTGACAGGTCTTAGTCCCAGACCTACAATCAGACTGGTACAAGCGGAGCCTGGTAGATAAAATAAAACTCTGGGCAAGGGCCAGGGTTTGGGTGAATGGGTGAGATCAAGGCACCAGCATGGTGAGTGTGTGGATCTAAGTGCAGTGTGTTCAATGACACAGGCTGCAGCAAGGAAGGGAAATTTCCACAAGAGTCACTGTTCCGCCGGCTAAGAGCAACTCAGATGACTCACGAGTATATATCTCCCCTGGCTGCTTTTGGAACTCTCCTCTATCTGGTCCAACTACTACGTACACTTATCCCTTCTGCTGATGAGGAAGTCAGATGTAAACATGTGGATCAAGGCCAGCAAGGCTATTGGTGAGACTGTAAATGCCACGATGGTGACAGCATGACCTGTGTGCTAGAAGGCTGCATCTATAAAACACACAATGGGTGGTGAATCCTTCGTGTGTGCTAGTGCTTGGGCACCTTTGCATCCAGGAAAGTGGATGTATTTTTCAGAGAAACATAAATAATCGTGAGACCTAGTTAAATACCACCCTCAATTACCACATGTTGAACAGCAAACTCAGCCCAGGAAACTGCCAGGACAAAGATTAAAGTAGGGGGAGGGTATGAGTGAGAAAGGGATGAAGGGAAGAGGAAGCTTCACAGACCCTATTACCTTTCACTGCTAACGAGCTGCTGAATACTTGGGCCATTGGTTCCTCCTTGCCCAATGTGTGAATGAGGAACGATAGCAAGATAACCAGAAAGTGCAAAAGGATCCATCCCCAGAAGATGTGTCAAGAGTTCACTCCAGAGCCTGATCTTCCTACTGCGTTTGACGAGGCTGCCACGGGGCAAAAGACTAGACTGACTGAGATACTAATGGGGGTCAGGGATAAAGGGGAGAAGAGGGAAACAAAGAAGTCAGTGCAGTAGGGGAGAGATGACCTTTCATAAGAGGGAAGTGAGGAAAGCTTGTTTATGAGCTGCTGCAAGGAAGTTCTGTGACTAATATTATTTCACACACCGATTTTATGGAGCAAAGTTACATTTGTAGGAGGCAGGATAAAATGCATAACCAAACTGTGAAGAGTTGGGCTCACCTTTCCTTTGGAAGGTTACAGCACTCTGAAAGCTCTCCTGCTGTGAGAGCATCCCACCAGAGCAAGGCTTTGCCTTGCAGCAGAGACTGTTGCCTGGGGGCCCGGGAGCAGATTTTGTAACCCTAGGGAGGAAAAACTGCAGCAAAGCGGTGTATTCTTGCAAAAAGAACTGTTCTTTTTGCAATTCAAAGTGCAAATTTGACATGCTATAGTTTTGCACTATGCTGGTCTGATTGCTCCTGTGCAGCACAACAGGGCATCTCCTCCCATTTTCTCTCTCCTCCGCCTGTCTCCTCTCCTCTTTGCACTCAAAAAAAAAGCAATACTTTGCGTTTCTAAAGCTTCAGTGACAACTTACGGATCATATGTGAAAAGTAGAGAGTGCAGAGGAGTGTTCTCTAGCAGAACTTTCCACTTTCAACCCACATTGCAACATGGACAGAAGATCAGAGGTGATCTGGAAGTTTGTGCAAGTCAAACAGGATGCATAGCCTCACCATAAAATGCCTGTGCTCATGGCAGGGAAAGTTAAGGAGGATGCTGGCAGGCTTTTCAAAGGACAGGCTTTTCAAATACGTCAGGAGGAGAAGGAAGGCTCAAGGGCAACAGTGCAATGCAGAAATATCGTAACAAAATAATGCTTGACTTGGTTAAACATGAACTCACAGATAGAGGAATAAGCCAGCCTCCTGGCTTGCACAAGCCAAAAGGATGAATGGTTTGGCTAGGCCATATAGGCACGTGTGACAAAAGCAAACAAACAAGCAAGTGAAGTGATTTTTCATCAACAGGCTAAATAAGAGGAAAAATGTTGCAGTGCCAGGAGGTACTAGCCTGGGCCACAGGGTCCTGTGAATGAAACAAGATGCAAGTGGTATCTCAGCTCTGTCACTGCTGTGTGGCCACGCTGCCTGCACCTGTGCATCAGACAAGGGGGTGCTGCCTGGCAGGGTGAGCCAACATCCTCAAAAGTCCCCACTGCCCCATGTCCAGCCACCAAGGAGAGAAAACTCTGCAAAGTGCTCTTCCTCCTCTGCCAGCTCCTGAGAACAGGTGGGTCACCAATCTGCAACTGTGTAAGTGTAAGGTCAGAAGGGCAAGTAACACACCCAGACTGGCCCAAGGTGGTGCCAGTCTGCAGAGACTTGTGTTTCAGCTGATTCCCAGAGCCCATGAGCTGCTCAGAGGCAGCACCAAGCCCTGAGAAACAGGCCCAACCACCAGATACTTGGCTTTATGCCTCTATGGACTAGGTAGGTCCCACCTGACCAGTTTATTATCCTACATGCCTTCTCTGGCATGTCTTCCAGTGATGCAGTTTGGTGATTTATGGCTGTTCAGAGGGATTTATTACTGGCTGCTGGCTGGCCTGTCCCAACCCAATTAGCAGATTTTGAACTTCCTGCTGTTGGCAAGTCATACTGCCACAGGGATGGACAACCACCATGGCTGTGTTTTGAGCTGTAGTACTTTTCTTCCACTTCTTCCTGACGTGATGGGCAAAGGGAACCTTCTTTACTCTGATGTATGGCTATAGAGGGAGCAGGGACACAGCCAGCAGCAGTGGATGGCCCCTGACAGAGATGCACACCATGACCATGCAGGAACTGTGGGTTTCCACTTGCCAGAGCGCTGGGCTCCCTCATGCCAAGTCCCAGTGGCTCCTGTGCCCTTCTGTTCCTGGCACAGGCAGTGTCACCAGGACCCCAACACATCCAGATTACACAGAGCTCCTGCAGCCTTGTTTATATGGTTGCCTTCATCTCCTGGCTAATTATAGCTGGGGTAGATTGAAGCCTCTCTTGGTGCCTTCCCATCTGGCACAGCATGTTTTGGTGAGCAGGTAAGGCACTGGCAGTGCATCCTGCTTCCCACCCATCTCCCTGGTCCCACCATGGCTCTGCAGAGCCCTGACCATTCTGTGCTGTCACGTTGTAGCAGGGTGTGTGCAGAACAGTCACCTGCAGCTGCAGTGCTTCCCCTGGATTTCCCAGCATTCCACACAGGGGTTTCTGCAGGTGGTTTCTGTAGGTGCTTTGCTGTACTCCAGAGGTGCCTGTACAGGCGGATCCCATTTCACTCACATGCTTTTGCTCTTAGGTCTAGCAACTTGCCTCCCTCCACCTGCCCATGCTGGTACTCCAGCAGCATGCAAGTACCTGAATTTTGGAGCAATTTATTCCAGCTGGATACCATTTCTGTGGTTTTACATCAAAATGAAACAACAATGCTCTCACACACATATGCAAATATGCATGTACATGGCCTGCAGACCCTTTTTTATATTACTATAATAAACACTCTGATGTGTCCTACAGCATAGCTTCCTCAGCCCTTTGGTTTTGTCCCAGTTACTCCTCCAGTCTGGAGTATTTCCTCAAGAGGGACCTGAAGAGCAGGCCACAGCACAGGAGGAACCCATGTGGTTTTTCTGGGGTCCAACATAGGTGACCCTTTGCCCTGGACTGGTTTTTGAGAGCTGCCTCCATGGGTATCTGGTGCAGACCCAGATGCACATCTACCTGCAGGGACAGAGGTGACACCCAGCTGGTCCTTGGCTCAGTGTGCGTCCATGGCACCAGTGGGGAGGGCTACAGCTTCCTTCCCTGCACCTATCCCTGAAACTCCCTGTGTGTCTAAGAATAGGGGCCCTTGTGAGGAGCTCCATTCAACCTGCTCCTATTTTCTCACACCAGTAAGATGGCAGGGATGAGGAGGTGGATTGTCCCAGTTGCTGCCAAGGCAAGAGCTCAGCACCTCCCACCTGCCTCCAAGTTTATACCGTGTTTCCAACGTGGAAAGGGAAAATACATCTGGCAGCATGCCCATCCAGCAATCTGCAGGGTGGAGGAGGATGAGGATTAAAGTCAAATTTACCGGGTCAGGTAAGGTGAAGATGGGAGCCTCACCCTCTGGGTCAGCCCCCATCCAGAAAGCCATTTCCATGGACACCTGCCCTGCTCAAAACAAAACCACTCTGAGGAATGGTGCTATGTCCCTGCTAAGGTCCTATTCCCTGGAAAGCCACTCCACATTGGCCCTTGCTGCCCAATAGTCTCCACTTTCCTCTGCTTTGGGGGATAAAGGAAAAGAGGGAAGGCGAGCAACAACTGATGTCCTTTCCCAGCAGTAACTCTCACCCCAGTTAGTGGAGAGAGGCAGCAAAACTGTGACCAGACCACTCAGAGGCAGTGAGCACCCGGTAAAGCAAGGCCTCTCCCTGGTTATTTGGTAGTAGATAGGCATCACATAACACCTGCACCAGCACCGCCTTTGAAGCTGATCTGTTTGTATGAAACAAAAATGAGAGAAAATAACCAAGTCAACCAAGGTGTTTGAGCACAAAAAGCAAGCTCAAGTCAATTAGCTTCCCTCTGATGCCTGAAGTGGATGGGGATTTGGGGGCGGAGGAGAGATAAAACAGCAGATTAGATGACTTTCATGCATTTGCCAGTCTGGCTGGTTCCACAGGATTTCTGGCTGCTGACATCACAGTGCTCCTCCAGGGACCAGCCAACCTACCATAGTTTTCAGGAAGTGCCAAAGAGGTGGTCATTAGTGGTTTACTAATAGAATGTCACCCTTCCCCATCATCTCAGGCTTTCAAGCAGGGCCTGGGCACTCCACTCTGCTCTCTGCCCTGAGGGACTTCTCATGTGCTTTACTACTTCAGGCTATCCTGGCAGTGCAGCCCTGAGTCCTTTCCTATTTATTTGTCCCATTGCACATTTATTTGTGCATAAAGCATGTTTGTATCCTGTTGACAAATGTTCCTCCAGGCACCAGCACTGGATGTCCACAAGTGGTGCAGAGGCAGCCTGCTGACTGCAGAGATATGCAGCAGCAGAGGTGACTTCAACTGGGCCACCTGCTGCGTGATCACAGCACCCATCTGCTTTTACTGGGAGCCCTAAAGCAGAGTGTGGCACATTGTCAAACATCCCAGAGTGGCTGGTCACAGGTCACAGGCTGCTTGGTCCTCCTTCCTAGAAAACACACAGAGTCAGTTAAAGCAAAAAAATCAGATTTTGTGGAAGTATCAGAGACTGTCTGTTCCCAGGGAGTAGGGTCAAAGGTGACTGCAAGTGCCTCTCTGCAAAAGGGAACATGAGATTTGCTGTTGACACTGGGTAACTATTGGGCAACGCAGCCACGGGCAGCTTTCACCCACTGAATTTGCTTTGAAAAAAATGAAATTTGAGGATATGGATGTGTAGGCAGCTCCTGGTGCACAAGAGGCCCAGCTGTTCCCTTCCCACCACTGGACTGCATTTTATACCTCGACAAAAGTCCCTTCTGGTCTCTCTGGGTGCTTCATGTTTGGGTGAAGTATCGTGCATCCACAGTGGAGAAGCAGGAGTCTCACACAACAGCAGGGGGTTGGTGGGAGGCTGCAGTTCATGGAAACTCTCAGACGGAAGGTCCCTTTGCTCCAAGAATTCTGGGAGCCGCTAATCCCCCATGGGCAGACATCCCTCAGTTTATTCCAACAGCGGGAGGGATGTGCTCCCTCTGCTCACCCGCTAAGCCAGGCCCGAGCATTGGCCCGAGTGACCCTGGAATACGTATACCCTCCTCGGAGCACACCTGCATCCCCCCGAGCAGCCCTGCACGCCCAGGCGCGCAGCTGCACACCCAGCCCTGGCTGTGCGGATGGCGGTGGGGCCGCAGGGTGCCCGGGCGTGGATGGGCTGGGGGGCTAAGTGTGCACTTGGGGGGCCAGGGCACGTACAGGGGTGGCCAGGCGGGCACGAGGGGGTCCTGGATAAGCCCAGGGGGTGCACAGCGCAGCCCCCTGGAGGTGAAGGGCTGGGAAGGGACGAAGGACCAGGACAGAAGCCGTCTGCGGGAGCCTCCTGCCACCCAGTGTCGGCTCCAGCCAGCGCCGCTCTCCGGGGCTCCCCTCGCCCGGGGCTAGCGCGGGCTCTGCCGCCAAACAGCTTTCGAAACATCAGGTTAACAAAAGCAAAACCCAATCCAACACTCTTAGAAAAACGTCAGAAAATCAAACAAGTCCCCGAGACACACTCTTCTTCCAAAACTCCTCAAAACCCGAACAAACCCACGGCCATAGAAGCATCCCGAAGGTGTGCAGGACACGACCAAGGTCCCCGCCGATGACACCAGCTCTGTTCCCCACGCGGGCCGTGCCGTCTGTCTCAGGGCTGATGACAGTGTCACCCCCAGGCCCGTCCGGTCGCACTCAGGTCACTGGTCACCTTTGCACTCAAATGTGACATTTCCCCTTGCGCAAAACTGGTATGATAGAGGTGCAGAGGACGGGCCGACCGCTTTCCCTCTGCTCCAGGGTAACTTCTGCCCTTTCCGGCCACTTTCGGCTGACTTAGTCAAGTCCCCAGCAGCAGCCCCAGCCGGTATCTTCTCCTTCCCGGGCGCCGGGCAGCTCCCCGACCTCCCCAGGCTGGGCTTTTCCATCTGGAGCGGGCACCGAGAGGCGGAGCTCCGGCCGGGGAAACCGCAGAGGAGGCGGCGGCAGCGGCCGGGGCCGGGCCGGGGCAGGCGGAGCCACAGCCGGGGCGGTCAGAGCCGGCCGGGACGCGGAGGAGGCGGGAGAAACCGGGAACGGGGGAGGGGGGCCGGGAGAGGAGGAGGGCGAGGAGAAGAGGTAATGGGTCGGTAGAATCGCTGCTGCTGCTGCCGCCGCAGCGCCGGGACCGTTTGTCCCTTCGTCCCTTTGTCTTTTTGCCCTTGAGAGGGAAAATGTGTGCTAATGTCTTTACAGACAATCCGACAGGTGAAGGTATGGGTGTTAACATCTCTGAAATGGGTCTTAATGTCTCTGCTGAGTTTGGGCAGCAGGTTTGCTGCAGAGTCCACACAGCCTGAAACAGACACGAGTCTGCGGGAGCTTGAGTTTCCGAGCAGGTTCCAAGGGGGAATAGGCGGTAGGCGGTTCGGGAAGGCTGTGCCTTCCTGGTGACCTCGGCCAATGGGGAAAGGCAGACGGAAACGTGCGGCCGGGAGTTTAGAATTAAAGAGGCTGCGCCCTCCGAAACCTCGAGAGGAAAAAACCCCGCGGATGTGTGCCCCAGTGGACTCTCTCCCTTTATTGGAATAAAGTTGCAGGACTCCTCTGTCTCCTTTTCGGACATAAACCTTTGCTGACGTCCCTTCTTCTGTGGAAGCTTCATCCCTAGAACGGTTCGAGAGCAGGTTGGATGTGGCTTTGAGCAGTCTGGTCTAGTGGAAGGTATCTCTGCCCAGGGCACGGGATTGCAACGAGGTGATCTTCAATGTTCTTCCAATCCAAACATTCTGATATTCGGTGACTTTGCGCATGGGCGCTTTTTTTTTTTTTTTTTTTTTTTTTTTTTCCTGGAAGGACAATCCATTTGCAAGGACACAGTGAACCCAAGGTCCACACAATACTGTACCAAAGAATTAAACTCTTCAATACCTTCTTACTCATCCTGGCTAATTTGGTTCTTCTACATGTCCACCAGAAATCAACCAGAGATCATTCACATAATATTACAGGGCTGTTCCTCTTTTGTTCCTCTGTTTGGGGCAAATAATGGCTTAGATGTCTCTCACTGACATATTGCTGACTGAGGAGCCGTCTCCCATTCTGCTTATAGAAGGAATTTCCCTTAAATACCCAATTCGGCATGGAAAAAAAAAAATCCATTTAAGGACCTTCAAGAGGAACAAGACGTAGAAGCAGATTCAACTTACTGAACCCACAGCAATGGTATTAAAATGTAGATTTATGATCCCTAATATATTTCTTAATGTAAGCTCCAGTATTTCTTAATTAAGGCTTCAGACAGATAAATATGCGGCACCCAACAAGTACAGATCACATGGGAACAGACACAAGCATCCGTCCATCCATCCATCCATCCATCCATCCATCCATCCAACAATTGTGTCTCCTTTAATTCAGATAACTGAGACCTGGACATGGGCCTTACAACCAGCTTCTGATTACTGTTTCACCGCTCCCTTTTGGCATTCTGAGTCGAGAGCAGTGGTGTCTTTGGGGCTTTTGTGAGTGCTCCTTAACCCCTTCCAAGGCGACCACCTCCTTCCTGCTCCCTTTGTTCTGCCATGGGAGATTCCTCGCTGATTTTTCTTTTTCCTGCAGCTCCTGAGGATCTGCAGGCCCACTCGAGGGTTTTCAGGACAGGGGTGTGTCTGTGCTGTGGTGACCGCTGGGGAGGGCAGTGGACAGGGGAAGCCCTGAGGTGGCAGGGGAGGGCTGTGAAGGGTGGGGGCAGTGGAAGTGGCTGGGGAGGTGACATGGAAGGGATGCTCTGGGAGTACTGAAAGGAACTGCCTGGAGTACTCAGGAGGAGCAGTGGGGAGGCTTTGCTGTGATGGTTTCCGTGAGGAAAGTGGAAATCTGCAAGATGCCAGTGGTAAATTGTGAATCATTGCAGTGAGTAAACTCATAAATAGTTTGTTTTCAGTATAGAAAAAAAAAATCGTTAAATATGGAACCACAAAATTAGAATTCAGTTAAAGTTCTTTCTTCTTTGTGTTTGAGCTGAAATTACAGGTGTAATGTATTGTAGAGTTTCAAAAATGGGGGATAAACACAAATCACTCTCTACGATTATTCACTGACTTGGCACTTGGACCAGGGATGATTTTTTAAAAAATTTTTTTACAGCATTCATGATTTCTGTGGTCAGTGCAAGGCATCATTATCCCATTTCCACAGTAGCTGTGTGTGCCCTGGAAATTTTTTCTACATCACCTAATTTTTGAGCTATAAATCAACATTCTATTTTAATTTACAAGTACTCTGAAATATTCTGAATGCTTGTGAATCTTTTCTAATGTCCTTTACTACTTAGTGAGAAATTCTCCATGCTCACTTCAGTGTCATGGCATTTCAAGGTGGGATCACTGCTATTGTTTACAGGAAGTGAATGTTTTTGAGGATTGCAGTTATAGTAATTTTGGCTTCTTTTTCAGAGCTGTCAAACCTAGAATACATGCCTGATGACACAGACTAAGGACATTCTAGAGAGGGTTTCGTTCCTGTGCCTGTGATATGCCTGTTTAGAACATAAGTAATATAGATACATGCATTAAAAAGGAAAGTTGACATCTAAGCCACGTGCTAGAAAGATGCTTTCAGGAAAGGAATCCCATCTTAACTTCGATCACATGGACAGCAGATAACATTAACCTTTGAAGTCAGTTTTATCAAATTAGAATTTAAAAAAGGTTAGGAATGGTCTTTATCTGTGTGGTTGTTGAATCAGTCTGGACTACACATATAAATATTATATTAGTGCCAGAAATTGCTGTAGTCTGTGTTCGTTTGGTGCAGCTTTGTCACCCTCTAGTGCTCATATCCAAAAAGTTGGTGAGCCTGCTGTTACTCTCAGTAAATTTTTAGCTGTATGGACGGGCTCAGGGTTTTATAAGGAAGAATATTTTTTAGAAAAGAAGCTGATTGCTGGCCAGTCATTTGCCAGCAGTAACACAAGAAATTTTTAACTGGTGTGGTATCTAAACCAGGAACTCCTGATTCCTAGGCTCCAGTTTTAATCTCTGAATCATTTTTTCATCATGATTTAACTCTTTGAATTGAGTTTCTGAAACTTGATACACTAAGTACTGGAGAAACAATGAGATTTGTTGTGGTACAATTTCTTTTTGTGAAACACCCGAGAAAGATAGGATTTCTTCTTTCTCCAATTGTATGCTTTATACATACAAACTCTTTTGATAAGAGTTTTCCTTTGTTTGATTTAATTTAAGATGTTCAGTTCCTTTATTAGTTATGTATTTATTAGGATATTAGTTGCAGTGAACCTCAGGTTCCCCAGCAAACAGAAAAAATGCAATAATTTAGAGAATTAGGCATAAGAAGAAATAATCTCCATATGGTAAGTTACCAGCCTTCCTTTCTTTGATGTAAGAAATGAGGAAAACCCTTAAAAAAGAACGGATTCTGTGTTGTTGCTGTCTCTTCCCATCAGTCAGGACGTGTTTTCCAGCTGGTTGAGTTGAGCACTGGAATGCAGGTGCTGCAGTGGTTCTCCAAAGCAGCTCTCAGAGAGGGGTCAGTACTGAGATATTTTTTCTGCGACCTGCTGGTGGTGACAAACCTTCAGTTTTACCAGCCTTTGCCCGCTTGTATCTTTGCTTCCAAAAGAAGCTGGCGGGGAGAGGTGAATGACTTGAACGGTGTATATGTTGCTAAGAAAGTATTTTCAGGACAGGACAGTTTTAATGGCAAGTAAGGAAATTAAAATCTGGGCAGGTGATAAAAATAAACCTTGCAGCTTACACAGCAACATGACCAGGGCAAAGTAAAGTGACCTCAGACCTCAGAGAGAGCACTGTGCCAGCAGGAAACTCCAAATGAGCAAATTTCTTGAAAGAGTTCTTTGCAAGGAAAGAGTTCTTTGGATACACCAGATGGAATACTGTAAAGGTATCATTGTTTTCAAGAGCTAATTCTTTAAAAGTTTGGGGTTTTTTCCGGGGTGGGGGGTGGGGGGGGGGGCGTTGTGGTTTGTGGTTTGGGTTTTTTTTGTATGTGTGTGTGGTTTTTCTAATATTTCACACCCGATGGATGCTCACAGAGAAGGGAAACCACCGAGGATGAGAAGGCAATTGATGAACAAAGGCAGAATGCAAACACAACGTGCTCTTTCACACTCCAGTCAGACCTGGAGACATCTCTCTCTCTGGGCAGGTGACAAGTGAAACCCAACCCAGGAGCAATTCTATGGTTAATCCCCAGCCCAGCCAGAGTAACATATAAGTAAATGAGGTAATTTGGTAGGATGGGAGCCCTACAAAACGAATTGCAAAAGCCTGTGTGTTACCAAGTTCTTTCCAGCAGGTTGTTTTGACAGCAAAGAATTTCAGACAAACTTGTTTCTCTGCTCAAATAAAACAACAGCTTGTATTTGTTTTGAAGTCTGCTCATTAAATATAAAATTAGAAATTCATGGAAGAAGGTCTCAGAAGAAAACTGGGTCTGTAAGGGCCTCTGGAGGTCATTCTGTCCCTGCTCTGTTCAGAGCAGAGAAAGATGGGATTGCAAGGGGCTTCCTTCTGAGAACACTCAGCAGTGTCTGTCCTCCTGCAGTTCCTTACACAAGGTGCTGCAGGCTCCAGCCTGTTTATTTCTGTGGGACAGCCACCATCACTTCCAACCCACTAACTGAGGTGTGCTCCCATGTTCAACCCCTTGGTTTATTAAGTGGAAGCTACTGTAGAATTATGCCTCCCAGCAACTGCTTATTACTCTCTTAACACCCAGCCACACTCAATACCTGAGTCATGCCAGTCTGTTTTCAGGAGTAACCACACTCCATGCACATGCGTGATCAGTTCAGGGCTCCCTTATTTATGCCTCCAGGACAAAGCCACTAAATGTGCCATCATGCTCACCACTTTGGTGGGGTTTTTTAAAGCTTACAGAGCACACATGACCTGCTAATTGAATGGATTTTCATCAGTGCAGAAAATAACAACCACCTCTCACAGAAGCCCATCTACTCGCTGGATTTCCACCTTCTATACCAAGCCAGTCTAATATTAGCAACACTGGGAACAAAGCCCTAAGATAATGATGAACAGATAGATCCCTTCAATGGTGAACAGATACATCCCTTCCTATCCCTCGAGTCTTAACTCAAAAAGTTATTTTCAAGGGAAAACATTTAAAACTTTTATTTTTAATGAGTTATTGAGCAGGAGCAAGACCTAAGCCTTTGAACTTGAAAAAGGGAGAGCAGTGAATGAAAAAGAAAAGGCATTTTACACTGAAGAACATGAACAATCTGCTGCATGGCTGTCACTGTACTGGGAATCAGTGTCTCTGGGCATCCACTTGCTACTGAAAAGTGTGTCTCTGAACCACAGCCCCCTGGCAAGTCACCAACAGTCTCCTTTTTGACTTCACTGTGTCTTGGAAAATGCTCTGGGTGAAGGACAAATAGTGGTGAATTTTAATATGCCTTCTCTAAATGGTAATAGTAAGGTGAGATGACATGGATTTTTATTTTTAAGGAAATAGTTGAAAATCTTTTAGGAATACATTTTGTAAAGGTATTTTTGTAAAACCTCGCAGGAGCTGATTCAGTAAAACTATGCCAAGTCTGAAGCTTATAAAAGCAACTGGAAAAAATGCTATTCCATATGTATGTGTGCCTGCACTCACCTGTGCATCCAAGTCCTGTGTACAGGCATATAAAAGATGGTGTCTGTAAAATTTTTATGCAGATGGTTCTTTGAGGTGATCAAAAATCATAAAATGCAGCAGATTTCTATATGACATTTGGGAACAGCTGTACCTTCCTTATTCCTCCATCTCTTGAGCTGATGCCTGGTGATTTAAAGGGCTCACTCCACCAAAGTGGCAGCTGCTCCTCTCTTGCAACCAGGAATACTATTTCTGAACTGTCTCAAATTTTATTGTTGTTGTCCAAACCCTCATTAAAACAGTTGTCCTACAAAAATAAACTCCTATTTTAGCATTCTTCAAAACAAAATTTATGATTGCAGTGGGTCAAATTGATTACAAGGTTAACTTAATATAATGTAAGAATACTTATATATATAGTGATGCAAGAATCACATTAATTTATTCCAGAAAAGGAAGTCTTTTCCATAATATTAAATCATTTATCTTTCCAATGTCGTGGTAACATTCTTATTTTGTGTAAGATTGACAAACACATTATTTGATTTGAAAAAAATGTAGAAGAGAAAAACCTTCCACCAATCTGATTCTTCATAAAGGCAGGAACCTGGCAATCTGAGCACACATTGTTGTGAATTAACTGTGAAATGGGAAAAGCCTTTTTATACAGATGTGCAAATGACTCAAACTTCCATAAGCCAACCCCCACAGCAACGTGGAACAACTCCAAGTGCCCACATTCTAGCACTTGGCAAGCGAAGACTAGACCATAATTTCTGTTTGTTTGTTTGTTTATTCATTTTTAGCTTGACATATCCTTACCTACTGCCTATACTGAAGAGGGCACCGGGGCATGCCTGCAGGAAGCAGCTCCCTAACAGCACATTGAGGTGCTTCACTCCTAACAACTGGAAGTGCTGGCTGGGAAAATGCACAAAACTATGATGCAGTTCACAGGCTCTGTGGGGCCAGTAGTTATTTTCTTTGCATGTGGTGTCCCTTCACTGCAGAAGTGCAGTCGTGCAAATGTTCCTCTCTTGACAAACACTGAATTTGGCTGTTTCTTTTTGGCCAGATAAGGTCTCAGTGTGTTTAATGGCCCTTTGGCTTTCATTCCTGTTTCTGTCCCCTTAAGTTGCTTTTTACCTGTCTTGTTCCCTGCAGCCACCACCCTGGGCCTGCCCCTCTCTCTTGCCTGCTTGCCAGACCGGTCTCTGGTAGGTCACCAAGCCTTGCAGCACAGCTCTCCTGCACCCTGGGGAGGGCATCTCCTCTGCAGCAAGAGGCTGAGCTTAGCTCTCTATTCTGGGTCTTCCATCAGGGCAACAGGAGGGACTGATGCAAAAGGCAGCCCTGACTAGAAAATGCTGCCCCTTGTCAGTCTGTCCCTGTTAGAGAGGCTCTGCTCAGCCGTGCCCTCAGGCAGGGCTCAGCCAACACAAATCGCTAATGACACAGCCAAGGGGAGGCTGTGTCACCCACCAAGGTTGATTTCTGTCTCTTTGTGCCTCCAAAATGCAGTATTATCAGTGAATATTCTTTCCTTTAAGTCCCCTGGCAATTTATAGACACGTGCTGTGTTCTCCCTTGCTCACCTGTGTCCTACACGAGCCTCTGTGTATCTCCTTGTCCACTGCCTGGAAGCTGATCCAGCCCTCTCCTCACCTTTGCAGTTCTGCTGATTCTGCCTGAGACAGCAGGGCTGAAGCTGACACGATATCTGAGACAGATTTATAGGGAGGCTCTGCTTTGTTTTCTGTTCCTCTCCTAACAATTCCTAACATTCCAGCTGCTTTTTAACCCAGAATAGCCACTTGGAGTAGGAAATGGAAAGGCGCAGTTGTGTTGGTTTCATGCAACAAGTTTCCAGGGAACATTTTTTGCAGAAGCCAGTCTTGCAGCCCACATATTGGTGGGAGAGAGGTCTCCTAGGAAGGCTGGCTGCAAGAGGATGGGCCCAAGTGTCCACTTCCCCAGCTAAGAGATGACATTTGGTATTTTCTTAGCTTTTCATGGGATGTCTGGTTTGATGCTAAAAGCCACCTTTAATGAGCTTCACAGATGGGAGAGAAAGGCCAGTGTTCCCTCCAAATTTCTCTGTTTGTCGATTCTGGATGGTTTTAGTGTCATAAGACCAGCAGAAGTGCATCAGGTTACTCCCCAGAATTTTGGGGAACTTGTATTGCCAGACTAGCACATGGCAGGGTCCCAAAACAGTGCCCTTGGAGGAGCAGCGTGGCAGGAGAGGCCTCAAGAACAACAGGTGTGGTTTGGAGCAGACCCATCAGTCAGCTCCATCCTGGAACCAAAGCAGTAGCCAAGGAATCCCTTCCAGGGGCTGGCATTCTGTCCCAAACTGAAGGGAGTTCCTGGTGCTGGTGTTTGTCAGATTAGCTGCAAAGCAGTCAGGCAGAGCAGAAATTTGTGTCCCAGACTCGAAGGTGCAGGGGGAAGTGCCAGTGGAGCCTGCTGTCAGTGGCAGGAGTTGTTAGTTTTTAGGGGTCCTTGGAGGCATTCAGACAGCCACAAACCATAGACATGTATTAAACAGAAACTGGAGACCCAAACAGCATCTAGGCATTGCAGTTTGTTCTCTCTGGAACTGGGATAGGCTGAGCTACAAGGAGAGCCTTTTCCGGGTAGCAGCCCAGCAGAAAAGAGCCACAAGAGGCTGAGAAGAGACCAGAAAACCCCCAGACTGAAATGTGAGAGGTGGCCTAAACTGGGCTCCAGACAGCAAAGCGGCCTGGAGAGGGCAAACAGGCTGTGGGATGTCAAATGGTATCTTATCACATATCTCATTTCCAGGCATCTTATACAATTTCTGAACAAAGCAGAGGCCTACCTCAGCACAGTGCTGGGTGGGAAGGGGGTGTGGAAAAGGGCTGCAAGCCCAAAGGATTTACCACCATTTCCCATAGGACCAGACCAACAAACAGCCCTCCTCCAGACAGCACTGGGCAATCCCAGTCCCTCCAACTCAGGTGTTGCCAGGGCAGGATGCCCCATTTTCAGGGCCAGCCCTGCTCCAAAAATGCATTACCTTTGTCAGGAACCACTGCCCTGCACTAGATTCAGAAGCTTTGTACCTTGGAAGAGGGATATTCTCTTCTAGAGCTCAGCTAATGGGCCTTGACCTTCCATGTGCAAGACAGTTCTCTTTTTTTTCCCATTGCAAGTTTCATTTGCTGGTGTGTTATTCCCACTGCTCATCTGGATCAACTCTGGACACTTTTATAGGCAACATAACATGAGCTGCTAACATGTGGAGGCAAGAGGAACAGAAAAACCAGATTTGGAGAATCTTCAAGGCCTGAAGTTTAGGATTTAGTATTAAGCCATGTTCTAAAGCAGTTCCTTCCTAGTTGTGTCAGGTCTACTGCCAGCTCTTACGATTACACTGGAAGTCTCAAAGTGTTTAATAGTACAGTTAAAACCCCAGTTCTTGGAGGCAGGTCAGGAGGTGAAAAATCTCAACTTTCCTATGTTAAAAAGTCAACTTGCAATGCTGTGGCTGTGCCATAAAACCGTGACCTAAGAGTAACTTAAAAGCTTAGATGTCAGATGCCAATAAACCAAGAATCTCAGTGCCACTGCCAGCATTTGGAGACTTCTGTCCCTACATCCCCTGTTTCAGCAGCACTTTGTTGTACTGCAGAAATATCCTCAGCTTGCTGCAGAGGCTCACAGGTCTGACCCTTTCCATAGGTCATGACTGGAAAAGACACCAGGCTGAAAGTCTTAACCCTCCTTTTGCTGGGCTTCAGGAGGAAGGTGTCAGGGTATGGCTCCCCCCATTATGTCATCAAATGATCAAATGGCACTGTCACTCTCCAGCTCCTCATCCCCGGAGGCTGAGGATGTCCCTTACTCTTGCCATGGATTGAGGAGGTGTAGGATTGAAGATGGAATGTGGTGACTGGCAGAAATCTCAAGGGGAACCCACAACAGATTCCAAATCAAAGCCAGGTGCTGAGGAGAGAGGCAGGGAAGGAGACAAAGAGGTTGCTTTATGTTGTCTATGAATTATTTGCAGTTGGTAATGTCTGCCTCAGCTGCTCCAGGAAGAAAACTTCTGTCACTCTTGCCGGGAGTGTTCAGAAACCTCATGGAGCCTACTGTGTTATTGACTGTGGCAGGAGTTGCATGCATTTTATCCTCCCATTGACTGTCTTTGGAGAAATAAGGAGCTGCCAGAGCCAAGGTGTTTGGCAACCCAAAGGCACAGGACCTGGGGCAGACAGCTTCTCCCCGCAGTTCTGCGGGGGAGCATCCAGAATCCACTGCTCTGAAGACCCTTTTTAGCTTCAGTTTTCCAGCCCAAAGGAGTTTGTGGCCATCTCTGCTTGCCTCTGAGGCAGCCTTATCCTCTGCTGAAATGGCTTTCCCCTCTCCACTGCCCTGTGTCCTCCAGGAGCGTCTGCTGTCAGAAGTCCCTTCTTCTTAGCCTGCATTTTGCTGAGCATTTGCAATGGCCTCTTTCATGACAGTTCTCCAAGCCCTATTAAAAGCCCTTCTTCAAACCCATAAATTCCCAATCCTATTCTCAAATGAGTAAGTTGCCTTACCCATGAGACCTGAGACAGGCTATTGCTATAGATGGACAGCCCTAATTTGAATTTTTCATACATACAGGCAACTCCCTGATCCCTTCAGGATCACAGCACAGAGCACAGCTCTGCTGAGAGCAGAACCACATGGTGCCACCAGTCCAGGCAGTAATATTTAATAAAAGCCCCTTTTGCACTTCCCTGAGTCAGCCTTGCCAAGGGGGAATCTGCAAGAGCTCATGGATTTCACAATTCCTCTGGGCCTGCAGAGAGCATGCATCCTAAATGCAGATTTCCCCCCTTCCCTAGACCTGGCACAATGATTCATCTGTGCATTTGCTTAAAGGATTTCACTGTCGACCAATCCAAGGTTTCTTTGTTGACCACAGTTAATTTTGGTATGCAGAAAATGCCTGGGTAAGGATAGGGATCTAAGCTGCATTTTCAGTGTCTGTGAGCTGCCTGCTGTTTAACAACAGACTAAACAGCTCTCACCAGCTGAGGCTCAGTTTCCATCACTACAGTTCTGTAGTTACAACACTTCTGTGATATGAAAAGTAACTTGTGAAAACATCACCTGAGGCAGGACTGAGCTGAAACATCTTTAGGGTTCTGGTCTATGGATGCAGTGGGTTTCTTAGCCTACATGGATTGAGGCTAGGGAAGAAAATACTGTCTGACATACAATCAGGCTGCAGGATACGTGGCATTGCTGAGGGTTTTCCTACATTGCTGTAGGAAAGATTGAGGCCAAATATCTTTATTTTCGTATTAGTGGTGATGGAAGTTGCTTGTGTGCAATAAAAAAGAGCACAGTCCAAACAACTAGAGACTGATTTACTGGGGTTTTTTTGTATAAGCCTATAAATTGTCCAGAACTTGCTCTTTTTTTTCTAAGAAACTGTTGTCATTTGCAAAAAATGTGACTAATTCCACCTCAACACAAGAAAGACGCAAGGGAGGCAGATTCCTCAGGGATCTCAGTTCTTAGAGAAGAAAACAGGCCTTTAAAAGTTCACCAGCTCTACACCACAGGAAAAAACATACATTTGTTTCTTTTTTTCATAGTGATGAAAAGGGGAAGGATCACTGGGAATGTGCCCTGCTTGGATCTTGGCATCAAACAGCTGACAAGAGCTAGGGACAGTGGAGAGACTGCAAGAGGAAGGGAAAAAGAGACAAGGGAAAAAGCTCTGCTGGAGCTGCAGAGATTTTTTTTTTTTTTTCCCTCAAGGCACAAAGTTTGCCTGTTTTGTATCTGCGCTCCCTGATCACCTCTTCCCAGGCTAGGAAACCCTGACAGCAGAAAGGAAGCTGGTGAGACAGAGGCACTTGGCACCCCTCCATGGCCATGAGGTGCTGGAGGGTGCCTCTGAGTGTTAGCAAGCACCAAAGACACGCTTGTTCCCAGGGCCTCCTCAGGCAGGGGATGCCTCAGCCTGGCCCAGGCCCTGGCCAGGATGACCCTGCTAGCTGCAGCTTGTGCCTGCAAGCTCTGCTAAGCAACTCCAGTGGGGAAAAGAAAGGAGCATTTTGGGTTGTGTTTCTACAGCAATCTAGAAACACACCAACAGGCCCAGGTACAGCTACACCTGGGCTAATTCTGGAGATGCCCTGGATTTTAACAGTGGATCTAACATTGCATTTAGAAGCACTTTAATCCATCCTTTTAAGTGTGTTTGGTCATGAATCTATGATGCAAATGAACACTACAGCACTTCTGAAGGGAAAAAGGACTTGTGTACTGCATACAAGATGTTCTGGTATTTATATCAGCCCCAGCAGTCCTCATTAAAATAGACACTTATTGCAGAAGGTTGAAAACAGGATGGTAACAGAGTACAGCCACAAACAACATGAAAATGTAGCAGCAATTTTCACCGAGCTTTAATGCAAGGTTCTATCTTATAATCAGAGCCTCCAGTCACATATTCCTATGTATGATTGTCTTTGTTTGAAAATAGGCTAGGTGGTATGGCATTCAGAAAAGTGCATTTTTATATTAATTGGAAATTACAAGCTGATTCCTTGATGAGCTGCTCCCTTACTAGGGCCAGCAAGGAAAACATATTCAAAATGTCATGAATTGAGGTCTAACTGATGTACTGGTGGGATTTCACCAGGCAGCTGCACAATGCCCAGGAAGAGCCAAGACAATTTCCCCTCTTTCTGAGCTGTTTTGCTATGGTCTATGTTAGAAGTGAGCTCTGCACAGGCTGTGGTGTGCGCACAGACCACAGCTGCTGGCCACAATTCACCTCCTTTGATGAGCTCCCCACCTGCTCCTTTGCTCTGGATCCATTCTTGTGTATGTTGTGAGGACATTCACCTCTTTAGCTCCTGTGCAGTAGCTCCTCATTCCTGGGAAGGGGGCAGTCCCTGCTGCAGCACTGTGCTTGCAGTGTCCTGGCAAAGGCAGAATCAAGCTCACAGCATAAATGCCTGTGGCTTCTGCCCACCTGGACTTGTCAGGACCATGCTCCACCAGCATGACTGCTGCCACAGGGGGGTTTACTCTGCTGGAGCCTTCCAAGCCCAAATCCATCCTGGATCCATGTGCAGAAAACCCTTGCATTAGTCTCCAGGTCAGCACTAGCTCCATCTCACCAGGTGTCTTTGGTATATTTGCCTGGTTGCTGATTTATAGCTGGGTAATTTCTTGCTTGTCCGGGTGACTGAGGGTTTTGGTCACCTCAGGGCCAGAGGCAGATCTTCTGTTATCTCAGCTGTGGGTGTCTTGCTCTGCTCAGCCACACACACACTGGTAATTTCCACGGAAATCTGGAGGGAGGTAGAGCCAAGAAAGAGCCTGGAGCTGCTGAAAGGAGTTCACAGTTATTCACCATTCCCAAAGAGGTTTCCATGAGAGACAGGTGGTGGAAGGGCTGCAGGAAGTTATTCCATCCCAGAGTACACCACTTGACAGCTCACAATAAACTGCCAACAAAACACTGCTTTTCCTTGAATGCCCTCATTTGGTTCTCTGGATAGCACCCATCATCTGTGAATAAGATCCTTACAGAAGACAGCTTGAACCAGGAATGGGAATTCTGAATTCCATTCCATTTTGATCGCAAACATTTTCAGCTGTTCAGGTGAACTTTCCCCTTGCTCTTGAGGAGAACCAGAAATGTTTTCAGGAAAATGATGTGATTTGTCAAGAAGCTCTCACTGCTGGAAATAAAGGAAGTAAACATTTCTATAGGGGTTATTTATTGCAAAGAAGTGTTCTTTGCAAGCAAGATAGAGGATATTGAGTCTTTTCCCAGTTTCTTTTGTATACACTAAATCAAGCCCCAGAATCATTCAACAATTTATGGGCTCCTTTCCACATCCTATCAGTCTCTGCAGGTGCCATTATAACAGGTCTCTCTTCCAAGAGCTGCTATTGTCTGCATCCATCTGTCCTCTCCTTCCCAATAGCTACTGGGAACTGTAAGCTGTAACTCTGGACACAGTGAAAGAAAATCTTTAAAACATTTTCAAAGAACAGTCAACAAATTATAGGAGTTAATGTGACCTGTTTGTCAGGGTCAGATGGGCTGAGAGAGGCCCTGCTCAGAGGTGCTGCATCATTTTGCAGCAGCAACAAATTTCATCCTGCCCAAACTCGTTTGAACATCTTGAGAAGCCCAAAAATTATGTTTCTGTCCACAGCCATGTAAGCATTGCCATTTCCACCATCCAGGCCCAAACATGCGCTGCTGAGTGGTGACTGCACTTGGGCCAAGCTGCTGTACTGCCACGCTGCCTGGAGCAGGGAAAGGATTGGGGAGCACTACTTAAGGTAGAAGGTGAGTGACACATCACATTTACAGCACCACAGCCACCTGTCCCTGTGCCTGCTGCTCCTCAGGGTCACTTGGTACCAGATGCTGATGCCTGAGGAGTGCATTCACCTCCTCTGTCTCATGGCAAGCGAAGTGACACCTGAGGAGAGTCCATCCTTCTTCCTGCCAGCAGCAGATCTGCCAAGGACTATGCAATTACACAGATGAGCAGGTAAAAGGGCACCAGCTGAACATGTTTTTGGCCAGAGACTTTCATTTCAGAATGGTGTTTGCTCTGCATTCCTTTAAGCCCTGCAAAAACTGTGTTGACTCTCTGTTTTTCTACTAGCACTTGTATTTTTTTAAAGACATTAAAATAGATCTGACCATAAGACCAGATGTACAGACAACAAGAACTTTGCATGTGTCAGGGTTTCAAGAATAGGTCTAATTTTTGTGTCCTTCCAAACTATATTTAAACAAAGATGTTTCTGAATATCAACTGGTCAAGGAAAGAAAAGCTCTTTGGTTTGGTTCAGTCTTGCTAAGTCAGATTAATCATCTTTACTAAGACATAGAAATGCCTCGTAAGTTTTTTCTCCCCCTTCCCCCTTCCTCTCCCCCTCCTTTTTTTTTTTTTTTTTTTTTTTTTTTTTTTTTTTTTTTTTTTTTTTTTTTTTTAAACTCAGCATTCCCAGAAATTGCTGGTTGCTTTTTAAAACAACTGACGAAGAAGTAAAACCCACACAACACAGGAGCACTAAAAGACAGTTCCATGTGTTTTTTGTTCAATTTGCTTAAATCACATTAGCACTGTCAATGAATTCTACTCCCTGCCCTAAAAAGTTACAACACCTCAGCCTTTGTGTTGCTCACTTGAGTTTTTTTCTGCAAGATGGACTCCACCTCGAAACTGATTGTGCCCAGTGCTGCCCTTTGCTGGACTTTATGCTGCCTTAGCAGTGAATGGTTTAACAAGTGTGTGTTAAATGTTATCATAAGAGCTGAATTGTAAAGTGGTGAAATCATCTGAAAGTGCAACAGGCCTTAGAGGCACAGCACAGCCCATGTTCATTAGAGCAAGCTCAGTCACAAATATCCTCTTGATATTTGCCAAGAAAATCTATTCTTTTCCAGCAAACACAAAAAGCTGAAAGCAAAGGGTATTTTTCATCATTAGCTCTTGTTCTTTTTGTTGCATATTCTCTGTTCCAACCAGGCAGTGCAGAGTGAAAACTCCAGAGAAGAATTAAAGCAAATGGGTTGAAAATATTTTTCAGGCTTTTAAGATAGAAATACCCATTAAAGGCAGAGACCTGTCAGCTTCTACAGAGGTCCAGGGCATTGGAGACAGCAGGAGGAGTCCACTGGGTGCTGCAGTGCTTGAGTGACCTGTTTCTCCCCAGACTTCCTCTACCACTCATTTCCCAGAGCCACAGTCAGCTGTCAGGTTTGCTGCTCGGTCTCATCTTCCTCAGAAGTGCAATCCACCATGCAGGCAGGGCAAATAAAACCCCTTGTGTGCAGCCAAATAATTCGTAATTTCTTTTCAAATGATTTTTTTTCTATCTTCAGCTGCCACTGTGTGCTATACTGGCAAATGTAATGCATTCATTCACGTTATCCTGATAAACATGTCAGCAGATTTGGGAAAGCAAATTCGTTTCCTTTCTGCCAAAGCCAACCAAGCCTGTGTTTTCCTTTTGACACAGAAGTGTGGTTTGCTGAGATTTACCAACAGTTACTGAGCAGGATTTCAGTCCCCATTCAAATTCTGTCTATTTTTGGATCTAGAATTTAATGGTAACATTTGGTCAGCTTAGAATGCCTGTAGCTAAGAAATTTCTTATGTTGTCAATTAGAAGCTTCATTTCTTGTGACTCTCCCAAAGCAACTTGTTTTCATTATTAACATAATATAATCTGCTGTGTATTAAAGTCTTGAGTTCTACCATGTATCTCTAACAGGCTGCACAAAACTGCCTTTATATCTAAATCTTATCTACTACAGCTAATTCAGAATAAAACCTGCAGCTGTCTGTATTGCACTGCTTGCAGACTGAGAGCCCTTCTCCTGCCCTCTCCTGCCAGTACAAACTGCCTCCCCAAGCCAGAACGGTCACCAGTGTTGTGGGAGCAAGAAAAGGTCTCTTCCCAGATGCGTCCAGGGAATGATCATGCAACAGCCCTGCTCCTCCTGCCTTGCACCAGCCCAAATCAGATCAGAACCACGCACTTCCAAAATAACATCCAGACAGACATCTTCTGCTTTGTTCTGTAATATGATGCACTCAAGGCACTAATCAGGCATTGTTTGGATGCTAATTGCTTGGCAGCCCTATTTGCCTTCAGATACCTTGCTATAGCAGTGGCTTGAGTTTATTTGTTTCATTTAATCCATGGGAAGCAGTTGGGTAGCAGCCAGGTCTGCCAGGAGGTGTTTCACGGCCCCTGTAGCATCTAGGGCAGAAAATAACACACAAGCTTCAGGTCTCTGCAAACAAAGCATTTCTCCTGGCTTACCAAAGGCATTTGGGATCCATGGAGGTACAGCTTATGGCATGGGAAATGCTGCCACATGCTTCCTTGCCACAGGAAGGTGACGTTGCTCAGGTGGAGCTGCAGAGTCACCCTCAGAGCCCATGGGCTGCAGTCAGAGCATAGACAGCCCTGAAAGAACCTAACGTGGCATGAACAACAAGGAAACTCTGCATGAGTGGAGATGCACAGTATTAACTGCATCATTAGTGTGGAAACTTTGTTTAAAGCCAGTAAGTCTTCCTCTAAACAGGAAGACTGGAAAGGCTGAAATGCCAAATTCCTGTGGGAGGGAACTGTAACCTTTCTAACTCTGCTGTTATCTCTGTGCGAGCCGTGCCATGCAAAGTTTTGTTTTCCCAACACGTGGATCGACGTGTTTGAGGTTTCAGGGGGCAGAGCAATTTGGGCTTTCTGCTCTGCCTTATGATGATCAACCGAGAATAAAGCAGACTCAGTGCAGTGCTCCAGACAGCGTGGTCTTGCTGAAGTCTGTGTCTGAAGCAAGCTTATTAAGGATGGCTTCCATTAAACCCAGCCATTAATGGCTTCCCATTAAACCCATTTAACTTGAGATCAGACAGGGGCTCCTGGGCAAGACCAAACAAAGACCACTCCTTAAGTTCTAGACCAGCAGCTCCTCTAGGGAAGCAGCTCCATCTATGCACAGCATCTTGAAGATTTTGCCTGTGCCATGTGTGTCTTTATTAAACGTATATGTTTAGATCCACTTATCATTTCTCTGCTGCTGCAAACTACAGAATAATTGTTAACTGACATGTGCTGCAGAAGCCAAACAGGAAAGAGTGAATTTCCTGTGGCAATTACTTCTAATCAGAGATTTATGCCAGCATCCTCGAGAATTATCCGAAATAATATTTTGAGTGACTTTAATGATCAGAAGTGAGTTGATCAGACTATTTTCCTCAGGGAAATCAAAATGCCTCACAGCAACAGACCTACCACCACTAATGCCCAAAGCTTACTTACCCCCTGCTCCTTCCTCCAAGACCTGCATCTGCCATCCAGAAACATTCACCTGGTGGAGAAAGGTACACTGGGTCAGGCCTTGGAAGCAAATTGCTGGAACCAAATGGGTTTAAGGAATTCAGGATAATAATTTAAAAATCACAAAGGTTGTATGTTATGTTGGATCAGGGACAGTTGAAGCTGATTTATAATATACACTACCAACTTCCAAATAAATAATAATTCTTAGTGGATTTGTCACTTTCTTGGCTAAACAGTGAATAATTGGAGAAAGTCCAAAGATTGATCCAGAACATTATTTACTTCTATTGAACAAAAAAACATGTTTTATTGGAAGGCCATGACTGAATTATCCTGATACTTTTCTTACAAAATTTTTCCCTGAGTCATGGCTAGCATTTGTGTTCAAAAAGGAAGCTGAAGTAATTATTCTAAACAATAGACTTGCTAAACATCATCTTAGTATAGGAGCTTGAGATTCAAATTTTGTTGTTGAACTTTCTGGCCAAGCCAGGCTTACTGTTCTTGAACAAAACTACCACTTCCAGGTTTTTGTTTTGCTTTTTTTCCACTTGTGAATACAAAATTCTTCCACATTCTTCCATCTGCACAGGAAAATACAAGCTCTTCCTTAGTTGGTAAAAATGACTTTTCTGTGTGTAACAGTATTTTCCAATTCTGCCATCAGGAAATATAGAATCATGAAATGGTTTATGTTGGAAGAGACCTTAAAGCTCCTCTAGCTGCACTGCCCCTTCCATGGGCAGGGACAACTTCCAATAGACCAGGTTGCTCAAATTCCATCCAGCCTGGCCTTGGACACTTGCAGGGATGGGGCAGCCACAGCATCTCTGGTGAGCAGGTAGACCCTGCTGCATGGGCAGGAGCTGCAAGGACAGAGCTTAGCTGGCACCTGGGCTCCCAGAGCAGTTTAACCAGTTAAGATTGTACAAACACAGCTCTTCTCTGGAACTAGGTTTAGATGTTTCCAAGGGTAAGCCAGACCTCCAGCAGGTATTCCTCACGGTATTTTGGTTTTATATATATGAGATTTCTTAGAGAATAGTCTCATCAAAGAGCTGTTAATGAAACCTCTCAGCCTTAACATCCCAAAACTGCAGGAAATGCTGGAATGGTAAACAAATAACTATTTTCATAAAAACAGTCTGTGTGTTGTGCTGTGCCTCTGTCATTGACTACACGCCTCACCTACAAGGTCTCTTAACAGCCTCTGTGATACTTTGTTGTTTGGCAACTACAGCCAAAGAACTGCATGCAAAGGCAAAAGCTCAGGAGCAAGTGCCTATGATGCCTTGAGTTTCAGCTTTCATGTTTTCCAGATTCTGTGCTGCCCAGGGGTGCAGTTCTGAGCCTCACATTAAGTAAGCTGGTAAGCTCTCTTCACAGAGTAGGGAGACAAAACAAATCCTTTTCCTGATGAAGACCAAGGACAACTTTCACCCCAACAGCACAAACAAGGGTGGGCTGAAGAAGGAAAACAAGAAGGATGAGACCTCACAGCTGAAGCTGTAATTGGACAATTAAACCCCAAGAGTGAACGGACCAACACTTATAAAAGTGTGAGACCTCGTGACCAGTTAGACATTTTGTGACTGTTTTGGGTCCATCTTGAGTGTAGCCCTGGTCAGGCTCTTGCCTTGCCCAAGGTGTACCCTAAAGTTCTTTCAATAAATATCTACTTTATTCTCTAGTGCTGTCCTGTCTCTGTTCCAGGTCAGCCCTCCCAGCTGAGAAGATAGCCAGCACGGCTGGGCTATCCCAGCCCCAACAGCATGGCTGGGTGCCTGTGCTTGCTAGGATGACACCAGTTTCTACAGGAGCATAACATGTAACATCAACAGCCTGGAAGGGAGCAGAGAATTGAGGGAGGAACTAGAAAAAGAAAGTCAATACTAGCCTGTTCTGCTTTATAATGAGGTGTGTGGGGATGCAAATGAGGAGCAAGCTTTATAACTGAGAGCCACAGGTAACAACCAGCACTTTGTAGATCCTCCTTTGTGCCATCGCTGCCTGCAATAAGGGACTGAGTGGGGAGCTCAGCTAAGGACTGTTGTTGAGCTCTGGAGTTCTCCTCCCATGTGGACCCAGAGCCCCTTGCAAAGCTGGGGAGGCTGAGGAACTGCTGATGAAAAGAGCTGACTGAAGGACTGCACCTCGCATGGAGAGCATGGTGGATGGGTCAGAAATGCTCCTGCAGGTCTCTGTGTTGCCTTGGCTCTGATGCAAAGCACCTCTCCTGGCTTGCAAATGTCATCTGGGAGAGGTTCATCTCTATATAGAAGATGAAAGAACTGCTTTCAAAGAGGAAATGTGCAAATTAGAGCCATAACTGCATTAGGCTGGGAGTACAACTTGCATTTGGATTATTTATGTCCCATGTGCTTTGTCTTGATCATACTCATTACAGCAAGTACAGTCTAGGATTGTTTAAACTTGGAGTCAGGGCAGCTGAACAGCAGCCTCTGGGCAGGGGGGTCTTGTGGCTACTGTGAGCAGGTTGGAGGGAGGTGGCACTGGCTGTGGCTTTAGGCTTGCTTCTGAATCACACATGCTATTTCAGGACGATCACAGAACAAAAAGACACAAAGAAGCCACACTTTTGGGTTGGATTTTTTTGTTTGTTTGTTTGTTTTGTTTTGTTTTGTTATTTTTAATGAATTCTTGCCTGATATGTTGTGCTGTCTCTTAGTGTCTGTACCTTGCTCAGACTGGAAGATCCACAGAGACTCCAAGAGCTTTTGCCTAGCACTGTTACACAGAAAACAGAATGGATATTGCTCTGACCCGCAGACATGACACATCAGGCCCAGCCACAGACCTGTCCCTTCTTCCTCCAGAGCAGCTGCTGGGTGCATCTCTGCTGACAAGGATGATGGAAGAGCAGCTGATCTTGTTGGAATCCATCCCTAGAGCTGCTCTAAGCACCCAGGGAAAATAACCAGTGGGTTTGACCCATCCCAAGGTGGACCCCTCTTAGGGTAGCTGAAGTGTTTCTGGGCATATGCCCTTTATTTATCCAGATGAAAATACTTGGGACACATCTGGAAGCTTCTTGAGATAGTGCAGATCTGTGGAGTTACAGCAAATAACTGTGTGTAGCCCTTGGCAAACACAAGTTAAAACTCATGGTGGTGCTTTGCTTGGCTGCTGATCTTGAACACACACAGCTTGCTACTGAGCCCTTTCACGGCCACATTGCCACAATCAGCACTTTGGTTTCTGTTTGTTCAGGAGCCTGTGGGGAGGTCAGTGAGCACTGCCCTCTGCTCACCACCTCCCAGGGTACACTCCTTGCCCACTGCTTTAAATAAAGTGATATTTGGGTTGGGGTGATGTCTTGGTTTGGAAAGACAGGTATCTGCCAGGGAAACTGAGGTTCCCCTAGGATGGAGAATACCAACCCCTCGCACCCCGACGAATTATAATTTTGCAATCAAGGGCTCTCAGGCGAAAATGTTGGGAATAGGAATAACAGTTCTTTACTAGGAGGTTTAACAATACAAATATGATAGGAAACAAAACCACCCAACCAAACAAACAAATAAACAAATAAACAATAATTTTAGAAGAAAACCCTGACAAAGTCAGAGTTTCAATCTGACCCTGTGATTCAGGATGTTGATAACAGTCCAAACGTAAACAGTCCAAACACTTCTGGAGTGGCAGACGTGATCCTGTTGGAGCAGAGATGATTCTGCGAAGAAACCGGTTCAGGGACGGCGAGGAGGGAGACAGGATGGCCAGCACAGGAGACGAAGAAGCTCTTCCCACACCGCCACGAAGGAAGCGCCGCGCACCCCACTCCTGCAGCAGGGCCGAACCGCCAACCCCCGGCCACCCCCCCCTCCCCCCCACCCCCACCGCCAGGGCATGAGATGTATAGAAATGCAAATGCACCGCACAGGCTGGGGAAGGTAACAATGGCCTATCAAGGTGGGTCATCAGGCCTCAAAACAGATGTAAATAGAATACACAAAACCCAGCTCCACAACCCAAGACAGGTGATCATTTCATTTTGTAGGGAAGCAGTTTGCACTGTAAACAAGGAGGAGACAGAACAAGTTTAGACTTAAGTGGAGACACGGAAACTATAGATTACTATTCTACTGTCTTGCTGCTTGAAATGAGAGACTTTGGGGTTTTTTTTACATAGCAGATTCAAATGTAGGCTCCTGAGTCTGTATTTGGATATTTACTCAAGGTCTGCGAGTACTGAATACCCGGAATGTCCCAATCATGTAAAACAGGATGTTTCAGGGGTGAAGAAAGGACCAAGGTGCTCAGTCTTTTTTATGAACAGACTAACTATAGAAGAGAATTCTAACTTTTGGCTTGCTTATTTTTATAGCCAGAGTCTGGAAGCAGGTTCCTTTTCTGAGCTGAGCTTGGAAAATGTGTTAGGAGTGTTTTCTGCTTTCCATATCAGGAAATGTTATTTGCATCTTAGACTCTTTTTTTTTTTTACCCTTTTAAAGAGAGCAGAAAAGAGCCTTTTCATGTGGCAACGAAACTGCAAACTAAGAACTTTATTTCCTATTTTAAAACAAAACCACCGTTTTTATATCTGAACCGTCTTTTTCATGGTGGAGACACTCTGTCCAATTGGTTCTGTGTTAACTGTTACAATCTGGTTAATTTTAGTCTGTGTAATGCTTAACACTAATATGCTCTTTGTGCCCTGGCCATTGCACATACCAAGACTGAGAATGTTAAAATACTTTTGCATTTCTTTCAGGGCTGGTCCCTCAGTGCTCTGGGAAGGCATCTCAGGGATCAGTGGAGACAAGCTGGCTGGCAGAGAAGCCAGTGCTTTTGACTGGCACTTGAGTTTAGAGCCTGAACTGCCACATCAGCAATGGCAAGTCCTAGAGGAAAAGCTGTTGCTGTGGAGGAAGAGCAGTGATAAGAGGGTATTGCTGAGCCTGAAGCTCAGGGTGATATCTCTCAAGGATGGCCATGGCTGTGACACAGAGCTGAATATGCCTCGAGCCATATCCAGAGCACCTTCAGTTAGAGGAGCCCAGCAGATCATGGCTGAGCCTGCCAGGCACTGACCTGACAGCGTTGCTGTGGATATCCCCATGTGGGAATGAGGAATAAGCCCTCAGGAGCTCCCTGTGCCACACCCCAGCCCTGATGCTCTACAAGCTTCTGTGGGTTGCTGGGCTAAAGTGGTACAATATGCCCTGGCTACCTTCTCCTGGTCCCAAAAATGCCACTGTGAGGCCTGAACTGGCTCCAAGGCCAACCAGACAGCAGAGTGCTGTCTTGTACTCTTTGAAGCACCATCGTCCCACATGCTGTTTTAGAAAACCCAGTTCTAAGAAGCTGGATTCAATAAAGAGGAATTGTATTAGCAAGATCTGAGGTAGTCACCAGTTCCTGAAATGTGCTCTATCTTTGCCAAGACAGAGCAGATCCTGCAAAGAATGTTACCACAAACGAATATGTTTTAATAGAGAAATTTTCAGATAATGTGTGGTGGAGAAGCAGCTCAGAGCTGTATGGCAAAAGCACAGGGCAACATTGGCAGAGGTGCTGCATCATTTTACAAAGGGACATGAACTTTTTTCTCCTGCTTGTATAATTTCAACCCAGAATTGCTGTGTCACTATCACACAAGTTTTGGTCACCAGGCCCTAGGAACTATGAATATGAAGAAAATTTCAGCTGACAACCATCTTGGAAGGGTTGCTGGCAGTCTCTCTAGTAGACTAACACTACCAACCTCCCCTTGATGACCTGGCTCCTCAGAAGTCCTTTACAGAAAAATCTGTCATCAGTGCTGCAGAATTCAGACAAACACAGGAGATCTTCCTTGGTCTTTAAGGCAAAGAATATGAAAAATGTCTCATTAATGTACTAATTAATAGTAATAAATTATTCAAGACTTACTGCTATTTAAAGCCAAATAGGTGGCATCAATCACATCTGGGAATTCTACACGTGGCTGAATTCCAAACAAAAATAATGGATATGGGATGACATTTTTTGGAAGACAGACATGGGCTTTACATTCTCATTGAGCATCTCCTGTATTCAGCCTGTCACTGCTGATTTTACTGCAGCATATTTTGTAGAAGGCCAACAGCCACTCTTTCTGTTGCTGTTAATGTAATGGAAAAATTTACATTCTTTCTATTTTGATGATTACTTAGCTTCATTACTAGCTATTTGCACCTTAATGTCAATGTTACCATTTTAGGTCAATTTTAAAAGTGCTTGGTTGTTAAAAATGCATCCTCATGTAGGCAGACTGTGATGGAGTCACCCTCCTTTCTCCTCCTGGATAAACAGACTGCTCAGCTCTATGCTCTCATGCTGAAGGCATGTTTCTAGATTGCAAGCAATTTTTGTGGCTCTCCCTTGAACTTCTTCCAAGCACTGAGCATCCTGGGATATATTCACATCAGAATGGAAGGTGCTGAGTTTTGTTCGCTTGGTTTTCCCTCTTCCACTCCCTTGGCCAGTAGAGCCAATTTCTGCTTCATATGCTCAAGTACCAGTCCTGCATGGATCTCAGGTTCAAGTTACCATGGATTATTTGAGTGACAAAAGCTGCGTGTCAGTTGTATGCCTAGCAGGGAACCATTTTGTTTTCTAAACAGTTTCCACAGAAAAAGGGGAAGAGCATTTTAAAGCAGGACCTGAGGCTGGCAGTGAGGTTTCAAGCTGTGCCAGCACAAGGTCTGGGTTTTCATCAGTCTAGACAGTGGCCACCACATCTTGCAAGGGTGGTTGGGAAGTACCAGTCCTCTCAAACCAGAGCAGCTCACCAGCACTCAATAACGTCACTTGGATTTTTTTTTTTTTTTTTTTTTTGGTTGGTTTGGTTTGGGGTTTTTTTTGAGGTTGTTTTTTTTTGTTTGTTTGTTTTTTTTTGTCCCATTACCCAAGAAAAAATTTTGTAACAATGAAAATTACCCAGGTCTAACAAATCACCTGCCTTGAGCACCACTTGTCAGCTCCTCTGTCATTTTCCTGCTTTACTAATAATCTGTTCTCAGTCATGTGTGTGATGGATGGTCAGGGATGGGGTGAGCTCAGCTGCTCCAGTCTCAGCCCACCTGATGGCCAGGAGCAGGGAGCAATTACCCCAAGCTGAATGGGGCTGATGACTCAGAGCCCTCTGTTATTACATTCCCGAATTTCAGGAGTTAGAAATGCTGACGGAGTAGTTAATTAGTCTCCTTGTAGTGCTTTTTTGCATTGCTGCCTAGGACAGGCAGATGTAGAGGGTAAACTACAGACCGTTCTCGGTGTTTCCAACAGCCCATAAATTTGAAGGAAAGTGAAACTAGACAAGAAGTTGATAAGTTTTCCAATAAAGGGCTCCACTTAAATAATAAAAAAAGCAAATGTAGCTACCTGACAACATATTTTCAAGCTTTCCATCTTTTTAGTGAGAAGATGACTGCAGTGGCATCTGCAGGATTAGTTAATACTGGTCTTCCTTTACTTTTAAATCTCATTTCATCTTACTTTTAAGCAAAAATCCATGGAAATTACTTGCAGTGGTAGTATGGTACCTTTCCAATAGCCTCTTCACAGTAATCTCCATTTTTTGAGAATGCATGATTTTAGGATGAATTCCAGTACAACAACATTTCTTGCTTTGCAGTGCTGAGGTTACAGAGGTAAAACTTCAGGAGTTCAGCAGTCTAATTTCAACCCTTGTCAGACTTGCTCATGGAGTAAATGAGGAGTTTTTTCTTCAGAGAAAGTTGTTGTAGGTGCAGGAAACTGTGAGTATGCAGTGATGGACAGAGCTGTGAGTGACTGTAAATTCAAAGCATACATTCATCTTGCTGCACAACAATTATTTTTCCCCCGCTTGCAGAAATCAATTGTGAATTTGTATTAATTTTTGAATACAACCTGGATTTGTGAAAACAAACAAACAAACAACCCAACAAAACCCAAAAACAACCCAACAACAACTTAATGCCTGGCTGAATTTATAGCAGCAGAGCAGAATTAGGAAAGCTGCAAAATCTGAAGTGTAGGCAATGGAAACTTATGCCACCTTCTCTCTCTGCCTTAAACTTTTTTCTAAGACTTCTACAAAGCCTTCTGCAAGGTAAAAAACTGTGTGATTCCAAAAATCTGGTAAAAGTAGGAAGAACTGGAACACAATCATGACAGCAAGCTAAACCAAGACAGAAAGTTTGTATTGCAAAGAGCACTTCTTATAATGCCTTTTTATTATTATTATTCAGCTGCATGACACAGTTTGTCCTGGGCCTATCAGTCACAGAAGCACCCTTGCTGGTTTCTGGTTGTTTCCAGTGATACAGGTGGATCTAGCAGCCACCAACAGGCTGCATTTCCTTTATCTTCTGGAGCACAACCACCTGCTTGATGGGAAATGCTCTTTACAGTAGACCGTATTCCAACAACCGAGACTTATGATATGTCCATAAAAGAATCGTAAAAGAAGCTGGGTGATGTTGTGATATATACTGGAAATGTTTCCCTGACATAAACAGGTGATGCTTCACTGCTTCAAGCAAAGTTGTTTTTTTTTTTTTTTCTTTTACAACAGACAAATACAGAATTGCTAGTATTTCTATAATACCAAGAGCCTCCAGACCTGATGACATGGTTAAATTTCACTCAACCAGTACTGAAACTCATCTTAAAAATAAAAAATGCCACACTAGATGGGTAAACTGCTAGAAAAATGTGACACTTTGAGAAAATCTAGGTGATTTGGTAAGAGGTAAGGAGTGTTCAAACTTGTGGAAGCTCTTAGTTCTGCCTTCACAGAATGACTGTGAATATTGTTCAATGAATCTGGGATTTTCATTTGACTGAAGTCTCTCCTACAGCAAAAATTGATGGTGGATGAGCAATTGACCTGACCTAGTGCTACAAAATGTTCACTTGAGATGATATGTTCAACTATGTGTCACCTTTTCTTGCTCCATTTGTGCAAACATTTGTGGGTGCAGGGCTTTGCCTGCGATAATATTCACAGTGGCTGCTGCTCTGACAAATCAGGGCACTTGTGAGACAGAAGGGATGATGGTTACTCTATGTCTTCCAGTATAAATGGGGTCAGACTGCTCCATGCCTGCCTGCTCCCTTCTCTTACCCAGAGACAGGTCAGTCCAACCACACAGCAGCTCACAAACAACTTGCCATCTAAAGTATTCACAGCCTCTTCACTGAGCAGTTACAGACAGCAAATACATCAATAAAAAAGTACCTGTTCATTTGAGGATCACACAGGAAGAGAAAAGCTGGCTTTATGTGGCCTGGTAAATTATTTGCATGAATCATTCAACCAGTCAAAGTGCATTTGCTAATAAAAGAGAACGGGAAAGGAGATGTGCTAGCGGCAGCAATGTGTTGTCAAGCCAAGATAAAAATGAAAGCAAGAAGTAGGGCACTTTGCTGCCTTCTCTTTCTCCCCTGCATTAGTACTCAAGGAAGTTTAGACCCTTTGAAAGCCTAAGAGCTTTGCACTCTGGCAGGAAACTCCAGAAATAAAAGAGAGGGCACTGTGTCATACCGTTCCTTCCTTGGGATTCTGGAGTGTGCACAAAGACATCATTTCTGTTATTGCACATTTCCCTTGAGATGGTGCCCGAAGGCTCCAGTGGGGCTGGCTGGTGCCACGTGAGAGGCTGAGCAGCATTTCTCCCCGAGGCCAGGGGGGCTGAGGGTGACCAGTGAACATGGCAGCTGTGCCCAGTAGCAACTGGTGAGACCTGTCCTCTCTGCAGCTGTCAAGCAGCAGGACTGTGCAAACAGTAGCTGATTTCAAACCTGACACAGAGAAAATTAGGAGCAGCTGGTGATTAAGAGGATGGAATTATCACAACAGGTTTCTTACTGCTCTGGCTGACATGATCAGCTGGATGCAGCACGCTGCCCACCAGCTGAACTGGCCAATGGCATCAGGGATGCTGCAGGTTTTTGACCCAGTGCTGGTCAAGATGTTGCTTTCCATTTGGAAATGAAATATTAGCAAAACCTGGCTGAGCATCTGCAGGACAGCATGCCTGGCCTGTGAAGAAAACAGTGTGAAGAGCCAACAGTTTTACAGAAAAGATTCCAGGCTTTTCTTTTCCCATTTTTCACCCTTCACTTGAGCTGTAGTATTTAGGATGATCACATAAGTCAGGGGATGTTTCAGTTAAGTCAGAAAGGACATTTCTGTGTGCATGGTACATCTCAATCTCAAAAAAAGCTGGAAAGAATAATCTCTGTGTATTCAACGTGCTGCACTGTTCCCTTCCTCGTGACAGCGTGTCATGGCTCACGATGCCAAGGGTGGTGGCAGCCAGACTGTGGGGCCGTTAGGAATAACTGAGGAATGTTGCCATTATCATTATACTTTGGGCCATGTATGCTGAGAAGGAGGGTTTTGCTACATGCAGCTCTGCACTGGGGAGTGTTTGGGGGCAGAACACAGTATGGGACAGGAATTCTCTGTCGCTGATAGCTGGATGTTTTTGGCCAGCTGAGCCTCAGTCTTCTTATCTGTTTTTTGAACATAAGGGGTATTAAACTCATTGGTTAAGTGTTCGAGATGCATTGGGGAAATCCCCTTGATAAGATGAGAGGTTGTTATTAAAACACTTTAAATTCCTCCAGTTTCCACTGACTGTTTTCAGTGCCTGCTTTCCAACGTAATGGGAAAAAAAAAAAAAAAAGAAGTTTGTTAATACCTTTTTCTTCTGGCTGCTCTGCTGCAGCCCTGTATCCTTGCTTTAATACTCTGTCTCTCATGCTCCAGCCTCCTTCTGTAGCCCACCACCACAGTTCACTGTTACCTCCACAATCCATCATGGTTCACCTAACCATGCTGATCATTCTTCCTAGATGATCCTTGCTCCTGGGGCCACTAGAGCATAATACCACTTGGAAAAAGACCACTTGGGAAACTACCTCCTGTAGTTCTCATTCTGATACCTGGCAATGTGAGGAGCCTTCCCCAGGGCAGCAAGTCCTTTGCTGTGCTCTCAGGGCTCCACTCCCTGGTGCTGCAGCTCCTGGTGCACATCAGCACACGCGACCTCAGCTGGGTGCTGATATCCACTACTGACAGAAGATGCATGTATTTCTGCCCAATATTCACTGTGTGCACATCAGGGTGCATCAATTCCTTATTTTATGAGAGCTGCCAGTGTTTGCTGACTTCCTTTTCTGAGGAGATGAGCCTGGAAGCACCATGCCTCCTCACCAGAGCCAGCCTCTGACCATGGCTGCTGTTTGCTATTCACACACCAGAGACCACAACTGACACTGGCTATTACATACATTATTCAAGGCAAGGAGGCAGCAATTGCATTAAACAGTGCGTGATGAAACAGTTCAACAAAGGGCAGCTCTCCTCAAATGCGTCTTAAACATCTTAGTGCACTGCTGGGATGCCTAAAATGCTTCTGAATTTACCGTATGTATTTCTTTCTTATGGGAGATAGTGTTTTTCCTAGCAAGGCACATGGATTAAAAGCACTTAAGAGCAACAAAAAGAGGCCAGTTCACTTGACAGCTGAATACAGGTTGCTCCTGTGAGAATCAGATATGAAAAACCGCCTTTGAAACAGAACTGCAGTCAGAGACAAGGAAAGGGACATCAACCCTGTGTCCTACACAAATCTGTCAGTTTAACTGCCTGTAGAAGAGGGGCAGCAGCTCCTGGGTCATGCTTATCATCAGCCCCATTTGGGGTCACCCCTGACCTTGCTGTACAGGACATGGTACCCAGCCCAGAGGACTGGGCTGCTCAGCTCCCTCCACCCATGGCATCTCATTTCCCCAGCTGCCTTTCCACATTGCTGGTGCTCCTTGCAGACAGATGGGGGTCAAGGTGATCTGCCAGAGTAAGATTTCAAACCTTATTATGGCGCACTTGTTCTCAGTCAGGATTTAGATGCCTGGCATGCTCCCTGCTGGGGCCTCTGCTTTCTTTGTAACCATTAAAATTAAAGGACCTCTGAGGGTGACAGAGAAGAGATCAGTCAGCATTTAAGGCTAAGGGAGAAAGCTGTGGCAGGACAGCATATTCCCTCCAGGCCTGCAATTTATCTCTCTTTGCCTTTGAGGAAGCCCAAGGAAGGAAACACTTCTGAGCGGGTGAAAACTCCTTGCCCCAAACTCCCATTAAATCACGGTTAAAATTTCAGAAGCTGCTGGCTTGGGCCGCTGCCCTAACCTCATGCTGAGGGTGAGGCTGCTGTGCAGAGGTTGGTTGGCAGCAGGAGGCAGCAGGCCCGGTGCAGCGCCCCGACACGCAGCACGCTGACACGCTGGGGAGCAGGCCGCACTCCTTCCAGTGGCTGTGGGCTGTGGAGCCGATGTCCCACGGGTAAGCCTGTCACAGCCACGTGCCAGCACTGCCTGCAAGGACACGGTGTTCCAAGCCACCTCTGCTCTGCTATTTCCCTCAATTGACCCCACGGCAATTTCCCAGCTGGAAGCAGCTCCCTCACACCCAGTCCTGACAAAGTTATCACTGAGTTCAGGGCCATTAGCACCTGATTTTTTTTTTTTTTCCCCCCTCTGGAGTTTCACAGCTTTGCAGCTGATCAAATCTGAGCAGGGATGCATTTTGCAGAGACGCCCTCATTCTCCCATCCCTGGGAGCCGCCCCAGGGCCCTGCCCCCAGGCTGCAGTGGGGCAGAGCACTTTGAGGGACCTGCATGGCACTGGAGGGCTCATGAGCTGGATGGAAAAAATGTTGAGCTGTGGGAAGCAATGATCTTTCAATAAGCATTGAAAAGTGTACAGTCAGACATTTAAGAGCAGCCCTGGCAGAAAAACAAAGAGAAACTCTGGGTGAGCTAATCCAAAAACAACAAAAGAAATTTTCCTTTGCCCCTCCTGGGTTAGAGCTCTGCCTTTCCGTAACTTCAGCCTGTATTGCTGTCTCTTGCACGCACCCATCTACTCCTGCCCAAAAAGGGCCCAGAAAAGAAACCAGCTCTGCTGGGGAAACACTGATTTGCAGATTTTGCAAGAACACAAGAGGAGAAAGAAGTGGGGAGGAAAGACATGAGATGGCACCCAGCACAGGGTGGGACAGCCTGAGAAGGCTGCCTGTACTGCTGGGGCTGCCTGCCTCTTGCTCCCCACCTTGAACACCTCTGGCAGTGTGAAGAGAAAAGGCTGTGCAGGGAATGGAGGAAGGAAAGACGTCTGGGGAACTGTTAGTTGAGCCTAGTTTAGTTAGTCAGTTGAGCTTAGTTTAGTAACTTGTAATCATAATATGTCATGAATGACACAGGACATCGTCTCATGAACAACTTGGCTTGTGCTCCCAGCCCAGACTGGACAGGGTTTGGTCTCCTAAATACATGTATTTGGTAAGGAAGAAAAGCTCACCTCCTGCCATCCTTTCACAGAGGCCTGAAAATGAGGATCCTATTTGCTTTTGGGGTATGAAAGGTTTTCCAGAGCAAGTGCCAGGAGGGCTGTGATGACTCCATCTCTAAGCATGGCTCTCCAGTTGGACCCTGAGCCTGTGCCCTTGGTCAGGGTGCTGTCACATGCTTCCTATCACACCACGTGGGCATTTCCAGGCAAACTCCGCCTGAGTTGAGCAGTTCCTGCCTGCCTGGAGGTTATTACTTGCAACAGCACTGGCTGCTGCAGAGAGCTGGATGTGAAAGGCAATGGCCCAGGGATCATCCCTCCTCCAGACAGCTGCTTTCTGCTCTGGGCTACACACAACATCACCACATCTACACACTGAGGGAATAACCTATGAAGATGTCTGGCAATATCTGCATGAAAATGCCCTGTTCCTCCTGCATTTAGGTGCCTGAATGCAGCAATCAGATGCAAAGCAATACTGCTTTTGGGCTCACATAGGGACACACAGCTTGTATAGCGACAGCTTTCCTGGGGCAGTTCTGATTCCCTTCCATATATGCCTACATCCCTCTACTCCCAAATTAACAGGTCATCTACAGCCTGCTGCCTGGAGCAGGCAGGATATAGGAGCACAGTCTGCCTCTCAGCTTATCCCTCATTTGTCCAGCAAAGAACATTTTTTTTTTTTTTTTTTTTTTTTTTTTTTTTTTTGGTAAAATGGACAAAATTCACGAGAAGTACAGGGTTAGGGAAATATTTTGATGTCTGGCAAAATGAGAATTGTTGTGTTTGAGGAAATCTGAAGATTTAGAGAAAATTGACATTTTTAACATCCTTTGCAATTTCACTTCTGATTTTGAAAAATGCTGACCATTTAAATAAAACTTCTAAAAAGCAAAGAATAATTATGTATGAAATAATAACTTTCCTGGAATATTTCAAGTCACTGTGGAAGATGACTTTTTAGTTTCAAGAGCTTTGAAAGAAACAAATTCCTTTGCCCTTCACAGCAGCGAGTGTGATTCATGGCTGGGGAGCTGTAGCCAGAGCAGGATTTGTCCTTCAGGACAGCCAGCAGCACAGCTGAGCTCCACAGCCAGGGGTGCATGGAGCTTCTTGGCTCAACAGCAGATCCACAACTAATGAATGATTTTTTCTGCATTAGTATATGATGGCTATTATAATATTTTCACTGTACATTTCTCTTTTACAGTCAGCAATGCCGACATACAAATGAAAACTTCTGTTGGAGAAAGGATGGTGGTGTCCAGTGTCTCTGCATGTTTATCTGCCCCTGCCCCTTCCCCAGCTTCTTTCATGGTCGTTATTTCTGTGAGTTATCTTCTTGTGCCATTTGTCAGCAGGGAAGGTCGCAGGGTTTCCCTGCTGGGTGGGACCATGTGTGGGCTCCTGCAAACCCCTTTCCTGATGTCCACTTATCTTATGAAGGAGTACAAAAATAGTCAGCAGACAACTCTTATAAGACACTGGTGTCTTTCCAGAAAAACTCAAGATGCTTTTGAGAGGAAAAGATCCTCCTGTGAACCTCCTCCCTTTGCAAAAACTGCTCCTTTGATGACTTCCTGAAAAATCCACGTGGCTCCAGGGAAAGTTCCATAATTCTGAATTAGAGAGACTTTGCTATGCAATCAAGACTTCAAACATTGTCATTTAGCAGCCTTCTGAAATAGATTATTTCAGTGTCTTTCGCTCTTCTCACAATAGCAGTAATGTGAGGAAATCTCACCAGCACAGCTGGTCTAAATAGTGACGTGTACGAAATAAAACAGGCTTCTTGTGCCTGGTACATACATCCTGCTGCTCTTGATGATTTCTAAACACAGGACACAATGAGCAAGAATTGACAACTCATAAACCATTGAAAAAGGGATGCTGGGCTATTTCTGTATCCTGGAAGTGTGCACTGTCTGAAGAAAATGAGAAGGAATAGTTTTAGTTTTGAGCTCACACCTAGCAAAATGATTTAGACAGTTAAATACATTTAAAAATACCTTGGAGGTATTTAGATTTATAGATTTTCTTTTTCTGGAATACCTGCCTAGTAACAACTTTGCATTTGTTAATGCAGACATACAAACAGCCCAAGCTCAGAAAGGCTCAGTGAATTCTTTAAGTGGGAGAAAAAAGGAGAAAATCTATGGCTCTGAATCTGAGGGAGGGTTCACTCTCTTTTTTCACCCTCCACGGACCCCCTTTCCTGTGCAATGGCTGTAGATGGCTGCAGAGTCTGCAAAGCCAGACTGTGTGTGCTCCAGGCCCTGGACTTCGGCGTGACCCATATGTATAACCCCTAGAAATTAGAACATTATACCCAGGGGATCAGCCCTGAGCCATTTCTGACAGGAGTTAATAAATGGCACAAGATCTGCTAGGGGACAGAGGGTAACAGGCTCATTTGTCAGCCTGTCCGAAGCAGTTGTCTTTTTTGTCTTCGGGATGTATTTCAGCATCTCAAATGTTTTGCAAGCTGCTAGTCCAGGCAACTGTCCTAAATTCTTGCAGACACAACTGTGGTGACTTCACTCTGGGTCAAGAGGCCACATTACGCTGCCACACTCTAAACCTGGCACTGGGGCACACCTTGAAGGATTTTGCCCACATAAGCAAGTGCAACATTATATATTCATTCATGATCTACTGAAATCAACAGATCTGCTGATACATTGGACCCTGTAAGTGGGAAGCCAGCTGTTTTCTTTTTAGAAAGATAGAATGTATCAAGAAATAGAAGAGGCTGTGGAAGTCTCTGATAAGGTAGAAACCCTTGTTATAGTAGCAAAGTCCTGGTTAGAAGATCGTTTGCATGCAGATACCAGGATCAGCAAAACCAAAGAGAATATTGGAACAGCATTTAATGATACTTTTCTGTGTGAGGATTCAAAAAGACAGCACAGAGGAAAAATATGCATTTCCTTGAGATGTGCCAAGGAAATGTTGTGCATATTCCTGGTGACTGTGCACTGTGTCAAGCACATGGTGTGGGTATCTGCCTGGGGCACAGAGAGTCTTGGGGCACAAGCCAGGGCACATTCGATGATCAAATTGTCAGGAAGAGATTTCTCCATTCAGAGCGAGAGTTCAGTGACTTTTTTTCAACATTTTGCCTCTCACCAGAATATTCCTGGCAGCAAACTTGTTTATTTGGATATTTGTATAAGGTGAATCATAACAAAGGAATCACAGACACAGCTGAAACAGGCTGCTGCTCAGTCCCTGTTCTGCAGCTCATTTTCAGAGAATGCAACTGATTTACTGTGATTGACATCCAAAATCCCACAGATGAATCAGGTGTTCGCTTCTCAGGTACAAGAGTTTGATTTTTCTGGCTATGCTGAGTAACAGGAAGGTTATTATTTAAATGGAAACAATAAGTACAAAGTAAAGAAAGAAAGAAAAAAGGAGAGTCCTGTGAGACCTTCAGCACTGGCAGCAGTAAGGTAGTTTGGCCTTTCTGCAGAGTATTAGGCCCAGCAGTGCTGCTGGACCTCCAGCTTTCTCTCTAGTGCTATGGGAGGCCTTTGCAGGGGTTAGAGAGGAGAAAGCAGCACTCACCAGCTTTCACCCCCAGCCCATGGTGGTCCCTGTTGTGCTGTAGGACTGATGCTGGCTGCTGGTGATACTTTAGTAGGCTCTGTGCAGGTTTTTGGTACTGTGGCCCAGATCCAAAGAACACAATAGCATCAGGCTATAGTTTCCTTGAACATGGTATCTACACCTACTGTCTAGCAGCATCAGGAGTGTGACAGAGCAAAGACTGCAAAGAACTCGTCTGTTTTGGTGCTGGTGCTGTGAAGGGTGATTCTCCCCTGTATTTCTAGTCCAAAACCCAACCTGCATTATCTAGAAGATCCATCTTAAACAGCACAGAGTACACCCTTATTTAGCTGCAGATACATATGATTTGGAGATCAGATGCTTTGTTTAGAACAGAAGCCGTGGTCATCACAGGGTGCCTTCTGTAGAGTTGTTCTACGGTGAGGTTACGATATTGTATCCCCAATCATCTGTTTGGTTTATGCTGGATATTACATTCTGTACCTTTAATATTGGGTCTGAGAGTAAAAAAGGTGGGGAGAAGAATGCAGTTTATTTTCAGAAACCTTCCTTCTCTGGCCTGGCCTTGAGAGTGGGAGTCAACAACACACAGACATGAGATGGAGAGGTGGTTTTTTTCCTCTCTCTTTTGCTTTTCTTTTTAGTTAGTTAGTGTAGCTAGCTGAGGTGGAGAAGCTTCTGTTTTCTTTTTTTTCCGCTTTATTTCACCTTTCTTTGGAAATGTTCAAACCTCCCCTGAGGACTGAGGACCCGGGGGGTGCTGGAGGAACCTTGCACCTGGAACCCACCAAAATCTACCCTGTGCAGCAACTTTTCCCAGCGCCGGAGGAATTGAGAGCAGAGCAACCACCTACAGGAGGGACTTCTTTCCTAATTTGTCATCTCTCCAGAGCAGCATGAAGTTCTTGTCATCTGGTATTGTTCAACTCATTGTGCTGGGGAGTGCTTTGCTGGTTTAATAAACAGGTTTCTTTCCACTTCTCTCTGAGGAGGTCCCTCCCGAACCAGTTGGGGGAGGGGAGGGAGGGCTCTCTAGGAGGTTTCCTCCTAAATTTGCCCTAAACCACTACAAGAGTGAAGGAGGGACATGGCAGGAAAAGCTTCTCAGACTGCACTGGGGAAAACTGTGTGGCAGTGCTTGGGTTGTGTCACAGGTTTGTGCATGCATTGATTTTGAGGGCCAGGTGTCCAGCAGCAGTACAGGGATGTGGGAGCTCCCCACTGCATGGGACCTGGCTCATGGGTCATCTCCCAGGATTGCTGTGTTGGACACTGGGAAGAGACAGAAGGGATTTCTCCTCTCTGTCACCTCCCTACCATGTGCAGGAGTTTGCCCTCCCCTGGAATGGTGTTGTTGAAAATGAAAGATAATGGTTCAAGGAACTTCTGGCATTTAGCTTACCATAACCTAAAATCTTATCAAGATCACAGTGCCTCTGATACAAAAAGCCATTATGAAGTTGTTTTTAAGGCTTGACTTCCTTTGCCCTCCAGTGGATACAGTCCAAGGTAAAGTCCAAATTGAGACTAGGTGAGAGATATGTTTTTCTTAATGCTGACACTGCTTTTCTAACACATCTGAAGCTTTGCTGTGGGGGTAGATGTTATCTCTGAAAGCTGCCAGTGCAGGGTGGGACACCTTTCCTGAGTGCTCCCCACCAGGCACCATGATCCTTAGGATGCATGGCTATCACAAGTGATGGCCCCGGGAAGGGAAAGAGAAAAAGCCTGTTTGTACCAGGATCTGCTGTGCTGGAGCCCTGTACACACTCACGCTTGCTCTTCTCATCCGTACTCTATGTAATCAAGTCTTGAATCTAAAACTGCTCTCCAAAACTTTTAATAACCAAAGATCTCTCTTAATTCAGTTGTTTGCTTCATGCTTTAGCGTTGAAAAAGTTGTATTTTTTTTTTCAGAACAGGGCCAAAGAACTGTACAGTGAGTTCCAAGTGTTCCCCACACAAAGGACCTGAAAATCACTGCTACAAAGTCTGCAGGGTGGGGAGAAGGGAAGGAAAGGGGCCACATGTCACACCCTTTGCCCCTCCCTGCGCTACCACCCTCGGGCTGAGCTGCCCCTCACTTTGCAAGTGCTAAAGAGCAAGTCCCACTCAAAAGGAGATCAGGCCCCAGGTGTGTCTGGCACCATCCTACCCTAAAAAACACAGAAGCCAAAAACCCCAGGCTCCCTTGCTTGGCACATCCGTGGCTCCTGGTACCAATAGCTTCTGAGCTGCTGAGCCTATCTTGCTCCATGACAAAGAGGCTCTGCTTTTTGATTGCTGTCTCCAGCACTGGATAGTCCAAAAACTAAGCCAGAGGGGTTTATTGGATATGAGCCTTTGCCAGATACAAATGTTAATGAACTCTGGCACCCACTGCTATTTGCAAGTGGGTGATTATATGTTTATAACAAACATGCCATCAGTTCAGGGCGGTCAGGAACCTGTTTCATCACGTGCACACTAGGACACAGGTACAGGCTTGAGCTGCCTCCTTCTTAAAATCTTTAATAATTTTGTTTGTCACCTGGGTAGTCTTGGATCTGCTGCTCATGAGTCTCACATCTCCCCTTCACGGAACGAGTGCACTAAGGCATTTGGGGAGAACGAAAAGTATGTTCTATAACATAGGACAACTACAGCTGAAAAACGTGTTTGACTCAACTTCTTCTGTTTTTCCCTTTGTTTCACCTGAGGACCTCTGTAACTATTTGAATTTCCAATGAAAGATTTTTAAATGCATTTTTTCCTCTACGAGTAACCTTAAGTACAAGGGGAGTTAAATACAGAGTTAGGAAATACAGGAATGTTCAGGTTGAACGAAATGCTTCTGATTGCTCAAGATTAAATATTTTTCTCCTCCCTGTCTTGCTAACCTTGCTAACATGTTCTCTTTCTGATTTGTTTTGACCTCTGAGCTGACAAATGCTCCCTCCTCTGTGCCCACTTGAGGGGACAGTAGGTGCACCTTTGGTAAGTTTCTTGTTTTTTCCCAGCGCTCTCATTTGCCTAGAGCTCTTTAAATTCTTTATCTCTGCTTTCCAGCACATTTTCTCCCCTGTCAGGTGAGAAAAGGCATGCTCAACACTGTGATGGTGGAGGCAGCCATGCTGAGCCCTGTGGGCAAGCTGAGCTGTGGCAGAGCAGGCTGATGGAGCTGCGGAAACCTGCGGTCTCCCTGAATGCCAGCATTGAGGTTGCTTTTAGGAGAAAAAAGGGACACTTACACTTTCCCTTCATGGATTATTTTTTTCCTTGTAAAAGAGCCAGTTTGACCTTAGCAGGTCTTCTTGCACATCTCACCTTGGGCAAAGCCAAGGCCATGGACCTGCATTACCCTTTATACCTTTCTTGTAAGTACTCGCATGGCAGATGGGGTCACAGTCCTCCCTTATCATGAGTTTTATATCACCTACTAATTTGCTAGGTCAGAGAACTTATTCTGTCAGCCTGAATGGGTGGGCAGCAGAGGAAGAGACCCCATCCCCATCCTCCCACACAGAGGGTGAGCATGGGAGGAGCTCCAGCTCTCATCCCCAGAGAGTGGGTGGCTGCCTTGCTGCATGAATGGTGCCTGGTTGCATGGGTGTCCCTTGCCATATTGCAGATCAACTCTCACTCCTGAAAGCATTGTCCTTTTGAAAGACATCAGCATTAAGAGGATTTTGAGCTCAGCAAAATTTTGGAGATACATTGTGACAAAACAAGGTTCCTTGCTTTGTGGTTCACTTCCTGCTCTTTGATGGATTCCTGACACTGTTCACTCTAGGATGGGTGGTTATCACAATCTTAAAGCTTCTCTCCAGATCATCAGGGACAGCCAAAAGTGGCAGCATAAAGATACAGGCCAGCAGACTGATGTGTGGAAGTTTCAACATCTACATTGGTGGCTCGTCTAATTCTCCCTCTCAATCCCTCACCACGGAGTATCGCCATCCCTGATCCTCCTGCCAGTGCCTCCTTAGGGTACAGAAATGTCATGGAAGTGTCCTCATTGACAAAACCATAAACATGGGCAGTTTTACAGGAGAGCTGGTGTATTATACATACAGCAGATAATTGTGCTGCTAGCAGAGAGATAGCACAGGCAATAAAAAGTAAACAGAGTGTGTTTGCCCAGCAGCTTGTGGACTCACGGCAGGCTGCTGGAGGAAACAGGGAGCAGCTCAGATCAGCTACTTCATGGTCAAGGCCAGATAAGCATTAAAGGAGATCCTGGGAGGGGATCTGCAGACAGGTGGGACCCGGTTGGGTAGATCTGTGTTTGTGGTCCTCTATAGACAACTGCTGCCTGTGGTCTCAACCATCCTGCTAAAATAGGCCTTGAACTGACCACATGGGACTTCTCCCACTGCCTGTTTTCTTCCACAGTGGACATGATGTGAGGAAAAGGGAAGAGAAGGCCGAGGCAGGTGCAAGCAGTAGTATGGACTGTCCCCAGCTGAATCATGATTTTCATACAGCAAGAGAGGAAGTACTACACCCTTTCATGAATAAATTATGCTTTTAATAATAGCAATGAAAAATCAGTTTCATTGGGGGCTGAGGGCTGAGAGGAGCAGCACCCCATGCAACAGGTGATTCCTGGCTGGCCACATCACAGGCAGCTGCCTGTACCCGTGGTCAGCATACCCAGCTGTTGTTCCAACAGTTGTGTCATTCTAATCCCCTACCACGTGTTAGCATTCCCTTGGCGTGCCCAGAGCTGCCAGCAATGGCTGCAGCTCCACTGGCTGCTGGCTGGAGCAGCTGGGGAAGGGTGGCCTCCAAGAAGTCTTTATTTTCATGCTGATAAAGATCAAAGTTTTTCTCTCCAGGGTTTCACAGCAGTTCCCACTGTAGAGGAGGGCTTGCTTGAGAGCTGAGTGGTCTGTCCTGGGTGGAGGCAGTGGCCACTCAGATAAAGCAGAGCTGCCAGTGATGCCAAGGGCAAATCGCAAAGAGCAGTTTGGGGCAGAGGCGCTGTCAGCCCCTGGCAAATCAGTGGCCAGAAGGAAAATCTGTCACTAAAGGCCACCCAGATCACAGCATGTGTGTCACCCAGGGACTTGTCTGCAGAACACACAGATTTGTGTTGCCATGACCTTTCACAGCCCATCACCCTCCTGTGCCCCTTGGTGATGTCACTACTGCCTCCATAATCATGGTTCTGAGAGTCCACCTGTGTGGGTCAGCACCCACTGTGTTAGATGGCACATGGCCAGGGGGGATAATCATCATTATCGCAAATTATCTAAATACTCTGAATAAACAGGGAAAGCTGATGGGTAGACACACAGTGCTGGATTCAAGGAAGTGGCACTGTTCAAGAAGAGTTCAAATTTTTAAAAATCATGCAGAATATTGCAAGTCTTAACAAAAAATGTTGGGCTGTGCCAAGAAGAATATCCAATCCAAAGGTTGTAAGGATTAAGCTGGGTGGTGTTAGCTAGGGTGGGACTTGATAGGGGAAGAATTAATAATTCTGTTTTGCTCACTTAGAGATTACTGTCATGATGAGAAGAAGATGCCAGGGTCTGAAGCTGACATTTAAACCCGAGGAATTGTGTATGCACCAGAAAGCTGCACAGATGCAGAAAAACCTTCCTCCCAGCTGGGGAAGTAAAACCATTACAGGCTTGTTTGAATTGCAGGGCAAAGGTTTTATTTAGTGTGTGCTACACAGCACATCTTCCAGCTCCCAGGTCTGTGAGGCTGGTCCCCAGTGGGGAAATTAGATTCTTTTTCCCAGTTACAGGATGAGAAAATCAAAGTTTGGCTGGCAAAGCAAAACTGGAAAAGGATAATTGTAGCTGGAGTGAAAATAAATAACTCATTTTGCATCAACTTAAGGATTTTCAACACCTGCAGCCTCCTTTAAGTGTTTAACCTCACATTCAAAAAGAAGTGTCAGGTGATTGTGCTTCAAAATATTGCATTTGAATCTGTGCTTAGAATTTGTATGCCCCAGGATTTGGGATGATATGCTGAGTTTGACCTGACTCCACGTTTTCTGTCATTCACGTGGAGCAGCCTCTTCCTGGACTGACCCCATGGAAGGGACCCACACTGGAGCAGTTTTTGATGAACTGCAGTCTATCACAACCTCTCATAATGTGTGATTTCCAACTCTTTGTAAAACAGCTCTGTCAAGATAATGCTTAAGTAGTTGCATTAATACAGGAATTAAATCCACAGGGAACACACACCTTTATGATCACTTGCAAAAAAGGTCAGGTTTTTCAAGCTGCCTTCATGGGTGTCTGGCCTGACAAACCCATCAGACAGTGTTGATGTCATCACCACTAAAAATGGTGTGTTTCAAAAGGTAAAGCAAATACGAGCCACTTGTGACAGAGAAAGCTACCTCAGTTTTTCTTCCCGTACCAATTTGATGGACCATGAGCATATAATGTTTGGAAAAAACCCTCTTTTCACAGATCAGGAGGGGATATTTAGTGGCTGAAAATTGTTTTTGTGTGTTAATGTCTTTGGCAGTGCTTCGTTCTCAAATTACTTATGAGATACATGTGTGAACACAAAAACTAAGTCAATTGTAAAAGTGTTCAGGACAAAATCAAAACTAAAACCAAATGTTGCTTGCCCTACTTCTTGAAAAGAGCCTTTTATTCATAGCTGTCACAGCAGTTAATATTGGTCTGGATGGAACATCAAAAACATGAAAAGTGAGGACAGATAATGCTAAAACAACAACAACAAAAAAGCAGGAAGGGATCAAAACTCTTTCCACTGCCAAGTCAAAAATGAGTGTGGGGCAGATAAATGTTACTTTGTCCATCAGAGGAGTGCCCTGCTCTCTCTGGGTACTTGGTGCTGGCAGCTCTTAACGCTGTTTTGTCTCCATGTGGAGCACAGGAGGTGCTGAGGTTGGGAGAGCTGGAACTGCAGACACCACCCTGCAAAGCAGCTCCTGGGGACTGAAGCTGGGCTGCACATGGTCACCTCTCCTGCAAGTGTGGTCCTTGGAGAAGACTTGGACCATACAGACCTTATCAGAAGGCTGCATTTCTGAAGAGCTTTGGGCTCTTCTGCTGAGGCAGGGATCCAAAAGAGATCCTTTAAACACTGGGGTGATAAAACATGTGGGGCAGATGGTTTCTGAGTATCTTTGGCTTGGCATGGCTGAGAGAAGAGGGCCACAGTGCCTTTCTAAGAACCAGTTTATCCCTTCCCTACAGGTGAGTATGGCCAGGGCCTGGTCATTTCAGGTGTCCTCCACACATGGGAGTGGAGGGCCTCTCACTGCTCTCATCTGCCACTCTTAAAAAGAGTGTCAGTGCCTCCTGCAGAAGCAGGAGGACATGGAATGCCCTTGCTTGAGGACAACACAGCCTGTTTTCTAATTCTGCCTGTGCCTAGCCCACTAGAGAGCCCTTTTTTTTTTTTTTTTCCCATAAGAGTATTATTTTCTTCTGTTTTTAAGCCGTGTCACAGCTATGAATTCCTTTTGATCCAGCATGCCCCTATCAGTTCTAACAAAGGGAGCAAGAGTGGCTCCTAAGAGGAATTCCTGTCTGCAGCTGATGCAGAGAAACACTTTTTATGAGCTGTTTACTGTCTTTTTCCAGTAAATTACTTTTTTTATAGAACATGTTGGTCAAAACCTGCGGACTGTTGTTGGACTGGGATGTGAAATGCCAGGACAGTGTCCAGTTAAAAGTCCTGTTATGCAAATTATGTGAATGCAGAAGATGAAGTTTGTGCTCACCCACCTCATTTGGCACAAATGTCCATCAGTGCTGTGAAAGCAAATATCCATGCAAAATATGTTTTGCTATGAATTCAGAAAAAAATTACGTCAAATGAATTTTTAACTTTAATTGTCTTCTTCGTTGCTGAGCCCTCTCCCCTCAGCCAGGATGAGGTACAATGTTGCTCTGGCCAAAGAGGAATTTTTGGGACACAGAAGCTTTCTGTAAGCTCTTTTTACAGACTGTCCCAAGGGTGCACACTCCTCAGAGTGGTTGAAGCACTCCCTGCAGGACTGGGCTTGCTTTCAGAGATGGAGACTGCTTTTGGAGAAAGGTTTTATGTTTTCTACAGTTGTTGTCATCACAGTAGAGCTGTTGGTTTGTCCTCATCTCCTCCTGCCTAGGAGACATTAAGCACTAGCTACAGACTACTGGCTGAAGTGGAGGCATATGGAAAAGACTTTCTGCACTACTGGAAATAAGTGTGGTAATGATTCCAGAATGCAGAGCAGAGGGAAATTGAGCTGGGCTCTTGACACATTAAGGCCAATCATTTTACAACATGGAAATGTATTTTCTTGTTCTCTTTGAATAAAATACTCCTTGTTTTTTAAATTAAGCTTGCAGGAGTTTTGATGCTGGTGAGTCATCAAAAGTCAGTATTTAGTGGGTTACCAGCCCACAGCTCAATGCAAATGATTTCAGCAGCTGACAGTCACAGACTGCAGTGGCCCAGCTATCTAATAACCTTGCCTAGAGTCAGGCACCAAGAGAAAAATTAATTTTAACATGTCTAGATCAGCAGATCTAGAAAAAAAAAAAAAACCAAACTAGAACAGCAAGAGCTAAGCACAAGGAGTACAGTGGTGGGGTTAGGAAGGCAAAAGCATTGCTGCCAGCTGGATGCAACACTCTGCATGCTGCTGCCTGGGGAACTGATCCCTGTGCCAGGGGGATGGAGCAAAACACCACTTAAGGGGCTGGAAATGAGGTTAACTCCACTGCACACACAGCTTGCAGCTGCTTCATGCACTGTGGCTGCACCCTCTCTGCTGCTTGGGATCCTACACAGATGGGAGAGAAATCCCAGTGTGACCAGCACTAAAATTTGCTTTCCTGCAACAAACACAAGTGACAATAGCAGCAGATAAGGCTGGAACTGCCTTGGAGAGGGTAACTAGCCATATCCTACAGCAGTAGACCTGAACCACCCTAGACTGATCTTTGTTTGCCCTGTCTCTGAAATTCCTCATGTACTTCTTGTCTATCACAAGGAATTCCTTTGCTTTCAGCCCCATCCCACACACAATTACCACAAAAGTCACATTACTTTCAAGCAGTTTTCTTTCCTTCTGTGTCCTTGGCAATAAAGTTTAGGGAATGTAAAGCACGGATATGTAAATGTGAGCTAATGCACCAGTACCAGTCCATGAACCCAGATATCCTGAGGATGCTGGTACCCACCAGAGCCTTCTGGCTTTGATCAGCAGTATGGTTTTGATCAGCAGTATGGTTTTGATCAGCAGAATCAGTCCTGCCCCAGCAGTGCTCAATTACCTGGAGATGCAACTCAGGGCAAGCAGCTTCCTTGGATCTGCCCAGATCAGGGCACCTGGTCTGATCTTTGCTCTGCAGAGCACAGGAGAAGAAAACAAAGCCTTGCAGTTGCTGGGCCTGTTAAAGAAACTGCTCCACTGAGTTTGTCCCAGCCACTGCATTGGGTTTCATGTATCCTGGACCCAAGTGGAGCTACACAGGGTATTTGGTTTGGTAGGTGTGGTGCAGCCTGGCCTCAGAGCTGGGAACAGCCACAGCCTGGGCTGCAAGTCTGCAAAGCAACTTCTGTGCTAGGCAGGGTGTGAGGGAGTCAGTGTGTCACAGCTGCACCTCCACACAGGGTCCTGCTCCTGTCACACATGGCACAGCTCCTGCACAAACACACACATGGCTGGAGAGAGCATTGCTTTTAAGGATAACTTTTTTTTCCCCCTGGGTAAATATCCTTATCCAAAATCAGTGTAAGAGAATTCTGTGAGTCTTATCTTGTTCTGCAATTTTCCTGCCTTACACAGTCACTAGTAGTTCCCTATTTATTAGCACTGGCACACATCCACACCATCTCCCAAAGCCCTGGGCTTGCAGGAATGTAGACAGCCCTGCTTCACTTCCGCTCACCATAGATTTTGGAAGCTGTGGGATGACTGAGTTTTGTAGGAGCTGAAGGAGCTTTGTGCCAGCATGAGTAAAAGGAAGGAGAAGGCAAAAGGGAGAGCAGCAAAACAATAAGAAAAATCAAGGAGAAAGTCCAGAGAAAAGGAGAACAAAATAGTCACAAAGTTTTTACAGACTAGAAAGACCCAATTAGTCCAAATTAGTTAGAACCACAGAATAATTTAGGTTCTAAAAGACTTTTAAGATCATCAGGTCGAACTATAAACCCAGTGCTGCCAAGCCCACAACTAAACCATATCTCTCAGTGCCACACCTACAAGACTTTTAAATGTCTCCAGGGACAGTAACTTAACCATTTCCCTGGGCAGCCTACTTGAGTGCTTGACAACTCTTTTGGTGAAGATATGAACAAATTAATGAGTATTAGGAACGTAAGAAAAAGTGTCCTTGAGCAGCAAGAAGACTTCCTCAGTTAATAAGCACAGCCACCAGCTCTCAGCCTGCAGCAGTCTAATATAATTCATTAGCTGCCATGCAGGCTCTGTGTATCTCATTTGGACTTGAGTTAAGCCAAAGAAAGGTAGAGTGGAGAGAAAGCAAGGCTGTTGCTGCAAGCCTGACCAGCATGAAGGTCAGCACTGTGCACTCAAGACTCCTCCTTGGAGGCCCTGTTCACCCCATATCAAGCTCTTTATGCCATACAGAATTGCCTGCAACAGCAGCTCTTGTGCTTCCTGCCTCCAGTCTTGCCCCAATGCAAAACCAACTGCACGAAGTATTGACCCATGCCTATCTTGCCAAACTACCCGGCTTTTCCCCCTTTGAACCTCTCCTAACAACTTCATTCCAGGGTAATGTTGCCCAGCTCTAAGCACATTGCCAGGATTTAATAATAAGCTGCATGCAGAACATCAGGCCCTGGTAATAATCTGGTAATACTGCACACCAGAGTGTCACCCAAGATAAAAAATGACCAACTGTCAGCTACATGGCAGAGACTGTATTTTCCACAGTTTGCAGCTAGTTCTGCTTGATTCTTCTGCCCCAAACTGCCTGTGTCTGACCTTCTGCATCTCATGTTCTCTGGAAACATTCTTTTGTAAACAGTTGTTTGTACCTTAGCTAGGAGAAAGGAAACATGGATTCAGTAACTTTTCATGATCTGGTCTTGATGGGTTGTGATAAATCAAGTACAGAGAAGAGACAAAACCACTTTTTTCATTGTCATGCTGGTTTTTGGTCCATAGTGGTGAAGGAGGAGTGTTCACCCTGTTGATATGAACTGCAAATAAAATCTTAAGTCACCCAGTCTCCCATGTGCTGTGAAGGTCAGTGAGTACTCTATAAACTCAACCCATAAAAAATGTAGTTGAGGGCTGTACAAAGGCATCATGTGTAATTCTGGCTTGCCACTGATGGGTTGGAACTGAAGGGTTCTTGCAATGCTGCATGGGTGATCCCTGAAAAACTCTCCTTGACAAGAAAGAATACAATTTTAGGCACATAAAATATACACTGCAGGATGGAGACAACATGAGGCCTTGGGCAGCACCTTCACCAAAGCAAGAGCAGATGAAATAGGAGGCACTGGTGGTTTCACAACACAATCTAGAATCCCAAGAGGTGATGTGTTATCTGGCAGCCAGGACAGTCAGAGGGAAGGCAGCCTGCCCACAGCCTGGCAGGCTATTAACTTTGGTGGGTAATTTGCACTCACATGGGAAGTCTCAGAGACTTCTTTGAATTTGGATTCCCTGTGATGGACAAAGCTGATGGATAAACTTACAGATACTTATCTCCCAAAAGTTGTTTTTAAGTAAAGAGGTGTCCAGAATTATTTGAGTAAATGTTTCTAGTGGGAGGTAAATTCAATTTTCTGTACTTCAAAATATTATGCAGATTCCCATCTGCTTTCTTGCAATGGAAAAAAATAGTTCCAGATTATTGAATCTATTCACAGTACCACTCAGTTGTTCTTATTGATTGATGACAAGTGTTTTTGACATTAATACCCTACTTCTTATATTCTGTAAATGTTGTGGGTAAGTATTTGTAGAAAACAAAACAAAAGTCTAGTGGAGAACAGATGCCCTAATTCTAATGGAAGAATTTCACACCAGCTCCTTAAAGGCCTCTTTGGAACCCACATGAACTCCTACAGTGTGTCTTGCAGTTTCTCTCTCTCTCTAGCATACTGTGCATCAGAGGCACAAGTTTTTAATTGCCCTGTCAGGCTTCCCTTCCTTCTTCCTGATTGTCACCACCCTTCACTTGTGGTGATCCATGATGATCTTTATCTGTCTGTGATGACATTTATCTTAGGGCAGCTATCTTAGCCATGGGATATCAGCATTGTTCAATAACCCAGCCAAGAGCAATGATTTTACTTTTATACAATGGAAAAGCAGTACAGGAGAAGCATAGCTAAATTGCCAGATAAGAAGCTTACATTTCAACAGAGATGGTAAAAATTCATTTCAGTTCCCTAGGCATGGAGTCACACTAACATTAACCTGGCAGTGGCAAAGTCTCTTAAGGGCCTATTCAGCTTCCACTGGAATCAGTAACGAAGTCATACTGGACACAGGGCCAACTCTCCATCTGCCTGGTGATTATTATGGCAATAAATTGCATTTATAGAAATCCATATCCTTAAAAATTAAAAAAATCCAACAGTCAGTCTCCTTCCATTGTGGCTCTGTAGCCAGGACATTTTCTAACACCTGTTAAATTCACTGTACTCCGCTGAAGAGGAGAATTAATGAAGCACTGTTTAAACAAGTCTTCAAAAAGTATAACCTCTTTCCTTCCTCCTAAGTTTCTATGTGCTAATAGTTTGTGAAGTCAGAATCCTCTGTCTGCATATTTTCTACAAGAATATTTCACTGTAACTGCACTTAAAAGTCATACTAAGTAACAGTAGTGCTGTTCTAAGTCAGGTTGGAAATACCTGTCTCCTGTCTGACCCTAAGTGCTCTGTTCTCATGGCATTGTGTGGAAAGTCCCTCTGTGCAAACACTGCTCTTTGTAATTTTTGAACAGCAACCTTTTTGAAAGGGCTTTAAAAATGTCCCAAATACAATTTCAGGAATTGGCCAACACCAGTATTCCAGATCCACCCTGTGCTTCAGTCTCTGTTTAAAATCCCTGTGGGACATTTCTTAATGAGACTGGTTTTCCCCTGTGACCTTTGGCAAAATTTCACCTTCCACTGGTTACATTACCTGTGGATGCAGTGAAATAAGAATCCAACTGCCTGCTGCCAGGTGATCTTGAAAAAGTCTGTCCACTCTTTCACAAAGCCCTGAGAAAGGGAAACCAATATCTGTGTTAGAGTGTTTTTAACCATAAATAATCACCCAAGAACGTGCAGCTGTCTGTTTTTGCAAACAAGGTGTTCAGTAGTTATGTGTAAATGAAACTCCACATTTTGACATCTTACTCAGAACATGGTAATTACACTGAGTACATGATAAAAATATTAAACTGAGCTTGATGACTATATCAGGGTACTAAGGACTGGTTGTAGCTGAATGAATGGATGTGTCTACTATAGCTCGACTTTTTTTGTGCAAGAAGACGTGGGGAAATCCTAATAAGGAGGCAACTGGTAAATGTTCAATATGTTTAATACTTCACTCCCTCATTTAGAGAACAAAGACTTGCCTGTTTCACACTACTGGTTTGGACAAAAGCAGGGCATGGAAATGTGTAATCTGCATTTTCTGAATAGTCAAGATTCACAAAGATGATTTCATGTCTCCTGTTGTTTTATGTTGGCCTGGTAGCAGAAGTGGACAAGAAGAAATCCAATGTATAATATTTTTTTGCTAAAATCCAGTACCAGAATCAGAAATATTCTGTTGTGTTTGTAATGCAGTGTGAAACATTGGTTTAATCTAAACACAGGACTACAACCACAGAGCATAAAATTGAACTAATCTTTTAAATCAGTCTAAAATTACCACCCCTATCTCCAAGACTCAACCTAATAAACTGATGAATATGTAAGAGTTTCTGATATCCAATGAGAAATCCAACTGTATAAAAACATAAAAGAATGATGGGAAGAGAGTCTGATTCTTCTCAGGAAGCTGCTCTTGCTAATGTGATGAGGAAACTCCCACTGTGAGCCGTGTCGCTTCCATCATGTGGGACAACTTTATGAGACCATGTCATTTTGTGGCTCTGGAAAAGCACTGCAAAATGAATTTTCCTGGCAGTTTTGACAACAAAATGTGTTTTACCTTATGTTATAATGATCAGACTGACAGCCTTTCTGTAAAAAAATTCATATAAAAATTCATAACATTCATATGCAATTCAGATCCAGAAATGTGTACCTGTAACATTGCCAACACAGAGAACTAAGTACTCATTGCAATCAATTTCACTGGGCAGTTCTAGTTAAATATGCCCTACATTTGTTTAAGTTTGAAAGAGAAGAGAAAGAATGATCTAATGCTGGCGTGTGGCTTATCTATTAATAGTCTGTTAGGTAACTGTCACCTTTTGGCAAGTTTAATTTTTCTGACACTGGTGGAAAATAGTTAAACAGCAGAATATGAGATGTGCTTTTACATTATATGAGAGCTAGCACCTTCCATTAGTGTTACTGGCTGTTATATGAATATATCATGTTGTGCTATTCTCACCTCCAGGCGTGGGAATGTCTCATCTTTCTGGCCTGGAAAGGTTTTGGTGGTTTTTTTTTTGTTTTGTTTTGTTTTGTTTTTGTGCCTGAGTGCATATCTTTTATCTTAAAACCAGAAGACATAAATATCAGAACCCATGTTTTCTCCTGGTCCTGGTGGACGTGCCAGCATTGGCCAAGAGTGTGAAGTTTCCCATTTGGGGAAACAATGTCCCCTTTTTCTGTCCCAGGTCTGAAGTACAGCTCTGGTCCCACCTCCTCTCTGTTCACCCCCTTCTTCCCACAGCAGGTGTTTGCTTTTTCTTTCTCTGTTCAAGGCCTATTCGGATTAATTTCTATTCTCCACCACTCTTACGCAAAAAGCGTCCCTAAGGCCCTTGATTTCCTGAACCCTTCTAGCAATTTTTGGCGTGAATATCTGTGTAGCAAATGTAGAAATTAGGACAGTTATGAGGTCACCTATCCCAAATTGGACAGCTGGAGGCTGCGTGGGGAAAGGCCACGGCAACGCTCTCTGTCCAGGAGCCCAGAATAACAGGGTGCAAAGGATAGGCACCCACACTCCACTTACTCCCTGTGGGAGCCGGGAGCCTCTGCCTCCGGCTCTGCTCTCTGAGGAGCTCCTTGTCCAATGTGCCCACCGGCGTCAGCTTTCCCTGGACACCCTCAGCATCAACCCGCAGGGTTGTTCTGGGGAGATGAGGGGAATTTGCAAGGGAAGCCCAGAGCTCCTCTGTCTGCGTGGCAGGGCTGAGGCAGCCAGGGCTGCATGTGTGTGGGAAACAGGACACAGTCTTGCCGGGGAGGAGGGACACGAGCACAGAAGGAAGGGATGCCTGTAGAGAAGAAAAGATGCCTGCTTGGAGGAGAGTTGCACACAGGAGAAGAACGAGGGATGCTTTCCGGGCAGGAGTGAGGCATACGCGGGACTGGGGATACAGGCAGGGCGGGAGGGTAAACACACGCAGGACAAGAGCGATGAACACAAGAAACAACGGGAGAAGCCACGGCAGAGCAGCCCGACGGCCGCAGGGACGAGGACGGGGCGTGCCCTGGCTGGAGCCTGAGCTCTCCCCTGCCCTGAGTGACTCTGCGGCCGCCCACTGGCAGGCGCGGGGCGCGGGTGATGTGCGGGCGGGCGGCCCAATGGGGCCGGGGCGGCGGGGCCGGGCGCGCCGAGCGCGGGCCGCGGGCGGGGCCGGCGCGGCGGGACGGCTCGGAGCGGCACGGACGGTGAGTGCTCCCGGGGCTCCTCCAGCGCGCCTCCAACTCGGGGAAAGTTGCGGGTGCTCGCCCCGCAGCTGGACGTGCGCCGGCCCGCCCGGAGCATCCCGGCTGCGGCGGCGGCGGAGGCAGAGGGGTGGGCGCCGACCCTCCCCGGCGGCTCCGCCGGGCCCGGCCCGGCCCTCACTGCCACCCGGCTGCGCTGCCGACCCCGACGTGTCCCCGGGGGTCCCGGGGCAGTGGGGCGGCGGGGCGGGCGCGCAGCTCGGAGCTCGGAGCGCGGCGGTGCCGGCGGGACGCGGGGGACGTGCCCGCCGGGCACGCTCCTGCCGCCGCTCCCGGCTCCCCGCGGCGATGAAAAGGCACTTGTCTGATTCATCCCCATGGAAAACTTCACCCCCGGGCTGAGCCGAGCCGGGCCCGGCCCAGGGGATGCGCTGCCCGCGGCCGGGGCTCGGCGCTGGGATGCAGCCGCGGCTGCGGCAGACTGGGGGCTTTGTGCGAGTTGGTAGAAGCAGAACCCGGCCGAGGGGCGGGGAGGTGCCGCTTCCCGCTGTGGGTTCCCGCAGAGCGGCACTGAAAAGGGGTTCGGTTTGTATTTCACTTTTATCTTTCGTGCAGGGTAGTATTCCCAAAGCTGAGAGTGTGAGGAAATGGGAACGACTTCTCATCTAATTGAAGCGGGGTGAAATAAAGTGAAGTCGTGGGACAGATGTGTGGGTTTATTTTTATACATCTCTAATTTGGACTGGGAGAGGAAGTGTCACCCTACTCCCCCTAACAATGGCTTCTTGTTGGGAGCCTGGGAAGGAGAAGAGCAGGGAATTTTTCAGGACTTAAAGCTTCAGGCTTTCCTTTGCTGGGGCACCCTGATGCTGTCTAGAAGTATTGTAATGGATAACATCAAGTCCCAGTGCTCATAGAGGTAACAGTTCTGCAGGCATGACTGCTCCAGCTTTAAGCTTTTCTAAGTAGAAATAGTGGTGAAATGTGGATGGGAACCGATCTCCAGTTAATGCTTCCTTGTGTCAGGCTGCATGTACCTGCTCTGTAAGAGCATCCATACTTCCAAGCAGGGCATCACTTGGACTCACTGATTTCTCTTCAGGAGAGCTGCTGGTATAGATCTGAGCAAATGCCGTTGAATCTGCCTTTGGGGTTGTTATTGCTGTTACACAATTCCAGTGGAATGTGAGAGCTGGGCTTCCTGTTTTTGGTCAATCTGTAGAAGCGACTATAAAAGATAATAGATATCTCAAGTAAATTGCTTTTGCATGACAACTTGGAGCCATTGTTCAGCCAGTAACACTTGTGACTTCTCCAGTGAGCCTGGTAACCTGAGAAGCAAAACTCCTTAATGCTGGGAGACTTGTTCAGGGTAACTTTAAAGACAACAGCTGGAACCTGGATATAAAGAGGGAATAGTTACCGAGATCAGCATGTGCTAGTGCTGTGCATAATGATGTATAGAAATTCAATCTGTTTTGAAAGGAAATCTTGTGCAAAGAGGAGCTGCTGGTAGTTTGTGAGTGGAGAGCGGTGATTCAGGGGGATTAGTGGACACAAGGCGAGTCTCCTGGGTGCAATATTCTGCAGCTGATTCTGCCCTGAGGGTGTTTTGATGGCCTTATGTGGGGTGTGTGCACACACAGAGACTTAAAATTCCAGATCTGTTTGTTTGCATCTAAATAACTCTTGGGGGGGGGGGGGGGGAAGTAATACAATAATTCGTTAAATGAAACCTTTTCCAAACGCTGTTGTTATCACAGCCTGTTAATCTTGCCAACGGTTTAACAATTTGAGGATGTTGCTTGGTTGGAACCAAGCTCCTTTGAAAGGATTTTTTGCTTGTGAAAGACGAATTACTCATTCTTTGTCTGGGTTAAGAGATCATAATGTGATTATTAAACTGAGTTATTCAGTGCTAGGTATAAAGAATTGTCTTTAATCGGGGTCTTTGTTCTCTTATCAAAGTTAATCTGATGAAGTTTCCCCCTCCTGTAAAATAAGCAAACATCTCCCCAGACTGGGAATGCCCCGAACTCCAGAAACCTATTTACTAGTTTTGGCTAGATGAGCTTTGCAGTGGACGGGGCTCTGGGGACTGATGACTTCATTAGGTGTTTAGATAAATGCAGAGGAAGCCCTTCCCCTGGGGCTGCCTTACTGACTTCTCTGCTCCGGACTTCAATTGTGAGATTAAGGTGGTGAGTGAAGGAACTGCAACCTTGTTAAATGAGTTTGTGCTGAATCCACTCATGCGGGATCTTCTAGTAACTCTTTCCTGTGTTTACTTGGCTTTCTAGTGCAGTGACTTAAATGGCTTTGGAGAAGCGGAAATACAACAGTTCTGACTTTATGGAAGCAGAGCAGCGTGCTGCTCAGTGATTGATTGGAGGGGATGTTAGGGATACTTACTTCAGTAGCTGTGCTTAAGCAGCTGCTGGTGATCTAAGTGATTGTGTGCCTTGTGAACCACTCTGCACTTTTTGTGTAGTAAAGCTGCAAGTGCTCCACTTGGAACTTCAGTATGGCAGTTGCATTTTTGACAACGTGTAACATAATGCATTGGGAGAAGATAAATACTTTTCTTTTACATGGTTGGCAGTGAGTTTAGGGAGGGTGTGCCCATCACAGATACTGTAACGCACTTCTTTATCTAAGTAGATGATGTGATCAGTAGCTCATTTCACACCTGAGGTTGCTTGGTGGTGATATTTTAAGTGGTGGTAATTTATTTGCTGACGTGTCCCAACACACAGATAATGTTCTTGGTAATCTGTTTTACACAGCCTTAAATAATAGGTGGTGAAACAGAAAGGGGCCGTATTTTCAGCAGATCCAAAGACCAAGTAAGTGCTGCTTTGTATCAGTATGAGATATTTCTTGTTTGTGGTTGGGGTTGGTTTGTATTTTTAAGTTACAATGTTTTGCATGTCGTTGTTTCATAAAACTGAGAGATGAGAGATGTGGATTGGAATGCTCTGGGGACATTTGTCCCTCTGTAGATACAGGCCTGTTAGCTTGATTTTCTTGCACATGAATTGCCTGTGGCAGAGGAGGTGATGGAAAAGCAGCATCACGCCTGCTTGTATTATTCCAGCAGAGGTTTTGTACAGCTGCATCAGCGCCCTGCAAAGCACAGTCCCGGCTCTCTGATGGTGTGCACAAGGGCAGCTCCTGACCTGCCGCGCTGGGAGGCAGTTTAACCCTGTGCAGGGATGTGGTGGTGCTCCTGGTCACAAAGAGAGTGGAAAGCAAAGGCGGGGAGGGAAGGAAGGAGGGAGATGCCAGCTGCTACAGTGTTGCTGTGCCCTTTGCAGAGCCTTGGACAAGTGGAATTTATGCGGCTGCCACTTCCTTTTTATCTGTGTACCACCAAGTAGCACCAGGGAGCAAAAGAAACAGTTATGGTTTAAGTTGATGTTTTGTTCAGGCTTTGGATATTACTCTCTCTCCGCATGTATCAGAGCAGTAATTCAGCATAAGAAAAACAGATTCTCATCTTGCCAGGCCAGCTGTTTAAACATGTGACTGACAAGCTATCAACCTGCCTGGTGCAATAACAGTTATTAATTTTTAACTTTCCTGTCAAATTGGAAATAGCCACAACATGATATGTTAATATTTATCAACCAATTACTGGTCTTTGCATGTTCATCACTTTTTGGACTAAATACTAGTGTGCATTTAGTAATCTGTCTATCTTTTTGGACATTGAGCTCATGAAGTAATTAGAGTTGCTAATTACATCAAAAAAAGCAAAACATGAATCCAGAAACCCCTACCAGCAGATGTGTGAAAGCTGGATACTGAATTTTAAAAGTTTACCAAATAGCCTTAATGCATACGCAAAGCAAAACATTCCTGAATATCTTTTCAAATATGTTGCAAAACTGAGATCAGCTCTTGTAATAAGGGGTGATGCAAGGCTGAATTAAACCAGTATTTGTTGGGTTACTGTAACAAATGTCACAACATCACCTATCCCTGGCCCCTTGATAGGCATCTGTCGACATCTTTGCACATACATTCCTGTTGGCACTTTGGGAATTGGATTATTGCACAAGCAGCAGTGGTTGTTTTTGTGGGGGGTAATGTCTTGGCAGAGCTCTGCCCACAGCACTGCTGGTAGGGGAGGGCATGAAAGGACTGTTTCCCCTGTGAACATCCCAGAGAGTTGCTCAGACTCTTACGCAGAATCAGCTGTCCCTGCTCTCACCATTAAAGTTCTTTGCTAACCCAGAGGTACCTGCTGCTCTTGCTGCTGGTGGGTAAGTAGGTGGGAAGTGTGAAGGCAATTGGGCAGTGGTCCAGTATCTGGGCCCTGGGTGCTGTGGCTGGGAGAAATGATGTTCAGGCATCACCCTGGAGGTCCTCTGAGCACCAGCAGCTCAGCTGACAGCGACTGGGCTGCTGTAATCACTTTCAGCCATGTGACTGCTGGTCATGAATGAACTACTCTTGTGTCCCCTGCTCTGTACACAGAGGCTTGGGTGTTCTGTGGGTGTACTGGGTCTCTTGGATTTATTGAATTAGAAACAGGTATCTCCAGTGTGGTCTGTGCAGGGAGTAAGTATGAGGTGGGTGGTGTTTAGACACAGCAGCATTAGTTCAGTTTCAGTCTTACCAGCTGCCTACTTTGTGCTCTTCAGTGCTGAAGTTGTAGGTGATGGGTCAAGCCTCTCCTGTCTGTGCTAGTGTTTCCTGCCCTGGGTATCCTTCCTGCTTCCAGGTCAAGTTTCTCTTAAAGTGGAGACTTGGATAGCACCCTTTCCATGTGTTGTGACATCCACTTAGAGCACTGCAGAATGGTCTGTGAAAAGTCTTTTGGTTTGTGCCAATACTTCCCAAGTGAAGGGCTGAAGGTGGTAGATTTCCTCTGCTTTACCTGGGTGGCATTGCCACGCTGTGCCATCAGCATGGGGACAGGGATCCTGGCTGTTAGAAATCCTCCTTCCTCATCTGTGCTGCAGCCCCCAGTCCACCCCATCTCCACTGGCAAATGGTACTGGCACATCTGGGGTGGCTGTGCTGTGACACTGGGGACATGCTGCCTAGGGAGGGTAATGGAGGCCCACTCTTTTAACTGTTGATTGAAGGGATGATTTGATTATAGCCAAAAGATGGGACTTAGGTGTTTGTGGCTGCAGAGCCCAATCAGGGCAGCAGGTGCTGCATTTGAGATTTCAGGTGTTTGGTGTGTTCCTGTGTGATCTATGCCAGCTAAACAAGAAAATGTGGTTAATTGATGGAGCTTTTCACAGAAGTCCCCACTTAATAGGGCTGGAGAGTGGGGTGGAGAGAAAACATGCACATCTGCACTGTGCAAGTGCCACCCTGTTTGATCTGGAGGTGGTGGCATTTGAGGTGATAGAGCTCTTCCCTGTGGTGGGCACATCTGACATCAGTGCTGACCACGACTGACATCAGTGCTGACCAGCAGCTGCCCTGTCATCAGGACTGTTTGCTTGGCTGTTCTGCCTTCTCCTAGCAGTTCTGTTCCCATCAGGGGTGTGCACTTCCCTGGGCAGGGTGCTGAGCTGTGGTGGCCAACCAGTCCACTCAGTTACCGTGGCATCCGCTGGTCTCCTGGGAATCTATAATCTGTTGGCTTTTTTTGGTAATAGATTAAAAATGCCGAGCACGATAAGCAAGTCCTGTCTGACCTGTTTGGAAGAATTATATCACATGTGCTCCTCTAACAGCTAGGGTTTCCTGTCTGGGTTTGTGGGTTCATGTACGGGCTACTTAAAGCTAGTTTTGCACTGGGTTTGTGAGTGGCATGATGATGAAAAGGGGGCTTCCATGCCTCTAGGAGAGCTGCTGTCAGCAGAGATGGAGCTGTCCACAGTCATTCTTTCAGTTTTGTTTGTTTTCCCAGCTGATTTCCTGTTAGTTTGTCTCTACCTTTCAGCAGCTGAGCCATGAGGGTGATGACTGCCCGTGAAACACATGTTTCATGGGCAGTCATTGGCAGGTGGGCTGCTTGCCTTAGGTCCCCTTCCTTGTGTCCCCCTGTGCTGGCTGGTCTGCACTCCAACACCCTGTGCTGCTGGGCAATGTGCACATTCCTGGGGGCAAATTGACTCCCACAACATCCAGGCTGTCCCCCAGGGGCTGTGGTGGCCTGTGCACTACTAACATTTGGGAGTTAATATGGAAGAAATAAAGTAATGATTGATTTGACTTGCATCTGAGGATGTGGGGAGCAGGATCACTGTCTGAAATGGGAAGCTCTGGTTAGGACTGCTGCCGATTGCTCGTGTCAATCTGTATGGGCCATATGCTTCTAACCAGTCTCCTTGTCTCATTTCCTTCTCTGAAATGCTTACATCTGTTTTTCCTGCCACTTCAGTAGGTTTTTTGTTCCTGTAAAAAGAGTGACAGCTCACAGATGCTGCTGGGAGTCCCCACTGAATAGCTAGGAAGAGAGACTATTACTGTGATCTTCAAGAGAAGAAAAAGTATAGTGTCTGTGCGGGAGGCCTAATAACTAATGTTTTAAGTAAGCTTTTTTGGTTTTGTTTTTTTTTTTTTTTTGTTTTAAAGGTGACAATAGGCTTAACTGTCTCATTCACTGTTTCTTCATCAAATACTGTCCTTAGTGATGTACAGGAGAGGGGAAGTGTAGTTGATGAGGTCACTTATGTGTAGAACAAGGAAGGATGAAGTGAAGCTGTCAATAATCCTGTGTTGAGGTGTCCAACATCCAGTTTTGCTGCTGTGCTTGTAACATTTGCTATGCCTATAACTTCACAATGATGCTTAGATGTTGACTTTTTTTCCTAAAGAAGTCTGTGACCAAAGTGATAGCAGTGCTTGAGGTTCATCATTGTTGTCTTCCGCTGATCCCAGCATACCGTCTCTTCATCCTGCCCTTCCTGCATTCTGCCAAGAGAAGTAATTGCAGGCTTCTAGTAGTTGGGTTGGTGATCCAGCCCTGGCCAGGTGAAGAAGGAGCTGTAGAGATGCTGACACCTATGCAAGTGTTCCACAGTTTATGGATGAGTGTTAAAGGGGCACCTGAAGACAGTGAGAGAGGCTATCTGTGTCTGCTTTTAGACAAACGACCTGAGCACTGACAGAAATGTGGGACTAATGTGGCAAAATAAATGGCTCTGTTGAGTTGTTTGGAATGCTAAGTTAAGACAGGGCCTGTAACAAATAAAAACTAGTGGTATGTTGTGTCTGAAGTCCATGTGATCTTGGGTTCATTTAGGTGCTGAGACCACAAAAAATCTCTGCTTTTAGTGGGTTGGTTGCCTGTTGGCCATAAGCCCTAAAAAAGCGAAACTTGCCTTCTTTTCCCATCCTCTGCTTTGCCTTTTTTGCAGTCCCAACTGCACAAAACAGTGAGGTGTCCCAACTGCTGTTGCACTGGTGTCTGAGATAGGAAACCTTGTATGGGATCCTGGTGCAATGTCTATGGCTGGTGACTTTTCCTGCCTCATCCTCCCAAGGGTCTCACCGCTGTGCAAGGAGCCACGGGTTGGCTTTTCCTCCTGTAAAAAATATGCTGGGGCTGTCCTCTCCTCAGCCTGTGTTATAAATTATAAACTGCTGTGGGAAATGGAAAATAGAATAATTCTGATTTGACTTGTTTTAGAACCCTGTTCTTTAGACCAAAATACACAGGATAAGTCTGGCCCTTCCCTCTATTCACTTTTCATAGTCTCCTTTGTTTTTAATTTATATATCTTTTTATTCTAAACTCCTCCCATCCCCAAAATAAAACAGACATCAGCCTGCAAGCAAAGATTGCCAGGCATTGGTCTTCTGGATTATAGTGGCTTTTTGGCCTGGTTGAAGACTGAGCCCCACCCTACGTAGGCTTGGATTAAAAATAGTCTTCCTTTTCATCAGGCTGAAAACTGTACACAACACATCTATGTCTTGGTGTCTGGGCTGTTGGCAGCCACAGGAAGCCCTTAAGCTATAAAATACCTCAGAAAATCTGTTTGCTGCTAATTAATCCAAAAGTGCTAAAGTGACCACTGTTGGAAGGGTGTAGAGCCACATGTCTGACTGCCAGCCACGTAGTTATCATAGGTGTTGATCAAAGTTTAGCTGTGCTTCTTGAAGGACCTGAAATAATTGAAAACTCTGGGTCCACAGCTGCCACTTTAAGAATGTCTCAGCTCAGGTGCTGCAGGGACGTCCAGTGGCCAGGAGACTGCCCCATAGCCTCCAGCTCAGTCCTGTCTGTCCAGACCTGAGCTGCACACTCCTCTCTCTTTGTACAAAACAGAAAAAAAACATTGAGGGCAAGAGGCTGACTGGTATCTGCTGTGGTGATCACATTCCCCCACTGCCTCTTGGAAAAAGCAGGCCTCAAACCCGAGCTTCTTAGGCAAGTCTGGGTGGTTGGCTGTGGGATAGCAGAGGGAAGATCTGAGTGTCTCCTCGCCCTGGGCATCTGTTCTCTGCCTCATGAACCTCAAGTGTTGAGTTCTAGTGTTGTTTGTTTTCCACTGTCCTTGGCCATGCTTGGTGGGGCAGCGAGTCCTTTTACTGTGTGGTAGGAAATGCTGCTGGCAGGCTCCAGCCCGCTCCGTGGGGAAAGGCAGGATGCAGCTGACCCAGGATCTGGAAGCAGGCAGTGCTGCCTGGCAATTCCTCCAGCTTAGCCACAGCCTTTATGGTTGTTTAGGGCAGGGGTGGGAGTAAATGAGCAGGGGAGTGTGATGGGAGGAGGGCAGGGAGACTCTGCCCAGTGCCCGTTCCATGGCTGTTAATGACTAGCATGCTCTGTGCAAGCCTGGGTTACCTGACCTTTGTGATCAAAGGTCTCTCTGTAATCAGAGAAAATGCTGCCATCTCTTCAGTATTTGTAGACTCTGCCTTGACCTGTTCTGTTTCTGTTAATTCTATTCTAGAGCAGGCTGTAAAAAAAAACTTAAACATGTTAAATATTGTATTGTCTCAAAAGTTTTGTAAACAGATCATGAAACTGTCTCTAGAAGGACGCTAGAAGGATTTTATTTCCCCCAAAGCCTAGGGATGAGCTCTTAGCCTTTGTCCAACCCATGACATGTTTTTTGCATGTTTTTTACTTTGAGAATCAAGGGGCTATTTATTTGTATCTCAAATTCTTAAAGCGGAAAAACTGACTCCTACAGTCAGGTCTTTATTACAGACATTTTATTTTATTTTATTTTATTTTATTTTATTTTATTTTATTTTATTTTATTTTATTTTATTTTATTTTATTTTATTTTATTTTATTTTATTTTATTTTATTTCTAGAGGAAACAGAATTTTTCTTGAAAATATGCTAGCCTTGCTGTTTTAAAAAACTGCATAAATACAGGAACTTACACTAGTGAGTTGCTGCCCACTGCAGGGGCAGGTCAAGACAAGGAAAAACCTGCAAAACACCAACTTGGGGAGAAGCATAAAGAAGAAAATCTGATAGTCTGTAGATGAGACAGGCTGAGTAACATCAGAAATGCTGCTGGCTTATATCAGTGTTTCCCATACCAGCTGCAGAATGGGGCTGTGTCTCAGAGAGATGCTGTAGGTAATCCTGCCCCTGGTCTATGTCCTGTTAGTGCAGCTTCTGGTGGCGTTTTGTGTGCTAGAACTGCTTCTTCTGCTTTGTGTCCAAAGGATGGGGAGACTGTCTTGCTAGGGGGAAAACAGAAAGAATTGATTGCAGAGTTCTGGGGACATCCTCTTGGATTGCTACTGAAATTGTTGTCTCTTTGAGGTGGTGGGAAAGGATGCTTTAGAAAAATCCCCTTTGTTTTCTCTTGCTTTTTTTATTTTCTTTTTCTGAAGGTTGACATATGAAAAGTATTTCTATACTAGAAAGCAAATTGGAAAGCATGTGATTCTGCATTATATCTATATGGCTTATTTTTGCCAGTATATTACTGATTAAATTAGGGGCTCTCCAGAGCTGAACACACAAGATGTTTGAAATTCAGATTGAAGACCTTGGATAACAGAAGCTTGTATCCTCTCTGGATTAAATGGAAGGTGATGTGCAGTGGTTTGTTTCTGAAACAAGTTTGCACAGTCACCTATGTGCCATTTCAGTGTTCTTCCTTGCCTGTTGTGTTATCTGAAAACTATAGCTGAAGTCCATTTTTTCTATGTGCTCATTCCCTCCAAGTACCTTTTTTGATCAGATTTGGGTTTTTTTTGATGTTTGTATTGATCTTTGCCTCAGTGTTGTTGCTGGTGCATGTGGTACTGTCCCAGCCCTGGTTGTAGAAGCCCAAGCAGAAGTTCCAGGTCTTCTGCTTCATGGATTCTGCTCAAAATAACAGGGAAGGGGTGTTGCTGGTCTGCCTCTTCCACTCTCTCTTCTGTACTACAAGGTCAAAGGAGTCTTGCTCTACTTTCACAAACAGTAGGACTGAACTTTTTGCCTTTGACTCTGCCCTGCTGGGAAAGTCAGGAACTGGAGGAGGTCCCATGGGTTTTCACAGTCTCTGTCCCTGTTTTCATGGAAGACCTCGATGCAGCCCCTCTCAGCAGATGAAACTGCTGGGCAAGCACCGAAGTTCACAGTCTGTCCAGTGCAGCACTAACCAAGTGGAAACTTGAATTCAAGCTACCCATCCCTGTAATTGGCGTTCACATTTTGTGAAGCAGTGCTTCAGCTGGGTCTGAAGGATCATAAATTCGGGGTCCTTGTTTATGCTGCCACCGCGATCTTGTGCTCCTTCCTGCTAATCAGCCAGGAGGGGTTTGTGGAGTGTTGTTTGGGTTTGGAACAGGGCTGTGGTTTTGAGATTCCTGGATGCTGAGTCTTGTCCCAGGGACCGGCTTGGATGCTCTCCTGCCTTGGAGCCTCTGCAGCAAGATGTGAGTGAGCAGGCTGATATTCCAGCCCATCCCATCCCATCCCTGTTGTCCTTGGGCTAAACCAGTGTTTGCCTTCTGCTATAACTGTTGAGCAGCTGCAGTGCTGTGGTGATATATACACATGTATATTCTGCCATAAATCCTGTAGTTAAACATTTCCTTGACCCAGCAAAGAACAAGGTGCTTGTCTCCAGCTGGTCACAGGAATAAAGGAAGTGAGTTCCAAAACAATATTGCAATTAAGATGTTTTTTCCTGAAATCTGCACAAAATGTTTTGCCTCCAAGAATGGATTGTGAGGAATTTATTTTAGGGAGTACATAGGGTGTTGTGGGTGTATGTAAAGTTACCCTGTTGTGATTGGTATTGGGCAGGCATTCAGGGAGAAAGTCGACCCTTGCTTTTGAGAACTGTTTCTGAGATAGCAACATTCAGAAGGTCAGTAGAGGAGAAATGGAAATACATTTACAAAAGCATTCATGTTTCTCAGTAGTGCTGGTAATAATAAGTGTTGCTGCTGGCCTCGTTTCAGAGAGAGGAGACGCGCTCTTTCAAGGAGCAAAAAAAGTCAAAGTTTATTGTATACATCCCTTTATAGAGAATTTTATAAACCCTCTCATATCTGTCTCCTACTGGTCGGTGACAAGCTGTGGTAATTGGTCAGTCTTGGACAAGGTGTCTGTGTGCAAGAAAGGGTTGTTTGAGGTATTGGGATTGTTGTTGAGGCTGAGATGGTTGGGATTGTTGAAACAGGTGAAAGAAAACAGTCTTAATCTGTAGAATTTTGCTGGGAAACAAGTTGTTTTTTGCCACTGCAGGCTCCTATTTCCATTAAGAGCTGGTAACTTTTTTATGGCTATATCAGTCTAACTTAGGATTCAGACTGTAAAGCCTATACAGGCCTACTGTCAGCCACTACAAATAAGAAGTTTCTGAATCCTCACTTAGATAGAATTCACCTTTCCATGGAGAGAGAGGGGAAACTGGGCCTTCTGAAGACTGAAAATATTTTGAATAAGCAGCCTTAATGTCTGACCTAAACTTCAGTCTGTTCTGCACTGTTTGGCTGAGGCTGGGACTAAACTTTCCTTGGGGGCATGGATGGGAGGTTCCTGGGCAATCCTGCTTCTGCCCTTTGGCCCCCCCCCCCCCCCCTTTGTAATGTTCTCGTTGAATTGATTTCCAGCTGGGCTCTTGCCACTGTATTATATAAACCAAATGCTCAAGCAAAGGCAACATAGTCAGACTTCTTGCTGAAAACTTGAAAAACTGACATTGCTTCTGCCCAGCTAAGAAGCTCCTGGAAGCTGCTGTATCTGTGCTGGATGGTAATGGCAATGCCCCACCTACTTTAGTTAGATCCATCACTAATGGCAACAACTTTTATTCCTCCCTCCCCTTCCTCCCCTTCCTTTAAGTGGTATACACTTTTTCTGGGTTATATAGGGTTGTTTTACTTGGTCCCTTTGCTCCCTGTGTTCCCAAGGTCTGTATGAAAAGAGGTTTGGAAGTAATGAAATAGAGTAAGATTCTGCCCTGTACAGTCCTTGAAACCTGCTGTTATGCAAGGGCCTTTACAACCAGTACCAGTCAATGATTCACTTTAGCTGTTAAAGCTCTGTGCATTCATTGGTTTGATATCAACTTGGCACACAGCAAGGCAGTGCACTTTCTTTAGTGCATTGCCCTTTCACGTGTAACACTCATAGCTGATAGTCTTGCTCAGCATTTGGACCTCTTAGGTGTAATCCATGTTGAACCTTGTGGTGTCATTGCTCCCAGCTATAAATCTGCCTCTTCTGTCTGAGCTCCAAAGTTGCTTCATGTCTTCTATCAAATATCATACCTTTCTTGGCTTTATGTAGGATGTGTGGATCCTACATGTTTGAGGTTTGGTTTTGTTTTGTTAAGTTCTAGGATGGGGGTTTCTTTAATACTAATTCATAAAGCATTAAACTCAATGGCAACATCAGACTAGAGAATATAAGAAATCTGCTGTCAAAGCAAAGACTGGCTTCACAGCACAGAGATCAGTCTGCTACAAGTAGCTGTTTTTTATGGTCTGGAAAATATGAGATGGCTTACTAATTAACAGTGTAATGAGCTGTGTGGTGAAGATTGCACTGTGGGCACCTGAAGGCTATGGGTGACAACTTAAAGTGTGTGTGTGAGTGGTAATCCAGCTCTACCCCACCTTTCTAGATATTTGAAAAGAATGCAGTAGGCTTCCACAACTACTGGAGTTACCCTGCCTAGCGGGTCCATCCTACAGGAGACTTTCTGTTGGGGTCTGAGACAAAAAGAGCAGTTGGAGGGAAGCCAACAAGTGCATGAGCCAAATACCAGAAAAAGCTTCAACATCCCTTAAGATGAGATTTTGAACTAATTCAACACAGATGAACTTGTAGGCCCCCTTGCACAGTATGATGAGCCACGTGCCTCTGGCCAGGATGTCCAGATGAGATACCAGTCCCTCCCTGGAGATCCTCCCTGCCTGTGCTGGGTCTGTGTGCTGCTGCCCAGGCTGGTCAGTACCCAAAACCTTTCTGATAGTGGGAGCTCACCTGCAGATGGAGGTGGCTTGTGTGGGACTGAGGAGCCACCCAAGTGGCAATTTCCCACAGCCTCCCACTGGTCAGGAGTGGGTGCAGCAAGCTGGTCTGCACAGTGGTCTACAGTTGGCCAAATGTTCATTTGGTGGCCGGAGCAGGCTGTGACTGCAGAGTTGTAATCTCTTCTTGCATATAGGTGGAGGGCATTAAGCAGTTCCTGACCTCTGGTTCTGCATATTTGCCAGTCTTGTCCATGGATCTGTTTTTCAAATGACATCTTTTTTACTGCTGTAATTTTATTTTGAAGATTACACTTATTTTATTAGTAATTTAATAGAGTGCTCCTGTAGGCAAGTCCCTGGTGGTGTTTGGCATTAGAAAGAGTTCTTGTTTTCAGTTGACTTTTTTTAAGTTGAAATGAGGTGCAGTGTTTGGCTCTGGTAGCAGTATTTATGTTTTAGTATTTAGAAAGTGAACCTTCTCAGGGCAGAAATGTGGCTCAAGTAGCTGAAAACTTAGTAAAGGTGTTGCTGCTGCTCAGGCTGCAGAGTGTTTATCACTGATAGAAAGTTAAAAGGCTTATGACAGACTTGTATGAAAATATGAACCTCTTCTAAACAAATCTGTACTCCTGTAATTTGCATTGTGCAACTGTTTGCATTATGATTGGGTTTTTTTGGTGCTTCTTAAAACTTTCTTTAGTGTATGTCAAAAGACCTTGGTTCAAAGAACTGCATTCCTATTAAATGGCAGCTTTTCCCTAGTAATACATTCTATGAGGATGCAGTCTACATGAATGCTGTACACTTCTCAGTTGTAGATGTGTCCAAACTGACTGCTGCCAAAAATGGATCAGAACAGAATTGTGTGAACAGTCACTTGTGTTCTGCAACAGTGCAGTTCTAGTGTAAAATACTATTTCCTGGAGTAGTGACTGAAGGTGGATAGTCATCTAGAGCATGTTTTCCAAGAGAGAAGAGGACTGCCTAGGTCACATCAAGGACAGACTTGGGTGATGGACAGAGCTGGCAGCTGAGATGAAAGATGAAAAAGTATGTTTGTGCCTCCAAGACCCTCCTACCAGACTTAGTGCCACTCTTTCTCCAGCGGCCTGGTCTGTGGGGTGGCTGAGCTGGTTCTAACGGGGATGCTGTGCTAACAGTGGGCCCTCTGCCCACTGCTTCATCTTTGTGCTGATGTCCATTTGACTCCTCAGCCAGCCAGGGTGGGAGGACTGAAATGCTGAGGAGAAGGAAAGGGACAGGGTGGCCTTTGGATGATGTCAGCCCTGCTGGGGTGCAGGTTTACTGTGTCAGGGCAGTTTCTCTTCCCATGCTTCAGTTACAGCCGTTAGGCTTCATCTGATGCTGTTGTAATCACACAAAGTGTTTTCTTTGGGGTGTGATTGTTGCAAGGTACGCTTTGTGACTGGTTCGATGGAGCTGCAAAACTGACTTAAAAATATTCCCTACTCCAAGTTCCTTCCAGTGGCTTCTCCTTTGGCTCAAATATGCAGCAGAAAGGATGGGAAAGTGTCTCAGAACTGGTGATGCCCTGCTCAGGCCTGCAGGACTGGCTGGAGAGATCCCAACGGCACTGCAGACTCCTGCAGTGTTTTTAGTGCTGGCTTCTGCCCTGGGAAATGCAGCTCATCTGGCAGCTGCTTTTCCAGTGGATGTGCAGAAAGGGTTTCCAGGTAGTCTCTTAATTTCTTTCTCCCTTTACAAAAACCCCCATCCAACCCTAGACTCCCCATGGCCCATGATCTCCAGAGAATAACTTGTTCACTTTTTTCCCCACTTACCCCCTCTCCACACCCACCTTTTTTGTCTTTTGAGTTTAATAAAGTGGGTGACTCAGTACTAAATATAAAGCCTCCTGCTTCCGGCATCATCTGCCTGTGGCTCATTTCCTGGAGCTGACATCAGTCGAAGCCTCCCGATTTCCTTATGAAATAGCAAGACATGAAATATCCTTGGTGCGGTGATCTGGGCATACTTGTGGACTTCTTTGGTGACTGCTTGGCTCCCTGATCTAAGCTGTGAATAATTAGCAGGTTAATTGCTAAGCTGAGCGCTGGTGGAGCACAGGGTAAATCGGGCAAGTCCTCAGATCTGTTTTGCCCTGCACAACCATGCTCAAGTTTGCAGGCGTTTTTTAAATAAAGACCAACTTTCAGTCCCTCCTGCATATGCAAGGTTTTTATTAAATAAGCATGAGCCTGACTAATGTCTTGCTTTCTTCCAGATGACAGGCTCGCTGACAGAGCAGCTCAGGAAGCTTTTAAGGGGGAAATCTAGCAAAGAGGGATCTGTTTTTTTTTCTTTAAAAAGACTGATAAACTGAGGAGTTAAGGTCAAATGCTTGCTCCTTGGTTGTCACATCTTTCCATAGCTGTTTACATTGATGAGATTTGCACTGCCATTGGTTGGCACTGAAGGAGAAAGCATAAAGTGCATAAAGCTTCGATTTGTATCAAAAAGCACAGGTGAGAGTCTTTCTGTCTGTTCATAATTTCATTAAAGTCCTTACATTTAAAAGAGAATGTGGACCGAACTGGAGGAGGGGAACATCCTGCACATGATAAATGGTCACTGATGTCAGTCCAGAATGGGGTGCTGGCTGGCCATTCAGCTTTGCTCTCTAAAGCTCTGGCTTTAGAGAGCATGGTGTTTTTTCTCTGGTGAAGTAGACTATTTAAGTTAGCTGGTTTTCTCTCTGTTAGGTATTCTTTTGAACTTCTCCCCCTTCTCTCTCTCCCTCTCTCTCTCTCTCTTTCCTTTTTTAATTTTTTTTTTTTTTTTTTTTTTTTTTGTAAGGAGAGGGGATATTCCTGAAAACACTTGATTTGCAGCACCAGAGCAGGCAGAGGCAGGAGACTGAGCCACTTTTGCTGCTCCTGAAGGCTTGCTAAGGTCTGCTGATGCTCTCTTGGTTCTGATCTGCCAAGGCTGCTGTGGCCCAGCCCTCTGGCCACAGAGCTTTCTCTAGCATGGGGATGGTGGGGTGGACCAGCATGTCCTATATCCCCATGGCTGGTTGACAGCAAACAGACATTTTAGGCAGGAGCTAGAAGTGCCAGCAGTTAAAACCCATCCCGAAAATCACTGGGACAGATGTAGCATGCCCAGGGACTTGTTCATCACCGTGGATTTCATCAGTTATCTCCAACAGCTTCCAGTATAAGCATGGTATCTCTTGGTGTTAGTGAGGAGAACTTCTGGAGTGGGCAGGAAAACTTGATGTCCGGAAGCAGATGGTTGTCCTCTTCTGGACTCACTGGGGAGAGCACTGGGGCTGCACAGCCCACTGTAGCCAAAGGCCTTTGCACTGGATGAGCTCTCTTCCTCCCCCAGAACTTAACCAAAGGGTCTGTTCTTGAGGGTTTGTGGTGAAAGATGACTCCTGAATTTACCCTTTCTCCTCCATTGTCACCTGGAAGGCAGCAGCTGCTGCTCCCACAGCCATCATGGAGTACCTTCTGGAGGGCAAATAGGTATTAGTGGCCTCCCAGTGAAACTTGGCAGCTGGAGCTGTGGAGGAGATGTGTCCCCTTGCGCAATGATGTGCTGGAGGAATCCTGCCAGTGCTGGAAGTTCTCTTTGTGCATAAACCTACATCACAATGTTCCATGCAGGGGAGTGGATGTGTCACCTGAGCACCTCAGGCACCTTCTTCTTCCCTAAAAGGCTTCTTTTAAAGCAGGAAGAAGAGGAAAACACACTGGTATACTGGCTCTACGAAAAAAAAAAAAAAAAAATTCCTATTTTGGAAGAGTGTGGGGAGTGGTGTGAGACCAGGCGTGTTGAGGAAGTCTGCTGGGAGTGCCCGGGGAACTGTGTGTTCACTGCCTGCCATCGCCACACCCTGGTGCGCTGAGTCTCGGGACATGACGTGGAGATGAGTGGTGCTGGCACTGCCGAGCTGCTATTTTAGGTTTGACTGTAATTGCAGGTTGGACCGCCAGGACTGGATTTTGAGTGTTCACAGAGCAGAGTGCTTTTAAAAGCTCTGGAAAAACTGGCTATCTCTGATCCTTTGCGAGTGGAGAAGATGGGTACTGCACGTGCGCTGCGCGTGAATTGAGCTCCTTGTGGTGGAGGACCTCTGCTCTACCTGGTGACGGGGCAGGGATGTCCCTTCCCTCTCAGCCAGAGGGAATTATACCTTATGGCCCTGTAAGATGCTTTACACTTACCTGAAAAAGAAAAGTGAGTAAGCAGAGGTCTGAAGACCCATGGGTTGGTGGCTTTTAGCCCCTGCAGTGCCGATCTGCCACCTGTGCACCTGCAAGTGCTGCCTTGCTGTTCCAGCAACACAGATGACAGAGACAAGGGGAGGAGACATTTCTTTCCCCCCCCGCAAAAGCAGAAAAATTGCTTGTGCAATGGCTCTGCCACTGACAGAAAGTCACAACCTAGTTTGGGAGCTGGGCTCTGGCATACTCTCCCCAGGTCCTGTCAAGCCCCAAAGCCCCACTAACCCTCACAGGATGAATTTATGCTCTGCAAGATGTTCAGGTGTAGGCTGGAAAGTGGAGACACTAAACTTCCTGAGATGAGTTTTTTCATTTTTGTTGTGTGTTTGCCCCTAGACTTCACAGGCTGGATGCAGTCCCTGGTTTTGGTCAGAGCAGCCAATTGGGCTCCCTGTACCCAGAGGCTGATGCCATGCTGAAGCTGCTTGCCTGATGCAAGTCAGTTGCAAGAGTTGAAGTTGCTCTTCCCTAAACCCTGTCTGATGTGCACTCAGCCTGGTCTCTGTGGATTCCAGAAGTATTTTTTCAATTCAACTTCTTTCAAGTTGCAGCTGCAGTTCTTAGCATAAACCCCTCTATTTTGGTTTCCATGATATTTACCATCCTGAGGAAGCTGGCAGGCTGTGGGTTCAGGATTAGGTGTTTTGTTTTGTTTTGTTTTTTGGGGTGTGTTTTATACCTATTTTGAAACTTTACAGCTGGAAGCTAAATTTTCAGGTGATACCCAAGAAATGGTACCAGGCAGTGACTCACTTTCCTGGCTGATGTAATTTTTAAAGAGAAACAACAAGAAAACCACCCAGTGCCCATAGTGACTATAATTTTTAGAACGGTCATGAGTTCTTCAAATTTTTTACTAATTCAGATGTTGTGTTTATGGAAATGCTCAAACATTATGGACTTAACAGGAACAGAAATCTCTGAAATATATTATTGTAGTTTGGAAAGCCGACTTAACCTTTCTGGTGATTGATTCTGCTCCTGTGCATTGCATCAGCAACACACAGTACATGATGTTTCTGTTGCTGGTGTCTTCCTGGCTAGCAGCAGATGTCTGTCCCTGTTTCATCTAGAGCAGACAAGGATTAATTTCTGAGGTAATGCAATATAGTATGTGCCAGCTCTGAACTCTGTACTTAATCTAATCAGAAAATTTTTAAAGATTTTTTTAAATTTTTGTTTTTGAGGAACGATGAGGTGAAATAGCAGGCAGCATCCTCCTTCAGTGCAGACTAAGGCCAAATAGGTCTGGATCCTTAGTATGCTGTGAGCGTCTGGTTGTTTTAAAGACATCCATAAAAGAAGTACATAAAGCCAAATACAAGCTCTGAGTTGCTGTTTGATTTGCTGAGAACTAACGAATCAAAATGCATTCATTTTAAAGAGTTAAGAGCAGTAGAGGGTGGTGGTTCTTTGCCTTTTTTTGGGGGGGTTTGTGTTTGGTTTTTTATTAATTAAAAAAAGTAGTTTGCTTACCTAAAAGCTCTGTGCCTTACTGCTTCCTGATCCCAAGTGCCAAGCAGTAAAGGACCGAGAGCTGGTTGCTGGCGAGGATCCGCGCCGGGTGCCCCGCGCTCGGGGGATGCTGGTGCGGCTGTAGCGCATCCCTTGGCGACATGACCGCATCCCTGGGAAGCGACCTCCCATCGCTGGGCGGGGAGCGAGCGAGGGAGGGAGGGAGGAATGCTAGCTGCCCAGCTCCGGGCTGGGGGCGTGGGAGACGCCTCAGCGCTCGGGCCGGGCGAGGGAGCGATTCGGCTTCCCTGGGAGGAGAGAGGAGGAGAGGTAAGGAGGGCTGAGGAGGAGGAAGGATGTCCCGGGGCGGGCTGGCCTGTGCTGCTGCTGCCCGGCGCTGCAGGCCCGGGCCGGAGATGGTCCTGCAACGACTTGTTTTGCTTTTCTTTCCTCCGCAGAAAAAGTCTTGTGGTTGCTGTAGTAAATAGAGGAAATCAGCTGAGGGCAGAAGGGATTTCGCGTTTTGATGTGTCTTAAGTTTGGGAATTATCAGTGCACCTGCCAGGGCTGCCACCGACCGGCTGCATCACGGGGGGTTTAATGTTTCAGGCGAGGGCTGCGGGTGTGTCTTCTCAGAACTCTGGGACGCAGTCTCGGTCTGTCTCTGTCTGAAAGCAGCAGGCTTTTACAAAGCAGAGCTGCTTAAACTTTCATGTTAAAGTGTTAAATATTTAAACCTCTGCCTTGCAGAAAGTGCGAGGAGCTCTGAGTGCTTTTGGGAAATTGGCTGTAAGGCTGCTGGCTGTGTTGGCTGCTGAACTTTTTGGGGTCTTCCACCTGGAGGGGTTGGGCTCTGAATGCTGCCTTGCCATTCCAGCGGGAATGGCATGAGGCGTTACAGCCTGGCAGGATTTAGTTTCCTAACAGAGGAGTTTATCTAGCTTGCTGTGGTTTCTGGCTGTACCTGATGCTGGAAGCCAGTGTAGACCCTCTAAACACTTGAGTAGTCACTTCTAGCTTTAAAACACTTGCATATCAATAATTTTAAGTATTGAACTGAAATGCTGAATTTTTTTTCTGCTAAAAACTTCGCCTGTCTGCAAACCTGTAAAACGCTGCTAGTATAGCCTCTTCATGTCCTAATTCTGTTTGTACTGAATGTATTGCTCTGAGGTTTTGCTAAGTTATGTTTTATTAAACTGATAATATACTTGCGCTTAGCCAAAAGGCTGAGAAAAGACGTTTTACCCTGCATTTATTCTGCAAGGCATCTGTCTCTAAAGAATGATTTCCACAGCTGGAGGACTCTCACACCCTCCTGAAATTGGAAGTAGTGATGAGGTTGCATGCTGTTTACAGTGCATGTGTCTCTTTAACCACAACATCTGTCCTAGGGGTATTGGGCACTGACTGAGCTGTGAAACGGAGGGAGAGGAGGAGGAGGAGGAGGAGGAGACAAAGCAGCTTGAAGGGACCTAACTAGAAGTTAGTGCTTGGCTCCAGGAGTGCCTGATGCATTTTCCTAACCTTGATGCTAGATGCATTTACCTAACCTTGAAACCTGCTAATTAGAGTGCATTTTGTGGAGGTTATTGATGCTTCTCCAAAATTCAAGAGTCACAAAGTAGAGCTTGCCTGATCCTGAACTGGTGGCTGCTGTCTTTGGCTCCCTATCGCTCCTCCCCATATTAAGTTAAATTATAGAGAAGTCTGGGGAACACCCTGCAGTTAGACTAAATGTGATTTCACTGTCATTGTAACCTCCTGTGAGGCAAAGCCAGCAGCTTTCCTTTACTTCTGGCCATTTCATGTTAGTTTTTGAGATTAATGTTACTGATTTTGTGAAGAGTAGGTGGGATCTACACCATCTATTATACAGGAAATAAAGGTAAATTTACAGAGATCTTTTCCTATTTCATAAGCCACTAGGACAGCTATGCAGTGACACTGATTTATTGCAGCCTAATACTGCTTTCTTGCTCTGAAATAAATTAATTTGACTTTTTCCTTTTTTCCCAAGTGCTTTCTAAACAAGATTACAGACGGCAGGAGAAGAGTGGAAAATGGTTTTTCTTTTATCAGAAGCTTTTTCTGGGTGGAGATCTGTTACTTACAACACCTAGGGTACTGTTTCTAGTTTCTGGTGTTTTGATATTAATTGACAGATTTCTCTGAATGTTTATCATCTGGGCAGTCAGAATTTCAGCCTTGGCTGTGCTCTTTCCGGACAGTTCTGTTTACCTTCAACTGATAAAACAGTCTGCAAACTCCTTGACCACAGCTGTACCTTCTTAAGGTTGCACAGAACCCACCCTCACAAAATTAACAGCTGAAACTCCCTATTGTCCAGCTTGCCAGGGATCAGCACCGTCGTGCAGGGTGTTTGGCTTGCAGGAGCTTGTTTGCTGGTGTTGAATAAGCAGTGACTGTACTGTGATTTAATTTAGGGATCTGGTTGATTCCCCCACCTGGGCTGGGAAGTTTAACAGACTGAGTAATGCTCCTTGCGTTATCGTGGCGCACTGGATATCAGTCCCTTTGCCTGCCAAAGGTGCTACCTGAGAGCAGAGCTGGAGGTACTGGGGGGGATGGAGAGTGTTCTGGGCTGCATGGGCTTTGCAGGGCTTGATCCAGCTGCTCCTGAACCAGGGTGCAGGCTCAGGTCTGCGGCCCAACTTGTAAGGGACTGGGTTCCTTTGGGGCTGAGTAGTGGGAAATCAAGACATATGCTTAAAGCATGTTGAGGGTAACCTACAGGTCTCAGCAAGCAGGTCCCAGTTGCTTCTGGGGAAGAAAATTTGCACTTATTCAGCCTTGTGACCCTCCTTCCTCTCTGCTTATGCTGGCAGGGAACCCACTGTCTTTCACACTATTGCTCTGAGAGTCCCCTCATAAAATGAAGGATGCTGAGTTTTTGCAATGGGTGGCGAGACATGGGTCCTTTCTTAGACATTTATGGTTAAGGTACAGAATAATCAGAAGGAAGTGATCACGCTGCTCTTTTTTTAGGGAACTAGTCAAGAATGAGAATTACTATCAACATAAGAATTTCCTGAGAGGCTTGCATGACTTTTCTGTGCCTGAGCCAGGAATTTAAATGAAGCCTTCTGAGTTTCAGTCCATTAGCTGACACCTGACCTCAGCCCCCCTCTCTTTTACCTTCTTGCTCTGAAGTTTAGAAAATCTCTGAATGTTACTTGCTTTTGCAAGTTCCAGGTAGATGAGTGTTCAGCTCTTCCTTTCCTGAGACATCTTGAAAGGATCACCTGTTCCATGTTGTACTAGCTAGGTAATAAGAATATTGCTATTCTGTTTCCACTGACGTGAGCAAACTATTTCAAAAGATAGTTAAACCAGTTGAGTGGATTATGATTTCAAATGTTCTCTAACCCTGGAGTAGCTGCTCTACTAAAACTGGAGGTGTGTCAAAATGCAACACTTAGTAGGAGTATTTGTTGAAGAGGCTTTTAAAGATTGATTCATTGGTGCCTTGAGCAGTAGTTTATCTAGTTTATCTGTTTTCTACTGTGCCCTGTAGATTATGAGTACTCTATAGATTTGTGTAATAGATTTTGGGCAAGGTCTGTGTGCTGTAGCTGTGAGCCTGCAGCATGATGGGGGTGTGTGAGTGCAGCTGGTCTCCTCTGTGACCATCCGTCCAATCCACTTGGCCCTGGTCTTGCATGACTGGAGCCTTCAAAGAGTCTGTAGGGTCTACAGAAAGCTGTTAGTGCTTCTCCTTTCCATTTGGGTCTCAAAGCAGTTTTATCTTTCTGTTCAGCCTTCTTCTGGTAGGTGAGAGTAACCAAGCATCCATCCACTCTGCTCCAGGATTGCACCTTACCCCTGAACATGCATCAGAGGCAGCTCTGGCTCAGAGGACAGGGATGTGTTTGGGGAAATCTCGTTGAGGGCTGGGGAAGCTTTATTTTTTTCCTTTCCACAGGCAATTGGAGTGGAAGCATTTGTGTTCTTCTGACTTCTGCTTCCCTCCAGCCTCTAGGCAATTTGGTATCACGTGGCCAAGCATCCTCAGCTGCTTGCTCTCTGTCTGTTTTCTCCATCTGTGAGACAGAGGAACTAGTGTGCTTGAATCCCTGTGAACTTCTGTTCATATCCCAAGCTTTCAGTGTTCTGGATGCTGCTGTGGAGGACATGGCTCTCCTGGGCTTTTATGAAGGGGCTGATTTCTGTTTGATGCTGTGAGCAAGTTTGATGCCGATTTTGGGTTTTCTCTGGGTGCTGGCTACAGTTCAGTTCTGTGTCAGGGTTCTGATCGTGCTGATCATTATCCAGGCCTGACCACACCCCAAAGAGCTGCCTTGGCTGTGCAGGGCTGTCAAAGGCATGTAAATTGGCTGATGGGTCAGCAGTTGCTTTGACTAAGGATTTAAGATGGTTGAAGCTAGTGAATCTGGTTCTGTCATGAGGGGAGAGAAGACACTTTGACCAGCATGCAGAAGGGGCAGGATCAGGTTCTCCAGGCTGTCAGTGGACGTTGGGATAGCGGTTAAGTTTTGGGCAGAAGGTATAGGAATAGTGATTTGCTGCATTTGTTCCCATACTGTTGGAGTGGCTGTGCCTCTCTGCAGCCCAGATCCCTGCTGGGCATCTACCCAAGTGCTGCTCAGAAAAATACCTGGCATCACTCTATGCAGGTCTACCGAGGGGAAATTGAGCTTCTAACCCGGATTTGCTGGAGGAACGTACTTGTCCAAGGGTGGATAGCCCATTGAGACATGCCTCCAAATCTAGAGAGAACCTCTGGCAAGCTAAGAGCAGTGACTAACACCAACATGTGTGTCTGCTCCTGATGGATTTGGCAGATTTTTCCCCTGCAGCAGTGGTGAATTGTGCAACTACTGGAGCAAAGTTTCACAGTCCACTCCCAGGTGAACATAAGCATAGCAGGGAACTTGCCTCTCCCATCATGACAGTTTCAGGAGTCTGAAAGAATATAAACTTGTTGGTGGGACTTCTGCTCTTTTGGAGGTGCTTCAGAAACAGCAGCTGGAGGTAATCTCAATATGGAATTGGGATGAAGTGACTTGAAGGGTGCCTGTGCAGTGGGAATCCCTGTCTGTGGTCCTGTGTCCTTTCCCTGTGATGCAGCTGGTGGGCTACACATCCAGCATCGATCAGTCAGAAGGTGTACTGTGTGTAAAGGCAGTAGCTTGAGGGAGCTGGAGAGCTGGGTGGTGTAAGGTGGTCAATTCAAATAGCTAGGCAAGCTTAAAGTAATTCACAACTAAAATTGATTTTATGTAGTCTGTCTTGGCTTGTTGAGGTGAGTTTTTTGGTGCTTTGCATGGCCAAGAGAGTGAAATAAAGCTAGATTTGGGTAATGGCTTTGCAGGTGTTAGGAGTACAGTGGTGTTTAATAGTTGAAGCATTGCAGACCTGACAGCAGAGCTGTAGATTCACTGCTGTTGATCCTGATGTGTTTTGGGCTGTGAAGACTTTACTGTAGGGGAGATCCACAGATGAGAGATGCAGCTACTCAGCCAAATCTGGCACCACAAAGCAATGCCTGCTCAAAGCATTGTGTGCCCCTTTCTTCCTGAGACAGGGGAAACAGCTCCCTGAGTGGATAGGAACACCACAGTGTTTGTGAGCACAAGAACCACAATTGTGCAGAGAGCAACACCAAATTAATTTCAGAATCTGTGTCATCATGCTGAAGGTGAGGGGTTAGATACCACCAGGGTGGAGCCTCTCTGCATGGGGTAGCATCTCCTAATCACTGCTCTTACCAGGATGACATCTGTCACCAAAGTGTGTTGAAGGTCTGTTTTCAGTCAGTGCCTCTGACCAGTGGCTGTCTGAAAGGTAATTGCCAATTAAAAGTTTATGTGCTTCCATCAGCTTGGTGTTTGCTAATAACCACATGCAAGGTGCGGGTGCTGTCTTGTAGGAATTCGATGAGCAAAACAACTGGTGAGCGTTTGATGAGCACACAAACTGATTGTGAGCAGGAGAGGATGGATTTTATGATAGGTTTTCATTTACGGGCCATCAATCCCTCAGCTTTCCTGCCTCCCTCCAAAGCATTGGAAACTATTTTCCTCAGAGGACTCATCAGACCAAGTCTGTGCACCTCAACGTCCTCCTGTCGCTGTTGGCTTTGGGACTCTTGTCTGTAAAACCCCAAAGGTTTTGCTTGGACTGGACCAGTAAAAGCAGCCATCAGAGCTGGTGATGGAGATGGGAGTGGGTGTATTTGTGCCCTCTCCTGCCTGCAAACATTTCCAGAAGCAGCACGAGCCCTGGCCTGTGCCTGTGGAAGAGGGTTCCTGCAGTGTCAGGAGATCACTGCAGCTTCCAGTCACCTGGGAGGGGACGCAAAAAAAACTTAGGCTTGTATCCCTTGCCAGTGACTCTTCCCTCACTGTCCTGAGGGTGGCTGCTCTGGAGCTTGCAGAGCCCTTTTGGGATGGTCACAATGCTGCTGGCTGCTTTCAGAAGGGGCTGGGGAGGGGGAAGAGGGGAGTGCACACAGCCACCCCACTCTGCGATGCTGCTCTTGGCAGGGACCAGCCCTACCTGCCGAACAGGGAGGGAAAGGAGGATTAGGTGAGCCACAGGAAGCCTGGGGGTTGGATCCTGTGTAAGCTGAATCACCAGGTTTCTTCCAAATTGGCCAGGCAGCTGCTTCAGTGCCCAAGTCCGAGGGTTGTGGCACTTGCTGTGGGTTGTGAGGGGACTGAGTGCCTGCCTGTCCCATTGCTTGTTCCGAAAGATATGTGCTGGGTGAGTGGTCACAGGTATGTAGGGGTTTGAGTATTTTTAATTAGCTAATGCTAACTGACTTGTCTTCTGACGTCAGGAGCTATTGTCATGAGAAGGGAGCAAAACCACAGGTTTCTCAGAAATGGGAATACATATGGGGTGAGTCACTGCTCCAGACTAGGTCGAGCTCACTTGTTCTGTTGGATTTTTATTTTTTTTTTTAATTTTAAATCGGGTGGAAATAGGACGTACTGATACCTTTTTGTTGACACTTTAATGTGTCTCTGCATTGGCCTGTTTGAGTAAACAGACCAAGCTGATATTGTTAATCTGTCATTGTAGAGATATTAAAGTAAGGCAGGCCTGGAAGGCTTGAAGCACTCAAGTTTTCAGAGTAACATGGAGCTGCTAGGAAAGTAAATTCTTCCATTTGGATCAGCAGCAAATTCCAGCTCTGTTTCTGTTGGAAGTGTTCAAGAGGTCAGGAAATATTTGGTTGTCATGTGCTTTCAAATTTTTATTAATCTGCCAACTTTAAAGACATACAAATGTCTGAATATCCCCCCTTCATCAGTTTTCTACCAATCCTCTGTGTAGGATGCAGCTTCCAGAGCTTCCCCTCTTGGGAAAGAGTCTTGAGAAGATTTTTCTCTTGTTTGAGTGTTTTTAAGTTGCTGTCTGAGCAGTTAATCCACCCAAATATCCTGGTTAGGTTCTGGCACTTATGCTGGAAGTGCTAAGCTCCTCGGCAGAGGCATCCCTCCAGTGACAGCCCCTGCAGTGGCCTGTCCCCAGGTGGCTCACAGCTGTCAAAACACACGTTGGGACAACTTTCCTTGGCCTGCCCCTATTGCAGTTCTGCAAATAAACTCACCCCAATTCGGTGACTGCCGTGTGTTTAGAACCTGGAAAATTTGTTTGCATGGGAACTTTACACAGCCTGTCTCAGGGAAGGAGTTGATACTCCAAACCCCAATGTGTACGTAAAGCAGCTCTGATCTGTATCACAGGACAGGAACAGGCTGCACTGTCTGGCAGCCATGCTCTTCTAGCTGGGTAGGTGCCTTTGTGCATCCATGTGTCACAGAGCTGCCCTTGCATTTCTTCGGTGGGGTGAGGGATGAGGGCAGGATGAGGGATTTGGAGCAGTGATTGCTTCCTTGTATGCTTTGTTTGTCTGTGCACTGACTGATGGGCTGTCAGCCACCAGACTAAACCTTTCCCTTGTTCTCTCTTCCCTCTAGAGTGGGTGTTTAGATGTGAGCTGGTCTCTGCCTGCCACACCCTGGTGGAGGCTTTCTTGCAGCAGGAGTGAGTGTGACATGGGCAGGCGTGAGCAGAGTGGTGTCCCCACAGGGCTTCCAGTGAGGCAGCTGATGTGTGATCCCTGTGCCAGTGTGATAAAAGGGCCTTTTATGTCCCACAAGACAAAGCCTCTTGTTTAAAAATGCAACTGAATGAAAAACACCATTCTGAATGCCCTAGACTCAGCTATTAAAAACAAGCAAACATAAAACCCGCCACACAACAAGAAAGAGAAAAGCTCCCCTGCCCCCCAGCACAGTGTCCCAATGATGGTGTAATACCTCTTCATTGCGGAAGAGCTCTTTACAATTTACAAGCGTTGGGAGCTTGTAACTTTGTGGTCCGCTAACCTTTCTATAGAGGGTTATTGTAACACCCTTTCCCCTTCACAGACAGCCCTGACAAGGTCAGGTGTCTGCGTTTTCTCTGTTGAATTCTCCCTCCTCTCAAGCAGAAAAACAGAAGGGAGAAGTGATATGGTAAAAACTGGGAGGGAGACCTGTTCTATGGACCAAGCTGAACAGTCTAGGGACTGGAAGGAAATTTTTTTTTAAGTCAAGACCCATACAAACAACTTCAGGGCATATCCAGTGCATAATATTTCCCTGATAAGGTCAAACAGAACAGCATTTTTAAAAGCTCTCGGCTTATGGTAGTGTTTGCTGCTTCTTTTGGTGTTAAAGATGTTAGAGATAATCAACAGCAAATTAAATTCCAATTAAGTGGTTAGATAATGATGCTTTGGGAAATCCCTTTTTAAGGGAAATCCTCATGATTTGAAAATGAATTGGTGCAAATGAGAATTAGGAGGAAGGCAGAACTTGTGGAGGAGCTTTGGCTGAGTTTTCAGTCTGTAGCTCAGCCTCTCCTTCATGGCAGCTCATGCCACCTGCCTACATAGCCAGATCTGGCTCTGTTCTTGGTAGCATTCCCCAAGTGCCTTTGCCAGTTGTGAAATCCATCTCCTGTATCATGCAACAAGCTTGCTCAGAGCTGATTTTCTTGTTAAGCAACTCCTTTATCCCCTGGAAATAGCCAGGTTCTGGTGGCACTGACGCTTGGCTGAGGCATCCATAGGAGTGCTACAGGGAAGAGGCTGCTCCAGGAACTGAGATTGAGATAGATCCCAGACTGGACATCAAGCAAGACAGTGCTGCACACAGCATTTCCTGCATCTTGCAGGGACCTGCATGGTGGCATTGCCTTGGTCAATGAGTCTAACTTGTAATCTGTGAAACAGTAAAAAAAAAAACTTTTATAAAAAATTATTTTTATACTTCTGTCAGGCACCTTTGTGTACCTTTGCTCTGATTCCTCCTCCTGCCCCATTTTTTCAGCTTGAGCCCAATGAAGTTTGTTGTCTTGCTGTTGGTGGCTTTTACTGAGTGTTCAACATCTTGTTGTGCCTGCTGATGCTGGGACCTGGGGTCTGAAGTGTTTTCCTTCATGTCTCTGCAGTGATGCAACTTCTTACTGACTTTCTCTGCTGCAAGCACCTGTCTGAGCTGCTTTCCCAGGCTGCCACACCTGCCCATTACTCTCATCTCTAACAACTTCATTCTTTCCAGACTGAGTGAAGTGTTACAGAAAATGAATATTTACAGCTACAGGCAAACTTGTTTTCTGAAGTTAAGGAAGGCAGCTGGGAGTCTCAGACAAAAGAGGGTTGCTAATCAAGGTACAGGCATTTGTTAAACTGAGTCTCTTGTTGCTTGAGCCAAAGCCAGCCTGTTCAGGATCCTGCCTTCTGACAGTCTGTAAACCTCAATCCACCCCTCATCCTTTTGCTTACTAAGGAGGAGGCAGCTGTGTCTGTTCCCATGGGCAGAGAGGGAACTTTTTTGTTTCTCAACTTCAGGATTGTAGTGAACAATGCAGGAGCTGGAAAATCTGGGGATGCAAATCTCATTTGAAGTCGCACCAAGCCTGCCTAAATCCCCATTACAGACCCTGAGCTAGAGCTAGCAGTGGTGTTAGAATGTGCCTCTCAGTACCTGTGTCTCTGTTCCTTGTTGCATCAATCACTGCTCTCTCATCGTTGTGTCAGCCAGAATGCCACCAGGGCATCTGATGCCCTGTCACAAAGCTCTGAGATGGGGATATGCGTAGGTGTCTGACTTTCTCCCATCCCTGTGGTGATGCCTCCTGTCCAGGCTGGCTGGGTGGCACCTAATCAGTGCTTGGAAAGGAGGATGATTGCAGATGGGTGGAGGAACTCAGTGCTTCATCCTCTCTGTTTCTTAAACACCAGTCAGATCTGATCCAAGTGGGGTTTCTGCAAACTTGGGCTTTTACTGTTTCTCATGCCTGCTGTTCTGTGCTTGCCTGTGCTGCTTCTGCCATTCAGGGAGACAGTGGCCATGCAAACAGCCTGTTCCTTGCAGTTTTTTGGGTGTCTGACTATCGGGAAACAAGCAGGTGTTGAATCAAACAGCTTTCTTGAAGAAGAGCAAACTATTTCCTTTTTGCAAACAGTACCAGGTATTTTACTTTGTGCCAAAGATCCTCTTCACATACTGTTCAGAATCTTTTATTTGTGTGCTCTCCATTGATAGTTTAACTTTGGATTCTGATTTTGTTCAAAGTTGTGGAAAATCTTTGGAGATGAGAGTTCTGAGCTACAGAATACACTGACAGCAGGTACCTTAACATGTGCAGAACAGCATAGTCATAAAATAATATACAGAGCTAAATATTAACAAGGCTAATGGGCTTTTTGACTTTTTAGAGAGTGCATTTCCCATCTCTGAGTTTGACACATCTGTTTTCTTAGTGGAAAGATAAACGTGGTTCCGGGAATGTGGTGACACTGGTATTGATGGTTGCTATGCTGCCGTTCGAAACCCCGTTTTGTTGAATGCAGCCTGGTTTCACACAGTGTTCTTTTTCTCTCTTTAGGTACTCCCTAAATTCATGAGATGGCCAACACAATGCAAATCTCCAAAGATGAGCTGGAGGAACTCAAGGAGGCTTTTGCTAAAGTTGGTAAGTCCCACCTTAGGAGGAGGGCACCTTGCTCCTGTCTGCTGCGCATTTGAGTTGGATTTATCCCAGCCCTGTGGTGAGCAGCAGTGCCAGCAGGATGTGGGCATTCTGCTGGTCTCGTGGTTGTCTCTGCACCAAGGAGTCCCTTGGCAGCTTTGTTGCTTCTGGCTTGTCACTTTGGCCAAGGAGCACAAAGGCAGGGACATGGGTAGTCTGGCTATCAGGGAGCACTGGCAGACAGCCTTGCACTCTTGCTCCAGGGTGGGCTTCCTGATGGCAGAAGAAATATCCAAACAGGTATTGCATTGCTCTGGCCTTGGCAGCACTTCAGGGCTTGCACAGTGCTTGGTTCTGGTGGTGTTGGTTTGGCAGATTGGCTGAGCCATGTGCATGGTCAGTGTAGGTGCATTTTGGGGCTTGTAAACAAAATGGAATTTGTTTTGTTTACCTGGCCATCATGGAGTGACTTGTGGTGATCACAGAATCCCTAGGTTGGAAGAGACCTCCAAGATCATTGAGTCCAACTCATGCCCTAATACCTCAACTAGACTATGGCACCGAGTGCCACATCCAGTCTTTTCTTAAACACGTCCAGGGATGGTGACTCCACTACCTCCCTGGGCAGATCATTCCAGTACTTTATTATTCTCTCAGTGAAAAAAAAATTCCTAATATCCAACTTATGTTTCCCTTGGCACAACTTGAGACTGTGTCCTCTTGTTCTGTCAGCTGCTGCCTGGTGAAAAGAGACCAGCCCACACCTCACTACAGCCACCTTTCAGGACATTGTGGAGAGTGAGATCGATGCCTTGTGCTGAGCACACCTCCATTGCCCTCTGGTGGCTCCATCTCCTGCTGTGCTCCAGGGGGCTGCACAGCCTCTCCCAGGGGCTGCTCCGCCTGCCTCCCAGCTTTCCCCCTGTGCTGGCATCACAGTAGCCTCTGGCAGGCTGCTTCAGGAAGCTGAAATGGGCAAAACACTGACATAATGGAAAAAAAAAAGTTGTTTTCTGTTGGTTTAGTTTCTTGATATGGCTTACTGAAGGATCAGAGAACCAGCAGGGAGGGGTGGGATGGGCGCTGGAGCACAGCCGTGGGGACTGAGGTCAGTGTGTGCAGCTGGGGAACCACACCCGGGACTGGCACTGGCCAGGATCAAGTCGCACAAGTGGTGAGAGCCAGCATTTTGTTTTCCTAACTGGACATGGGCATCATTGAGCACTGGTTATATATACAAAAGCGTAGTTGCCTCTTACCTGTATTGGTGTTACCCTCTCTGGGTAGGGTGGCTGTGAAAACTCTCATTTGCTCAGAATTTCCAGTCTGCAGAGAGAAATGTGAATTTCAAAGGAGCTGACTCTCATGGAGCAGTGTCCCCTGTTGGAACTTGAAGCGAGTTGCATTTTAAGGAGTTCCCTCTCCTCTCTTGCTCTTCTCAAGCCTTTTGCAGCAGGTAGAAGGGAGCTGCCACAGAGGGAGGTATTCCTTGGGAGGAAGCATAGTGTTTGTTTAATGGGCCTCTTGGTGCAGATGTCAATAAGGCTGGGATGTAGGCAGCCTGTTCTGTCCTTGGTTACATTTAAAATTATTAACCTCTCTGGAATGTGGTGGCTTTTTGTCATTAGTGTGGGGGAAATAATCAAGATTAGGTTGGAAACATGGAGGAAGGAAAGCCAAATCCTGGTTTGCTGAAGGAAGCCAGTTCATCCTGCTCAGGAGGTGGGTCCCTGTTTGGTTTTAAATTATGAAGGCAGTGTCAGAACTTAAATATTAATGAGAAATGTGCTAATTATCCTGGACATACCCACAAATGAGATAGGATCTCCTAGTTCTTTTCAACTGCCTTGTTTTGTGTGCTTTAGGCATGGTAGAGACCACAAGCATGTGAAGCACACCTCTCAGGAATGTCTTTAATGCTCTCATTCCCTTTATTCTTGCCTAAAGGAACCGTGTTTGCCGTGGGTTGTAGAGCTGGTCACTGACTGGGTGACTGGCTTTCACTGTGGACTTCTAATAGGATCTTCAGTGAACGTGAACAGAAGTCGGACTAGGACTGCTGTGTAAAACGAAGCCTGTTTTTCATCTCCCAGCTATCTGGAGGATTTGGAATGCAGCTGAGAATCATGGTTATAGCAAAACTCAGCTGGCTGGCTTCTAGGATGTCATGAAGGAGATGTGGGGAGGAGGAAGCATTTCATAGAGTGATTTCTGCTCACCAAGATGTGCCCTGCTCCAGTGCACCGCTGGTTGGGCTTCCTGGAGACCTGCTTGGGGCAGGTTGCTGCTCTGGATGGGTAGGTTGATGGGGCTTTAAAGGTGTGTGTTTGACCAGCTTTTCTGTCTGCAGCTGGACTGGATTGAGACATCTGGGCGTGCTGGAAGGCAGTGAGGTGTGTTACTATGTGCTCTGTCACCACTCGCCTTCCATGCCACTTTGAAGGTATTTCCTCTCTCCCATGCAACTAATGTGCTGTTCTCTGAGAGCCAGCAAAAGGCATGAGTCCCATAGATATCCTACTGCTTATTAAAACAGTCCACAGGTGAGAAACCACTGTTTGAGGTTAGCAATAAAACCAGCTCTAGCACAGACAAGCAGCTCCCACCATCCTACAGGCAGTTATTTGTCTTGGAACTGATCCAAGTGGTAAAGAGCAGTGGGGGAAAAAAGCTTTGTAATGTTTAAAAACAGTAATTACTGGGGCATTGGAAGTGTCTAGGCTTTGAGTGACCCACAGGTTAGTGGGAGAAGAGCAGGTTGCTCCAGATCTCATTGGACCTCTGAATTTGTTCTGTGGAACAGGTGCCTGTTTGTGTGTACTTGGCCAAAACAGGGGCACTTCAGAGGGGGGGCATGGCAGAACAAAATCCACAAACTTCCTCAGTTTGTTTGTCTTCTTTCTCCCTCCTTCTAAGATAAGCAGAGATAAGCATCTTTTCTGGAAACATGAAGTACTCAAAAATCATAACTCATTGCTGAACACTTTGTTCAGCAATGCAAGGTGGTAAAACAATGCTCCGAAACGCTGGCTTAGGGCAAATAGGGATCTGTGATCCTGCTAGTGCGTCCTGCTGAGCATATGTCCTTAAAAGGAAACGTGTGGGTTACTTTCCCCTCTTGCATCCTGTTATTTAAGCTATTTTAAGTACTTGTCCTCGGGAGGAAGCTGAGCCAGAGCTTGAAGCAGCTTTTGGGATTCATTGCGGCTTTGCTGCGCCACCTGCATGTGGCGGAGCCGGTGCCGTGCGGTGCTGCCGTGACCTTTCCCAGGTTTAGCACGCTGGCGTGCATGCATCTTTCAGTAGAAATAGGAAACTTCAGATGTGCTGTAGTTTCCTTTCCATCAGGCAGACTATAATGAGTCCAGGCTGTAGCTTGTCTGTTAAAACAATTTCACTTTCTTCCATTAGTAATTCTGGGCAGGCCGCCGAACGATTTCATTTGGGACGGCTTCTATTTTGACAGCCTCTTCAGCTGTTGAGTACTATCTCAGATATTGTTAGAGAGTGCTGTCTGAAGTCAGGGCCTGTTGCAGGGCATCCAGCAAGGCACCATATGGCAGACCTGCAGTGATGCTGGAAGTAGTTTTGGAACTGGCTGGTACTGCAGAGGTGGAGGTTTGTTTTTTTTTTAAATGCTGCTTCTTTTTACATTTGATGCCAGAAGGGGAGCAGAGACAGTAGGAAGGTAAGCAGCTGCCCTGTGGAATAGGGGTCTCAGGCCTATGTGTTATGTCGGGCTTGCTGACATGTTAAGAACTGGTCCATTTTCCATCTCATGGTCAGTCACTGCTTGACTCTGCTACTAAGCCAGAACCACAGGCCTGCACCACTTTATGGTAAAAACCAGCAGGCTTTAACACTCAAATCTGCTCTTCTGTGGCCAAGAATCTAAAACTTGAAATGAGAGCATCTTCAGTGCAAAACCAGTAACTTGGTGTGTGGTCTTAAACTAACAGACCTGTTAGTTAAACTAACAGACTTGTAATTCCCACTCCCAAGTGTCTGGCACATAGATGCCCTTTTCCTCTGTGAAGGTGATTATTTTTTCCCCCAGAATGCTATGGAAGAGAAACTCTTACAAGTGGGTATTTGGGGTATTGTTAGGAGTTGCAAGAGCTTATGTCCTGAGTCCTGAGAATCAGAGGTTTTGAGTGAGTTGTGTCCTTTACACATGATTTTGTGCTGTTTGTCTGAGCCCAATGCAGCCTTTCCTGATGGGTAAAATCTTTCTTTGTGCCATGCTCCCAACTTACGTGAGTTCCTATGTGAGTGTGTATTTTAGATGACTCTTCATGTGGCAGAGCTCCTATTTATTTTTTAAATTTTTTTTCTAAATTTTTTTTTCAAGTGAGCAAAGGTAAATCTTCCTTGAAGTAAGCACACCTGGAGGACTGGAAATTGCTGATTGCTGGAGTGAATGAAACTGTCAGACTGGGCAGGTGTTGACCCTGCTTGGAGTGAATTCCTCATACCTGCCCTGCAGGGCTTCATATGTAGAAGCAAGCTTTAAATAGGTTTCAGCCTTTTATCCATGGTCACTACTGGAGTTGCAGACTTTGGAACTCAATTTCCTGATGTCTCACCTAAGAGGCTTCTGCCTCATGAAATACCATATAAGGTTTTATCCCTTTCACATCTGAATAGGCTCAGACATAGCACATGCAAGCCTGAATCAGAAACACTTCAGAATACTTAGCTTAGACACAACAAGAGGAAAACCTTTACCAAATGTAAATCGAAATTGGATCCTATCAAGGATACAATATCTATTTTGAGGTCTTATTTTTCTCTGTTCTTTGCCTGCTACTTACATCTACTCTAACATTTGGGTAGATGTATAATTTAGGTGGTGGATGGATAGGAAGACGTGATGAACAGATGTTTTTGGATTTACCTGCTTAATTTGGCAGCATGCTGAGGGATTGTGGTTGGTTCAGTCAGGCACAGACAAAAGCAAGGGATCTGGCTGCAGGCTGAGGGTGAAGGCAAAGTTTTGTTTTAGGTTCATAGGTCCTAGAGATTAGGAAATCCCTTCTTGACTTATTTTCCTCACTGGCTGTAAGGAGGGGAAAAGATGCATATTGTAAAGTTAGATTCAGTAATAAAAATACTGTAATAGAAGAGGCTGTGATTTATCTAGAGAGGAAATACTTTGCTCATGACATCTCAGGCTGGACTGTTAATAAATCTTGCCTTTGTAAGCTTGTATTATTTCAGAATAAAATTCTAAAATTGAGGGCCAGACAGCAGCCTATTGGTATCATTAATCATTGCCCCAAACCACTTTATTTCCTCAGTACTATTGTAAACACTACTTTTCATGAAGTAGTTTAATGTATTTATTAATCCACTGGAACTGATGCTCTTTCTTATTCTGAGACACAGAGATTGGGGTGTAGAAGAGAGTACAGGTTTGCCCTGGTTACTTCGCATGTTTGCCACTGAGCAGAGTTTCACTTTCTTGCTAACTGATAAAAACAAGTTTAAAATCCCATATTGCCATATGGATCTGGAAAATGAGGATGGTTGGAGTGGTGGTGCAAACATGCTGCTTGCTGGAAAACTGCTGTGAAACAAAACCTAAAACCCACTGAATCCTCATTAAAAGTAAATTGACTTCCACAGTTTGGTTAAAAAAATAACCTGGACCTTAGAGCTATCCTGATTATTTTCTTTATTTTTAAAAATATCTCTCTTTAAGCAGAAATACTTACCCCAGTGGCTGTGACGAGATTTCCTCCTGAAGAAAACCAAATTCTGGTGCTGGTGCAGCTTCTCAGGCATAAAATTAACTTCCCTGGTCTAACTGCAGCACTTGCCAACAGCAAAGGGATTTTAGCCTCCTATTACTGAGCCAGTAACAGCACAACATGCCCTGAATCCCTGCCTCTCCAAAGATGAGGCTGGAGGGTCATGCTTATGTCTTGAGGTGTGAATCTGGGCTGTACAACTACTTCAAATGCTCTGTGTCCTTGTGGACCCAACTCTGCTGAGAGGTGGGTGCCAGCTCTGCTGTGAGCAACACTCTGCTCATCCTGGTTAGCTTGGGGAAAGAGGCACTCAACCCCTGCCTGTCCATAGTGGCAGGAAAACCTCACTTGCCTGAAGAGAGGCTGGGGCTGCCTGGATTTACTGTGTGTGGTCAGTAGATGGGATGATGTCCCCAGAGAGGCTGGGATCTGTTATGTACAGAACTCCAATGTCACACTAGATTCTTGTTTTCTTCCTCAGTCTGCTAGGTGACATGATCACACCAAACATACGGTGCTGCTGTGGCTTGGTGATAGGAGCAGATGTCCTTGCAGAGCATTCTTGCACAGCAGTAAAATACCTGGTTGCAATTTGCTGTCAGTGTTACATGGAGAACATCACTGACGACATGATAAAAATGAAGCTGCAGAGGCGACTTGGTGTTTTTAGTTCAGAAAACAAAAAGTGCTGTGTTTCATTGCCGTCTGTTCTGACATGCAAGGGTCTGTGGTATTTAGACGTAGAAAGAGACATTCTGGAGATTGTTTATAAAAATACAGATATTCTGTTGTGAAACTTTCAGCACCAGACTTGTCACATGTGCCCAGGTTGTGGTCAGTCCTGCTTCAAAGCTGCTGTTGCCCAGAGCTGGAGGGTTCCCACTTCTTGTGCTGGGACACTCTCTGAGGATGTGCTGTGTGTATTTACTGAGTGCCTTTGGTTGCTTTGATGTCCTTTGAACAATGTGCTCCTTGATATTTTTGGTGTGGCCATACTGCTGTGTGCCCATGCCCTGCATGGGTTCAGCAGGACCCCAGTGTGCAGGTTGCTCTCTATAAAGCTCTTGGAGATGGGGTGGGGGGTGTCACATTTTTGCCCTTCCGTTGGGGGTCAGTTCTGTCAGCTACAGGCACATTTCTAAAACCTTCTGCTGCCTCTTCTCTTCCTCAGACCTCAACAGCAATGGGTTCATCTGTGACTACGAGTTGCATGAGCTGTTCAAGGAGGCCAGCCTGCCTCTCCCTGGCTACAAAGTGAGAGAGATCATCCAGAAGCTCATGATCGATGGCGACAAGAACAAAGATGGGAAGATCAGCTTTGAAGAGTTTGTCTATGTAAGTGATATTTCTGAATTGCCAGCAGCCTGGGGCCCCTTTTAGACAAAGCTAAGGAAGAACATAGAAGAGCTTGAACCTGACTTCCCAGCCACTTACCATAACCCTAATTTTCTTTTGACAAACTGATCAGTTCTGAGGACTAGCCATGTAAAAATCAGTTCTTTCTACAGGTTTCTGTGTATGATCAGTCTTTTGTGCTGTTATTGACAGCCTTTAGATTTGGACAGAGGAGAAATATTGGTTTGAACAAAAACCAACCAACCAAAAAGAATAAATGCGGTTTTCCTGTATGATAGCTTCATTGGAGGCCAAAATACTGTTTACACACAAGGTGAAAACTGGAAAAAAAAAGACTTGCAATGATCCGAGCTTACAGTATTTTACTGGAAGCTATTCAGTTTTTCCAGGCACACAGTTGAATGCTTGTTTTCCCTGTGTATTAGTACAGTTTCCTTTCTCTGTTTAATGGGACTACAAGTATTTGCTAAAGAGTTAAGAGGACATTTCAAGACACACTTGGGTTTGTGTTAGGTGCTGATCTAGGAAAATTCAAACCTCTTGCCTTGAAAGGGAAGAGCAGGAGTAAGGTGACAGGACAAGTTGGAGGATCAGTCTTTTTTAGTAGAAATATGCCAGAATTTATAAATTTTTTTATATTTACAAAAGTGCAAGACTTCTGAGATAATAGTTCAATGTACGTTCTTCATCCTTTTGATGCTCTGATGACTGAATGCTGAAGGAGTAATTAAAGTATGTGCAGTACATTGAGGGAGCTGTTTTCATGTCAACTAATTTTCTTGGCATTTCTTAATTTATCTTTACTTTCTGTTCCTTAGTCGTTTTCAGATCCTCTGAACTTTTTGAGTTCGGAGTCAACTAGTAAGTTGGAGTTTGCAGTTTGTAAGCACTTGCATGCTGGGTGCATGTTTCAGCTGTTGGTTTGAGCTGGTCCATAATTCTTAACTTTGCACTAGGAGGGAAGAAATAAATCTCTGCTGTCATGTTGGAAAGGCACCAATGACTGAATAAAGACAAAACGTCTTAGGGCAGCTGATGTGTACATTAGCAGCAATGCTTTGGTGGATGATCTTCACAAACTGAACTCTTGGTCTGAGCATTTTTGCCGAAGTTTATGGTACAGAGAATGACATGAGCTGATTTTACATTGGGACCAAGTGACTTAGTGGTACCTCAGCATCAGAGAACATATTCTCAAGAAGATATGCAATACCAGTAGTTAATCCAGGAAATGTTAAAATAAATAGATGTAAAACAAAATCCCTGTGATTAAAGCCAACCGACCAGAAATCCCCCAACTTCTGGGCTCTCAGATCTTCAGTCAGCTTTACCTGATCAACCTCTGCGTGCCATCAGGAGATGATTTAACAGCACTGTATCATCATCTTGCCTTGCCACCTTCCCTGTGTTTGGGGGACGGGGAATGTAAGGTGTGACATCTAGCAGCCTGGCCCTGTAGTGACACCTCTGCAGCCTGGTGTCCTCTCCTTTTAGCAGAAGCATGTTGTTGTCCTCCTTTACAGTGCTGTTTCATTGTCTTTTTCTGGGTGGTGTTCAGAGAACCTGTACACATTTCATTTGTGTTTTCAGCTTGGTTGGAACTAATTTAGTTTTGAGGGAGTTACAGCAGGCTTTCCAGCCACTGAATCTGTTTTTTTTTTACTAATAGGTGCTCAATTCTGTAGGGCCTCGGGGCCACTAACAGTAGCATTCATCCTGTGCAAGTGGCATGTGCAGTCTTCCTGTGCTAAAGCATCTCTTCTGCCCTCCAACAAGGAGGTGTTTTGCCAGTTCGCTGAAGCCTGCTGTTGAGGAAGGGGGAATCTTTACCTGGAGCACTCACTGCTACACTTTATTGCAGATTTGACTGTTACATGCTTAAAGTGAATTGTTTCTTGGGTTGTGGACAAAGTCTTTTGTGTGAACTGAAGTCACAGTCTCACGAGCATCTGGCTTACGCAGAAAGGTTAAAATTGCACCACAGCTTTCTAAAGTTTGGCCCTGCAGGACCTGCTGCATGTGTTACCTGTGCTCAGACTGCAAAGGTTTCATGGTTTTTTTTTTTTTTTCTTGTGGTCTCTTGAAATCTACTTGTAAAGGTAAATATATGCAAGGTATTTCGTGCCTAATGCTTCTGTTTCAATAGGCACTTGCAGTGTGTGTTTGAGAAAGTGGGGTGACTCTGCCCGCTGTCCACGTCAGATTTAATACCACTACACCCTTGCTGGGCCCTTCACATTTGCTGATTTTAAAGCGAAGTTTGCTTTAAAGCTGAGAAGAAACAGCTCTGTGGTCCCTTTTTGTTTTATGGAGATGAACTTTTCTTGTCTAACAGAGCACTTTAAATTGTAGATTTTCCAAGAGGTGAAAAGCAGCGATATCGCTAAAACCTTCCGAAGAGCCATTAACAGGAAGGAAGGAATCTGTGCCATTGGGGGCACCTCAGAACTCTCCAGCGAGGGCACCCAGCATTCCTACTCAGGTACCACTCTGCTTCCCACTCTTCTCTTGGGTTTTTGGAGGTCCTGTGCCCAAGCCAGCCCATTTCTACCACTATGCCACGTGCCGTGCTCTGGTTCTCTGAGAGCTGAGTGATCTCACGTCAGGGTGAATTCAGCAGGACAGAATTTATGTGCTGCAAATTTAACAGTGTATGAGTTAAATGTGTTCTTACTTGCTTTGTTAACTGTGCTTGCTGATGGAAGTCCTTGTATTACACTTGAGTATGGTAAAGTTATGAAGTAAACACAAGTAAATAACAAGTAAATAACATGAATATTCTGCTAGTTGTAAGTGAGAGTCTTCTTTTTTTAACCTTTGTGTGACTAATAAAATGGGCGGTAATGATAGTGAGGCTGTTATTTCCCTGGGCTATTGTACTCTGCTTTTTTTTGGGAAAATCTTTGTTATGAAAAAAACCTGTATTAAATTTACAATTGGTTATCTTAGAGGAAGAGAAATATGCCTTTGTAAACTGGATAAACAAAGCCCTGGAAAATGATCCCGACTGTAGGCACGTTATTCCAATGAACCCAAATACAGATGACCTGTTCAATGCTGTGGGAGATGGAATTGTGCTATGGTAAGTCATGATGACTGCTGAATTAGGAAAAAAAAAAAAAAAAAAAAAAAAAAAAGTTAAAAGTCAGCAAAAACTTTGCAAAACTGTAGTTAGGGAATTTTCATCCTGTTCTAGGCTGGTTTTGTGACTGGTGTGTGTGTGCATAACGTTTTGCCCATATAAAAAGAGCCTCAGTCTCTCAGGCTTTCATTGCCATTGTGTGATGCCTCAGCTTTGGTGCCAGCTGATATTTTCATCCAGTGCTTTTGTTTGGGTTTGAGACTGAGTTTGCTGAGGGGGCAGAAGGTGCCTTGTGGGAGCAGGAGTTGTCCTGGTGCAAAATCAGGCTGGTGCTGGGCTTGAGGAGGGGCACATGTGATAAACAGCCCATCCTCTTGGGTGTTTAGGTAGACAGTGTCCTCTGTGGGAATGTTAGTGATCTTATTATGCATTAACCCAAAAATGGATTTTCTGGGAATCTTCTTGTTCCTTTTAATAACTGCACTAAGTAAATTAGCTGACTTATTCTATTGCATGCTGAGAACAGAAGGCATCCAGGGCTGCTAAATACCAGCAGCCTTCTCTGTATGAGATTTTTGTTGGCTTTATGGGTTAGATTCATTTGTTTTATGGTAAGTGAATGAATATAGTGGAGAACTGGATCAACCTGGAATTTCAGTAACTCTCTGTCAATACAGAAAGTAAGTTTAAATGAGTTGCCTTTTCTCTTTAATTTTTTTTATTTTTTAACTTTAGCTCGTGATGCGTATTTTTGGTTTATTTATTTCCCAGGTTTCAAGTAATTCATGGCCTTAGGCAAAGACTGAACTGAGTAGCAAGTGGTTCATAATATATAGTTTAACTTTGCCATATTTTGTGTTGATTCAAAATTCATTGTGCTTACATGCTCCCCACTGAGCTCTCCAAGTGTTTGTTCTTTTTTGGGGCAGGTTTTCTTGCCAGCAGTAGTAAACCTTTACAATAGGAGGAAGTTTGTTGTCTTCCTAGAATGTGCAGTGGATGTCAGCAGAGTAATGAGTCTTCACTAGTTTCAGAGACTGCACTGTGAATAATTCATGTGCTCTTTTTGCTCCAGCAGTTGAGATCAGTAGTGGCTGGGAACATGTTTAAAGTTTCAGGCTTAACTATTAGTTACAAATACATTCTTGATAATGTAAATATTAACTTCTGATTTATGGAATCTTGGTTTTTATATTAAAAAAAATTAAACGAAAGCAAGCAGGCTAAAGGAAGTGTGCTGTGGTGAATATTGTCACAGTGCATTGAGTTTTGTTTGGATTAAATATTAAGTGTTGTTCAAATATCGTTGGTTTTCTTCCTAACAGCAAAATGATCAATCTTTCTGTTCCTGACACAATTGATGAAAGAGCAATTAATAAGAAGAAACTCACACCATTCATAATTCAGGTATAAAGCATTTCTGTATTTATTTTCTGAAATTCATATTAAGAATTAAGATAGAATTAAGAATAGAATTAATGAATGTAGCATGGTGGCTCAAGGCATTATTGTGAAACACTGGAAAGGAGCAAGTTTTATGGCTTCTGTTTAATTTTTAAATGCAGTTTTGTACCATGCATAATTGACAGTTCTGTGGGCATGGTTCAAAAACGCTGAATTAGTGACAAAATGGGTAAAGTGGCTGAAATGTTGTGCACACATGAAATTGCTGTGGTGATTATGCACTGCACTGTCTTTTTTAAACAGTGTTGGCTATGAATTGTTTCATACTAGGGCAGGTTGGTTTTTGAGGATGCCTCTGTGTGTGTGTGTGTAAATTAGCACTCCTCTAGCCTTGTTTTTGTTGATGCCACTAGATGCAACTAACTCGGAGTCTGAAACTTAATACCAGAGGCTGAAATTAAACCCTGGTGCCTAGTTCAGTTCTTATTGATTCAGCCTGCCGCCACCACGGCTCCCTTAAAACTTCATCTGGAGAGTGGCTGGGAGTGTTTCCTCTGAGCTGCTGCTGTTGGAGCAAGGACAAAGGGGAAACCTCCACTCTACTGGTGCTGGATGAAAGGGAAAGCAGCATCTCCCTGGGCTCTGTCTGACTGGGCTTTGCTGTTTGCAGGAGAACCTGAACCTGGCCTTGAATTCTGCATCTGCCATCGGCTGTCATGTTGTCAATATTGGTGCAGAGGACTTGAGGGAAGGGAAGCCCCACCTGGTCCTTGGGCTCCTCTGGCAGATCATCAAGATCGGCTTGTTCGCTGACATCGAGCTCAGCAGAAATGAAGGTAAATTAAATTCTGAGTGATTACTTATAAAGCCATGAACACAGCATTGCTTTGTGTTGTCAGCCCCAGCCCTGCCACTGGCTCTTCCCTCCCTCCTCTCTGCTGGATGATGGGATCATCGGGGCATGTGCCAAGCTGAATGTTCTCCAGCCTGTTTGTAGCTGTGCAGCAGGTTTGTGCAGGAGGGTTGTGCCATCCTGGTGATGTGTATCAGCCTTGGAGAGCTGGCTGAACACCAGCAAGTCAAGATGCAGCTTGGCTTGAGCCTGGCAGAGAATGAGCACGTTGCTTGGTGATGCCCTAGGCTGCTCCAGCTGCAGGTTCCTAACGGTGTTGGGATGTGGCAAAAGCTGCTTGGATCCTTTTAGGGTTAGAGACAACTGCATGTCTTTCTCAAAAAAAAAAAAATTAGAAGGGCTTCAGCTCTTTGGTAGTTATTTGGTTGTAAAATCCTCCTTGCTTCTGTGAATGGTGCAGATCAAGCTTTTGCTTTGTCCTTGGTGGTGAGAGACTGATGCTGCAGATCTCTCCCTGTGCTCACTTGGTTCTTCATGATGGCCTCCAAAATTTAAACTTTTCAAATCATCCAAAGAGCTCTGATATTCCTGTGCTGTCAGAGCATCGGGATGGATGGAGGGGCCTCAGCGTCTTTTATTTAAACTTGCCATCATGAAGTGTTGACATTGTTTGGCTTAGATTGAAAATTCATGGCAGAGGAAGCACTGCCCAGCTGAAAGGGTGCTTATCTTGGGTCCTCCGGGCTTTTTTTAACAGTGCTTATGAAACTGCTTGGAAGCATTTTTCATTGAGATAGAAGTGCATTTGCATTTAGCTTCCTGTCATCAGCTTAAAAGACTGTACATAAAGTCCAGAGAATTGTTATACAAGAAAAGGGAAAATACTTTCTTACACATATTTTTCTAGATCATTTATACTCCTCTCTGTGTTAACAACCAACTCAGGAAAACTCTACTAATATCCAGAATATTTTGACATAATCAATAGTTGGTATTGTATCCCCCTGAAATCTTGCTGCAGCTCGAATTCTGGCATACAGCTTTGACTCGTCCCTCACAATCGTTTTTCTTGTAGCACTGGCTGCCTTACTTCGTGATGGTGAAAATCTGGAGGACCTTATGAAGCTATCCCCAGAAGAGCTGCTCCTAAGATGGGCCAACTTCCACCTGGAAAACGCTGGCTGGCACAAAATCAGTAACTTCAGCTCAGATATCAAGGTATCAAAGCTCTCCTGATTTGCAATGCCTGGAAAAGACTGGGAGCTGAACAGGGATGTGTTTGCCTGCGTAAACAAGGCCTTTCATCCTCAGACAGTGTCTTTCTTGACCTTAATTTACTGAATGGTCTTACCACATGGGGTTTGGATATTATATTTGAGGTCCTGCAGTGCTGTTCTCTGCTGCCATGAAGATGAGCCCTGTGTTGAACTGTCTGTTTTCCTCCAGTGCTGCTGTTGTTTTAATCGACTCTGAAACTGGTATCCCTTGAGTGTTTTCATATGTCCTTAATCGTGTTCTGGCGAAGGTAATGGGAAAATGCTTCACTGGAGAGTGAGACTTCCACATGCTCTTGGCAGGTGATGGCATTTCATCTGAAATGTCATGGGCTGGAGAGAGGAAGGGAAGCAAGACCTCTTTTTCTTCACATTGTGTTTAGTAGGAGTGGGAGTGGGGACTCTTAAAGCTGCTTTTCACGTGTGAGTGGGGGCACTGGTGAGAAATGGAGGGTGGTGACTCTGGGTCGGTGTGGGGCATCTGGACACTGGTCTCAGCAGTTCTGTGGAGGTTATTCACATGGCCAGCAGTTTCAAGGAGGAGAAAGAAGATGGAGATAGAAAAAAAAATATTGATAATTGAGGTGTATGTGGAGCATAGATCTGACCTGTTGTGTGCATGGTCACTCTTATTTCCACCTTCAGAATTGCCTGCAGTTTTGCTGGTAGCTGTTGGCTTCTCTGGTGCATTCCCTGGGCTGCCTTGATGTGCTGAGGTCTTCCTTAGTGCTGACTAAAATAATTAGTCAATTAATCAACTAATAATTATTTATTAGTTGATAAATAATCACTACAGCTATTGGCTCCTCCTGGTTTGTGACCATCCCTGGCCCTCTCTCCTCTAAGCTGTTCTAGCTAATGGACAGGCACAGAAACAAACATTCAGACAGCTTATAATCCCAAGATTTTTGCTTGGAATTTGTCTTTACTGAGCCATTTTCATCATTGATGTGGCAGTAGGAATGGCTGACTTGTTTAGAGGTTAGGCCTGCCTTGGGACTTCTGGGGGCCGTGAGTGTGAGCAGCATGGGGTCATTGCCTCCTCCAGCCACTGCAAGGGTGGCTGTGACACCAGAGCTTGTAGCAAAGGCACCTTTCAAACAGTCAAACTGCATAATAATTAAATATCTCTAACCTTTTCCCTTTGTTTCCTTTCCTGCTGCCTGGATTTCTGCTATTGTGCTCTCTTTTAAGCTTACAGATTTTGGCAATTCAGTAAAGGTACATAAGCCAATTATGCATGGTGACTTGTCAAAAATGAGCTTGAAATGAATTGTTATGGTGTATTCACTGTTGTGCAGTGAATAGAACAATTCTCCTGTGTGCAGGAGAACTGAATTTTCTTTTTCATTCATTTCAGGATTCCAGAGCCTACTTCCACCTCCTCAATCAAATTGCACCCAAGGGGCAGAAAGAAGGAGAGCCTCAGATTGATATTAACATGTCGGGTTTCAATGTAAGTGTTCAGGCTGTTGTGTCCTCACCCTGCAGGATCATGAACTACCTGTACCTTGTCATTGCCCTGTGACATCAGGGTAACCTGGTATCTTAATTTATAGAGCATGTTCCAGTGTCAGTGGCTGTGTGCACACCTCGGGTGTGTGCTCATATCAGTGCTTGCTGCCAGCCTGGTCGCTGGCCTCCGATTAACAGAGATGATTGAGAAATCCTTTGTGGGCTTGCTCCGTTCGGGAGCATATTGACTTCTTTTGAGCCACCGAGTCCCAAAAACATTAAAATTTGACAGCATGTGTGACGCTGTTCAAGATTAACAACGACATGGACTCCGAACTTTTCAGAAGGCTGAAATGACTCCAATCAATCTTTTTTACCTGGGAATTTCTTCCCTTTATACTATTTTACAAAAAACCCACCCAAGGGGTGGAAGAAAGACAAATTTCTTCGACTACATTGGTCAAGTCAGAGGGACATCAAGCAAAGATCCCTCCTAGGGAAAGGAATGCAAAACATAGGATACAGTTAGGAAAACATGTCTCTTTATTTATACCAGAACAGTGCCTGGTAATGAGTTTCAGAGAAATCAAAACATCACAGGCATGAACCATGACTACACATGTGAGCTTGGAAAGCACCATGCTAAGAAAGATAGCAAGACAGGCCACGAGAGTGGCACAGCAGCAGGGGTTTGGGGGGTTGGTGTGTATGCCTCATCCCTCTGCTCAGTTAGTGGCTGAGGCCAAACGTGGGCTTGTGACATTGCTGCACATAGCGGCCAGGAGCTTTGTAGCCCAGTCTGTCCCGTGACAGCTCTTGCCCATTGCATCCCTGGCAGGAGAAGGATGACTTGCGGAGGGCAGAGTACATGCTGCAGCAGGCGGATCGGCTCGGCTGCCGGCAGTTCGTCACACCGGCCGACGTGGTCAGTGGCAACCCCAAACTGAACCTGGCCTTCGTTGCCAACCTGTTCAACAAGTACCCAGCACTTACCAAGCCTGAAAACCAGGACATCGACTGGACCCTCTTGGAAGGTGATGGTTATATCAGTCAACAAAATTGGCAGGAGGGGACTATCTAAAGTAAACAGCTGTGTCACTGGAGGCTGGGCCCTGCAGGTGTTAACTCTGTTGAAGTAACACCTATGATTTGAGGCTTCAGTGCTGCAGTGGTTGTTTACTCATTTGGGGCAGATGAGAAGGGCACTTGGCAGCCTGTTCAGCTGCTCTGACCCTGTTGTGGAGCCTGAACCTGTAGGCACATTGCCAGCGGACCGTCACTCACCACGCTGGGGAATTTGGTTTTGCCATTTCCTGTAATGGGCAAGAAAACCCCAGAAATGCAGTGAGGTGTTCATGGGAGTGCTAATTGTTGGCATAACTGGGACTGGGCTGTGACAGCAGTTAGCTAACACCTACGTGAAAGACCTTCCCACTCCTTTTTCTTGCAGAAAGTGCAAAAGGCTCTTCTGAGGCCTGAGGAAATCAAAATGATATCCAAGATTAGATAGCAGGGTCACCCTTTTCCTTTGAAAAAAAATACTCTTTTTTCTGCTTAAAACCTGCTGGTGACTTCTGCTGCTCAAAGCTCCCTGCCTTGCAAGGTGGAAATCCCTGATCAGGTTTGAACTTGCAGAATTTGCATTTCCTGTTTTCTGTCACATAGGAGAGACACGCGAGGAACGGACCTTCCGCAACTGGATGAACTCCCTTGGTGTGAACCCCCACGTAAATCACCTCTATGGGTAAGCTTTGGGCTCTTGTACCCCCAGCTCTTTCTCTCTCTCTTTCTCTCTCTCTCTCTCTTTCTCCCTCTCTTTCTCTCTCTCTTTCTCTCTCTCTTTCTCTCTCCTCTTTCTCTCTCCTCTTTCTCTCTCCTCTTTCTCTCTCCTCTTTCTCTCTCCTCTTTCTCTCTCCTCTTTCTCTCTCCTCTTTCTCTCTCCTCTTTCTCTCTCCTCTTTCTCTCTCCTCTTTCTCTCTCCTCTTTCTCTCTCCTCTTTCTCTCTCCTCTTTCTCTCTTTCTCTCTCTCTCTCCCCCTTTCTCCCTTTCTTCTCCCCTTTCCTCCCTTCCTTCCCCTTCTCCCTTTCCTCCCCCCTCCCCTTCTCCCTTTCCTCCCCTTTCCTTTCTTCTTTCCTTGGGTTGTTGAAGTTACAAGAACCTGTAAAGAACAGTAATTCGTGATGTGACAAAGTCAGAGTGCACTTAAATCTCAAAACGTTGACTTAATCCGTGTTTTTCACTTTAGTGATCTCCAAGATGCACTGGTAATACTACAGTTATATGAAAAGATCAAAGTTCCTGTTGACTGGAATAAGGTTAACAAGCCTCCGTACCCTAAACTTGGAGCAAATATGAAAAAGGTAAAGATGTCAAAAGACTTTTAAAGGAAGCCATGGACACTAAAAATTCCTGTTGGAGGCTTCCAGTCAACTGAGTGTGTTTGTGAGTGATTTTTCTGTTTAAACTCTTGTCCTGTGTAGCTGGAAAACTGTAACTATGCTGTAGACTTGGGAAAGCATCCAGCTAAGTTCTCCCTGGTTGGCATCGGAGGGCAAGATCTGAATGATGGAAACCCAACACTGACACTGGCCTTGGTCTGGCAGTTGATGAGAAGGTAGGACCCCTCTCAAACATGTGAAACTTGTGAATGGAGTACAGAATTTGCAAAGTTTCTTCCATGAGAGCATTACAGCACCTGGAGCAGGTCACTGATTGTAAAGCCTCTGTCCTTTGGGGGATGCCTGAGACACACCTGTGATAGAACTGCACATGAGAGGCCAGAGCAGACACCTCTGGACTGCCTGTTGGTGGACCTGTGATCCTCCTCTGACAAGGATCACGTGATCTCTCTCTCGCCTGCTCAAGTCTGGTCCACAAGCAGAAACCCTGAGCAGGAACATTACACAACTTCTGTGTTCTGATTTTTAGTTGGAAATTGAGAGGGAAACATTCTGGGGCTGCTTTATATCCCTCTTTTGTGTTGGAATTGGGGAAAGAAGAAACTTAATAACAGGTAGTCTGTGATAATAACAAGTGATCTTCCTGTTACCTAGTTCTGAAGAATTGTAAGATTATGCAAATACATGTTTGGAAAAAAGGTGCGTGGTAGCTCCTAATTTGACATCAGAAGTCTGAATGCCAACTCCTGATGTAATCCACACCTTTTAGGTAATGTGTTACCCCCATTGGAGCAAATGCTCAATGATCAAACAATTTAACAAGTGTCCTGAGCCCAGGCAATTTTGTGAGCTCCTATTAAAGGACACGAAATGCTAGGAAGACTAAATGCTTTAATGAAATCACACTTCAGATAAGATACATGGTTCTTTCTTTTTGCTAAAGTTTAAAAAAAACCACCAAGCCCAGAGCTGAGACTATGTAAAGACTTTCCAAGCTGCCATGGCTCATGTTGCATCCTGGCTGCACGGCTTTATCCAGCTCTGTGCCTAATCTTGTTCTCTCTGCTGGTTCTCAGGTACACACTGAATGTCCTCGAGGACTTGGGTGATGGTCAGAAAGCCAACGATGACATTATAGTCAGCTGGGTAAACCAGACCCTGAAAGAAGCTGGCAAGTCCACCTCCATCCAGAACTTCAAGGTGCAGATTCCCTTTGTGCCTGCAAAAGGAGACAAGTACCCAAAATTTTTTCCTCGGCTGGAGGAACCGCAGGGGCGTCTTAGAAAGGAGTTTAAACAGGACAGTGTTCAGTCTGTGCTGGGAACAGAGTGGCTTCAAGCTACAAGACTGTTTAAGACTGCCCATAGTGGGGAATAATGTCAGAGAAGGGGGAATGGTCAGGATCTGGGGCAGAGATGGGAGTTGAGATGCTGGCAAGCAAAGGGGCTGGAGCTGGTGTGCATTTGTAGGTGAGTGTTGTGCCCTAGGCTGTGCTCAGGAGGGCAGGGCTGCTGCCTGCACAATGATTACTTCTTTGGATTTTCAGAGTACTTGCAGTAAATTGGAGTAATAGTATTGTATTATCACCAAGGGTGAGGCAGCAGTTTGGTTTCCCCACTGGTCCACCTGGGAATAGTCACTAACACTGCTGCTTTGGGAAGGCTCTAAAACTTCTTTGGTTGCACGTCGCTGAGCAGCTGAATTGAAGTGAGAGTTAGGCTTTAAGGATTGGACACTCATCTTTGCTTCTCTGTCCCTGTGATCTCCAGGACAAGACTATTAGCACAAGCTTGGCAGTCGTGGATTTAATCGATGCCATCCAGCCTGGTTGTATCAACTATGACCTAGTAAAGACTGGTCAGCTATCGGAAGATGACAAGCAAAATAACGCTAAGTAAGTTTTCTCTCTCAGAAGCTGTTTTGCATTGGAAGGGTGTACATTCAATGTGCTGGCCTCAAGCTGCAGGTGTTTTGACCACTGTTCATTGCTGTGGCTTTCAGTCTCTTTTAGCACAGTACTTTTTACCCAGGCAGCACTTACTGAGATAGAGTTGCTGTCCTTGCCTGTGACGCTGGAGGGAGCAGTTGGCTGAACTCTGGCTTGCTGAGAGAAATGCAGAACAGTTCTTGCCAGTAATACTCTATTTCTCACCTGTTTGTTCAGGCATTTAAAACGTTCAGCTGGTGGCTCAGAGTTTTGAAATGGAACCCTTGTATGTCTTATGTCTTGTTGAGTCATCATAGATTGTCAAGTTTAAAGTATGCCTATTAAAACATGCCTTTGAAGTGTGTGTTCTATGACTGTTCTCCAGTGGCAGAATGACAGCAAAACTTCTGGCAGATGATAGTCTTACTTTGTTATTCATAAGGAGCAAGGAGAAGAGGAAATGTTACATGATTAATCCTTCATTATACATGCTATTAGCCCTAACAAATATTAATTAAGATTCTTTTTTATCTGTCAGTAAAGTGGACTTGACATTCAAAGGTCAATTAAAAACACTTAACTGTGGAAAAGGGAAACAGCAAAGGATGAGAAAAACTTGTAAAACAAAAGGATGTGATGTGATGTGATGTGATGTGATGTGATGTGATCAAACTGTTCTGCATCCTGAATCTTAATAATGAATAGGTGGAATTGTGTTGGATGGGGCAGGATTTGACTCATCATTTACTGGTAGCAGTCTCGTTGCTGACCACCTCCTCTTTCCACGGTGAATAGGTATGCTGTGTCCATGGCAAGAAGAATTGGTGCCAGAGTTTATGCTCTTCCAGAAGATCTTGTGGAGGTGAAGCCAAAGATGGTCATGACCGTGTTTGCCTGCTTGATGGGCAGAGGAATGAAGCGAGTATAGAAGGGATGATCCATGTAAAGGAAAAAAAAAACAAAAAAACCCCAAAATGCAACAAAAACCCAACCTGCCACCCTGGGTGCATGAATAGCAGATCAGCTGTGACCACGTTGAAATTCTTTTGGCCTTGGAACTGTTGAAGTTCAAAGGACTTTGTTTTGCTTTGCAAGACAAATTTATCAAAATTCTCAGGGGGAGGAGTTTTAACCAACAGACGTGCTCTTTTCCCAAAGGAAAGTTAAGTTTAAGTTATCAAGAGCTCACAGAAATGCATTCATAGCAGACCTGCATCTTGCAATATTGCTCTGGAGCTGTTTTCACTCCATTGTTTCTCAGATACTTGACGTGTGGTTTTTTACCCTTGAGGGCTATAAGGTGGTTGGTATGAGTTCTAATGGAAACAATTCTCATTTCTATCTGCAGTCCACTTTAATTTCTGTCATACAGTCCAAGCATATTTTAGGTTTGACCACATCCTTAATTTTGCAAATAAAGCTACAGTACAAGTTGGGACCTGCAGGCCAGCTCGCAATGCTAAATGAGAAATGTGTAATTAGGAAGATGTACTTCCTCTGGTATTCTTTGTACATGGTGCTTTTTTGTACATCTAACTATTTTGATTACTTTACAAATAAAGCATGGCAGTTTTTTCTCTTGCTGCTTATAAAAAGGGTTTTTTTGGTTTGTTTGTTTTTTAAGGTTATACTACATTTGATAATACCACCATCCTTGGACCTCTTGCAGTAACATATGATCATGTTGCTGATGGCATGATTACACCTGAGAATGGAAGTGAATGCATTTTTGTATGCATCTTGGTTCAGTTATGTGCACCTAGAAAATAATTTTTACAAAAATCTGCATGAAAACTGTAACTTTTTTATTTAAAATGCTGTTAGATACAAAACCATACTACATTTTGGAGAGGTTTTGTGCTGGGAAGAGGCAAATGGTATAAACAGCAGGGTTCAATAAAGTGAACAGCAAATGTGCTGGAATATAAAATTATTTTTACAGACAAATGGAAGGAAGCATTGTCGCCAAAGAAGGAAGATGCTGTATCCATAGGATCTAATATTCTCTTGCTTTGGCAAGCTGTTTGCTATATTTTGAGATCATATTGCTATTCCAAGCTATTCAAAGTGATGTAATATGGTGGCAAAACATTAGTTGAAATAAAAAATACTTTAAATACATGCTTCTCTCCTTATTTGCACCGACCCAGCACGGCAGCCCGTCTTCAGTTGCAGCTGATGCTTCAGGGCTGCAGTGCCACACACAATCTTTCTTCATCTTTAATGGCCTGATGTAAATCTGATACTAGGCACTGGTCCTTCAGAGCCATGTGGAGGGGTTGGTGCTGCTGGGAGCACAGCAGGGAAAGGTCCTTTAGAAGCAAAGTTTGTTTGAAGCAACAGCTTCTGTGTGGTTGTGCCTTGGGGGCTTCAGAGATGAGCATTTGTGTGAGGGCTGATTGAGTGAAAGGAACTTAATTTCCTGGGTGTAGGAGATGAAAAAAGGGCAGGTGAGAAGGAGGAATTTGACAGGGAGCTGAGGAGGGGCTGGGGCACTTGGGAGGAGATGAGCAGGAGCCCTGCTTGCTGCAGGGGTGAGGGCATGGGCTGCGATGGCACCGGCTGGGAGTGCTCCCTGCTCTGAGGATGGAGTGTCAGCAAACCACCCCACTGATTCCCTGCAGGAAACCTTGTGCAGAGCTGGCTGGAAACTTTCCACTGGCACTTCTTTTTTTTTTTTTTTTTTTTTTTTTTTCACAAGAAAAGTATGTTAACCAAGCTTCCCACAGGAAATTGCATGTTTTCACTCAAGATGGAGAGATATACCATAAGCAGAGTCCAGCCATCCCACTTAAACTGTTCTGGTGATTTATGGCACTGGCTGGGGGTGTGATGTAATTCAGGTCAAAATTCTTGGACTTTGGAAGTGGCCATGTGCATCTGTCCTGTCTTGCCTCTTTTGTCTCCTGGTACAAGGTTAAAGGAGGAGAAATGAGTACTTTGACAGTTACAGAATGGGAAAGCATCTCTTTGTGCTGGACGTATCCAAGAAAGAAAAATTTGGGGTCCACCAAAGTGGATCTCTCACACTGAAGGTCCAGTGCAGAGCAATCAGGACAACCCCAGTCCTTTCTCTGCTTAACAAGCAGGTTTTCAAATAGTTTGTTTTGTCAAACACACCTCAAATTTCCAACAGGAGATGCAAACTTTAGCACATTCCCTTCTTCCTGCAACTCTTTTTGCTCTTTAATATTAAATTACTTCTTGGTATTTATACTTTGTTTTGCTTCAATTACATGCTTTTTGTTTCCATGTTTTTTCTAGCTGTGTCAGCTTTGTTCATACTGAATTTTTTTTTAAACAATTGGACTTGCTGCTTCCCTTGTGGGTGCATGATGTCCTTACCCTTAGTCTTAAGGTCCTCCTTCAAATGTCTTTGCAAACCCAGACTGCCTCCTCAGGGCCTGTGTTTTCTGGCCTTTTTCTTGTATTCATTGAGAGTTTCATTTTTTGTGGATTAAAAATGTAGCCACATGTTCTACCTGAGCATACTGTGTATAACTTGTTAAATATTTCTATGACTTTTTATCATGGCACAGAGGAAGCAGTTTAGTTGTGCTCCTGGTACTGTTTAATGAGGTGGTGGTGTAAAAGTGGAAGGAATATTTTCTCAAAGCTTTCAGAGAAGGCATCTCCATATAAATTTTTCATTGATTTGTATTATTAAATGGAAAAAAAAAGGGACTTAAAAAATTGCTGAGGTGGACTTGCTCGCTTTTTTTGCTTCTGCCTTTTTCTATTGCAGCTTGATAGAGAGGAATGCAAAAGCAAGAAACCAGCTGGAGTTTTTTTTTCTACTACTTCTCAAAGTTTGTGAAACTGAGGAAAGTGAGAATGGTGAAACAGCACAAACAATGTAAGCAAAATTTTATTGTACTGACCATTAAATAACACTTTGCACAGACCTAATCACAAATATAACAAGGACGCAGCATATGTGGTTTTGTTGTGAAGCCCCACTTCATCCCTTCCCTGGTGTAACAGCAAAGGTTGGTCCTGCTCTGCACTCCATGGCAGATTTCCTGTGTCAAATTGTGCTGGTTTGTGTTTTCAGCCCTAAACAAGGGTTTGTTTCTCTCTGACCTCTTATCAGCTTGGGATAATTCCTCTAAGGACAGGGACAAATGTGGTGTGTCTGGCACACATTCCGTTGCTTCCTTCTGCAAGCACCAAGTAAACACTGGACAAGGGTTTTTAGTGTACCTGCACAAATGGAAAATTCCATTTGGGAGGGTGGAGAAGGCTGATCCGTGTCTCCCAGCAGCTGAAGGGAGGCAGACTGGGGGGTATGGTGCTGGAACTGTGCTGTGACACAGCTCCTTGGCAGGATGCAGGGAGACACAATCCCTGTACAGACCATCCCTGAGGACAGGTGACTTTGCAGGCGTGAATGCAGAGCCATGTTAGCTGAGGTTCAGTGCTGTGAGGAACAGCTGAGTGATAAAATGCTTTACACAGTGGTGTTTTTGCTCACACCTCCCACACTGCTGCACATTCTAAAGGCAGAGATCCCCATGTGCCTGCTATGGGAAGGTACCACATGCTCACAGCAGTGCTAGTGAGCTGGGCCTTTTCTGAGGACTCCAGATGCCCTGGAGCACGTGCAATTTATTTGTAGTATTTCAGCAATACTCAGAGTATGCCCAGTATTGGCTGGCCAGAGGAAGGTAGCCCCTGCCAGGGAGGTCACACCTGGCTTGTTGGGAAAGTTGAGAAACAGGGAGGGCAGAGGGGAACATGCTTCCCAGCCCCACATGGCCAGCACAAGCCCCCAGCCCTGAACTTGCCAATGTGAGCATTTGCATTGAATTTTGACATTAGCATTTCAGATTATGCATTGTGCATGAATGAAATAATTTATTCCTGTATGATAAAATCCCCTTGTTTCCGTATAAAATCCACCTGTCAGGAAAACCACTGTTCATGAGCAAATTTCAAGAAAATAAGTAAGTTGGCCTCCACTTGATAATGGAAACACCATTAAAACGTGGCCACCACGGTGCCCCATCCCCTCTCATTGTACCACGTGTGGCAGGCAAGCGCCAGCAGGATGAGCTGGCCGGGCAGGGCGGGGGGCCTGGGAGCCACGCTGGTACCAGCCACCCTGCACTTGTCCTCACTGGCCAGCTCCAGTGGCACTGTGCAGTCCCCCAGGTCCCCAGGGAGGGGCTCCTCAGGTGCTGTTGTGTTGGGAGGGCCTGGGAAGGCGCAGTCCAGCCCCTGGATGACAGCCTGGCGCGTGGCCGTCCAGCGCCAGAACCAGAGCATGCTGCAGTCACACCTCCAGGGGTTGTGGGACAGGAACAAGTACTGCAGTTTGGTCAGTTCGGCGAACAGGCGCATGGGCAGGGAGCTGAGGTTGTTTCTGCTCAGGTGGAGGAAGTGCAGCTTGTTCAGGTATAAAAAGGCGGAGTCTGAGATGGAGGAGATCTGGTTGTTGTTCAAGTACAAGTTTCTCAGGTTGAGCAGCCGTCTGAAGGTGCAGTCCACAGCAGTGATTCTGTTGGCTTCAAGGTGCATGGTCTTGAGCTGGATCAGTCCCTCAAAAAGCTGATTAGGCAAATCAGTGATAAAGTTGTGTCCTAAATTTAACATGCCCAATCTGAGAAGCTTTGCGAAGGCTCCATTTTGAATGATCCATATCCGATTCCTCCTGAGATTCAGATCGTACAGGGCTTCCAGGTCCTTCAGGGAATCTCTGCCGATGGCTTCTATGTGATTGCCCTCCAGGGACAGCCTGGTGAGGCTGGAGAGGTTCCTGAAGGCTTGTGGGACATACCTCATGTTATTGGAGGCTAAATCAAGGCTTTCTAAAGAAGGCAAGTGTGAAAATAGAAGTGGGTGGATTTCGAAGATATTGCAGTGGGACAAATCCAGGCTGATGAGGTTTAACAGTCCTCTGAAAGTGTTTGCGTGCAGGTAGGTGAGGCGTGAGTTCCTGCTGAGGTGCAGCTCTTGCAGCCTGCTGAGAGCATGAAAAGTTCCTGGGGTCATGAAAGTCAGATTGTTCCCATCTAGCCAGAGGCTGTGGAGGAAGGTCAGGTTTCTGAAGGTGTTGGTGTTGAGAATCCGCAAATAATTGTTGGAGAGGTTTAGAGAGATGGTGGATGCTGCTATTTCTCCAGGTAGGGTTTTCAGTCCAGCTCTGTTGCAGAGGATGGTCTCTTCAGGTGTACATTTGCACATGCTTGGGCATGAATTGGAGGCATTCAGACTCAGCCCAGCCCTTGCTGCACAAGTAAATATAAATACAACGAGAAAGAACATGACCAGCCACACATCAGCCACAGCATCTAACACCTGATGGACAGTAGAGAAGGAAGCAAGAAAAAAAGCATGTACCTTTTGGGCAGGTGAACCGCAGGCATGGCAGGGTCAGTTGGACTGTGCACTGTGAAAATAAAGCAGCTGGTTCTTCCTGCTGCAGCCCCGTGGGGATTAAGTGTTTAGACACGTCAAAGGTGATTAAGCGCTGCCCTGAGAGGCAGGGAGACTTCTCAACCCAGCATCATGCTCTGATAGTGATTTTTCTCACCTCTTGCCTTTTGCAAGCAGCAACAGGTAGCAGACTTTCCCTGGCAGCTGTTTGGGAGAGGCTTCTGCTTGTGGGCTATCACCATTCTCAGAGTCTGCTTGGCAGTTGGCTCAAAAAAACTGTTCTGGGAGGAATTTTTGTGATTTTTTTCCAGCTGGAGTTTCAGCGAAGGCAGTGGAAGGTGGCCCTGCCATCCAGGTGTGAGGTGAGGGCTCTCACCCCAGCGGGGCTGCACACACAGACATCAGCCCCAGGCTCAGGGAAATGCAGCTGTGACCAAGCCCTGAGCACAGCCTTGGTGATGGCTGTGACCCCTCTGCAGTAAGATGGGAGATTGCCAAGAGCTGTGCAAGCCTCACATTCTCTGACAGCTGGGAAAGCACAGGGGTGTGCTGTGTCCTGCAATGCCTCTTCTTGGGATAAGCCCTGAGTCATCCATGAGGGGTGGAAGATGAGCCCTCTGGTTGAAACATGGAGCACCCCAAGGGCACACACAATGTCCTTCCCAGGGCACTGCCTGTCTCTGGCAGATCAGAAGATGCCACTGAGCAACTGTGTCCTTAAAAATCTGTGTCCTTGCCCCTGCCCTGTTTTTTATCCTATATCCACAGTGCAAAGGGAAAGTGCATTTGGGGGGCCTGATTGATGAACTCAACAGCCAGGGATCAGCAGTCTCCAGACTGATCATTCTGCAGAAGGACCAGACCCAGGGCTTGCAGCTGATGTGTCATTAGGCCAGCCAGTGACTCAATTGCTGCTATTCTTTTTTCTCATCCTTTTGATTTTTCTTTTCCACTTTTCTCTGCTGGAGTTCTCATGTTTTCTGATGTGCTTGAAGCACCTTTTGTAAGCCCCCTGCCTTCCAGTGGATTTCCTTGCTCTTAATTTCTTTGTCTGTCTCACCTTTTTTCTTTTTACCATGTTTTACAAGATTGGGTTTTCTTTCTCTCCCATCTTCTTCCAGCTCTGTCCAGACAGTGGCTAAACACCCAAATATATAATATGCCCGACAGTAAGTGTGACCTGGACAAGTTTGCAGCTCTGTTGTTTTCTCAGCAGAAGCAGATCATGTTTCCTGTGCTGTTAAATCACTAAGTTTGCTTCAGATAGTTCTGTTTTGTTCTTCATTTCTTCAAGCAGCAATCCCCTGAAGAACAGCTTCTCCCTGGAAGCTTGGCCAGGATGATCATGTTGTGTAATGGAGACTGTCTTCCAGCTGTAAACAACATCACTTATTTAGTTAGACAGGCTTTGGTGCAGTGTTACTGGGGGCCAAAATCTGGTTTCCACCAAGAGCAGCAGTACTGGCACTGTGCCCAGGGGCTGGTCCTGGGAGCCCCAGAGGAAAGTGGAAACGTGCACTGCTCACTCCATCCAGCTGACTATGGGGTCAGGCCGAAGGTTTTGGTGGGTGAATCTTTGTTTTCTGTATTCCTGGCTCTGCTGGGACTGCTCCTTTGAGGACATCATCTTGGAGGGGTGTCCTGCTGCTGGGATCTCCATGGCTTCTCTTGCCTCCTGATGCAGCACAGCTAGGAACATCCGTCACTCTGTGACTTTGTCAGTGCAACCCTGTGGAGGAGACAGGTTTCTGTTGATCTCTGTGCAGGACAAGTGAGCTGCACTGTGTGCTTGGGAATGCTCTTGCCTTTGGCAGAAGTTTGTAGCTCAGGTGGAAAAAGATGGATCTCTTGCTCTGGTGTCCCTTTTATTCTACACAGGCTTTTTTCTGGTTGTAACTTTTTTATTCTACCCAGGCTTTATTTCTGGTTGTAATTCCAGCAGTGTTACCATGTTCTAGCTCTTAGCTAAGCCCAGTGCTCTCTGTAACTCTCCTTGATTTCATATTGGAAATTTTCAGACCAAAAGCATGCAGCTCTTGGAGTTCATTGCTTCCAAATGTTGCTTAACCAGTCTAAAACACTGTGGTGGAACAGGACCACACAGCTGCAGAACGTTTCCTTGCTTTAGAGCCTATAGGGCCAAGGAAACCCGTAAGTATCAAAGTGATCAGATTTTTATACTTTGTCACGGGTTTGGCAATTCCAGTTTCTCCCTGTGAAGACTCCACAAAGCACGGAGGTGGGGTGGCAGCTGCCTGGCCAGGATCTTGGCCATGGCTGCCTGAACTTGGCAGTGGCAGCCCTGGTTGCAGCTGCCCTTGGGGTGGAAGCAGTGCAGTGGTGTGCCAACACTCAGCATTGTGGAGAGCTAAACCATGGCTGGGGGTGGAGTGCTGGTGCAAGAGAGTGGCCACAGGAATGTCCTGTGTGTGCTGCAGTGCCCAGTGCTCCTGTGCAGGAAGTGCTCAGCATTGCCTGCCCAGCTCCAGCTTCCTGAGCATCTCTGCTGCAGTCATTGCCATGCCAAGGGCTGCAGAGGTAAGGAGATGCTCCTTGGGAAGAACTGGTGCAAGAGTGTTTTCTCTACCTTTGTAACAAACTTTCCCTCTATGGTCCGTTCAAATATTAGCATCCTGCTCTTGGGTTCTCTTTTCCAGGCTCAGCTCTTCGTGCTCCACGTGCAGGGATTTTGATTGCCTCTGTCCATCTGCTTGGAGGGTTTCTGGAGTGCATCAGGTTTTGGCTGAGGTGGCTCATCCACCCGGCTTCACTGGAAAAGCTGAACCACTGCAGGTCTTCTGTTAAAATGTATTCCACCCACCACATGACCGTGGTTGTGTTTTTGTCCTTTTTTTCAGTCAGTGATTTATCTGACATCTGGGATTTATAGCCCAGCACAGCCCCTTCAGAAATTGTTTGTAGCTGATGTCAAGAGCCTTGCCTAATACTCTAGATTTTAAGGAGATGAATGCTCTCCAGAAGATCGAGGCAGCAGTCAAAACATCTACTTTGGGATGGTCTTGCTGTTCTAATAGATTAAAAGAGCAAGGTTTGCTTTCTTGAAACTTTTTGTTGGGGAAAGATGGAATGAATATAATCACTTAGCAGCTTTGTTGGTTAAAAGATTTATTAAATAAGGTGGAATATGCAAATGTCAGGAATAATCTGATGCTCCAGCTTTATCTTGCTGGTAAACTCTCTTCCACGTGTATCTTAGTATTCTTGGAACATAAGAGAGATTACTAGTAAAAGCACTTAAAAAAGTGGGAAAGCTGTTTGCAGTGGTTATAGTTCAAAATAACAAAGGGACAAAATTTTTATTTTTAAATGATCTGTGGAAAGAGACTCTGTGGGTGCTCTGTAACTCTATAAAACTTTCCACAGAGTCCTAGCTCTTTCTAAATATCACCTTGAGGACCTAAAAAAAATGTGAAGCCTGTCCTTTAAATGCTCGGCTATATGCAACTGTATTAGTACAAATAAAGCAGAAGTTAGACAGGAGGGAACTTTCCCACAAGCTATGGGCACCAGTGTCTTGACTTCTGCTGCTCATCACAGCAACTGGTTTGAGAGAAGTGAGCAGGAAAAAATCACCTGTGATGATAAATGATGAAAGCTGACTCTGGGTTCCTGTTGTGATCTCAGCTGCTGAAATGCTGTGCTGTGCCACAGATGCTGCCCTGTTTTTGGCAAGCCCTGGAGTCTGGTGGTTTATCTGTGTTGGGGGCATGGCTGGGAGCTGTGCAGCACTCACAAATGGAGTTTTGACCAAATCCTGCTGCCTTCAGCAAGAGCAGGCATGCCCCAAGGAGAGGCAGCAGTGCCAGGGTGTGTGTGCACTCCCTGCTTCTAATAGCAACGGGTGCAGCTTGTTTTCAAAATCACTTATGTGCCTGTTTTCTTTACTATTTTTAGTAGCTTGTAAAATGCTTACAGCCAGTAATTTGAACAAACAATGTCATGGAGGATAACCTCAATCTTGGCAGTGCTATTGGCTGGGCACAAATATCTCTCATAAAGTAAATGCTTTGGATCAGTTTTCTGCATGCTGGAGGTGGAAAGGGCATCCCTCCTCCCTCCCAAATGCCTCTGTCACACTCAGTGAACTGCTCCAAAACTGACCTCTTCCAGCAGAGAAGGTCTGTTCAATGGGACAAGATATTCTCAGAGTATCTGATGGGCCCTCTCTGGGTAGCCTTGTGGTCACTGCTGTGCTGCTGTGAAGTGAAAAAGCAGGGTTTTTGAAAAAGCAGGGGTTTGGGGTGTTTTTTTTGTTTGGTTTGTTGTTGTTGTTGTTGTTTTGTTTGTTTGGGGTTTTTGTGGTTTTTTGTTTGTTTGTTTTGGTTTTGGTTTTTTTTGGGGGGGAGGGTTGGGTGTTGTTTTTGTTTTTGTTTTTGTTTTCCCTGTGCAGGAGGTGCTCAGCATTGCCTACCCAGCTCCAGCTTCCTGAGCATCTCTACTGGAGTCGTTGCCACACCAAGTGATGCAGAGACAAGGTAAGGAAAAAGCTTAAAAAATAATAAAAAAAGGTTTTTCCCCAGACCTGCTTAGCTCTTCCATGTGAAATCATGGCTCCAGCAGCAGGGAGAGTGAAACATTGACCAAGTGGCAGCCTTTGAGGATGCTGGCAGTTCTTCTCTTGGCTAAAACACCAGGTTTGCAGACACCCACTGCCAGAACTGACCATGCTTCAGAGGCACATGAGGCACTGCTAAGGCCCAGAACTGATCCAGCAAGAACCCTGGTGGGAATGGGACTCACTGCCTCAGCTTTCAACCTTCAGGGTCACAACTGCTCCCTTCCCCGAGTCCCCAGAAAGGATGCAAGCAATCAGCTTCCTCTGATGGAGTGCTCTGGGGCTGGGGAAGGGTGAGGCAGATTCTCCAATCTTACTTGCAGGACTGAGCAATAAATCCCTGAAGAAACTCTTGAGCTAACAAATGCAGGAAGGAGGAATGCTTAGAAAAGTTTATGGAATGCTGGGGGAACCCAGCTGCAGGCAGGATGATTTTGGAGAGTGTGTGCAGAAGGCCTGTTAGGCACAGCACACCCCAGAGTCATGGAATGTTCTGAGTTGGAAGAGACCCACAAGGATCATCAAGTCCAGCTCTTGCAGCCCATGCAGGGATCAAACCTGCAATCCTGGCATTACTAGCACCATGCTCCATCCAACTGAGCTAATCCTAGGGTCTGGTGTGATGAAAATCATTGCCCTGGCATGACGTGCTGGATCCCTGATGCCTGCTGCCAGCCCTGGGACCAGGACTACTGTAAATCAACACCAAACACAGACACAATGATCTGTGTTGGGTTATGCATCCTGGGGAGCACATTTATAAAAGATTTTTTCCCCTCTTGCTTTCTCCAAAAGGAACAAATCAAGTTCATGAATGCAGTTTGCATCTGGATCTCACATTACTTTGAGCCTTTGGCAGGCTGGCAATGTTTAGCCTCAAGGGGTGGCTCTGAGAGCCTGCTGGCACAGCCAGATAGGCTGCTTGTTTGGAATATTCCATCCCTGACATCAGCAGCACTTCCCTGCAAAATCCAAGACCTAGGACTTAGAGTGCATGGATTCTTTTCTTTTTATTTGTACAGTTAATCAGAAGGTGGGATATGAATTGTGTGTGGTGGTTTGGGGTTTTTTGTTGTTGTGGGGGTTTTTTGTTTGTTTGTTTGTTTTGGGTTTGTTTTGTTTTGTTTTGTTTTGGTTTGGTTTGGTTTGGTTTTTTTTAAGCACTTCTGGTGACCTTTTGACCTCTTTAGGTGCAGAGGCTTGGGGATAGAAAGACAAACCTAAGGGCTGTGTGTGAGCTAACAACAAATTGCTTGCTCCTCTTGAACTGTGAGTTTTTTTAGTTGGTGTTCAAGACGTACTTAAAACCCTTCCCCAAATCCAACCCCCAGAAACCTCAAGCTTCTACTGATTTAAAATCAAACAGGTCTTGCTTTGAAAACTCACAGCTTTTGTGACTTTGCAGCCAGATGAGCAGTGAAAAAGCTCTGCCCTGTGCTGCTGGGCTCTGCTGCAGCAGATCCATATGCTGGATTTACCAGCCTGGCTGAGGAAAACACATCCCACAGGCTCAGGGGACATTAGCTCAACTGCAGCATTACATGGCATGAGGTTGTTTTGTGCAGGGACAACTTGGGCATCTGCTTCACAGCCCTACAAGACATTCAGAAATGGTGAGAGGAAGAAAGAGATGGTGGGGAAAATAGAAGACAGAGGGATTTGTACATTAGTGAGAGGAAGATTTGCAGTGAGGTGTTGGGATCAAGTAAGAGATCAGATGCACGAGGAAGGGGGAAGAATGAGAGCAGGATTTGTCAAAGGGCAGGCTGAGCTATGACCCCAGCTGCACTGGGTGCATCAGGGCCTTTTCTTCTCTGCTAAAGTCTCATTTTTGTAGGCAAAACAGAATAAACACAATCAGTATCTGTAAGGATCAAACGTTGTGTAGAAAGGAAAACTTTAGATATAACTCCAAACAACTAGTGTTTGTTATTTTTGAAAAATAAACATTCCTGTGCATTTTTCCCTTCACCGGGTGTTTGCTGAGGAATGGAGGAAAAACCTTTTACTGATTGTTGGTGTGCAGCTAGCAGCAAGGACTCCTGGCTGAGGGTGTCCTGGCATGTCTTGTGACAAAATAAAAGATTAATAAATACGGTTTAGGGTGAGTGCTGACATCTCAGGTCACTCACCAGTGGGCCAGCAGCCCTGCAGACCCCAGGCAGGGTGCACACAGGGGAAATTGGTGGCAAAAGGTGCAGCTCTTCTCCTCTGCAGGAGGAGTCATGACTTTCTCTCTCTTCCAGTGTTTGCTCCAAGCACAGGCACTGTGTACTTGCAGCCTGACAGTCCTGACCATCGACTGCTTTGTCATCATGTCCTTGAAGCAGTAAATCACTGCACTGTGGTAAAGAGAAATGCTGTGTGGAATTCCCTTTCTTTAAATAACTCAGTCTCCTTTTAGCACAGAAAATGCTCAGAACTGGACTTTGAAATACGAGGCAGATAAAGACAAGAGCTGCCAAGGACTCTTCTGTCTGCCTTGAATGTAACACTCACCTCCAAGGGATGCATGTATGTGAGTGTTAAGCATTTTCAACACTCTCTGAAGCTTTTTCTGGTCAAAGACATAGCTGGGCTACAGTGAAACTGGTGACACTGTTCTCCACAGCCTGTTCAGCCCTTGGTTCTCCTGAAGATGCTGCTAAGAGGCTGTTTTCCCTGTTCCATCCCTCCTCTGGGTCACTCTGGTATAAACAGAGCTGGGAACAGCTGTTGTTTCTAGTGTGCTGCACAGCCCTGCAGCAAGGGCAGGCACTGGGTTTCCCCAAGCCCCCACAGGTGGATGCACCCCGTTCCAAGGCTGTGCTGGTGTTCAAAGGATGGGATGTGCTTGGGTCCAGCACTGGCTAGTGATTGAGAGCCAGCCAGCAGCACCTGGCAGGGGCAAAGGGACAGGTCACTGGCAGGGACTCCAGTGGTTGCTTTCTGTCTGGCACATGAAGCCTTGCAGTTGTTGCAGAGGAGATGACAGTCAGGCATCAGGGCAAAATGTTTAGGCCCATAGGTGCTTCCTTTGCCCCTGTTCTTATCCTCCAGGAGTCCCCCTGGAGCTCCTTCCAGGGAGAGGAGGCTGGGGCTAGGCACAGCCTGTGATGCAAGGAAGGAGCAGATGTAAAAACTCTGTGTTGGCATGAGCTTGTTTTGGTCATGTCCTACCCCAGTGCAGCCTCAGAACCAAGCCTGCTCTCAGCCACGTGGATTTGTCCTGCTGCCCTCCTCTGTCCCAGCAGTGTGCATGTTTTTGCAAGGAATAGGGCAGTGGCTTTCCCATTCTAACTGAGGGGGAGATAGGATCAGCCCCCTTACACAGGCGATACTGTTGTGAATGCAGTGATGTTCCTCTACTTTCTGTCTCTCTGTGTTCACATTATAGTCAATTCTGCCAGGACTAATAGCCTATTTCATTCTCAAATGTGTTAGCCAGTGCTAGGACTCCACAGACTGTATGGGAATCCCCCTGCCCTCAGAGATGCACAAATCCTTTCATGGAGGCTCCCATATGTATTGTGTGCACGTGGAGGGCAGAAAGGGGCTGTGTGTGGGTGTATCCTCCTGGCCCCAGAGCTGCAGTAGAAAACCACAGGGATATTTTTGTGAATTTCCTTTTTCTTGCCTAATTTCTTTTTTTTTTTTTCTCCTCTTTTTTTTTTTTTTTTTTTTTTTTTCCTGGCTGTCTCTTCGCTCTCTCCTGATTTACTGCATGTGCTCACGTGGCCTTGGAAAGGGGGGTTCCTCAAACTGTTTTGCTTCCAAAAGGAAAAGAAGCTGGCAGGCATTCATATTTCACTTCTGGAGTTATGTAGGTTAAAGTCTCCCAGCGGGAAAGGGGAAGATATGAGAGAGCAGATTGCTGGTGGCAATGCTCACCAGAAGGAAAACGGAAACAAGGAGCACGGAATTCTAGAGCCGCATCCAGACGAACGTGAGGTTTGAGAGGTGGGTTTTCTGTCTGCTCTCACAACGTGATTTCTATTGATTGGATTCCATTTGTGCTGGCATGTCTCCTGCCTGCAGTAAGAGCAGGAATGAGTAGCCCAGAGCAGATCCTGAGGCATCAGTTGCTCATGACCAGAGGGGGGGAGTGTGTTTGTCAATGAAACCTTGTTCTCTGTCATGCAGTACAAGTAATTGCTGTGTGGTCCCTCTGCTAGGAGTCAGTGAGGTATGTAATGCTTTGTGACTAGTTCTGAGACTTCAGCTTCAGTATGTTAGAGTGAAGGGCTCAGGACATAAGAGTTAAGGGTAAAATGGGACTCCAGACCCTCACTGAATATTTGTGTTCCCAGTCAAAAAAACTTTCATTTAGTTTAGGACCTGTTTGAATACAGAACGTGGGCTTATGATCCACTATTTGTGACTTTAAATACCAGCACTCTGAAGAAACTCCCCTGCTGGATTTTCATTGCTGAGACAATATATTTAAAATTAATTTTTTGTCAGTATATCCAATGCATATTTTGCATTGAGCAAATGATAAGCTATTGTGCACTAAACTGTTGGTACAGAAAAATATGTTTGAAATGATCAGTTGCCTTCTGTTAAATGAGAGTTCATTTCCCAAATCTGTTGTCTTGGTGAAAAATTCTGTTACTTTTACAGCTCCTTGAGAATTCATAAATGCCTGACTTATTCCATAAAGACTTAATTAAATTGCCTATTTTTAGTATGTAAAATATAATACTTGGGTATGATATCTTCTTTATTGACTTAGAAAGTCCTAAAGCTTACAAAATATCCTGCCCAGAGTGCAGACACAAGCTGTTGAAATGCAACAAAGACAAACCTGTCAAATAACTCTCTTATTTTATCTGTTTTAGAGCTACATTTTCCCCTCCTGAAATCCAGTCCTGATATTTCTAAATAAATGGCATATAGTACTGTTAAGTCCAGTGCCTGCAATTATATATTGAAATGATATCTTTTACTGTTCTGATTAAAGCTGTCATGAGGAAAGGAGATGCAGATATGTTTCAGTCAATGACAGTGAATGACATTTTGCAAAGACCCTTCAGTATCTTTATGTCCAGCTTTGTGAATTGAAAAAAAAAATATAAAATTACAGCTTGCTTTCCTAATAGTCCTGTTAAAAGGCTGCTTTCATACCTGTGGAGTCCCAGGAGACCCTCAGGTGTGACGTACTTGATCTCCACTGTTGGCTGCTGCCTTTTTATATTATTTTAACTGCTCAGAGTGCTGGAAATAGCATGAGAAAATTGAGAAAAGGATCATGAGGAGCTTCAGCGTGGCCTTTGGGTCACAGAAGTTCCCGAAGTGTCTCCAGCTCCTGAGTCCATAATCCTTCTGCTCTGCTGGCCGCAGAAAGCACCATCTGTAATCACAGATAAACCCCAGCTGCTCTCTTCTCTGCCAGGCTAATTAAAGAGTGCTGTGACCTCCCTAGGGCTAATTGTGTCCTGTCAGTGGGATGGAGGTAAGGAGTTCAGCAGGGCTGCCTGGTATTTCAGCACTCAGCTTACTGATATAACTTCAAATGGTTTTTATTTTATTGTGTCTGTGTGATTTCAGGGCTAAGACAGCTGCAGAGTGCACATCTATCATACGGTTTCTGACCTGCAGGTGAGTGATGTGGTAGGAAAGTGCTGCCAGCCCATGAATTTCCTGAAGAAACTCCCTTTCCACCAGGAGCAACATGCAGAGCAACTACTCCCTGGTTGTCACCACCAGGGAAAGTCTCCAAGCCCTGCCTACAGCACTGACAAACTCATCGGCTGTGTCGCACTCAGCCCCTCCCTGCCCTCTTACCTCTTCAGATTATCAGTTTTCACTAATTCCAGCCCTCTTCTCTGCCGTTTTTGTTCTTGGCTTGGTTGGCAACAGTGTGGTGGTTGTGGTGCTCTGTCGTCACACTGGCCCCAAGACAGTTGCTAATATCTACATTTTCAACCTGGCCATGGCAGACCTGCTGTGCCTGGCCACCCTCCCCTTCTGGGCCACCTACTACGCACAGGGATACAACTGGCTCTTCGGGTCTCTCATGTGCAAGATCTCCAGTTCTGTCCTGTGTCTCAATATGTTTGCAAGTATTTTTTTCATTACGTGCATGAGCGTGGACCGGTACCACGCCATCGTCCACCCCATTCACTCCCAGAGGAGGACTCCACAACAAGCTTACTTTGTGGCACTGGTTGTGTGGGGCCTCGCCTGCTTGTCCTCCCTCCCAACTTTTTATTTCCGAGACACATACTACGTTGAAAGCTTGGAGGTCAATGCTTGCATTATGGCCTTTCCTTATGAGAACTATGCACAGTGGTCCGTGGCAACGGCCTTCCTGAAAAACACCCTCGGCTTCCTCATCCCCTTGGCAGTGATCACCACCTGCTACGTCTGGATCAGGAGGCACTTGCTTAAGGCACAGGAGTTTGGGAAAAGCAGGCAGAAGAGGGACAAAGTCCTTAAGCTGGTGGCTGCCGTTGTCATGGCCTTCCTGATTTCCTGGCTGCCCTTCCACGTTTTAACGTTTCTGAACGCCTTGGCCCACATGGACATCATCAACAGCTGCGAGGTGGTGGGGGTCATCGACACGGCGCTGCCCTTCGGCATCTGCATGGCCTTCGCCAACAGCTGCATCAACCCCCTGCTGTACTGCTTCATTGGCAACCAGTTCCAGGAGAAGCTCCACCGCCTCTTCAAGAGAAGGGTTTATCAGCTCAACAGCCACCGGGAGAGCTCCTCTGCCAGGAAGGGCAGCTGCTTCAGAGATGCTGAAACCCCCATGGGCAAAGAAGGGGAACCTGAGTCTTTCCTGTAGGCACTGGGGCATGATGTGGGGTGATGCCACTGCAGCTGGATGTCCCTGCAGTGGTGACATCCCCCTCTCCCCCTTTTTTTTTTTTTTTGCACGTTTGTTTACCAGGTGTTTGAAGGAGAATCTGTTTTTGTCATACATGGGGATTTATTTCTTCTTCCTTTTTACTGAAGTGTTACACAGAGGGAAGTATCTGACAAGTAACTATATTGATGGCATTTTAAATATCAGCTTTTTCTATGGCTGAGATCAGGAAAGTGTGAAGTGTAACACAAGAGGTCTAAATATACTGAAGGACCATTATTACACCATAGCTACAATTGTATAGGTGCTGAGTATTATACCATAAACTGATTTTCTAAAAGAATTTCTCACCGGAGAATATGTAAACAAAGCAGTGCAAATACTTCTGTACCTACCTGTAAGAAAATATTTTGACATTTATTTTGTACATTTTATTTTTTTTAAATAAATGGCTAGAGATGTATGTAAAATGAATCAAATATACTTCCAGCTTGCTTCAGTCTGGTATCCTGAGAATGTATGAAGACATGATTCTGCAGACTGCTGAAGGTGGGAGGGTGTTCTTGTGGGAAAGTAAAACCACAAAGTGCACATTTTTATGCCTTTCTCACAGCAGATAACATGTCCATTGGCCAGGTAGTCCTTTCTTTTATTCAGTGTGGTCACTTGTGACAAAAACGCTGCAGGAAGGGAACATGCAGTGTCCCACTGCTATGTGGGCATGCTGAGTCCCACACACTGTCCAGCAGCCTTCATGGGAAGGACTTGCTTGTTGTATGGATCTTCTGCACTTTAAATGTTGTTGGAGAGGATGAAGTAGCAAGGCCCTGCAGAGATAGTTTACTGGTGAAAGATTCTAAGAGTGTAAAACCTGCAAAAGAGACAGAGTTAAAAGCAAGATTTGAGCTGTAGAATGCTATGCAGGAAGATAATGATTAATCTAGCTGAAGGACAGGACTAGGTGATTGAGCAACACCCCTTTCTAGACAAAGGGATGAAAAAGGGGTTGGGCCCTGCTAAGTAGCAGAGAAAAAGAATAGTTTCCCAGGTTTTTGGTATGTAGAGTAGCATGGTAATGTAGTAGTTCTCATAGGCTATATGTAGATTCTGTAGGTTTTGTATCCTGTACTGGTTGGTTGATGCTGACCAGAATATTCAGCATGGAAAGGGGTAAAAGAGAATGTAACAAGAAACTCTCTCTCTTGGATGCGCCCTCTCCCTTGGACTCTCTCTCTCTGGGCTGCTCCCTGCCTCAGCCGGTGCTGATCAAGCTGCTACCCCCATGACCAATAAACACGTGTCCTAAGAGCACCCCAGTCTCCAGAAGTCTTTCATCAGACGCCACTGCAGCACATTTCCTATAAAATGTCAGTTACTAATGTAAATTTGGAGTACTGCATACAGAAATCCTCAGTGACTCTCTCTTGTCACCCAGAAGCAAAACCATGGTGTGAGTTTACTCATTTTAACTGAAGAATGAATGTGGGGAAAAAAAAAAAGTATTTGGGAAATACTGATTCTATTTTGAGATTGCTTTTGATGTTTATTTGAAGTTTTATTTTTCTGGAGAGTTACTGGTCCTCTTGGACCCTTTAATAGGCTCAGTCTGAATGAGGGATCTGTTAGCACCTTTTACCATTGCCTGCAGGTTTTCCCCCGTGAGAGTGACCAAAAGATCATTAGTTTCAGGGAATTGTCTCTGAGGAGTTACTCATGAGGCTTGCATTCACAGTTTTGATCCAGGGGTCAAGCTGGCCTCTCTGGAAGTCCCAACTGACTGGAAGCCATGGGAACCTGGTGCAGGTTCACTTCTCTGGTAGGGCAGGGGTAAGTTTCTTCACTGCATTATACAAGAAATGTGTTATAAATGGGCCAGGAGACCGGCTCCTTTAAAAAGGCCTTTATTAGAAATCAGTTCTGGGTAGGGGGCTCGAGGGGCTGCGCACGCCGCCGCTGCTCCCTGTAGACACCACGGAGGAGGAGGTGCAGTCGAATCTGCTGCTGCTGCTGCTGCTGCAGAGTCGGGATTCCTTCCTCACGGGGGTTCCCACAGAATCACTTTGGCTCGTGTGGTCCAGGGGGGTCACCTCTCTCCAGTTCCTTTCAGGTCATGGCGAAAAAGTAACAAAAGAATACCTGCCGCCTGCAGGTAGCTAGACGTGTACCTCGCACAGTTTTGTCTTTCTTAGGTCCAGTTTCTGTGTCGGCTCGCTGTCCCAGGGGCTTTTCTAGCTCCAACAGGACTCCTGGTCGCGGCCAGGCACCATGGGAGCTCCCTCATCTCCATACTGGGCGGGGTCCACAGCTCGACGGCAGGCGGCAGGGAGCAGCAGGAAGCAGCAGGGAGCAGCAGGAAGCAGCAGGGGGCAGCAGGAAGTGGCGGTGGGCTTTAGTCGGTGGAGAGGGGAAAACCCAGAATTCAGGGAGAAAGGGTACAGAACTTGGGACATAACGAGCAGAAATTCAGGGGTACAGATTCAACATGAACAGTTTAAAGCAGGCAAGTAACAGTGCAACTTTAATTTTACAGCAAAACAGTGTAACAGTACAACTTAGGAGTGCGTAACCTGGGCCTATTTCTTTCAAAATGTGCCAGTCTCAGAGTGATGTGAGATGAAAAGTTTGTGCAGAACTTGGCAGAAGAGGACCTGACCATAAGTAACCCCCTCTCCCTTGTCCTGCTCTGGTGTTCTGTGTGGGGTATGGGGCTGGAGAGATGCTTATCCCTGAAAGTGGCAGAGCTGCTAAGGCAGCTGCCCTGGAATGTTTTTCTTGAAAATGTTCCGAGGAGCTAAGAGTGTCTGGGGCCTTGGATATTTCTGGAAGGACAAACTGTTAATTGCTTAGCAATGAGGACAGCAACTAGTTGTGCTACAGCAAAACAAACCAGCACCCTTAGAAAATCACCAGGTGTCCCAGGCAGCAAACTCAGAGGGGTAATAAGAGGTTGTGGAAGATTTTTACCTTTACTGCAATGCTGGTCAGCAATGAACACAAGTGGGACAAAAACTGATGTCTTTGTAGTCTCAAAACAAAAGCTAGCCTGCACCACCTGACCTCCGTGGTCCCTGTGCTACAGCTGTACCTGTCCTGAGAGAAGGCACAGACTGCACCTTCTCTGCATGTCAGGTTGGACCTGCTTAAAAACAAGTGTTTAACAAGGATTGTGCCTTTTGCCTGGTGTGCAGACTTCTGCTGATAGGGAAATACTACAGGAATCTGAAATCCAGTTGCATTTACAGCTCTGAGAGGCTGGAGAAAATGAGAATAAATCTTTCCTGAGGAGAGAGTAGCAATGCAGCATCTCCCACTGTTGTGGGACAAACTCATGCTTGGCTGCTGAGGGCAGGGATTGATAACCACTTGCAGGGGCTGAAGGCAGCTGCACCCAGTTTCACTTTCCTAGAAACAGGGAAACAAAACAAAACAAAACAAAACAAAACAAAACAAAACAAAACAAAAAGAAGTATTAAATGTGAGGTGAACTGAGAGGGGAGGAAAATTCTTTCTTTCAAAAAGTTTCAGAAGAAATCTACCCTGAAGGTCATATTCTGCAAGAGTGACAAACTGAGTGACCCCAGTGTGACATTTTTGTTTGCTAGATCTGCCTTGTACCTCTAACAGGTCATGAATTTGAGCAGTGCGGTTAAACAAACATCCCAAAAACTCTGTCTCAAGAGGGGGGAAGCAGGGGAGGTGCTGTACCAAGGATTTTGCTTTATTTTTAGAGCAAACTGATTAATGTTGAGCTCTAAGAATTTTTTCCATCATACTCAGGTTCTCATGAGATTTTTGAGGGACTTTTGACAGAAAGTGTGTGTGTGGGAAGGGTATCACAGTTTGCTCATGTTGTGTTTATTTTTTTCGTGACTTTCACCAAAAGAATGAGGACAGAAACTTAAGCAGATTTTTTTGTTTGTTGTTGTTGTTGTTTTTTTTTGCAATTTAGAGGCTTCTTTTTTTCCTTTCAAGAAGAGAAATTTTGCTGATGTTTGAAAATGATTCTGATAGTTGTGCAGGACTGCAAACTCTGTCAGTCAGACCCCAATGTTATCTCCTACCCTGGTCCTTTGCAAGCCCTTATGTTGCCTTAAAGTCTCCTAAAAAATGCAGACCCCCCCTCTCCAAGGCAGGAGCCCTGCAGCCCTTACATGGGGTGTGCAAGCCTGGGATGGTCAGCCTGGCCATCCTACACCATCCACCTGGACTTTGGGACCTTAGAGCCATTCACACACTTTGGCAGGGACTTTGGGAGAGTGTGTGGTCCCTTCAGGTTGCCCACTGTGCAAGTGCAGAAAGATGAATTTATGAGCAGCCACTGGGTTTTGGCTCTGCCGTGGTGCAGGAGTGTCAGTGGAGAGGAAAGCCCGCTGTGGAAGGGATGTTTTGTGATGTACCATATGGAAATTCTGATGGGTTTGGAGATGGGAATGTCCTGGAGCAGAAGTCTTTGGTCTTTCCCCAAAGAGAGATGGAAGGGATAGTTTCCTACATGGATCAATCTGTTGCTGATGTATTTGCTCAGCAAAACCAGTTTTCCTTTTTCAGCTCTAGTTGATTGTTCTCTGCTTAAATGATTGCTCAGACCACTTTGAGCATCCTGTGTGTGTCTCTGTGCTGACTTGACTACACAACTTCAATGTACACAACAGAGAAAGCCACTGGCTTTTTTTTATTAGGAGCTAGTGTTGGGTGGTGAGCTAAATGTTTTGTTTATGTAAGATATACAATAAGAAATATTTGGTACAGCATGTTCTCCCTGAGAAGTCAACACTGCCTGAATCTTGTGCTGGCACCCACTCAGCACACTTGTCCTTGTTGCTGCCAGATTCTGAGCAGGAATATCATCTTGCCACTCTGCAGCCAACTGCTGCCACAATTTGGCTTCCCTTCACAACATCTCCCCTTGTCCTGGCTGAAGGGTGAGGAGGTGCCATCGAGCAAATGAACTGCTCATGTTTCCCTATGAAAATGAGGTCTTTTGGATATTCTGAGTGGTCCTGGCAGGAATGCAGAAAACCTGTGGGGATTGAGGTGGTCTGGAAGCTGGCAGCCTTGCTGATCTCATCTGAAACCTTCTTCCCATGGAGGAAAATGACTGCTGTTGTTGGGAAGGGCTGCTCCATTCTACAAGGTCCTGGGATGTGCTTTCCTCTGCCTGCTGCAGGGTCCAGTGGGGTGCAACAGAGAGGGGCTTGTTCCTGTGGCCCAGGGGCTCTGCCAGGAAGGGTTTTGAGTCTCCCATGGCTTTGTCCTACCAGGTATCTGCCTACAGAAGCAGCCCAGGCTGCTGTCTTCAACATCCCATATCCTCTGGTTTGGGTGCAGTGGTCAGCCCATGGCTGTGGTTGTGGCAGAGCATCCAGTGAGGTCCCTGTCTGAGAGGGGATGCCCCCTCCTGTTTGCCAGGTTTCATTAGAACCAAAATGGGAAAGAAAAAAATGATAATAAAAAGGGGTAAAAATTGAGATTTATTTATTGAAAACAGTAGGGTCCTGGAGTGGAGTGCCCCAGGACAGGGAGCAAGCCAACCTCTCTCATTGCCTCTTTCAAATGTTTACCTTCCAATTCCTCTTCAGCTGAGGCAGAGCCTGGATTTGGCACTGTAAGCTCTGGATAGAGCTCAGTTAATCCTCAAAGCACTTCACAGGGACAAAGCAGAGGGGTATGGAACTGGGTGAGCATCATGACATTGATTTCCCTGCCATGAGGTACATCTGAACTTGCCCCCTCTCCCCTTCTCACAACCAGTAGCTCTTCGGAGTAAGCCAATATAAAATCACAAAGCTCTGCTTCATCCCTGTAAGACAAGCAGTTATGGGGAGCCAGGATCCAAGGTGATTTTTGGCTTCTAGTGTTGTAAATTTAAATAGGAAAGTCAACAACTGCAATAGTGCAAATGTAACTTATCTGACACAGCTGTCAAGTCTACATGACAGACAGCAAAAGGGAACAGAGACAAGGCTGTGTCTAGAAATCACTCTTCTAACAACTGTAAGAAGCGTTTCTGACAGCAAGGGAAACGGTACGATCATTAAATACATTTAGACAGAGATACAATTACTCTTGAACAATGTGTGGGAGAGCTTGTATGCCATGGAATAAAAAGATGTCATGTTCATATGATATATCCATGAGGAGACAGAACCGGCATTTAATTATTGCTGTTTAAACTTGGGTTTTACTGTGTCTTCTGGTAGATGATCTCAGAGAACAGAATGGTCCCTGCATTATCCAAGAGGAGGCAGTCAGAGAACTGCTGAAATACTTGGATGTCCATAAATCTATGGGATCAGATGGGATCCATCCCAGGGTGATGAGAGAGCTGGCAGATGAGCTTGCAAAGCCACTCTCCATCATTTGCCAACAGTCCTGGCTCACGGGCAAGGTTCCAGATGACTGGAAGCTGGCCAATGTGACACCCATTCACAAAAAGGGTGCAAAGGAGGATCCTGGTAATTGCAGACCAGTCAGCCTGACCTCAATGCCCAGTATGGTAATGGAACAGTTTATACTGAGTGCCATCACACAAAATTTACAGGATGGCCAGGGTGACAGACCCAGCCAGCATGGGTTTAGGAGGGGTAGGTCATGTTTGACCAACCTGATCTCCTTCTATGACCAGGTGACTGGACTGGTGATGCAGGAAAGGCTGTGGATGTTGTCTATTTGGACTTCAGCAAGGCCTTTGACACTGTCTGCACAGCACACTCCTGGCAAAGCTGGCAGCCCGTGGCTTGGATAGGAGCACTCTCTGCTGGGTTAGGAACTGGCTGCATGGCCAGGACCAGAGAGTGGTGGGAATGGTGCTGCATCCAGCTGGTGGCCAGTCACCAGTGGTGTCCCTCAAGGGTCTGTGCTGGGGCCAGTTCTGTTCAATACTTTTATTGATGACATGGATGAGGATATTGAGTCCTCCATCAGTAAATTTGCAGATGACACCAAGCTGGGAGCGTGTGTCAATCTGTCTGAAGGGAGGAGGGCTCTGCAGAGAGACCTGGATCGGTTGGATGGATGGGCAGAGACCAATAAGATGGAGTTTAATAAATCCAAATGCCAAGTCTTGCACTTTGGCCACAATAACCCCCTGCAGTGTTACAGGCTGGGGATGGTGTGGCTGGACAGTGCCCAGGCAGAAAGGGACCTCGGTGTTCTGGTCGACTGCCAGCTGAACATGAGCCAGCAGTGTGCCCAGGTGGCCAAAAAGGCCAATGGCATCCTGGCCTGTATCAGGAATGGTGTGGCCAGCAGGAGCAGGGAGGTCATTCTTCCCCTGTACTCAGCACTGGTGAGGCCACACCTTGAGTGCTGTGTCCAGTTCTGGGCCCCTCAGTTTAGGAAGGACATTGAGATGCTTGAGCGTGTCCAGAGGAGGCAACGAGGCTGGTGAGGGGCTTGGAACACAAACCCTATGAGGAAAGCTAAGGGAGCTGGGGTTGTTTAGCCTGGAGAAAAGGAGACTTAGAGGTGGTCTTATCACTCTCTACAACTTCCTGAAGGGTGGTTGCAGTCAGTTGGGGGCTGGTCTCTTTCTCCAGGCAACAACTGACAGAACGAGAGGACACAGTCTTAAGCTGCATCAAGGGAAATATAGGTTGGATATTAGGAAAAAGTTTTTCACAGAAAGAGTGATAAAGTATTGGAATGGCCTGCCCGGGGAAGTGGTAGAGTCACCATCCCTGGATGTCTTTAAGAAAAGACTGGATGTGGCACTTGGTGCCATGGTTTAGTTGAGGTGTTAGAGCATGGGTTGGACTTGATGATCTTGAAAGTCTCTTCCAACCTAAAAATTCTGTGATTCTGTGATTCTGCATTCCCTGGTGATGCCTCTGAGGTTGTGCTCTGAATCTGTCTGCCCACACATATTGCAGCTCATTCATCACGGAGGAAGCACCTGCATGTAGAGGTGTTTGCTGTGCTGGAGGCGTGGGACTGAACTCTGAGGTAACTTGTCTGTGCCTTTGTGCCATCAGCCATCCCAGCCCCAGGCACTCTGGGATGCTCCACCAGCCAGAGTGCAGTGCCATACCCAAAGCACAGCCTCCTTCAACAAGCACAGCAGAACATCTGCAGGAGCAGCCAGGACAGCATCCAAACACCAGCTCTTTCGCAACAACAGGAGAGTGAAAATGATGAATACAGCATGTGCTAGCCATGCAGCTGTGTCATGGCAGGGTGGAAAATACATAGCAAATACCCAGTCTCTGGAGAGCACTCCAAGAGGTGATGTTTGTGTGACATACAGCTATTTAGGACCTTCACCTGCAGGGGAGCATGGCAAGTTTTCTCAGTAGCTGCTGAGCAGCATTACTTTGTGGTTTTTGACTTGTTCTGGTGAGTGCTTCAAGGAGTTTTACACCAAGTGAAATAGATCTTATGACACTCATGCTCCATCTCACCTCCACTAATCACAGCCAGGTTTCTTCCAAGGGAAGGACTCTGCTCATTGTCTCCCTATACCTATCTTTACTGTTGTGATTATGAATCCCTTTCAATCATAAAGTGCTGAGTGTCCTTGTTTTACTGCTTCAGCTGCCTGCTGTTAGTAGTGCTGCTCAGCATTTCGGTGGTTGGGAAATTCTGGAAGGCTGTTAGGTAAGTACAGTGGGCAGAATTTGTTCTTCAAAGCCATTGTGCTGCTTTGCAAGAGAATTCCTCCATATGCACTTAGTGTGCAGTAAAAATGTGTGACAAAGGTCTGTGTAAGAATGTACTTGTAGACCAAGACAGATTTTGTAATGTAATCAACATGCTTAATAGTGAAAAGATCAATTTTTCTTTTAAATCTGTGCTAATAGATTGCTGTAGTTCAGTATCTATGGGCTTTTACTAGGGAAATTATATAACCCAAGGGAGTTGTTTTCAAGGACAGGTCTAAGTAAAAAAGACTTTATAGTATTCCACTAAATATGCTGTACTAACTGGGTAAAGCCCTGTGGACATCACTGGCACTCAGGGCACTCAGCCTGGCATCTGACAGTCTTTCATCTGATTTTATGTTGATCTTCCTCCCCTGTAGGACTGCAAAGAGATTTTTCTTTCACCCAGTGGAACACCCAAGAAAGAAATTACCAATAGAAGTCAGGAATGTTTATTCCTTTAACTCCAAGTCAAAAATGGATCTGAACTATGACACAACAAGCTGCTTTTCTAGCTATTTTTATTCTGAGGTTTGATACATTGCAGGTAATTTTAGGATGAACGAGGAACACAAAGAGGTAAAGAAAACAAAAAGTTGTTAATGTTGGGCTACCCTGTAGCTAATTCAGCTGCAGCAGTACCCAGAGCAGCTGAAGGCAGGAGCAGATTTTATCCATACCCAAGCTGGGTGGGAAATTATTTACTTGTTGGTTGCAAAGACAGCACTTGGGTTAAGCAAGACTCTTGTAAGGCATGCCATCAAAAAAAAAAAAAAAAAAAAAAAAAAAAAAAAAAAAAAAAAAAAAAACAAAAAACCAAAAAAACCCCACCTTTTAAAAAATGCCAGAGATCCATGTGGAATAAACAGGGTGGATTCAGAGTCTGTTGAAAGCCTCTGAATAATTACTGAGGAATGTTCACAGGTTTTCCTTGGGTCTCAGGGCAGGTGACAGTGCTAAGGACTTGTTGCAACACCGGTGACAGGAGGCCAGGTGACCCCAGTCAGATGTGGCTGGACACATGAAAAATTCAGAGGTGGATCCCAGAGCTCCCTCCTGAGTGGATCCTGCCACAAATCTTTGATATGCTCATGATGCCACCTGTGCCTGTGCTATAATCTTTGTTGTAACCTTACTGCAGTAGTGTTCAGACCAGCTGAACTCACAAAGCTAAAGCTGTCATACAGAGCATTTCCTTTGGCTTCCTTTCTGTCTCAGACCAAATATTTAATAACAATACATAGAGGAAATCTCTCTTCAACTTCACTGGGGTCTTAAACCCTTCTTATTACTTGTTTGAGAGGAAAAATACTCCAAAGGAGCAGAGGCATTAAGTCAGAGGCACAGCAGCACAACAGGGACAGACAGCCACGTGTTCCCCTTCATGTGGTGACCAAAAGAAGTCACTACTTTCCTTTTCATGGGGATGTCCATAGAACTCCCCAGAGAAGCAGCCTTTCATAAATCACCCTTTTGCTGGCTTGCATTTACTAGCTCTGCAGGCTCCAGTCTTCATTCTTTGCCTGGCAAGAAGCATTTACCTGCTCTGTAAACAAATTTTCCCATTTCAACTGATGGAGGAAGTTGCTGTTCAGCCACACCATGGCAAAACATTTTTTTATTTCCTCATATGATCTCACCTAATCTCACATTCTGCTACAAGCATTTGCTCAGCACAAAGCTTATCCTGCAGAAGCACAGTGATTTTGCAATGAAGCGATTGTGCATATGGTGGTTGGGAAATTCTGAAAGGCAAATTAAGAACCCCTTTCCTGAGGCCATTTTGCCAGGGTGCTCTCTTGCCAGTAGGCAATGCTCATTTCCTTGTTAGCCTCTTCAAGAAAGCTAAATGCTCCAATTAAACAATTATGCTGGTCTTTGAATTAGAAGCCTCAATCCCATTAGATTTTTTTGCTATCCACGAGTCTCTTAAATGCTCCATGATTCATCAGAGTTTTCTGCCTTTGCAGACCACTTGGCAGAAAGAGCAGATGCTGTTGGAGTGCATGAGCTTTGTTTAGAGCAGAAGAGGTGAAGCTCTGACTGCAATTTTGGATGTCACCTGGCAAAACCAAAGCTGAGTAGGAAAGTGTAATTATTTTATCTTCTCATTCTCTCCCCCTCTGTTTGATCTTGCATCTATGAGTTGGATAAAGACACATTGTGTTTTTGGTCTTTTTTCAGGAATAAAATACTATGTTTACCTCCTAGGAAGTGGTGTGGATAAAACATTGCTCAAGGCTCAGGCTGCAAAGTAAGTTATAGGTAATCAGTTCTGTATTCTGAGCTACAGTGAATGCATTCCAGTTAGGAAACAATGAGCAGTTTTGTGATATTTGCCTTAAAATCCTAATGAACAAAGTTCTTTAGGTTTGCCTAAGGTTTTTTACTTTTGGTTAAGTCCTTAGGTGATATAATGATGCATCAGACATTCTCTGAAAGAAGAAAGAGGCCACCTAGTGCTGAATTATGGACTGCTGTAGAACACTGCTTGGAATGTATGAAAAAAAAACCAACTTCAATGCAACAATAATACGATTTGTGGAAGGTTTAAAAAAACCAAAAAAAACCAAAACAAAACCACAAGATAGTTAGACGTTAAAAATTAGATCACAATTAGCCATACTTTAAAAATTCAGCGTATCTGTTTTACAGGTGGATCTTCTTGCCATAAAAACTGAGCCCTAAACTCCTGAAAGTTCAGTGTAGCACTCAGGAAACAGTCCCACACTGGCAATTAAACTGACACCCCACTGCCCCACAGAACTGTGTCACAGCTGAGCAAGGGGTGCAGGGCAGTGAAACAGATGCTCATGCCAGACCAGCTGCTGGGGCACTACAGAAAATCCCTGTGGACTGCAGAGATACCACTGGCACTGCAGGATCTCTGGCTTGCTTTATATTCAGTGTTGGAAAAGGTATCCCTGCAGTTTGTTATAAATCTGAATTACTTGCTGGCATTGCTGCTCTTTCTGCATTGACTTTTATGAGAGCATGGAGTACTGGTATGTTTGGAGGAGGGGTTTTGACCTAAGGTCTCCTTGCTGTCTTCTGGAGATACCTGGCTTTTCATGCATTGTCTGCACAAGGAAATGTTCTCCTAGGAGGCTGTGCTTATCATACTTGGATAACTAAGGTAGATGGCATGAATAAACCCCCAAGGCATGTTTCAGGCATCTCTGTTAAACACTGGTATTGCATGCTCTAATGTTCAGTCAGAGCTCCAGTGTCACCCTTTGCTTTCAAAGGTGAATCTACTTGTATAGAGTTCAGGGTAACAGGTAAATCCCTGTTTTCATGTGAAATGAGTAATCTATGCAACATGAAACAATTTCCTTGAGAGGAGAAAAAGCACTTATCCATGTCCCTTTCTGAGCCTTTTGGACAGTCTTGTCCAAAAAGATGGCTGAAAATCAAAGTTCTTAAAATTTAGAGTTGTCATATTTTGGTGCTTAGTTTCACTCACAGTCACTGATGGCTGGAAGCTTCTGTAAGTTCAATACTTTCCAGATTAGGTCCTAAGTATTTCCTTTGAAACATCCAGAAGTGGAGGTGCCCAAAAATCAATGTCTCTGTGCACTCATGCCCATGTCAGTTTATGCAAGCAGTATCATGAAAATACCTCTTCCCTACAAGTATTCACTGTGCACATCAATGCTTTATTAACTTCTGCAAACACAGGGAATTCCATGATGGAACAGCACAGGTCATCAGTGCATGCCCTGGTGTCATGGAATTCCAGTAGGTCAGTTTAATTTATTGTGTAGCTGTAATAAGGATTGGGTTCTGCTGTACAAGCCTTCTCAAAAAAAAAAAAAAAAAAAAATTACATAGAAGTAAAGGGTAAGTCAGAAGATAAGGTAAGATTACATATTGATCAAATCAGCTTTGTTCTGTGTTTGAGGCATTTTGCTGCAGGCATAAATTGTTGTGTTCCAGATTAAATGGGGGTAGCAACATAATAGCAAAAATAGTAATACTTTTTTAAGTTGCATAACTTCAGAGAAAAAGCTATATTTAGAGAACTCAGTGTGACAAAATCCACAAATATGAATATGATTTTATTCCTAAGTGAGTTATTTATTATGTTTGGAAAATGTGGCAGTTTTATGTGGCAATTCCAGCTCTTTTATGTATTTCAGTAGAATCTCTAACTCAGTCTGGCATCTATGTGGGTAATAAATAATTCCAGAGCAAAACAGTTAGAGTACAGCAAATAAAAAATAAAGTTAGTCAAGAAGTTAATAGGGACAGAAGTCCTCAGAGCTGGGTTTTAATGCCTCCCAGTTATCTGACCCATAATATCAAGTCTATGCTAGGTGTGTTGTGTTCTTGAGGAGGACAGTTCACATAGGCTAGTGGGAGCTTCAGGGTTTCACTGTGTCTGTCTAATATCTGAAATTCCAAGATTTTAAGATAAGAGGGATGTTTATAATTTTTAAAATTGACCACTCTTATCTCCTGCACAGTCCTACTTCAGCCAGGTTGTGTTTTTCTAACTGTTTGGATATAGGAATCCTTAAAAAAAAAAAAAAAAAAATCCTATGAATGTGCAAGACCCAGAGAGTGCTACAAGGCTGTTTTTTAATAGTTATCCTTTGTAGGAGTAGTCCACTGCTCTGCAGGGATTATGGGCAAGAGACGCCAAGCCACAGAGCTGTGTTTTCCCTCAGATTGGAAAACCGTGACGTGTGTGGTGAAACGTGATTGGGACATGCTGAAAAGAAGAGTGCATGTGACAAGGTCTGCACACGCCAACTCACACACTCAGAAGGTGTCAGAGGCACCACTGCTGACCCTTCCACTTCTACGCAGCACAGCCTCCACCCATGAGCCGCTGATACCGGTAAGATTTGCAAACCAGTTGTGTTGATCATGGAGAAGAAAAATATTCCCTGCATGGAGGTTAATATACTCCAGGTAAACAAACCGTTTGCTGACGGTGACCTCCATCTGTTAGGAAATCTTGTTGGAGGTTTGCCAACTTTGAAGGGATCAGCAGACTCTTTGTGTCCCCTTCCAAAGCACAGCCCAGGAATAATGATGCACTAATGGTCTGTTTGACACTGCAATGAGCAGTCCCTCCTCTGGGGACCTTTTGGGCTGCAACTGAGCAGTGGTGTTCTCTTTCCCACACTTAGGGTCACAAGAAGCAAATTTGCCATGTCTTTCTCTCGTGCCTTGACAAAAGCTGTTCTCTTTCCTACCTGAAATAAAGTAATTACTTGAGTAAATAAATACCATGTGGCAGATTTATCAGCCGCTCTAATTTCTGTCTGCAGAATCCTCCAGTGTTTTCTGTCTTGTGCAATTGAGGAAACGTTCATAAACCCCTAAGTCACAAGAACTGAAGGAATGCTCTAGAGCTTTTCTGATAAGCTTCAAAATTCCCTGGTACTAATGTCTTCACTTTCCAAAACTGAAGAAACAATACAGATAAAAATTGCACGTAGAAGGAACACACACAGAGAAAAATGGCACGTTTCAGCCAAGAGGGAACATTCTTCTGTAAGATTCTGTTTAACACCATACTATCAGGTTTCTTTTGCCATTTGCAACACAAAGTAAAGCTAATATTGAGAAATCTGATGCTGCCTATTAGTATCATACACTGCAATAACTCCTGATAGAAGACAGAAGCAGCCAAATCTTCTCTGCGTTCCCTTCTCTCCCTTTTGTTTTTGTGCAGCCTACCAAAGCTGTCAGGTCAGAGTTTCAGATCTGAACCTGTTTGTCCTTGTTTGTTCTATTCCTCTTTTTTTTTTTTTAAGCTTCCCTTTTCTGTTTTGCAAATCTCTGGCCATCTCTACTCATGCATCTTCCTACTTGGTTCACAGCAATTAAAGAGCTTTAGTACTGCATTCCTCAGACCTGAAGTTAGATTTTCTGTCTGATTTTACTTGTCTTTTGTCTCCTCTGCCGTGGTTACATTCTTTTTCCTGGCTTTGCTTCATTTCAGTAGAACTGGTCAGCTTTACTTTTGTTTTCCTTCAGATAAAAACCATGTTTTGCTGAGTGATTTTAACTTTCTATGCGCCAAGTTGCATATGGTCAGACCTGAAAGTTGATTACATTGAATTTCTTCCAAATTTGTTAACCTTGTCCTCCTCCTTCCCTCAAATCCCACCACACAGATGATAAGAGAAGTGCTGGGATGGCACATGTAACTTACAGAGTGTAATACAGGAGTCCTGCCTTGTACTCCTTTAAATAAAACACATCACCTCCTTCAGTTGCTGGAGTTTGCTGCTTGTTTTACAGAGTGGGGAGCTATGGCTTCTTTCTTTCCTTCAGCTTCTTCTTCCTTTTCAGCTTCAGAAAATGAAGTTTCTTGCACTTGGAATGCTTGGTAATACCAGTAAAGCCCGTAAATCTTCTTTGAGAAGAAAGGGTGTGGTGGGCTGTCAAGGCACCTCTGACCTCCAGCATCAAACCCTCTTTCTCCAAATTTCAACATGTAGAGAAAGGCCTTATAGGACAAAATACTTGCATTTAGAGTTTTCTTACTTTTTAGCAAATACATTTCTTTACTGTGATGCCTCGAGAAAGCTGACCAGGAACAGATACTAGACAGAGCTAGGAGAATAAAATAGGTATGTATTAAAAGTGTTATTTATTAACACTTAATATGAGGCTCAGAACTACACACCTAGGCAGCACAGAATCTGCAAAACACGAAAACATGATGCCTAAAACTTAAGGCATCAATTGCACTGAGAAAAATCCAGAGAAAACACTAAATCAACCATCCAGCAGTTATGCCTGTTTCTAAATTTGTCCCAGGCCTTGTACTGGAGAAGAAGACACCTCCACAGAGGATCTTTTTTTAGTTCATCCTAATTTCCTTTCCGCATTTTGGTTTTTTCTTGATCACTGCCCAGTGTAGGAGACATAGCGGTGTTTGTCCAAGATTTCTGATCTAATAGCTTTCCATGGGTCAGCTTTTTTTTTTTTTTTTTTTTTTTTTTTTTTTTTTTTTTTAATTAGCCTTCTAAACTTCTTCTGTGAGTCACAAAAGGCAACTATTTGTGTAGGTGTAACTGTGACTGTTCCTCTTAGTCTCTGCACAGACTACACAGGAAACTACCCTCAAAAATTATGACATGAAAGATCTGTGTAGTACTTCCAGAAGAACTGGTCAGGTATTATTTCAGTGTAATCCTCTAACCTTTTTGCTGCAGGTCTTAATCCTTTAGACAGGTATTTCTCTAATTCTCAGTAATGAGCCTTGGGACACCATTCAACAAAGTCAGTGACATTGCTTCCTCTTCTTTCTTCCAGCAGGCAGCAGGTCAGAGGTTTTACTTGCTATTTGTGTTTTTGGATGGGACAGAAACTTGCTGGGAGCACATGGGGGGTGTTGGGGTGGGGAGGGTGGGAGGAACGCTACTGTTGTATTTACCATTAAGTGGAAGGAGGGAGAGGGACTGCTCGGTGTTTGTTTTTAATCTGGCAACCAAAGCATTCCTGGTTTCTTTCCAGTTTCTTGTACCCTTTGTCTCATACACTCCCTCCCTCCTTCTCTGGAGCAGCACTACCTTGGGAAGGCCCAGCTGGAGCACAGAGTAACCACAAGGCAAGGAGTTACCAATCCAACATCTGCCAGGGGCTGTTCCATGCTGGAGAGGGTGACCCCTCTGCAGCTGTGTCAGGTTTGCTGAGCTGGCAGGTCTCCAGCACCACTTGAGAACTGGTGCTGGGAAACCAGGCACCATTCTGGTCAGATTCCAGACCAGCCCCAGAGGAGTGGGAACGTTTCTTCCTCGCTACATCCACATCCATGTACAAGTCAAAGAAGTTCCCAGGGGTGTTTATCGGTTGATCAGTTTGAGGATTCTTTGAGGGTAGAACTTTCCTACACAGGAGGAAAATTGTCTGTGTTCTTCCCACTGCAGTGGGGAGATGCTTCTGCAAAACTGTACCACAGGCACAAGAATTCAAATGCAGCCTGTGTGGGTGGGCTCCAGTCTGGTGAGGCAGGCTTGGGGTTTTAACTTTCCTGAAATACAGGGCCACAGGGGAATCCTAACAGGGAGGGTGAATATGATGGGATAGGAGCCTGGAAGAAGGAGGAAGTCTCAGTCTTGCCCTTACCTTCTACTACTGCAGGAACACCTCTATCTTTCAGTGAAGTCCTCCTCACTTTTCTCCACCCTTTCAGTGAGGTCAGTGGAGCTGAGGAATGTGTACATGAATTTTGTGAGAGGGAAAATCACCCCTCTCCCACACACAAGTATACCCTCAGAGCCTACACTGTCCTAAGACTTAATTGCACCCTGTGGTATCATGATAATTTAGCAAAAGATTAAGCAGTTCCTTGTGTTGTTGGTACTCCTCCCCAGCCTGTCTGTGTCTGCTATCAGCTTCTGAGAGGCTGCCTGAAGTTTAGCTTTGTTGTCTCCCAAGGCTGTAGAGCCTATAGTCATTCCCTTAGTATGTGGTCTTGGTATTTTTACCACTGGTGTGATCCTGGAGGAGGGAACAAGCTGGCAGCTGGCCAAGCTTTGCTTTCAGACAGTGCTCTGCAAACACAGGCCAGGACCCCACAGCTGGTTGGGTATCTACCCCCAAATTCCAGGGCAGCTTGGCTGGTGAGTGAGGGAAGAAGGAAGGTTAAAGGGGTTTATAGATTTTGGTCATATGATGGACCTCTGCCTCTTGCTTCATTGCACTCAGCTCCTGGAAGGGATGTAGCAGCAAGGGCTACAGGGCTCTGCCTCAGCTGAAGCACATCAGCTGCTAGGACTGAGGAACACACACACATGTCTATACACAGCTTTTTTGGATAAGTACTCTTCATCTTTAATCCTCTACCAGTCCTATTGATAAATCAAATAGGTGCAAGGTCTTTAGTTGCTGTGCTCAAGGATAATCTTAGGTTAGATTTGTGGCTTAGTAGTTCTCCCAGTTCCCCTATAGGAAGAAAAAGAAAGATGAAATTGCCCTCTTGAGCCACGTGTCTGCATTCCAGGCATATCCCAGCCTCCCACAGGCTCCCTGAGAGCCGTGGGTGAGAAAGAAGATGGGGGTGACCAGCAGTGAGTCTGTGTCAGACTCAGGATGGATGTTTGCAGTTTCCAGTTCCCTGTTGTGTCTGGCAAGCTACACGGTCTCTGATTTAAAATTTGTAAGAATATACTATGAGCCATGAGAAAATGAAATGATGCCAGTAATTCCATCAATCTCATCTGCTTTTACAATGTAATAACAAAATGAATTTTTTTTCTAAGTAAAGGTTCTAAGAATTCTTTTCTTTGTAAAATTACGATAAGCTGAGATTTTTCTTATTTACTACAATTAATTTTTTTCTGATACATTTTGCTTCTAAACAATCAAGGTGGAGATTTTTTTTTTACTAGATCAAGGCATTTCATGACTTTTTCAGCAGTGTTAAACCCAAGATTTTAAATTCTATTGGACTAAAAGAAAGATTAACATTGAATTCTTTAAGGTCAAAACAAAATACTTCTGTAGAGAACAGATACAAAATTAGTGTTGCCTAAGACCCTTACACAACACTACTAAGTTACTGCTCTTTTGGAGAATTGTTCTGTGGGTGGATTTCCAGCTAGATCTAACAGCAATGGAAAGAATGAGACTAGTGGACTTCTTTTGCATCATTCCTAAAACTCTGTGGCAAATATTTTTATAGGAACTTAGAATTAGAGGCATCTAATGAGAGGTGCCACAGCTTTTCATAGCAATATGGTAGAAACAAGTACACAGTTATGAAACATAGAGAGCATTCAGAGTGTTCAGTTTGACAACTGCCAATTTTTTTTTTTTTTTAGTAGTTTCTGAGTTCATCCTTGAAAACTGCTGTGGGCATGGCATTCTTGAGAGCTGTCTCTGCCCCTTACTGGAAGAGCAAATGATTGGTTTCTCCTCTGCAATTGCCTTGGATCCAGTCACGTGCCTGTAGGGCAAGGGAGATTGTTTTGGTATTCCCTGTGGGAAATGCTCAGACTTTTTCCTAGAGGTGATGAAATCCTGATCCTGCAGTGCCAGTTCTGTTTGCAGCTGTATGATGTGTGCTCTTGTTTGCCTTTCCGTGGCCTTGAAATAATTTCCATTGAATCAGGTCAGGATATTACTACAATGGGGAAATCCAGTTATCAAGACAATAAATGGTTCTGACCTGACAGTAATTTCCAGTCTTTTCCTTCTTCCTTCTCAGAACCCCTCCCCTTGCTCACCCCCCAAGCTTCACCATCTGGTTGTGATCGTCTGTGATAACCTTTAGAAGCATTTCCTTGCCAGAAGCCAAACCAAATTCTCCTTACCAGTTAATATCAATGCAGCACTGTAAATTGTCAGCAGTGACCTTTAAGTTCCTTTCTGCTTAAGACTGTGTACATGGCTTCATGCAAAATTCTTCATCAAATATTATTCCCTACTGGATTTCTAATCTAATTGACCAGTTCTACGGAAGGACATGGCATTTTACCTAAGGCAGGTTGAAATTCAGTCAAAAGGTTTGGGTTGCAGTTCAGAGGTCTGGTTCTGAATTTGTCTGGTGGCTCACTTCTGAGCTTGACCTTGTTTCCTAGTTGTTGTTCAGATAAACCAGCCTTTCCATAACATTTCATCTCTTTAGAGAACAAGGAAGCTTATAATGTTTCCTCTCTGTGCAGTCCCAAGAGGAGTTCTGAAGTCCTGACAGCCATCCTAATGAATCTAGATATTTGTTGGAGTGTTCTCAAGTTGAAAAGGGAGCATTGCACATAAGCAATCATAAATTCTGTTCTCAGTAAACTTTAGAACATGGATGGATTTATTTTTTTGCACATTATTTAATTCTGAAAACTGTACAGAGGGTTTTTCAGATGATGCTCAAAGTATGGAAATGCTGCTGTATTAATAATGAGTACAAAATGTCTTCACAATATACAAATCATTACACCATCTTTATGTGAAGAGCAAGTACTCAGTGGCAAAGTACACTTCAGTCTGAGAGCTGAAGTACGGACAGAGGTCACTGAAATCAGCAACCAAAAGATCTGTGTGCATGTAAGACCGAGGCAGAAGTGTGGACATTGCATCACAGGATGAAGGGCTTTTCATTAGTGTTTTTCACAATATGTAAGAGTTCTCACAAGCTGTAAATCCTTGCTTGAACAAATTGTTCATTGTCTAGTGTCAATGTCCACTCCCATTTCCTACTTTAGATACCTGTGACTTCAGCCAAAGTGAAATACCGTTCTGAAGTTTTACTAAATCTTTACTAAATCTTTCATCTGTCTTACATTTGATAAGTTTTACAAATAGTATGAAGCAGTAGCTTTGTATGAGAACAAAATATTAAAATTAAAGTTACTAGGAGCAGATGGAGCCTTTGTCCATTAATTTGGTCACAATGCACTGGGAGATTTACCTGGCTAATTGGGCTGACTTCCATGTGCCTTTTCTTACAGACAGACACTTCTGTCTCAAAGGTTTCTGTACTGTAGTGTTGGCCTCAAAGACTGTCTCAGTCAGAGAGCCTGGACCTTAAGATTCATATGGAATAAAATTTGGGAGGGTTATAATTAACAATGAAGGTAGTGACTACCTAAGATTGACAGCAATGAAAGCTTCCTGATTAAGAATGCTGCAGCAGCTTATATAAGACATTTCTTTTTGTTTACATGTTCTCTCAACAGAGTGTGTGTGTGTGATCTCATAAGGTTTTTACAGTAATTCAAACAAACTACCTTTGCATTGCCATTGCCACTTGAGTTCATATAATGTTATCCCTCCTACAGGAGGGATAACAAAATCAATACCAGAAGCAGAAACAGAACTTTAGAAACCCAAACAAACTCCTGCAGCTGATATTGCCATGTTTAGTGAGAGAAGATGGAGGCGCGTGCCAACCTTGACCTGAATGCCAAGGTGACGGAGATGAAAGATGGTACAAGAATGGGTGTCCCTCCCACACCAGCTGACTGAGCTTTGCCAGACAGCCCTGCAGCCTCTGTGTCTCTGTGGTGAATCTGCTCCTGCTGCCCATGCTTCTTCTTCAGCAGCACAAGCACAGAGCTATTATGGTGGGCAGGAGCAGCACAGGTGAACAGTAGGATGGGGCATCCCTGTCATGGGGAGAGAGCCCACTGTAGGAGAGGGTCCTGTGTGTACTTTTTGCCAGGAGTTACCTGTTGGTTGCTTATGAAAGAATAACAAGTGAACTTTATGTTGCTCTGGCAAGGGAAGTGCAGCTTGTCTGTCTCAGCGTGTGTATCTGTTGCCCAACGTTGTTTTGGTTTTGATACTTTGGAAGATGATGATTCACATTCAATTCTTGCTTCCCTGTTAGTCATGGCCTTGTGGTCCCTCTCCTTCCAGGGATCCCTGCCATGGCCACAAGCTGTGTCTGGTGTGAGCAGCATTTTGATACAGGCTCTGTTTGCCACTGCGGTATGGTTCAGGTTTACAGGGCAGTGTTCAGGACAATGCAGAAACATATGCATGGAAAGTTTTTATCTATGCAAATAAAGGGAGAAGGGTGACATTTTAATGGGCAAGATAACAGAGTATTTAATGCTGAATTTCCTCTAACAGGTGCCAATTCCTTGGCACTCACAGGCAGCAGCTGCTGGGCACTCACTGCCAAAGCAGCCAAATCCAGGCACCTGTAAATGAAAAATGGTAGCTCTGTGATTTGTTTATTCCAAACCATGTGACTTCCAAGACCCTTTGTGTTAAATATGATTTTAGGCATGTTATTTTTAATACAGAGCCTCTATCTAGCGTCAGTAGTTAAACTAATACTGCAGGTCAGTTACTTACAAAAACAAATATGTTTCAATTGTGGTAAATCCTAGGGACAGCTCAGGTCATAGCAAGGGCAGTAAGCGAAGGAGAGACCAAAACAAAGTGAAAAATTGTTGAACCCTGCTGCTGGCACTTATGGAAGAACATTGCATGTCTTTAAGGCCATGTCTGGTGGGAAGAGGAGGCTGCTGGAAGGAGTGCAGGCTGTAGGACATAAATCCTTGTATGAAGCAATACAGGAGTTTCCTCTTACCTGAGGAGAAGGAAATTACATATTTCCTTAAGATATACCCAAAGCAACAGGTGAAGTCCCATGTTGCCTGAGTCAACAGAATCCTACTCTATATGTGTGTGGTTTCCATAAATGCAAAGGATTTTCTAGGCTACGGGAAAGTAAGGGAGTTTGATATTTATTTATCTTCAGTCTTCAGAAAATGAAGATGAGATGCTGTTTAAAAAAATGAAATTGCTATTTCTTGCAGCATGTTCCTGTTGACTCTGGACATTTAACTTCAGGCAGTTGGCAGAGAGACAGCTGTAGAAAAATAATCAAGTTGTTAATGATGGTCATAATGTTGTCAAAATTTTATGTATTTTTGGGATTGTCTGCCT